>CM054062.1:289205840-289877279 GCA_028641055.1 Alopecurus myosuroides | reverse complement strand
TCAACGCTAGCTAGATCCGTGTTTTTGCTCCCTGATTGCATTCTGAACTGCAGGATCTAATGTTCTGAACTTCCATATAATTAATGCATTTAAATCTTAGCATGTTACGACATGCAAGAAAGGCCAATGGAGAGGGTGAGCGATGCGGAGGAGTATGTTGCGTCTTCAACAGCTCGAGGATGCAGCGGAGGATTTGGAGGAGGCAGCAACATCTGCGACGCCTTCCTGGTGGAAGAGAAAGAGGACATAGAGGCGACGGTGGCCTGTCATCGTCGATGGTGCATGAGTGATAATCCACATCGATCAGGTAAAGACTAACCATAGATCCTCTCCGATTTGCATATCCTCTGGTTCATCTTGTTGGACACCACGGTAGCACGTAGGAGGGTCATGGCGAGGAACTAACGAAGAAGATGAGATGGTGTGCGCCCCTGTCGCTTCACACAATAGGTGAGCAAACAATTGGGCGCAAGATGCTCCACGTCTCCCGCGTGGCCCCTTCGTACTGGCCTCAGACTGCCATGATATGTTCATTGCCATGCATATGTGTCCTTCCGTCTAGCGCACCATCGGATGATCAAGTGTCTTGGCTGTTCTCCTTTCTTACTTTGCAAATGGTTACATATTTGTTCTTGGTGATTTTTTACCAAATTGTGAAAGTTAGTTATTTGATAGAAGGATTAGAATAGGCCAAACATTTTTCACCCTGAATTTGCAAAACGACCTTAGTATAACAAATGGTTTGGCACGAGATGGATTTCCATAACTTCAACGATAGTCAGCTGGCTTAATAATTATGGTATCAAATTTTATGTTTGGCGCATTTGAAATAATTTCCATGATTAAAAGGTCAATTCCCTGATTTTTTTATTGTAATAGGGCACACTTTGCAATACTCTTTAATCTCTGCTCACTAAGGAAATATATACCAGTGATAACTAATGCACTTATCTTAGCATGTTGTCCAGTGAGGTCATTGTGCTATTCTCAACCTTCAGATATTTTGAATTTCTGACCAATTGTCTAGCACCGGGTTTCTATATATACAGATACAAGGAAGCTTACTAAAGCACAGATAATCTGGATGCCGGAAGTATATATTTCCTACATAATCTTTATATTACCAATCCATGAAATCTTTTTTGTTTCCTCCGAATTGACATGTGCACCTAATTAATATTTGAGAATATTGTTTTGCAAAATTTCATGGATGAGTATTAAGTGACACCAAATATATTTTCTGAAGATTTTCACCCCTTTCAACTTGTTGCAACTTTATACAGCTACCAGAGGATGAAGATAGATCATTGCTATTGGGATTAAGTTAAATGGTTTAATGCACACCACTATTGTAAACCTTTGCCGGATAAGACACTAGCTTACTGGTATGGTTAATTTTATTATTTGCTTTGATCAGTGAAAATGTTTAACAATTGTATCATTATTTTATATGTGACGCTAGTCTCCCATTTTAAGCCCGACACTCATGAATTACATCAGCAAATTATATGTTTTATTATTTTTTAGAGTTAAGATATTTTCTTAGGCACGTTTTTGCTACTAGGCATACTTCTCTTAGGCGTTTGCGTATGCAGTAATGACAATGCTCTGGAACTTAATCATCGTTCTTTCTGAAACTTGAGCTATAAAGGAGTAAATGACGTGTAACTCCAGCCTACTAGCTGCAGAAGGACCTCCAGTCAAGCCCTGAAAAAAAATCTTACCTTTTAGAGGAACTGCTGTTTGATCTGAAAAAAAAAAGTCAAGAGACCATTCCAAGGCGTCCTGAAGTTGTACAAGAAGGTGTTGTTGAAATCTGAAAAGAAATACATATAGCCATGCATCGCTTTGATGTGAGATCGTTGCATCTTCAGTTCTGGATAGTGCCATTGGTGTGAATTTTCTAACTTACTTTTGTCTTTTAGACCAAATGTAGATTCTTTTTTGCGAGAATCCGTCTCACTCATTTATGCAATGTCATGAACTTATCCATGTTTTTCGGATATTCTCATATATTTATATCAGATTTGTAAGGATTTTGTATTGTACGAATTGTTCAAACAGTTTCTTTTAAGATTGGAGGGCGCGGCAACGCACGCCTTCAAGTTCTAGTGTGATTGGTTGCCTCGTGTCTGTAAAACTATAATGCATGTTATCGAGGTGTGATATCAAAATATTTGTGATGCGCTAGGTGAAAAGGAGAATAAAACAAAGACAGGTTAGACAAATTACCTCTTAAATTATTTATGCTTTGGTCAAATGCTCATATCTAATCTATCGTTTCATCAGATTTCAGGTTTAAATAGATGGGATGAATTTGTTTATGTTTATACATCAGTTAGAAGATTATTCAGCTCTTTGAGCTCTGTTGCACTTTCAGACCATCAGCCATTGTACTGCTCCATAAAACCCAATCTGTCCCTGAAAAACGACTTAGTGAGATGAAATATTTGTGAGTTGTTTCAAAAGGATAAGGTCTGATCTTTCTGCCTTTTTCGTTCCTGTTATTAATCCTTTGAGATGTTTATTTCCCACTAAAAATGCATCTTGTGTTCATTGCAGAAAAAAAGACACATTTAGCATATTAAGTACACTTGTTAAGAACAGGTAGTACAAATCATTGCCACACAATGGATGATTGTTAGAAACCAAATGTTCTAATCTTGAGTTTGTTGGGTGCGTTTTCTGCACTTCTGGTGGTGGTGGCCGTCGACTGTCGGATTCTGGTGCTAGTCGCAGGCCAGCGATGGAGCGCGAGGATGAGGGGTCCCAAGCATGAGGATGAATCTTGGTGTCAGGTCCCTAACAAATTCAGTTATCGTGTGGCCCTCCTCACTTCGCTCGGACGGCAACGATGAAGACAACGCTTCAGGCTTACGACAGCAGATGAATTACTACAGTACTTCTTTCGCTTTCACCGTGGGCACGGTTGTTTCCCCTTACAGCATTGCTTCTTTATAGCCCAGCTGCGTCTGGCTTTTTCCCATTCCAATTCCTATTCTGATTGCTTTAAGCAACGATACCAAAGCATATACTCTATACTCTGAACCCTAAGTCGGGGTATCTGAAATAAGGCCAATTCCTACCAATTTGAGATCCAATTTGTGTCTGTGAATTATTCAGTTTGTGATCAACGATGTCGATCCTAGTCGGGACCTGACAATTGGTATCAGAGACATCGATCTTCGGTGGCGAATCGAAAAAGCGAGAGAGTCTGGTTCGGTTCTCCGGTAAAATCCCACGCTCTTCTCCTTCTTCGGGGCGGCGGGGGTGCTTGGTCGACGGAGGGCGTGGGCGGCGGAGTCGTTCTGCTCTGGAACGGAGTCGACGGTGGCGGCGCAAGTGGACGGGTGCGTGTATTCGGGCATAAATCGAGGCTTCGCGGCGGTTGCTGGAGAATATCCCCTCCGGTGGTAAAATTCAGGCTTCGATGTCGATTCGTGTGCCTTCTTAGGAGGAGTTCTTCAAGGCGGCGGCAGGATTCGACTCAAGACTCGGGTTTCCGAAATTTTTTCGGTGTAAAATTCCTCTTCTCCGAGGGCGACATCAGGATGGCGAAGGGATCCAAAGCGAGCATGGAGGGAGACAAAGCTACGGACATCAAAGCGATCAGGCAAGAACTGCAGACAAATCGAAAGGATAATGAGGAAATTCGTCAGGAGATTGCTAGATAAAAGGAGGATTTGGGGCTGATGCAAGAGAAGCAAACAGAGGTAATCGATGTGTGGTCTCGGAAATGCACACATCAGTAGGTGCTATCACGATTCAGCTCACGCACATCACTAAGGCGATCACTGCCTTGCGACCACCGTCTCCTCAACAAGAAGATGCCAGGGCACAGCAAAGCACAAGGGAGGTACAGGGAGAACAACAGAGGTCAACTACCTTTCAGCAAACACAATTGACAGAGGAACTGAAGAAACATTTGCAGTTAGAGCAGCAAAAGACAGATTACATTGATTTCTTGACAACACAGAAGTTGGCTAATATCAACACGGGCAGAAGGTCAGCTCCTCCAGGCTTTGCAGGATTTCACAAAACCAAGCAAAACCCAGTTGATATTCACTCAGATCAGTCAACACCAATGTTCCAAAATGGGCAAAAGAACAATCCTAAACAGAAGCAGTTGTGGGAAGGATATGCAAGAGATTATGAGAAAGAAATGAGAATGCAATTCTTCAAGTCTATCACGAAAGGACCTCGCATGGAATTTCCAAAATTTGAGGGTGAACCCCAGTGGGGGTGGATACGGCAATGCGAGAAATATTTTCAAATGGTAGCAGCTCCCGAAGAATACAAAGTTCACTTAGCTCAACTGTACTTTGTTGGACCAGCTTGATGTGTGGCTCAGACGTTCAGGTCTCATAGACAACATGTTATCATGGACACAATTCTCAGAAGAGGCCACAAACCGATTCTCAAGCAATAGCACTTATGAGCTCACGGAAAAGTTCAATGGGGGTCAAGCAAAACAACTTGTCAATCAAGCAGTATACAGAGATTTTCGAAGAGCTCATGGCTGATGTAAAAGAGGAAAATCCATATATCCAAGAAAGTTGGTTTGTACGCTGCTATGTAAATTGGCATGCGTGAATCAATCAAGGCTCAGCTGATGCCTCTACACCCCCCATCTTTACATCAGCCTATTGGCAGGCCAGGGACATGGAACAGTGCCAGCCAGTGAAGAAAACTTTCACTCCCAGTTTTAGAAATTCAGTAATACAAATACTTACAAGGCTCAATAAAACTTCACACCAGTGGTCAATAAAGTGCCTGAAACCACTAATCCACCACCGAGGATAAAAGGAAATTGTTGGAGATGTGGAGAAGCAAATTGGCAGGCCCTAACCATTGTCAAGGGTGTTCCTTGGGCCTAACATGACACAACCAAGCAACTAGTTCCACTTTGCTACCCACTTCCGGCTCACGCAGAGGGGGGCTAGACGCCGGTTCCGTCTTTTTCTACACCGGGGCTAGGGTATCTCCGGAGAGGGGACCCGGAGCGTCGGTATCCCACCTAAACCAATGTTTTGCCATGCCATGTGTGTTAGATTGTATCATTGGTGTTGGGTGCCAAAGATACCATCACTCTCTGTGCTGGGGCCTCACCGACGTCGGATTCTCTCTCGCGGGTTCCAGGACTGCTCACACCCCGAAGCTCCCGGATCTGACGGCACTAGGGGAATCTTGCAAGTAGGTGGGCCCTACCATTGTCAAGGGTGTTCCTTGGGCCTAACATGACACAACCAAGCAACTAGTTACACTTTGCTACCCACTTCCGGCTCACGCAGGGGGGGCTAGACGCAGGTTCCGTCTTTTTCTACACCGGGGCTAGGGTATCTCCGGAGAGGGGACCCGGAGCGTCGGGATCCCACATAAACCATGTTTTTCCATGCCATGTGTGTTAGATTGTATCATGGGTGTTGGGTGCCAAATATAGCATCACTCTCTATGCCGGGGCCTCACCGACGTCGGATTCTCTCTCGCGGGTTCCAGGACTGCTCACACCCCGAAGCTCCCGGATCTGACGAAACTAGGGGAATCTTGCAAGTAGGTGGGCCCTACCATTGTCAAGGGTGTTCCTTGGGCCTAACATGACACAACCAAGCAACTAGTTCCACTTTGCTACCCACTTCCGGCTCACGCAGAGGGGGCTAGACGCCGATTCCGTCTTTTTCTACACCGGGGCTAGGGTATCTCCGGAGAGGGGACCCGGAGCGTCGGTATCCCACCTAAACCAATGTTTTGCCATGCCATGTGTGTTAGGTTGTATCATTGGTGTTGGGTGCCAAAGATACCATCACTCTCTGTGCTGGGGCCTCACCGACGTCGGATTCTCTCTCGCGGGTTCCAGGACTGCTCACACCCCAAAACTCCCGGATCTGACGGCACTAGGGGAATCTTGCAAGTAGGTGGGCCCTACCATTGTCAAGGGTGTTCCTTGGGCCTAACATGACACAACCAAGCAACTAGTTCCACTTTTCTACCCACTTCCGGCTCACGCAGGGGGGGGCTAGACGCAGGTTCCGTCTTTTTCTACACCGGGGCTAGGGTATCTCCGGAGAGGGGACCCGGAGCGTCGGGATCCCACCTAAACCAATGTTTTGCCATGCCATGTGTGTTAGATTGTATCATGGGTGTTGGGTGCCAAAGATACCATCACTCTCTGTGCCGGGGCCTCACCGACGTCGGATTCTCTCTCGCGGGTTCCAGGACTGCTCACACCCCGAAGCTCCCGGATCTGACGGCACTAGGGGAATCTTGCAAGTAGGTGGGCCCTACCATTGTCAAGGGTGTTCCTTGGGCCTAACATGACACAACCAAGCAACTAGTTCCACTTTGCTACCCACTTCCGGCTCACGCAGAGGGGGCTAGACGCCGGTTCCGTCTTTTTCTACACCGGGGCTAGGGTATCTCCGGAGAGGGGACCCGGAGCGTCGGTATCCCACCTAAACCAATGTTTTGCCATGCCATGTGTGTTAGATTGTATCATTGGTATTGGGTGCCAAAGATACCATCACTCTCTGTGCTGGGGCCTCACCGACGTCGGATTCTCTCTCGCGGGTTCCAGGACTGCTCACACCCCGAAACTCCCGGATCTGACGGCACTAGGGGAATCTTGCAAGTAGGTGGGCCCTACCATTGTCAAGGGTGTTCCTTGGGCCTAACATGACACAACCAAGCAACTAGTTCCACTTTTCTACCCACTTCCGGCTCACGCAGGGGGGGGCTAGACGCAGGTTCCGTCTTTTTCTACACCGGGGCTAGGGTATCTCCGGAGAGGGGACCCGGAGCGTCGGGATCCCACCTAAACCAATGTTTTGCCATGCCATGTGTGTTAGATTGTATCATGGGTGTTGGGTGCCAAAGATACCATCACTCTCTGTGCCGGGGCCTCACCGACGTCGGATTCTCTCTCGCGGGTTCCAGGACTGCTCACACCCCGAAGCTCCCGGATCTGACGGCACTAGGGGAATCTTGCAAGTAGGTGGGCCCTACCATTGTCAAGGGTGTTCCTTGGGCCTAACATGACACAACCAAGCAACTAGTTCCACTTTGCTACCCACTTCCGGCTCACGCAGAGGGGGCTAGACGCCGGTTCCGTCTTTTTCTACACCGGGGCTAGGGTATCTCCGGAGAGGGGACCCGGAGCGTCGGTATCCCACCTAAACCAATGTTTTGCCATGCCATGTGTGTTAGATTGTATCATTGGTATTGGGTGCCAAAGATACCATCACTCTCTGTGATGGGGCCTCACCGACGTCGGATTCTCTCTCGCGGGTTCCAGGACTGCTCACACCCCGAAACTCCCGGATCTGACGGCACTAGGGGAATCTTGCAAGTAGGTGGGCCCTACCATTGTCAAGGGTGTTCCTTGGGCCTAACATGACACAACCAAGCAACTAGTTCCACTTTGCTACCCACTTCCGGCTCACGCAGGGGGGGCTAGACGCATGTTCCGTCTTTTTCTACACCGGGGCTAGGGTATCTCCGGAGAGGGGACCCGGAGCGTCGGGATCCCACCTAAACCAATGTTTTGCCATGCCATGTGTGTTAGAGTGTATCATGGGTGTTGGGTGCCAAAGATACCATCACTCTCTGCGCCGGGGCCTCACCGACGTCGGATTCTCTCTCGCGGGTTCCAGGACTGCTCACACCCCGAAGCTCCCGGATCTGACGGCACTAGGGGAATCTTGCAAGTAGGTGGGCCCTACCATTGTCAAGGGTGTTCCTTGGGCCTAACATGACACAACCAAGCAACTAGTTCCACTTTGCTACCCACTTCCGGCTCACGCAGAGGGGGCTAGACGCCGGTTCCGTCTTTTTCTACACCGGGGCTAGGGTATCTCCGGAGAGGGGACCCGGAGCGTCGGTATCCCACCTAAACCAATGTTTTGCCATGCCATGTGTGTTAGATTGTATCATTGGTGTTGGGTGCCAAAGATACCATCACTCTCTGTGCTGGGGCCTCACCGACGTCGGATTCTCTCTCGCGGGTTCCAGGACTGCTCACACCCCGAAGCTCCCGGATCTGACGGCACTAGGGGAATCTTGCAAGTAGGTGGGCCCTACCATTGTCAAGGGTGTTCCTTGGGCCTAACATGACACAACAAAGCAACTAGTTCCACTTTGCTACCCACTTCCGGCTCACGCAGGGGGGGGCTAGACGCAGGTTCCGTCTTTTTCTACACCGGGGCTAGGGTATCTCCGGAGAGGGGACCCGGAGCGTCGGGATCCCACCTAAACCAATGTTTTGCCATGCCATGTGTGTTAGATTGTATCATGGGTGTTGGGTGCCAAAGATACCATCACTCTCTGTGCCGGGGCCTCACCGACGTCGGATTCTCTCTCGCGGGTTCCAGGACTGCTCACACCCCGAAACTCCCGGATCTGACGGCACTAGGGGAATCTTGCAAGCAGGTGGGCCCTACCATTGTCAAGGGTGTTCCTTGGGCCTAACATGACACAACCAAGCAACTAGTTCCACTTTGCTACCCACTTCCGGCTCACGCAGAGGGGGCTAGACGCCGGTTCCGTCTTTTTCTACACCGGGGCTAGGGTATCTCCGGAGAGGGGACCCGGAGCGTCGGTATCCCACATAAACCAATGTTTTGCCATGCCATGTGTGTTAGATTGTATCATTGGTATTGGGTGCCAAAGATACCATCACTCTCTGTGATGGGGCCTCACCGACGTCGGATTCTCTCTCGCGGGTTCGAGGACTGCTCACACCCCGAAACTCCCGGATCTGACGGCACTAGGGGAATCTTGCAAGTAGGTGGGCCCTACCATTGTCAAGGGTGTTCCTTGGGCCTAACATGACACAACAAAGCAACTAGTTCCACTTTGTTACCCACTTCCGGCTCACGCAGGGGGGGCTAGACGCAGGTTCCGTCTTTTTCTACACCGGGGCTAGGGTATCTCCGGAGAGGGGACCCGGAGCGTCGGGATCCCACCTAAACCAATGTTTTGCCATGCCATGTGTGTTAGATTGTATCATTGGTGTTGGGTGCCAAAGATACCATCACTCTCTGCGCCGGGGCCTCACCGACGTCGGATTCTGTCTCGCGGGTTCCAGGACTGCTCACACCCCGAAGCTCCCGGATCTGACGGCACTAGGGGAATCTTGCAAGTAGGTGGGCCCTACCATTGTCAAGGGTGTTCCTTGGGCCTAACATGACACAACCAAGCAACTAGTTCCACTTTTCTACCCACTTCCGGCTCACGCAGAGGGGGCTAGACGCCGGTTCCGTCTTTTTCTACACCGGGGCTAAGGTATCTCCGGAGAGGGGACCCGGAGCGTCGGTATCCCACCTAAACCAATGTTTTGCCATGCCATGTGTGTTAGATTGTATCATTGGTGTTGGGTGCCAAAGATACCATCACTCTCTGTGCTGGGGCCTCACCGACGTCGGATTCTCTCTCGCGGGTTCCAGGACTGCTCACACCCCGAAGCTCCCGGATCTGACGGCACTAGGGGAATCTTGCAAGTAGGTGGGCCCTACCATTGTCAAGGGTGTTCCTTGGGCCTAACATGACACAACAAAGCAACTAGTTCCACTTTGCTACCCACTTCCGGCTCACGCAGGGGGGGGCTAGACGCAGGTTCCGTCTTTTTCTACACCGGGGCTAGGGTATCTCCGGAGAGGGGACCCGGAGCGTCGGGATCCCACCTAAACCAATGTTTTGCCATGCCATGTGTGTTAGATTGTATCATGGGTGTTGGGTGCCAAAGATACCATCACTCTCTGTGCCG
Source organism: Alopecurus myosuroides (assembly GCA_028641055.1). Taxonomy (NCBI): domain Eukaryota; kingdom Viridiplantae; phylum Streptophyta; class Magnoliopsida; order Poales; family Poaceae; genus Alopecurus; species Alopecurus myosuroides. Next base: position 289,867,522 of record CM054062.1, on the reverse strand, counting down.
GGGCCTCACCGACGTCGGATTCTCTCTCGCGGGTTCCAGGACTGCTCACACCCCGAAACTCCCGGATCTGACGGCACTAGGGGAATCTTGCAAGTAGGTGGGCCCTACCATTGTCAAGGGTGTTCCTTGGGCCTAACATGACACAACCAAGCAACTAGTTCCACTTTGCTACCCACTTCCGGCTCACGCAGAGGGGGCTAGACGCCGGTTCCGTCTTTTTCTACACCGGGGCTAGGGTATCTCCGGAGAGGGGACCCGGAGCGTCGGTATCCCACATAAACCAATGTTTTGCCATGCCATGTGTGTTAGATTGTATCATTGGTATTGGGTGCCAAAGATACCATCACTCTCTGTGATGGGGCCTCACCGACGTCGGATTCTCTCTCGCGGGTTCCAGGACTGCTCACACCCCGAAACTCCCGGATCTGACGGCACTAGGGGAATCTTGCAAGTAGGTGGGCCCTACCATTGTCAAGGGTGTTCCTTGGGCCTAACATGACACAACAAAGCAACTAGTTCCACTTTGTTACCCACTTCCGGCTCACGCAGGGGGGGCTAGACGCAGGTTCCGTCTTTTTCTACACCGGGGCTAGGGTATCTCCGGAGAGGGGACCCGGAGCGTCGGGATCCCACCTAAACCAATGTTTTGCCATGCCATGTGTGTTAGATTGTATCATTGGTGTTGGGTGCCAAAGATACCATCACTCTCTGCGCCGGGGCCTCACCGACGTCGGATTCTGTCTCGCGGGTTCCAGGACTGCTCACACCCCGAAGCTCCCGGATCTGACGGCACTAGGGGAATCTTGCAAGTAGGTGGGCCCTACCATTGTCAAGGGTGTTCCTTGGGCCTAACATGACACAACCAAGCAACTAGTTCCACTTTGCTACCCACTTCCGGCTCACGCAGAGGGGGCTAGACGCCGGTTCCGTCTCCGGAGAGGGGACCCGGAGCGTCGGTATCCCACCTAAACCAATGTTTTGCCATGCCATGTGTGTTAGATTGTATCATTGGTGTTGGGTGCCAAAGATACCATCACTCTCTGTGCTGGGGCCTCACCGACGTCGGATTCTCTCTCGCGGGTTCCAGGACTGCTCACACCGCGAAGCTCCCGGATCTGACGGCACTAGGGGAATCTTGCAAGTAGGTGGGCCCTACCATTGTCAAGGGTGTTCCTTGGGCCTAACATGACACAACAAAGCAACTAGTTCCACTTTGCTACCCACTTCCGGCTCACGCAGGGGGGGGGCTAGACGCAGGTTCCGTCTTTTTCTACACCGGGGCTAGGGTATCTCCGGAGAGGGGACCCGGAGCGTCGGGATCCCACCTAAACCAATGTTTTGCCATGCCATGTGTGTTAGATTGTATCATGGGTGTTGGGTGCCAAAGATACCATCACTCTCTGTGCCGGGGCCTCACCGACGTCGGATTCTCTCTCGCGGGTTCCAGGACTGCTCACACCCCGAAGCTCCCGGATCTGACGGCACTAGGGGAATCTTGCAAGTAGGTGGGCCCTACCATTGTCGAGGGTGTTCCTTGGGCCTAACATGACACAACCAAGCAACTAGTTCCACTTTGCTACCCACTTCCGGCTCACGCAGAGGGGGCTAGACGCCGGTTCCGTCTTTTTCTACACCGGGGCTAGGGTATCTCCGGAGAGGGGACCCGGAGCGTCGGTATCCCACCTAAACCAATGTTTTGCCATGCCATGTGTGTTAGATTGTATCATGGGTGTTGGGTGCCAAAGATACCATCACTCTCTGTGCTGGGGCCTCACCGACGTCGGATTCTCTCTCGCGGGTTCCAGGACTGCTCACACCCCGAAGCTCCCGGATCTGACGGCACTAGGGTAATCTTGCAAGTAGGTGGGCCCTACCATTGTCAAGGGTGTTCCTTGGGCCTAACATGACACAACCAAGCAACTAGTTCCACTTTTCTACCCACTTCCGGCTCATGCAGAGGGGGCTAGACGCCGGTTCCGTCTTTTTCTACACCGGGGCTAGGGTATCTCCGGAGAGGGGACCCGGAGCGTCGGTATCCCACCTAAACCAATGTTTTGCCATGCCATGTGTGTTAGATTGTATCATTGGTGTTGGGTGCCAAAGATACCATCACTCTCTGCGCCGGGGCCTCACCGACGTCGGATTCTGTCTCGCGGGTTCCAGGACTGCTCACACCCCGAAGCTCCCGGATCTGACGGCACTAGGGGAATCTTGCAAGTAGGTGGGCCCTACCATTGTCAAGGGTGTTCCTTGGGCCTAACATGACACAACCAATCAACTAGTTCCACTTTGCTACCCACTTCCGGCTCACGCAGGGGGGGCTAGACGCAGGTTCCGTCTTTTTCTACACCGGGGCTAGGGTATCTCCGGAGAGGGGACCCGGAGCGTCGGGATCCCACCTAAACCAATGTTTTGCCATGCCATGTGTGTTAGATTGTATCATGGGTGTTGGGTGCCAAAGATATCATCACTCTCTGTGCCGGGGCCTCACCGACGTCGGATTCTCTCTCCCGGGTTCCAGGACTGCTCACACCCCGAAGCTCCCGGATCTGACGGCACTAGGGGAATCTTGCAAGTAGGTGGGCCCTACCATTGTCAAGGGTGTTCCTTGGGCCTAACATGACACAACCAAGCAACTAGTTCCACTTTGCTACCCACTTCCGGCTCACGCAGAGGGGGCTAGACGCCGGTTCCGTCTTTTTCTACACCGGGGCTAGGGTATCTCCGGAGAGGGGACCCGGAGCGTCGGTATCCCACCTAAACCAATGTTTTGCCATGCCATGTGTGTTAGATTGTATCATTGGTGTTGGGTGCCAAAGATACCATCACTCTCTGTGCTGGGGCCTCACCGACGTCGGATTCTCTCTCGCGGGTTCCAGGACTGCTCACACCCCGAAACTCCCGGATCTGACGGCACTAGGGGAATCTTGCAAGTAGGTGGGCCCTACCATTGTCAAGGGTGTTCCTTGGGCCTAACATGACACAACCAAGCAACTAGTTCCACTTTGCTACCCACTTCCGGCTCACGCAGGGGGGGCTAGACGCAGGTTCCGTCTTTTTCTACACCGGGGCTAGGGTATCTCCGGAGAGGGGACCCGGAGCGTCGGTATCCCACCTAAACCAATGTTTTGCCATTCCATGTGTGTTAGATTGTATCATGGGTGTTGGGTGCCAAAGATAGCATCACTCTCTGTGCCGGGGCCTCACCGACGTCGGATTCTCTCTCGCGGGTTCCAGGACTGCTCACACCCCGAAGCTCCCGGATCTGACGGCACTAGGGGAATCTTGCAAGTAGGTGGGCCCTACCATTGTCAAGGGTGTTCCTTGGGCCTAACATGACACAACCAAGCAACTAGTTCCACTTTGCTACCCACTTCCGGCTCACGCAGAGGGGGCTAGACGCCGGTTCCGTCTTTTTCTACACCGGGGCTAGGGTATCTCCGGAGAGGGGACCCGGAGCGTCGGTATCCCACCTAAACCAATGTTTTGCCATGCCATGTGTGTTAGATTGTATCATTGGTGTTGGGTGCCAAAGATACCATCACTCTCTGTGCTGGGGCCTCACCGACGTCGGATTCTCTCTCGCGGGTTCCAGGACTGCTCACACCCCGAAGCTCCCGGATCTGACGGCACTAGGCGAATCTTGCAAGTAGGTGGGCCCTACCATTGTCAAGGGTGTTCCTTGGGCCTAACATGACACAACAAAGCAACTAGTTCCACTTTGCTACCCACTTCCGGCTCACGCAGGGGGGGCTAGACGCAGGTTCCGTCTTTTTCTACACCGGGGCTAGGGTATCTCCGGAGAGGGGACCCGGAGCGTCGGGATCCCACCTAAACCAATGTTTTGCCATGCCATGTGTGTTAGATTGTATCATGGGTGTTGGGTGCCAAAGATACCATCACTCTCTGTGCCGGGGCCTCACCGACGTCGGATTCTCTCTCGCGGGTTCCAGGACTGCTCACACCCCGAAGCTCCCGGATCTGACGGCACTAGGGGAATCTTGCAAGTAGGTGGGCCCTACCATTGTCAAGGGTGTTCCTTGGGCCTAACATGACACAACCAAGCAACTAGTTCCACTTTGCTACCCACTTCCGGCTCACGCAGAGGGGGCTAGACGCCGGTTCCGTCTTTTTCTACACCAGGGCTAGGGTATCTCCGGAGAGGGGACCCGGAGCGTCGGTATCCCACCTAAACCAATGTTTTGCCATGCCATGTGTGTTAGATTGTATCATTGGTGTTGGGTGCCAAAGATACCATCACTCTCTGTGCCGGGGCCTCACCGACGTCGGATTCTCTCTCGCGGGTTCCAGGACTGCTCACACCCCGAAGCTCCCGGATCTGACGGCACTAGGGGAATCTTGCAAGTAGGTGGGCCCTACCATTGTCAAGGGTGTTCCTTGGGCCTAACATGACACAACAAAGCAACTAGTTCCACTTTGCTACCCACTTCCGGCTCACGCAGGGGGGGCTAGACGCAGGTTCCGTCTTTTTCTACACCGGGGCTAGGGTATCTCCGGAGAGGGGACCCGGAGCGTCGGGATCCCACCTAAACCAATGTTTTGCCATGCCATGTGTGTTAGATTGTATCATTGGTGTTGGGTGCCAAAGATACCATCACTCTCTGTGCTGGGGCCTCACCGACGTCGGATTCTCTCTCGCGGGTTCCAGGACTGCTCACACCCCGAAGCTCCCGGATCTGACGGCACTAGGGGAATCTTGCAAGTAGGTGGGCCCTACCATTGTCAAGGGTGTTCCTTGGGCCTAACATGACACAACCAAGCAACTAGTTCCACTTTGCTACCCACTTCCGGCTCACGCAGGGGGGGCTAGACGCAGGTTCCGTCTTTTTCTACACCGGGGCTAGGGTATCTCCGGAGAGGGGACCCGGAGCGTCGGTATCCCACCTAAACCAATGTTTTGCCATGCCATGTGTGTTAGATTGTATCATGGGTGTTGGGTGCCAAAGATACCATCACTCTCTGTGCCGGGGCCTCACCGACGTCGGATTCTCTCTCGCGGGTTCCAGGACTGCTCACACCCCGAAGCTCCCGGATCTGACGGCACTAGGGGAATCTTGCAAGTAGGTGGGCCCTACCATTGTCAAGGGTGTTCCTTGGGCCTAACATGACACAACCAAGCAACTAGTTCCACTTTGCTACCCACTTCCGGCTCACGCAGGGGGGGCTAGACGCAGGTTCCGTCTTTTTCTACACCGGGGCTAGGGTATCTCCGGAGAGGGGACCCGGAGCGTCGGTATCCCACCTAAACCAATGTTTTGCCATGCCATGTGTGTTAGATTGTATCATTGGTGTTGGGTGCCAAAGATACCATCACTCTCTGTGCTGGGGCCTCACCGACGTCGGATTCTCTCTCGCGGGTTCCAGGACTGCTCACACCCCGAAACTCCCGGATCTGACGGCACTAGGGGAATCTTGCAAGTAGGTGGGCCCTACCATTGTCAAGGGTGTTCCTTGGGCCTAACATGACACAACCAAGCAACTAGTTCCACTTTGCTACCCACTTCCGGCTCACGCAGGGGGGGCTAGACGCAGGTTCCGTCTTTTTCTACACCGGGGCTAGGGTATCTCCGGAGAGGGGACCCGGAGCGTCGGGATCCCACCTAAACCAATGTTTTGCCATGCCATGTGTGTTAGATTGTATCATGGGTGTTGGGTGCCAAAGATACCATCACTCTCTGTGCCGGGGCCTCACCGACGTCGGATTCTCTCTCGCAGGTTCCAGGACTGCTCACACCCCGAAGCTCCCGGATCTGACGGCACTAGGGGAATCTTGCAAGTAGGTGGGCCCTACCATTGTCAAGGGTGTTCCTTGGGCCTAACATGACACAACCAAGCAACTAGTTCCACTTTGCTACCCACTTCCGGCTCACGCAGAGGGGGCTAGACGCCGGTTCCGTCTTTTTCTACACCGGGGCTAGGGTATCTCCGGAGAGGGGACCCGGAGCGTCGGTATCCCACCTAAACCAATGTTTTTCCATGCCATGTGTGTTAGATTGTATCATTGGTGTTGGGTGCCAAAGATACCATCACTCTCTGTGCTGGGGCCTCACCGACGTCGGATTCTCTCTCGCGGGTTCCAGGACTGCTCACACCCCGAAGCTCCCGGATCTGACGGCACTAGGGGAATCTTGCAAGTAGGTGGGCCCTACCATTGTCAAGGGTGTTCCTTGGGCCTAACATGACACAACCAAGCAACTAGTTACACTTTGCTACCCACTTCCGGCTCACGCAGGGGGGGCTAGACGCAGGTTCCGTCTTTTTCTACACCGGGGCTAGGGTATCTCCGGAGAGGGGACCCGGAGCGTCGGGATCCCACATAAACCCATGTTTTTCCATGCCATGTGTGTTAGATTGTATCATGGGTGTTGGGTGCCAAATATAGCATCACTCTCTATGCCGGGGCCTCACCGACGTCGGATTCTCTCTCGCGGGTTCCAGGACTGCTCACACCCCGAAGCTCCCGGATCTGACGACACTAGGGGAATCTTGCAAGTAGGTGGGCCCTACCATTGTCAAGGGTGTTCCTTGGGCCTAACATGACACAACCAAGCAACTAGTTCCACTTTGCTACCCACTTCCGGCTCACGCAGAGGGGGCTAGACGCCGGTTCCGTCTTTTTCTACACCGGGGCTAGGGTATCTCCGGAGAGGGGACCCGGAGCGTCGGTATCCCACCTAAACCAATGTTTTGCCATGCCATGTGTGTTAGGTTGTATCATTGGTGTTGGGTGCCAAAGATACCATCACTCTCTGTGCTGGGGCCTCACCGACGTCGGATTCTCTCTCGCGGGTTCCAGGACTGCTCACACCCCAAAACTCCCGGATCTGACGGCACTAGGGGAATCTTGCAAGTAGGTGGGCCCTACCATTGTCAAGGGTGTTCCTTGGGCCTAACATGACACAACCAAGCAACTAGTTCCACTTTGCTACCAACTTCCGGCTCACGCAGGGGGGGGCTAGACGCAGGTTCCGTCTTTTTCTACACCGGGGCTAGGGTATCTCCGGAGAGGGGACCCGGAGCGTCGGGATCCCACCTAAACCAATGTTTTGCCATGCCATGTGTGTTAGATTGTATCGTGGGTGTTGGGTGCCAAAGATACCATCACTCTCTGTGCCGGGGCCTCACCGACGTCGGATTCTCTCTCGCGGGTTCCAGGACTGCTCACACCCCGAAGCTCCCGGATCTGACGGCACTAGGGGAATCTTGCAAGTAGGTGGGCCCTACCATTGTCAAGGGTGTTCCTTGGGCCTAACATGACACAACCAAGCAACTAGTTCCACTTTGCTACCCACTTCCGGCTCACGCAGAGGGGGCTAGACGCCGGTTCCGTCTTTTTCTACACCGGGGCTAGGGTATCTCCGGAGAGGGGACCCGGAGCGTCGGTATCCCACCTAAACCAATGTTTTGCCATGCCATGTGTGTTAGATTGTATCATTGGTGTTGGGTGCCAAAGATACCATCACTCTCTGTGCTGGGGCCTCACCGACGTCGGATTCTCTCTCGCGGGTTCCAGGACTGCTCACACCCCGAAGCTCCCGGATCTGACGGCACTAGGGGAATCTTGCAAGTAGGTGGGCCCTACCATTGTCAAGGGTGTTCCTTGGGTCTAACATGACACAACCAAGCAACTAGTTCCACTTTGCTACCCACTTCCGGCTCACGCAGGGGGGGCTAGACGCAGGTTCCGTCTTTTTCTACACCGGGGCTAGGGTATCTCCGGAGAGGGGACCCGGAGCGTCGGGATCCCACCTAAACCAATGTTTTGCCATGCCATGAGTGATAGATTGTATCATGGGTGTTGGGTGCCAAAGATACCATCACTCTCTGTGCCGGGGCCTCACCGACGTCGGATTCTCTCTCGCGGGTTCCAGGAACTACGATTATTTTTGAATTTTACGACTAGATTGAAATTCGAAGGAAGCGGGATACACGACAGTACGTGGATCTAAACATTCTAGGATACATGGACAAACCATTTGTCCCAGCCATCTTGTGGCTCAGGTCTAGTCATACTCCTGCCTAGGCGTATAATACATGTACTCGTAGTCGTCGAAGTCGCCGCCGCCGTCGTCGCTGTCGTCAGATGGGGGCTGAAATGTCGATGGGGGAGCACGCCTGGACTGCGGGTAGCGCAGGCGGGCGTTATCGCCGTTCCTTATGTAGTTCATGACGCCCTGGAGAGTCCGGCCGCGCCACCACAGCCGACGACCAGCCTCGTTGAAGTTCGAAGGAGGCGGACCGTCCTCCTCGTACCTGGCGAGCGCCCTCTCACGCCGATTGAAAAAGAAGACGTCCCAACCTGCGCGGTAGTTGGGATTCCATTGGGGATACGTCCGCTGCTCCGGTGTCAGCTCGAAGTAGTAGTGGTTCGTGATGGCCGCCCGGCGCGCCACACCTCGAGGGACAGGAGGGACCGGCACGCCTCCGACGCTCAGCATCCACCCGGCGGGGACGCCGTACCCGGGAGGGCAGGGGTAGTTTGAGGCGCAGAGCTCCTCCGCCTCCGAGTAGGTTAAAGTGGGTACGGTGGAAGACATGGAAGAGTTGGCGCGAAGAAATGGAAGAGTGTGCTGGGTTGTAGATATGTGCTAAGGAGCTAGATGAATGTATGTTTATATAGTGAGAAGAAGCACACGGATTGTGTGTTTTCTTCGAACTCTTCTGAGCCGTTGGATCTTTCAAGCGATTGTGAGCCGGTGGATCAAAGGTAGGCACACGGATTGAGTGTTTTTGTCACGTCTTCGCCGAGTGCCAAAGCACGGGACACTCGGCAAACCTCTAAACTGGGCGGGAGGAGTTGGCGCGAAGGGGAAAACATTCGAGGGCACATTTATATGCCGAGTACTCCTCTAGACACTCGGCAAAGTTTCGAAATATTAGGCGGGAAGCGTTGGCGCGAAGGAGGCAAAATTTCACCGCCGAGTTTGCCGAGTGGTACACTAGGACACTCGGCAAACTTTCGAACGTAAGGCGCGAAACGGACGAAACTTTTCGCGCTTGTTTTGTTTGCCGAGTGTCCGTTACAAAGACACTCGGCAAACATACAACCCCGTTGCAGCACGGTCGAATCGCACGGCCCGCCACGTGGCTCGCTTGTATGCCGAGTGTCCTGTATGTGCCGAGTGTGTTTTGTGGATTCGCCGTTGCCTACATGTACGCCGAGTGCCTACAGCAGGGGACACTCGGCGTAAACCTGCTACGCCGACGTTTACTATTATGCCGAGTGCCTAATGCAGGGCACACTCGACGTACGCGCTGTTTGCTGAGTATGGATTTATGCCGAGTGTTTTTTAGGTATGTTGTCGGCGTTCACCGTACTATGCCGAGTGGCCCGTGATTTGGCACTCGGCGTAGCCGGAGACAGCCGGCGATATTTGATTTTCCAGTAGTGATTCTCGTGCATGGGGTTCCTTCAGGTTTTAGTGCCCTACAACAATCATGGGCGTGATGTGCGCTCGAAATCCCAAATCCTGCCCACCTTCTACCCGTACAGCCCAACTCCTGATCACCTCCTTCACTGTCGACGTGGGCGAGCGAGCGCCGACGCCCGCGTCGCCGTCGGCAACCGTGCGCCGCCTTCCTAATCAGCTTCTGTTGCGCGAGGCGAGCGAGTGATTCCATTGAAAAATCCCAATTCGTGCCAACCTTCTTCCCCGTCCGCGTGGGTGCGAGCCCAAACTCTTGGCCCCTTGTTCTGTCGGCAGTCCCCGGCCGAGTTTTCCACTCGCCGCCGCTCTGGCGATGGAAACGCAACACCACTAGTAATCTCAATTGTCGGAGAAGACCAGACCTACCTCTCCCCGGCGTCGGCCTCCCCAGAGCGCGCCGGCCGCCACCAGGACTTCCGTCCGCCAACGTGCCTCCCGCGCACCATCGCGGTTTGCATCCACTATCACGCCTTCCGGCAGCCGGCACGGCTCCCATCCGCCGTCGGGTCTTGTCTTCGGCCAGCACAAGTACCGTCCGCCGTCGTGGTTCCCGGTGCCCGGCGCGGCTCCCAGCCACCGGAGCTGCTTCTCTCCGTCTGCTCCGTCACCGGCGGCGCTTCCCTCCAACGGGCGTGGCTCTCTACTCCCGCGCCGGCCCTATAGGGGACCTCCAATCGGGTTCTAGCCTCTAATTCCAAGATTCTCCCACCACCAAGCCCGGCACTCTCCTCCAAGCCAACTACGCCGCCGCCCCGGGAAGCCCCAGGATCCTCCAGCCGCCGCAGGCCACATGCTCGCCACGCCGCCGCCGGGAGGTCACGCTACTTCTTGTCCCCGCCCCGTACCGCCGTCGGAAGGCGCGCCGCCGCCGCCGGAGATCGCGCTCCTCCTGCCCTCTGCGCGCCGCCGGGAGGGACGCCCCTTCTGCTCCCCTGTGCTGCCCTGGGCGCCAGGGTTGTCTTGTTCCCAAGCGGAAGCTGGCTCTTGGCGCCGTGATGAGGGAAGACGGCCGCGGAAACTGCAGCAGCAGTGTCGCCTGATGGCCAGGAATATGAAGACGATGTCCACCGTGTGGGCGAGAATCGTGCTGCCGAACTCAAGGAATTGCCGCCGCCTGTTTTCGCCGAACATGCAGCGCCGCCGGCCCGATCGGCCGCTGGCCCAACGCCTCCCTCTGCTGATGCTCACGGCTCTGCTGCTCGCTCAGTCCCCACGGCGACATAGACTGCAGGTTCGTGCACTGCTCAACACTAAAAATGTGTACTGCCCGGATTGTGAAATCGTGCCGCTAGTGTGTCGCCGCCGATGTCCTTTGTCCACCTGCCGCATCGACTCCCAGCACAGCATCCACTATTCTGGACTTCTATACCTCTGCATATGTACTTCCTCACTGCGGCACCTGAACTTTGTCCCCGCATCTATTGCTTTGTCTCCAACCACACTATGTATGAACACTGAACCAACTCCATGGCTGCACATGGACTATACCGAAAGTCTGAACTTTGTAAGAGATAACACTCTGACCTCCAGTCCTCTAGTCCTCCACAAAACATGTCTTACCGCCACTATTTTTCTTTCTGAAACTGGCAAGTCTGAACGTATTGGCTCTTCTGAGAATGATATAGATGCAGACCACATGCAGAGGATTATGAGATCCATTACTAGCTTCCGACGAAATACAGTGGCTCAAAACTATTATGTCTTTTGTTGCCTTTTTTGCTCTGTACATGATTGCTCATATGCCTTCAAAGACTGGCATTTTTTCGGATTTCTTTATTGTTAATTTGAATATGAACCTTTTTAGACCTATGCAGCACAATGTTGGTACCGGAGCACTACAAAGATATATATCTTTTGATGGTTGAAAAACATCAGAAAAATGTTACGAAATAAATCAGTATTCTTGTACTTCTGAAACTGAACTTCAATGTTACATAATCCATGTACTTTGTGCGACATAAGCCAACATAGCACTGCTGGGGATTAACATCAACGGAACCAGCATCTGGTGGACATATTTGATAATATAAAACCTTCATTCCTCGCGACATAAGAGCAGCGTAGGATGGGGTTGTTAAATGTCTTCTAGAAGGATAGGGTGCGGTAGCTTTGTTCTTATCTTCATGTACCCGAACCATCTGTTTGTTATAAGGATGAGTTCGAATCCCTTTCCCCTAGTTCTTGTTGTAACCATACGGTGTAATCTCTGAGCCACGTTTTGGCTGCTATATTAACACGGAACCGATCCCGAGACAAAGGGCATCGTTAAACCCTAAAGAGCTTAGAGCTCGCACATGGTATCAGAGCCACCTTTTCCCATCGCATCTATGAACAACCAATCTCCATCCTCTTCCACCAAGATGACCAATCCACTATCTAACCAAGGCACACCGGAGAAACTTACCCGGGAGAATTTCCTTCTCTGGGAGATGCAGGTGCTGCCGGCCGTGCGAGGTGCTGGCCTGATGGGGTTCCTGGATGGAACCACCGCTGCACCGCCGGCCAAGATCTACGTCGAGAAAAGCGACAAGAGTCGCGAGGAGGTGAGCAACCCCGAATATGAAGCATGGGTGCTCACAGACCAACAGGTCCTCTCCTACCTTGTGAGTTCCTTATCTAGGGACATCATGATCTCGTGCATTGGGATGAAAACGGCAGCAACCGTCTGGGCGACCGTGACCTCCATGTTCGCCGCCCAATCCCGCACGCGCATCGCCAACCTTCGCATCCGGCTCGCCAACACCAAGAAGGAGGCAAGACTACTGCCCAATATTTTGGGCAGATGAAGGCGATCGCCGATGAGCTCGCCGCTGCTGGGCGCCAGATCGAGGAGGATGAACTAGTGGAGCACCTCCTCGCCGGGCTGGACGACCCCTACAACCCCCTCTTCGCCGCGATCGGAGCCAACCCCACCGTCAAACTCTCTGTAAGTGATCTGTATGCACAGGTCACGGCATACGATAACCGTATGGAAATCCTCCTTGGCGTTGGAGGACCCGGAAGCTCCTCTTCGGCAAACGCCACTGCTCGTGGACGCGGTGGACGTCGAGGCGGCCGTGGCTATGGCCGTGGACGCTATGGAGGACACCGCGGTGGAGGCCGTGGACAAGGCCGAGCGCAAGGAGGTGGCAACTACCGCCGCGGCGGTGGCGGTGGCGGAAACACCAACAACAAGGGGGGGCGGCAATGATCGCGTCCTCTGTCAGGTCTGCGAGAAACCAGGCCACCTGGCTTGGAAGTGCTGGCACCGCTACTCCGACGATGAAGAGGAGGAAGAATAAAAGGGTGCCCACGCTGTCTCCTACGAGGTGGATCCCGTGTGGTACTCGGACACCGGGGCCACTGACCACATCACCAGTGAGCTCAACAAACTCACCATGAAGGAAAAGTACAATGGCCGTGACAAGATTCACGCTGCCAATGGGACAGGTATGAATATTGAACATGTTGGTCATGCACTTGTTAAATCCCCATCGACATCACTCCATCTAAACAATGTTATCCATGTTCCACAAGCCAAAAAGAATCTTGTTTCAATTCATCGTCTCACTCGAGACAATAATGTCTTTGTTGAATTTCATCCATGGTGTTTCTATGTGAAGGACCAAGCAACGAGGAAGGTACTTCTTGAGGGTAGATGCAAAAAAGGCCTCTATCCGTTGGTTTCATCATCAAGCACAAATAAACAAGTTCTTAGCGTCACCAAGCCTTCAGCTACACGGTGGCATGATCGATTAGGTCACCCATCTTTTCAAATTGTTCAACGAGTTCTTAGGAATTTTAATCTTCCTGTTTCCAATAAGTGTAGAACATAGTCTATTTGTGACTCATGCCAAAGAGCTAAAAGTCATCAACTCCCTTATATGAGATCTACTAGTATTTCGACCTCTCCCTTGCAACTTGTTTTTTCTGATGTGTGGGGACCAACACCCACATCTGTTGGTCGTTTTTCATACTAGGTAAGTTTCATAGATGACTTTAGCAAATTCTCATGGATTTACCTTCTTAAAAAGAAATCTGAAGTATTCCAAGTCTTTCAGAATTTCTAAAATCTCGTTGAACGAAAATTTGATAAGAAAATCTTAGCTATGCAAACTGATTGGGGTGGTGAGTATGAAAAATTAAACCCTTTCTTTCAAAGAATAGGAATTTTTCACCATGTCTCGTGTCCACATGCCCATCAACAGAATGGGTCTGCAGAGCGCAAGCACCGTCACATCGTAGAGGTTGGACTTGCTCTTTTAGCCAATGCATCTATGCCATTAATGTTTTGGGATGAAGCTTTCTTAACTGCTACTCATTTGATAAATATGATTCCTTCTTCAGCCATTGATCATGAAATTCCCATGACACGACTCCTCAAGGAAGATCCATATTTTTCATCTCTACGTGTATTTGGTTGTGCATGTTGGCCCAACCTTCGTCCATGTAACAAAAGAAAATTAGCCTTTCGTTCCAAACAATGTGTTTTCCTAGGATATAGAAATATGCACAAAGGAGTAAAGTGTCTTGACATCACTTCTGGTCGTGTCTACATCTCTAGAGATGTGGTCTTTGATGAGGCAATCTTTCCTTTCTCTAAATTTCATCCCAATGCAGGAGCCTTACTTCGAAAAGAAATCCTGCTCTTACCAGAAAATCTCCAAATTCCATCGGTCTTAGCTCATGGGGGGCAACAAAGTATTGATCTAACACCTAATGTTCAATGTTCATTACCTTTTAGTGCTCCCCAGATGTTACAGCAGACTGCAGGAGAAAATTTGGAGCAGTTTGGTGCTCAAATGGGTGCAAACGGACACGTACAAGAATCTGCACTAGAAGACAACCAGCGCATCGGATCCGAGGACGATTCCCAGGGGATTTCGGAACATTCCGCCTCGGGATCGTCATCTGGCAGCGCATCTACCTCGCCTTCAGCGCCGTCTGCCAACCGGTCGGGGCGTTGCGCATCGCAGCAGGGGCAGCATGCACCGCAGGGTGGCAGCAGCCAACAGGCGAGCGCCACGTCCACCTCCACCTCTTCATCGACCGAGGAGCCACGCACTCCAGCGACCGATGCGCCTGACGCGTCGCACTCCAGTGGGCCACCCCGACAGCTTGGGCCCAAGGTCGCTCGGCTCCCTCGCGCGGGCTCCGGACCAGGTGGAGAGGAACCACGACAGGAGGCCAATCCCGAGGTGGATCCACCCAGGAAAGCGTGCACCGCACGGACTCGCATGCGCGTCCGGGACCTTCTTCACCAAGCGAGCCTGGAGGCGCTGACGCACACACGCGTTCAGGATCTTCTGCGCCGAGCGAAGCTGCAGATGACTCCACGGTGATTCATCTAACCCGGCTGCAAACTGGTAAAAGAAAAGAAAAGGAATTTACTGATGGTACTATAAAATATGATACTCGTAGAAAGAAAACAACTAATAACATGATTAGATATAGTTTATCTGCATGTACTGAGGAACCCGAAAGCTTGCAAATAGCATTAGATAATCCAAATTGGAAAAATGCTATGGATGATGAGTATAATGCCTTGATATCAAATAAAACTTGGCATCTAGTACCACATAGGCAAGGAATAAATCTTATAGATTGTAAATGGGTTTATAGGATTAAAAGAAAAGATGATGGAACTATTGATAGGTATAAAGCTAGATTAGTAGCAAAACGATTTAAACAAAGGTATGGAATAGATTATGAGGACACTTTTAGTCCAGTAGTTAAATCTGCTACTATTAGACTTGTTCTAGCTGTTTCAGTTTCAAGAGGATGGAGCCTAAGGCAATTAGATGTGAAGAACGCGTTTCTTCATGGTGTTCTGGAAGAGGAAGTGTTCATGAAGCAACCACCTGGGTATGAAAATCCTGATACACCTCATCATGTGTGAAAATTGGATAAATCATTATATGGTCTCAAGCAAGCTCCAAGAGCATGGTTTGCCAAATTAAGCTCAAAACTCTAAGCATTTGGTTTCCTTCCATCCAAGGCTGATACCTCATTATTTATTTACAATAAGTCTGGTATTATCATCTTCGTATTGGTATATGTAGATGATATCATAGTCACCGGCTCCTCAAGCAAAGCCATTACTGCATTACTACATGATTTGAGTACAACTTTTGCACTAAAGGACCTTGGTGATCTGCATTATTTTGTGGGTATTGAAGTCAAGAAAATTGATGATGGCATTTCACTAACCCAAGAAAAATATGCCTTGGACTTGTTGACTCGTGTTGGCTTGAAAGATTGCAAGATAGCTCCAACACCACTCTCAGCTTCTGAAAAATTGTCAGCAACAGAAGGAGACCCACTTGGACCAGATGATGGAACAAGGTACAGAAGTATTGTTGGTGCATTACAGTATTTAACACTTACAAGACCAGACATTGCTTTTTCAGTTAATAAAGTCTGTCAATATTTACATGCACCAACAAATGTTCATTGGACAACAGTTAAAAGAATTTTGAGATATATTAAGGGGACTTCCAATATAGGCGTAACCTTCAAGAAATCTTCATCTAGTCTAGTCAGTGCTTTTTCAGATGCTGATTGGGCAGGTTGTGTAGATGATAGAAGATCAACAGGAGGATTTGTATTTCATTTTGGTCCTAATTTAATCTCATGGAGTGCCAGGAAACAGGCAACTGTTCTAGATCAAGTACAGAAGCATAGTACAAGGCTCTAGCAAATGCCACAGCAGAAATTATCTGGGTAGAATCTTTACTTGGAGAATTTGGGATTGAAGTAAAACAAATCCCATGTCTGTGGTGTGATAATATGGGAGCCACATATATTTCTGCTAATCCCATCTTTCATGCAAGGACAAAACACATTGAAATAGACTTTCATTTTGTTCGTGAAAGAGTTGCCAACAAGAAGCTTGAGATCAGATTTATTTCTTCACAAGACCAGGTGGCTAATGGTTTCACAAAACCCCTTGCTCCTCAACAACTTGAAGCGTTTAAATACAATCTCAATCTTAGGAAAGGTTGAGATTGAGGAGGGGTGTTAAATGTCTTCTAGAAGGATAGGGTGCGTTAGCTTTGTTCTTATCTTCATGTACCTGAACCATCTGTTTGTTATAAGGATGAGTTCGAATCCCTTTCCCCTAGTTCTTGTTGTAACCATCCGGTGTAATCTTCGAGCCACGTTTTGGCTGCTATATTAACACGGAACCGATCCCGAGACAAAGGGCATCGTTAAACCCTAAAGAGCTTAGAGCTCGCACAGGGGTGATCATGGCTGCACATCAAGTCTCTACGCATGGAATTAGAGAAGTTCAGGAGTGAAAGCCAATCTGCTTATGCTCGGTCTAGTCACGACCTTTTTCCGTCTTTAGAACAAGTTGACGCTTCTACTGCTGTTTTGTAATCCAAGATAAGACTAAATGATTTTGGTTAAGATAAATCAACGTTTCTTGGATTGGTTTCCATCTTGAGATAAATCAACGCTAGCTAGATCCGTGTTTTTTGCTCCCTGATTGCATTCTGAACTGCAGGATCTAATGTTCTGAACTTCCATATAATTAATGCATTTAAATCTTAGCATGTTACGACATGCAAGAAAGGCCAATGGAGAGGGTGAGCGATGCGGAGGAGTATGTTGCGTCTTCAACAGCTCGAGGATGCAGCGGAGGATTTGGAGGAGGCAGCAACATCTGCGACGCCTTCCTGGTGGAAGAGAAAGAGGACATAGAGGCGACGGTGGCCTGTCATCGTCGATGGTGCATGAGTGATAATCCACATCGATCAGGTAAAGACTAACCATAGATCCTCTCCGATTTGCATATCCTCTGGTTCATCTTGTTGGACACCACGGTAGCACGTAGGAGGGTCATGGCGAGGAACTAACGAAGAAGATGAGATGGTGTGCGCCCCTGTCGCTTCACACAATAGGTGAGCAAACAATATTGGGCGGCAAGATGCTCCACGTCTCCCGCGTGGCCCCTTTTCGTACTGGCCTCAGACTGCCATGATATGTTCATTGCCATGCATATGTGTCCTTCCGTCTAGCGCACCATCGGATGATCAAGTGTCTTGGCTGTTCTCCTTTCTTACTTTGCAAATGGTTACATATTTGTTCTTGGTGATTTTTTACCAAATTGTGAAAGTTAGTTATTTGATAGAAGGATTAGAATAGGCCAAACATTTTTTCACCCTGAATTTGCAAAACGACCTTAGTATAACAAATGGTTTGGCACGAGATGGATTTCCATAACTTCAACGATAGTCAGCTGGCTTAATAATTATGGTATCAAATTTTATGTTTGGCGCATTTGAAATAATTTCCATGATTAAAAGGTCAATTCCCTGATTTTTTTATTGTAATAGGGCACACTTTGCAATACTCTTTAATCTCTGCTCACTAAGGAAATATATACCAGTGATAACTAATGCACTTATCTTAGCATGTTGTCCAGTGAGGTCATTGTGCTATTCTCAACCTTCAGATATTTTGAATTTCTGACCAATTGTCTAGCACCGGGTTTCTATATATACAGATACAAGGAAGCTTACTAAAGCACAGATAATCTGGATGCCGGAAGTATATATTTCCTACATAATCTTTATATTACCAATCCATGAAATCTTTTTTGTTTCCTCCGAATTGACATGTGCACCTAATTAATATTTGAGAATATTGTTTTGCAAAATTTCATGGATGAGTATTAGTGAACACCAAATATATTTTCTGAAGATTTTCACCCTTTCAACTTGTTGCAACTTTATACAGCTACCAGAGGATGAAGATAGATCATTGCTATTGCGGATTAAGTTAAATGGTTTAATGCACACCACTATTGTAAACCTTTGCCGGTAAGACACTAGCTTACTGGTATGGTTAATTTTATTATTTGCTTTGATCAGTGAAAATGTTTCACAATTGTATCATTATTTTATATGTGACGCTAGTCTCCCATTTTAGCCCGACACTCAAGAATTACATCAGCAAATTATATGTTTTATTATTTTTTAGAGTTAAGATATTTCTTAGGCCACGTTTTTGCTACTAGGCATACTATGCATTCTCTTAGGCGTTGCGTATGCAGTAATGACAATGCTCTGGAACTTAATCATCGTTCTTTCTGAAACTGAGCTATAAAGGAGTAAATGACGTGTAACTCCAGCCTACTAGCTGCAGAAGGACCTCCAGTCAAGCCCTGAAAAAAAATCTTACCTTTTAGAGGAACTGCTGTTTGATCTGAAAAAAAAAAGTCAAGAGACCATTCCAAGGCGTCCTGAAGTTGTACAAGAAGGTGTTGTTGAAATCTGAAAAGAAATACATATAGCCATGCATCGCTTTGATGTGAGATCGTTGCATCTTCAGTTCTGGATAGTGCCATTGGTGTGAATTTTCTAAACTTACTTTTGTCTTTTAGACCAAAATGTAGATTCTTTTTGCGAGATCCGTCTCACTCATTTATGCAATGTCATGAACTTATCCATGTTATTCGGATATTCTCATATATTTATATCAGATTTGTAAGGATTTTGTATTGTACGAATTGTTCAAACAGTTTCTTTAAGATTGGAGGGCGCGGCAACGCACGCCTTCAAGTTCTAGTGTGATTGGTTGCTCGTGTCTGTAAAATATAATGCATGTTCTCGAGGTTGATATCAAAATATTTGTGATGCGCTAGGTGAAAAGGAGAATAAAAACAAGACAGGTTAGACAAACTTACCTCTTAAATTATTTATGCTTTGGTCAAATGCTCATATCTAATCTATCGTTTCATCAGATTTCAGGTATAAATAGATGGGATGAATTTGTTTATGTTATACATCAGTTAGAAGATTATTCCAGCTCTTTGAGCTCTGTTCATTTCAGACCATCAGCCATTGTACTGTCCCATAAACCCAATCTGTCCCTGAAACGACTTAGTGAGATGAAATATTTGCTGAAATTGTTTCAAAAGGATAAGGTCTGATCTTTCTGCCTTTTTCGTTCCTGTTATTAATCCCTTTGAGATGTTTATTTCCCACTAAACAATGCATCTTGTGTTCATTGCAGAAAAAAAGTACAGACACATTAGCATATGAAGTACACTTGTTAAGAACAGGTAGTACAAATCATTGCACACAAGGGATGATTGTTAGAAACCAAATGTTCTTAATCTTGAGTTTGTTGGGTGTGTTTTCTGCACTCTGGTGGTGGTGGCCGTCGACTGTCGGATTCTGGTGCTAGTCGCAGGCCAGCGATGGAGCGCGAGGATGAGGGGTCCCAAGCATGAGGATGAATCTTGGTGTCAGGTCCCTAACAAATTCAGTTATCGTGTGGCCCTCCTCACTTCGCTCGGACGGCTACGATGAAGACAACGCTTCAGGCTTACGACAGCAGATGAATTACTACAGTACTTCTTTCGCTTTCACCGTGGGCACGGTTGTTTCCCCTCTACAGCATTGCTTCTTTATAGCCCAGCTGCGTCTGGCTTTTTCCCATTCCAATTCCTATTCTGATTGCTTTAAGCAACGATACCAAAGCATATACTCTATACTCTGAACCCTAAGTCGGGGTATCTGAAAGTAAGGCCAATTCCTACCAATTTGAGATCCAATTTGTGTCTGTGAATTATTCAGTTTGTGATCAACGATGTCGATCCTAGTCGGGACCTGACAATTGGTATCAGAGACATCGATCTTCGGTGGCGAATCGAAAAAGCGAGAGAGTCTGGTTCGGTTCTCCGGTAAAATCCCACGCTCTTCTCCTTCTTCAGGGCGGCGGGGTGCTTGGTCGACGGAGGCGTGGGCGGCGGAGTCGTTCTGCTCTGGAACGGAGTCGACGGTGGCGGCGCAGTGACGGGTGCGTGTATTCGGGCATAAATCGAGGCTTCGCGGCGGTTGCTGGAGAATATCCCCTCCGGTGGTAAAATTCCGGCTTCGATGTCGATTCGTGTGCCTTCTTAGGAGGAGTTCTTCAAGGCGGCGGCAGGATTCGACTCAAGACTCGGGTTTCCGAAATTTTTTCGGTGTAAAATTCCTCTTCTCCGAGGGCGACATCAGGATGGCGAAGGGATCCAAAGCGAGCATGGAGGGAGACGAAGCTACGGACATCAAAGCGATCAGGCAAGAACTGCAGACAAATCGAAAGGATAATGAGGAAATTCGTCAGGAGATTGCTCAGATAAAGGAGGATTTGGGGCTGATGCAAGAGAAGCAAACAGAGGTAATCGATGTGGTCTCGGAAATGCACACATCAGTAGGTGCTATCACGATTCAGCTCACGCACATCACTAAGGCGATCACTGCCTTGCGACCACCGTCTCCTCAACAAGAAGATGCCAGGGCACAGCAAAGCACAAGGGAGGTACAGGGAGAACAACAGAGGTCAACTACCTTTCAGCAAACACAATTGACAGAGGAACTGAAGAAACATTTGCAGTTAGAGCAGCAAAAGACAGATTACATTGATTTCTTGACAACACAGAAGTTGGCTAATATCAACACGGGCAGAAGGTCAGCTCCTCCAGGCTTTGCAGGATTTCACAAAACCAAGCAAAACCCAGTTGATATTCACTCAGATCAGTCAACACCAATGTTCCAAAATGGGCAAAAGAACAATCCTAAACAGAAGCAGTTGTGGGAAGGATATGCAAGAGATTATGAGAAAGAAATGAGAATGCAATTCTTCAAGTCTATCACGAAAGGACCTCGCATGGAATTTCCAAAATTTGAGGGTGAAACCCCAGTGGGGGGTGGATACGGCAATGCGAGAAATATTTTCAAATGGTAGCAGCTCCCGAAGAATACAAAGTTCACTTAGCTCAACTGTACTTTGTTGGACCAGCTGATGTGTGGCTCAGACGTTCAGGTCTCCATAGACAACAGTTATCATGGACACAATTCTCAGAAGAGGCCACAAACCGATTCTCAAGCAATAGCACTTATGAGCTCACGGAAAAGTTCAATGGGGTCAAGCAAAACAACTTGTCAATCAAGCAGTATACAGAGATTTTCGAAGAGCTCATGGCTGATGTAAAAGAGGAAAATCCATATATCCAAGAAAGTTGGTTTGTACGCTGCTATGTAAATGGCATGCGTGACTCAATCAAGGCTCAGCTGATGCCTCTACACCCCCCATCTTTAACATCAGCCTATTGGCAGGCCAGGGACATGGAACAGTGCCAGCCAGTGAAGAAAACTTTCACTCCCAGTTTTCAGAAATTCAGTAATACAAATACTTACAAGGCTCAATAAAACTTCACACCAGTGGTCAATAAAGTGCCTGAAACCACTAATCCACCACCGAGGATAAAAGGAAATTGTTGGAGATGTGGAGAAGCAAATTGGCAGCCAGGTCATCGATGCCGCCAAATCCCAGTTCTGAATTTCTTAGCACAAGCTTTAGACCCAGAACAGTTAGAACAACAACAAGCTCAGGCAGAAACAGAAGATACACCAGATGAAAATGCTGATGCTAATACACAAAAGTCTCTGCTTATGAGCATCTCACTACAAGCCATGGGAGCACAACCAAACACATCGACACCAACAGTGGTGGTGAACATCCAAGAAAAACAAGCACTTGCTCTCATTGATTCAGGCAGCAGCAATTCATTTATGGACTTATCATTCGCTCTCAAATGCCAGTGTGTTTTGCAACAAGCTGATCCACGAGAAGTAAAAAATAGCGGGTGGTGGTATTCTAGTCTCAGATTCCATAGCTCCTGCTTGTAATTTCAGCATTAGCAAACCCAAGTTCCAGGAAACATTTCGAGTTCTCAATTTACCTGATCATGAGATAATTCTGGGTTGTGATTGGTTGGAGAAATACAACCCCTTTACTGTTGACTTTCAAAAATCAACCTTGAAAATTCAAAAAGACAGGGACACAACAGCCACTTTCACCATCTGCAATCCTAAGGAATCATTGCAAGAGATCCATGTTGACGAAATGCAATTTTTTTAGCAAATGGAGCTGCGGCATATGTCCTTCAACTCAACATAATGAGTGATTCAACCACTGCTACTCAGGAATTATTACCTGAATTGCAACAAATTCTGAACAACTACAGTGAGGTGTTTGCTGAACCACAAGGCCTTCCACCAAGTAGACAATGTGATCACACAATCCCACTAAAGCCAGGGTCAATTCCTCCAATGGTCAGACCATACAGGGTGCCACACAAGCAAAAAGATGTACTGGAAGCGCAGATTTCAGAATTACTCAACAACAAAACAATTAGACACAGCCAAAGCCCCTATGCATCTCCTACTATATTAGTAAGGAAGAAGGATGGGTCTTGGAGATTGTGTGTGGACTATAGGAAGCTCAATGCTTTGACTATCAAAAATAAGTTCCCTATTCCCGTTATCGAGGATTTGTTGGACGAACTACATGGGGCTCAAATATTCAGTAAATTGGACCTCAAGTCAGGATATCACCAAATAAGGATGCATCCTGATGACATCATGAAAACAACCTTCAGAACTTATAGTGGGCATTATGAGTATTTGGTGATGCCGTTTGGGTTATCAAATGCACCGGGGACCTTCCAAGCCTTAATGAATGACATTTTTGCAAATTATTTGAGGAAGTTCATACTGGTGTTTTTCGATGACATTCTCATATACAACCCTAATATGCAACAACACTGCAAGCACTTGCAAATCACATTCCAATTGCTCCAAGCCAACAAGCTATGTGTCAAGAAAAGTAAATGCGTCTTTGGAGCTAAGCAGGTAGAGTACCTGGGGCACGTCATCTCTGGAAAAGGAGTGGCAACTGACCCGGCAAAAATTGCAGCGGTAGCGGATTGGATAGCACCTCCTAATGTAAGCAAGCTAAGAAGTTTCCTTGGCTTGACATGATACTACAGGCGTTTTATCAAGAACTATGGAATCATTTGTCGACCCCTCTATGATCTCCTCGATAAGGTACCGTACATATGGTTAGCAGAACATGACAATGCTTTCCAAACTCTAAAGGAAGCACTTATGACTGCACCAGTTCTTGCTTTACCAAACTTCAACAAGCCTTTCATATTGGAAACAGATGCTTCTTGCAGCGGATTGGGTGCTGTTCTGATGCAAGAGGGCAAAGCTATTGCCTACTACAGTGTAGCACTAAGTCCAAGAAATTCAAGTCTCTCCACATATGAAAAAGAGGCTCTAGCAATTTTGGAAGTTGTAAAGCGTTGGAGACACTACTTCCTTGGGAATCAATTGATTATTCGATCAGATCACCAAAGTCTCAAATACATGACTGATCAGCGAATTACAGATGGAATCCAGCACAAATTAATGTGCAAGCTGCTAGAGTTCGACTTTACTGTGGAATATAAGAAGGGAAAAGAAAATACGGCAGCAGACGCCTTATCTAGAAAATTTTCCTCTCTGTTTGCTATATCAGCTGTCACACCAACATGGATGTTGGAGGTACTCAACAGCTACTCAGCTGACCCACAGACCCAGACATTGATACAAAAATTCATGATCACACCCCCAGAGGCAACATCTGATTATACAATGCAGGTTGGCATACTGAGATACAAAGGAAGACTGGTTCTAGGACAAGGCAATGATTTACAAACAAAAATCCTAGCAGCCTTGCACCACTCTGCTATTGGAGGACACTCTGGCATAAAAGCTACATATCAAAGGGTAAAAAGGCTATTCTACTGGCAGGGAATGAAGAAAGCAGTAGAAACCTTTGTTGCTCAATGCCCTGTTTGCCAACGATCCAAGCATGAGAACTGTAAGTACCCAGGTTTGCTGGACCCTCTGCCCACACCTGACATGGCATGGCAACATATTTCAATGGACTTCATCGAGGGACTTCCAAAATCACAGGGAAAAGAAGTCATACTAGTAGTGGTCGACAAATTGACAAAATATGCCCATTTCATAGCACTCTCCCACCCCTATTCAGTGCAATCAGTTACACAAGCTGTCATAGACAATGTACTCAAGCTTCATGGACCTCCCACTGTGATAATATCCGACAGAGACCGGATTTTCACAAGCTCTATGTGGAAGGCTATATTCAAAGCTTTTCAGGTCGATCTCAGGTTCAGCTCTGCGTACCATCCCCAGTCCGATGGACAAACCGAGAGAGTGAACCAGTGCCTTGAATCCTACCTGAGATGCATGATATTCCAGGAACCACACAAATGGGCCTCTTGGTTATCTCTGGCTGAATTCTGGTATAATACCTCCTTCCACACGGCTCTGAAGACTACGCCATTTCAAGCACTGTATGGCCGAGATCCTCCGCAAATCAGTGAATTATCCGTTCCAGGACCTCCCGAGCTGGAAGCTACTGAGTTCTTGGCAGCCAAACAAGCTATGCTGACACAACTCGAGGACAACTTGGCTCAGGCTACTGCCAGGATGAAGAAATTTGCCGACAAAAACAGAAGTGAGCGCACACTGGAACTCGGTGACATGGTTTACATCAAGATGCAACCATACATGATGCAAGCTTTCGGCCTTCGAGGATCCATCAAGTTACATAGCAAATTCTATGGTCCTTTTGTAACATCCCAATTTTGCTAAACTAGGGTGTGTGGTGTGTGTTCATCTCATACATGCATGAAACAAAAATTTAAATCATGTTTTAACCAATTTAAATTGTGAATTCAAATGGTTTGAGAAATTCCCACAAAACGTACTTAAAAGGGGTTCCAAAATTTTGTTCTGAAAAGTATTTCAATTTCACCAAAGCAATACATGGTGAGGTTGGAAATTTCATAAGCTTTCCAAAAATAATTTTTGCCAAATTTTTCTGTTTGCAAAAAGGTCCCCAAAACTCTGTTTTCTGTTCTGTTTTTAAAGAGAAAAGGGCTTCTTTGTAAAATCCAAAAACTCTAGGGGGTTTTTGCTTTTCCCTTTTTCTTTTAACCTTTCTTCAAGCTCTTGACAGAAGGCAGCACAGCTGCGTGGCCACCATGGCCACCTCATGCCTACGGATGTGCGCCCCGCGCATGGATTGCCTCGCCAGGTCGACGTCGTGCGACCTCCTCTCGCCCTCACCCCGTCCCTCTCCCTATCCTCTCGCTCTCTATATCGCGCAGTAGAGCAAACCCGAACCTAACCCTTCCGCGTGCGTTCGGCCGCCGCCGAGTCCGCCGTTTGCCGCCGTTGCAGACCACCCCGAGTCTCTCTGTTGGTTCCATTAGCTCCGCCGAGTTCCTCTCCACCTCCTCCCCGAAGGAATCGGGCCAAATCGACCGGAGCCGCCGCCGCCATCCCCGTTTCCCTCGTCTCCGGCCGATGGCCGCCGCGGTCGAATCGCCGCCATCCGGCCGCCCCGGACTTCCCCGACCACCCCACGAGCCCCAGCGCGCCGTGGTGAGCCTTCCCCTGCCCTCAGTTTATCCCCTCCCCCTCTGTAGCTCCCGCCCGACGAGCTCCGCCGTCGGCCGCCGCGCCCCTCGTCGCCGGCGAGCGTCCGGCGACCTCCAGCAAGCGGCGCTACCACCTTTAGCTTCCCCTCGTTCTCCTCTACGCCGTGGTATAGTTTGTTTCTTCGTTTATCAACGAATCCGTTCGAATTTGAATTCAGATGTGAAGAACAGAGCATGATGATGCCAGGATGACGTCATGATGACCTCATAATCGTGTTTTGTCTTTTTCCCAGAAAATGTTTTACAATTACAGAATATGAATTAAATTGAATAATTAATATCTTTTAATCTGTTACTCAGAAAAATATAATAAAAATATGGGAGCGATCAGGAAAATGTACTCTTTCCAAAAATGTCACTTTCATACATGTTTGACACATTTCATTTTTGGACATTATTTAATGTGGTTTAATCATTTAAAATAGAGAAAATAAGTTTTTATTCAATAAAATTAGAAAATTAAAAGTTATATACCAAAATGCTCAAAATGATAAATGCAATCTGGTTATGGTGTTTTCAAACCCATTTGAGCAATTAAAACTTTTACTCACTTTCATAACCGTCCGAAACCCCCTCCGGGGTCCATTTCGGGCAAATTCCAGTAAAATTGCATAAATGACATACAAACCCTAGCAACCCAACGATCATGCCTAGGGCTTTATTTCAGTGCATTAATTTTCTCATGCATACATGTTGCGTATTGCATCGATGCCATGTTTGATTGTTATTCTTCTTTTCGGTGTTTGTTCCCCCTCGGTAGAACGTGACTCCGAAGAGAAGGCCAACAATCCAATGACGAATACTTGATCTTAACCGACAAGTCAAGCACTTATTCCAGAAGACATTTCAATTGGTTTTCTTATAACCAAGGCAAGCATAACCTCTTATCTGCTCATATATAGTTTTCGAAGTGTTTTGGATCTCGTATATTGCATGCGGTTCAAAGTATTTATGGTCTTAGATAGAGTTCTCCTATACTTATTGCATCGCCTAAATATCCCGATCCACTGCTCCTAGCAGCTATAGGTTTGATTGTGCGCGCCTCATTAAACCATGTGAGTCTTGCTTAGCCATGCCTAGTTGTGATCTGATCCATCCGGTTGATGAATCTGGTCAATGCGTGAATCTACTTTGTCAGGTTGTGGTGATTTATATTATCTTTGATAACTTGACTAAATAACGACATGGATGTGAGGCCACAATGGGTTGTGGCATTTTGTCCTGTTCATGCCCCTAGGAGCGAGTTCTCGCCTTCGAAGCCAAGACTGAGCGTGCAACCATACGCGGGGCCTAACAGACCGCGCTCGACTAACTAACTTGTTTGGCCACGTCCATGAGTCACGTAGTTTGATCTTTCCATCTGCGTGTGAGTCAGAAAACGATTTATAGAAAACTTAGGGCGTGACCGGGACAAGTGATGGACGTACACGGATCTTGTTCCCGACTCACAGAACAGGTGCCGTCAGGAGGTGGCCAACTCCCTGTTGACGGGGTGGCCCTGTTTGGGTTGACTCATGGATAGGGTCGAGCAAGGTAAAGGTCGTGGCCAGCCACCCTCTGCCGCGCTCCATGGACGAGTGTACATGTGGCGTTAAGAGTCGGATGGTACGTGTGGGTAAAGTGTACCCCCTGCAGGGATAAATCTCCTCGAGAAGTCGTGTCCACGGTTACGGACGACTTGGCAACGGATTCTGTGATCATAGATAACTTCAACGGAATGACTAAAACTTGTTAACCATGATTGAAGGGTGCCTCCTCGGAGATGCCGAGAGGGGTGATCCTTGTAGCATGAGATAGTGTGGGAATGAGAAGGACTTGGTGGAAGACAAGAATATGATGATCTTAGTAGTTGAGTAGCTTTCTCACCTGTTTTTAAAACATTCTATGAGACGTGTTATTCCTTCCTCAACTTGCAAAACAAAGATTGCTTTACGCAAATCAGCCTTCATAAAACCCTTTCTAAAGATAGCAGATATATAATAGGTTAATTAAGTCTTGTTGAGTACCTCCCGTACTCAGGTTTGCTTAATTTGGTTCAGGTGAAGATCTCACTCCAACCGTGGTGATTCAACATGGACATCGACGAGTAGTTCGGGGTTCCCAGGTTGCAGCCTGGAATCTATGGGCTGGGACGTCGCCTTATGTTGCGGCCTCTTAGGCCTCTCTGGTTCTTGTTGCTTAGCAACATAATTTGCCTTTCGCTGTCTGATGTAATGTTGGGTCGTGTGACCTCTGCTTGTAAGCTATACTCTAGTAACACCTGTTTATCACAAATTTCAATGTCTAGAGTGTTGCTTTGATCGGTTGTTGGTTTCGAGCTCATTGTTATACAGTTTTGGCTATGCCTGCATAGTTGTCGCAGTCGAGGGGTTGTGGAGCCGATGATCCATGTCCGAGCCCGCCTGTCGATGTGATCGGCCAGGGGTGAGGTAACCCCAGTAACCCTCGATTCTTGTTGCACTTTCTGGACACATAGCATCTCTGTATAGCTTTGGTCCCGTTGAAGGGGAACGTAGCATAGAAAACAAAAATTTTCCTACGCGAGAGACACCCGAAAGGCCAAGATCTAATCTAGGAGACGAAGTGCAACGGGCAACAAGAGGGTTAAGGAGAACACATACCCTCGAAGACTCAAAGTGGTACGAGATCAAATCTCGTTGTTGGCGTAGTCGTACTCACACCGATCCCGATAGCGAGAAGATGGCACCGCAATCCGGCGGTGCATCCGTGATCGGTCACACGTACGGTTGATGACGACCTCCGTTCCCTCGTTCCAGCGGGGCGCGGAAGTAGAGAATCCCTCGGAACTCCAGCAGCACGACGACGTGGTGGTGGTGAAGAATCCCACGGTCAGGGCTTCGCCAAGCCGGAGACCATGAAATGGAGCAGCGGGTGGAGGGAAAGGGAAGTGGCCAAGTGTGTGAATGAGGAGGAGCCCTCACCCTCCTTTTATAGGGAGAGGGAGGCAGCCCAAAGGTGGGGTGCGGCCAGCCATGGTGGTGCCCCCACCTCTTCCCTCTTCATGTGAGTGGAAGCTCCACTCACACCCACTCATGCTCCCATAATTTCCCACTTGGAAAATCCAAAGGTTTTCTTTTAATAAATAAATAAAACCTTTTTATTTCTTTATTTCAGCATTTGTTAATTCTATTAACAAACTTTTGCATATAGCACCTCGAATCATTTGTTAATTCTATTAACAACCATTCGACGAAAAACCCCTTGAACTATTTCAATTTTCCCCGAAACAATTTCGGTGCTGTCCAAAATATTCTTCGATATTCCGTATCCTCTCAAATGCGTCATCGAACCTTAAGTGTGTCACCCTACGGTTCGCGAATAAGATAGACATGATCGAGACTCCTCTCCGATCAATAATCAACAGCGGGATCTGGAGATCCGTGATGACTCCTATATATTCAACGATGACTCTCGTGATCGTGTGAACCAACAACGCCGTGAACTATTCCCTTTGTCTCGCGATATTTTACTTGTCCGAGATTCGATCATTGGTATCAACCATACCTTGTTCAATCTCGTTACCTGACAAGTACTCTTTTCTCGTTCCCGTGATATAACATCCTTTGTGATCATATCACGTGCTTGCAAGCGGTTTCG
This sequence comes from Alopecurus myosuroides, assembly GCA_028641055.1. Taxonomy (NCBI): domain Eukaryota; kingdom Viridiplantae; phylum Streptophyta; class Magnoliopsida; order Poales; family Poaceae; genus Alopecurus; species Alopecurus myosuroides. The sequence continues at coordinate 289,838,119 of CM054062.1, read as the reverse complement.
ATGTGATATCACCGAGAGGGCCCAGAGTATATCTCTCCGTCATTTGGATGGACAAATCCCACTCTTGATCCATGATCCTCAACTAATACTTTCCGAATACTCAATGACACCTTTATAGTCACCCTGTTACGGTGTGACGTTTGATGCCATCAAAGCACTCTTCCTGTATCAGTGATTGACATGATCTCATGGTCTAAGGAATAAGTTACTTCGTGTGTTTGATATAACAATGTAAACTAAATGACTTGATCGCATTGCTATATTCTCTTTGGGTATATGTTCATCACATCATTCTTCTAATGACATGACCCCGTAATTAATAACATCCAATGTTCATGATCAGGAAACCTCGATCATCTATTAATCAACGAGCTAGTTAAAAGAGAGGCTTTACTAGGAACCATTGTTTGTTTATTAAGCACACATGTATCAACGTTTCCGGTTAATACAATTCTAGCATGAGAAATAAACATTCGTCATAAACAAGGAATAAGATAATAACCATTTTATTATTGCCTCTCGGGCATATTCCCTTCAGTCTCCCACTTGCACTAGAGTCAATAATCTAGTCTGTAAGCACTTTAACACATATGGCGTACCAGTGTTATTACCATGCTTCGCATGCGGTAAACATCATCAAAAAGATCTGAACTGTTCAGGTCCTATTGTATTTGCATGTTCTTTGCGTCTACACGCATCACTCATTCTCTAATGAGATGGCTTTGTATATATATATGGTCAATTGATGAAAACTTAATTCCTCGGCTTAAACTGATGTCACTAACATTGTGAAAATGTAGCTTCATAGTGTTAGCATTCTTGGAAACTCACCAAGTTCCGGTGATACCTTAATTCCTCAGCTTAAACTGATGTTACTAACATTGTGAAAATGTAGCTTCATAGTTTCAGCATTCTTGGAAATTCACCAAGTTCAATAAAGAACTCCTTGACACAAAATACGCTTATAATCAGTTGTTAACACAACGATATACTTTAGCCTTTGTTGTAGTATCTGTCACAATATTTTAATTTTGAAACTCTTTCAAATCCAGCATGGAACTTTCTTCCATCCTATTGTGCTACCGTTCATCACATATTTTAATTGAGATTACTTTAATAAATGACAAGACTATTAGTGTAACATATTACAACTAATATTTTGTCATTACTATATAGGAAAACATATCCTTAGCATTTCTAAAATGACACAAGGATCTCTCCCACTGTTGTCTAATCATCATATGAATTATCCTACTATAACATTTTATAGCATAGGACTCATCTGGTTGTGTACATAGCATGGAAACATGACTTAGAAATCTCAATTTCAATGATGCTCATCATGTGTCAAAACACATGAATCTTGCTCAATTATTTTCCATGTGACAAGAACTCCTTCTTATCAATTTTATATTGACTTACTTCAATATTTCATCTATGTAATTTGGCTTCAATCATATGAGGCACTTCAATCCATCTTTTATAGATATCGATGCCCAATATCTTCTAAGCCTTTCATCAATATGAAAATATTAACCGTGTTAATTTAAAATACATATTTTCCAATCAACCATATGTCATCTACATAAAGTATTGGAAATATGTCATAGCGCTCCCACTTAATTTCTTGTAACTTTACAAGTATCTTTATCGTTCATGATGGAATCAAACTCTTTTGATAACTTCATTAAGGTAAAGATTTCAACTTCGTTATGCTCACTTCAACCATTGAAGTGTGCATACCTTTCTAGCAACCTTTTTGAATTTTACAAAACTCTCAGACTGTGTCAAGTACACATCCTTGATAAAACTTCCTTGAGAGGAGAGTTCGTTTTGTTATTCAACTTCCATATCATAATATGTAACCTTTTGCTAGAACTATCCGCAAAGACTAAAGCATCACTACGGAAGATCAAAATCTTGTAGTAGTTAACTCTTTGAACTTCGTCGAAAACAACTTTTCGATAAGTACAATTTTAATAAGATGTAAAATCCATGTCTTTGTCGCTATATAGACCCTTTTGCTATCGTTAGGCATCATGCCTATCGAAAGGACTACCAAGTCACATACTTGATATTCATACAAGGATACTATGGCGGATATAATGACTCATAGTCAATTTTACGAAGCCAGGGCCCATCATTTGCTTCCTTTATAAGGTTCAGGTCCTTTTGTTGTCAAAACAACACTTTACACTTAAACCACAAGTTGTTCTAAGTACAAAGTTTTTGGACTTTACTGGTATAGTTCGCAAACTCATTTGAAGTATCTACAACATTTGTAGTGTCTTCTACTTAGTCAAAATAGTAAACCCCGGAAAAACTTCCAGTGCTGCGCTACTCTTGACATGATAACGAAGATTCTCTAACCTTGTTGAGTTTGTACTGTGCTCCCACTCACTTGTTTCGCAAGAACTACTTTCTCGAGAAATCAACCCTTTCTGACAAACAACATTTGTCTTTTGGTTCGGTGATAGGAGAAATACCCAATGTTTTATTTGGGATAACCTTATAAACATATATTTATCCTATTTTGGTTGTAAACATTTTACACATGCTATGCATACCAAAACTTAAGAAAGTGACAATTCGGGTCACTACCCAAACCATATCTTATATGTTGTCAATTTCAGCGGATCATGATGGTGCTCTTTTCAGTGGAAAAAACGGTTGTCACTAATGTATAAACTACAAAATTATAATGGCAATTTTTATTAATCTTACCATGTCAAACAGGGTTTGATTTTGTCTTTTGAATACTCCAATCTAATGTGGGGTATTCGAGAAGTATAAGTTGTAGAACAATTCTGCAACTTCTCAGATGTTTTGCTAAACTTGTAAGTCAAACTTTATCCTTTATGATCCAATCATAAATACTTGATTATCTTGTTACATTGGTTTTAACTTCATATTAACAACCTTTTGAACCAATTCAAAATATCAAACCCTGTTCCCTTTAAATAGATATACTCGCATATCTATTTAAATCATCGACAGAATTTTATGAAGGAAAAATTAATCCACCATACATGACTACACATAATGGACTATATACATCAATATGTATAATCTCCACTAAATTAGTCGTCCATTCTACTTTGGCCTAAGAACGGAATTCTAGTCATCTTTTGGAAGAGGTCTCACAAGCGTCAATAAAATGACTCCGGAAATCCATCAATATGAAGTTCCTTCATGTTTTCCTTTCCGATATGAACTAAAATGGTGGTGTCACAATTTAAGTGAAACACTTCAACGTCTTGCAACGTTTAGCATTTAGTCTTATAGATGTTTACTTTACCAACATGATTTATATTAACATATCCATCAATTATGGAATATGATCATAGTTTGAACAATCTCATTTGTTCTCACAAAAGACTAGAACAAAATAACAAATTATTAAGTTCTTCAAATAAATCTTGACTGGTTGGTTCGATACGACAATGAACACAATAACACTTTATTTATGTTCTTGTCATAATCGATTCCACATCTATTACTAGTTCCTTTTAGGCCCTTGTATTTCTTTCATTGCGTTGCTTTGTATGACAACTCATACCAACCAATGTGGTATCAAAATACCCAAAAATACTTTGTTAACTAGTAATACATCTATAACTTGTATATCAAGTATATACTCCTGAGCTGGACTTTTCCAGTTATCTTCTTTTCTGCCATATATCTATTTGTAATTCTATTTTCAATATTCCCTTTCCTTTATAGAAGAATCATTCAACATCAAACAATGCTAGTCTTACTAGCTCATTTTCTTTGGCGTGTTAGTCATATACTATCACCCATTGAGTCATACTTTGAGTTTGATTGTTCTACTAATATCACCATATTAATAGCATTCTTCTAGATTCCACTCTTAGCAATTTCCAAGTAAGGTAAACTACTTTACCCATACTTCTAATCCATCCCCTCATAACAATTTTATGATTAAGTTACTATAGCTCGAAGGAAGGGATTTAGAGGATAATTTTGAGCGCCCAACTTCTTGGAATATTCAAACGCCTAGCGTCTTCAATCATTGCATATATTCAGATAATATACGCAAACATTGTCACACTAAATTTGCATATATTCAGATAATATAAGCAAACATTGTCACGCTAAATTATACTCAGTCATGTTGCCACAAATAAGTTTCTAGATATCAATATATCTTTCACTTGATTGTTTCTGAAAACAACTCTTTTCAGTTTCTAAATCACCTTGATCAACAAAACATTCTTTTGAAGATAAAATGATACGAAAGCAACCATGACTCTGGATTCTAAGTAGGAATTATTTGCTCCCTAGATCAATCATTCATTAACCATATGGAGCTAGGTTGGAAATACCAAATATCTACAATAGGACTCAATTTTAAATTTCACTAATACGGTACCAATCTTAAATGGTATTTACCAGATCATAACAGTTATATCTCAATTAAAAATCTAAGTGTAAGGTAGTTATGTGGATGCCAATGACTACTACAAGTTGTGCAAATTCACTTTGATTTGTTGTTCATGATAAATAAGTTCAAGTTAATTCAAAATTAAACCATGAACTCCCACTCAAAAACAACATCCCTCTTAGTCGTCTTTAGTGATTACACGAACCAAATTCACTACACCAAAACCGATCATCACGTGAGATGATGTAGCTTCAAAGGCGAACATCGACATGTTCATCATATCATCCATATGACTCATGCTTTACCTTTCGGTTACGTGTTCCGAGGCCATGTCTGTACATGCTAGGCTCGCCAAGTAGAACCGTAGTATTGCGTGTGTTTCAAGGCCATGTCTGTACATGCTAGGCTTGAAAACACCCGTTGTATGCGAACGTTGAGTCTATCACACCCGATCATCACGTGGTGTCTCGAAACGACGAACTTTCTTAACGGTGCATACTTAAGGAAGAACACATTATTATCTTGATATTAAGTGAGAGGGATCATCTTATAATGCTACCGTCGCTATCTAAGCAAAACAAGATGCATAAAAGGATTAACATCACAAACATCACATGTAAGGATAACGTGATATGATATGGTCCTCCTTGCACTTGATCTCCATCATGTGCATCATGGTATGATCTCAATCATTCCACCGGCGTGGTACCAAGTACCACGGTACCCCAAACTTGTTTGTCCATCAATAAGAAGACAACCATATGGATACCTTACAGTATATCAATAATTTACAAAATAGATCATCTCATAATCAAATTTGTAATATTGACCATATCACATCACATGCCCAGCAAAAACTAGTTAGACGCCTCTAAATTATTTTTTTTGCATATTTTACGTGGCTTAGGGCTTTCGAGGATAGAACCGTTCATACCTACGAACATCAACCACAACTATGATAAACACATTTTTAACAACCCTTCATAGATTAGATCTTAACTATAGTAGGAGAAACAGACACCCGCAAGCCACTTATGCAATACAAGTTGCATGTCAGTTGTGGAACAAGTCTCATGTACGTGGACATGTAAGGTTAGTCCGGGCCGCTTCATCCCACTATGCCACTAAGATCATAAAATAAGCAAGGAGGTAATAACATGATCATCAACGCCCACATACACCTATGTGTTCTACCCGTACAAAACATCTACGCATAGATCCGGCTCTGATACCACTGAAGGGGAACGTAGCATAGAAAACAAAAATTTTCCTACGCGAGAGACACCCGAAAGGCCAAGATCTAATCTAGGAGACGAAGTGCAACGGGCAACAAGAGGGTTAAGGAGAACACATACCCTCGAAGACTCAAAGTGGTACGAGATCAAATCTCGTTGTTGGCGTAGTCGTACTCACACCGATCCCGATAGCGAGAAGATGGCACCGCAATCCGGCGGTGCATCCGTGATCGGTCACACGTACGGTTGATGACGACCTCCGTTCCCTCGTTCCAGCGGGGCGCGGAAGTAGAGAATCCCTCGGAACTCCAGCAGCACGACGACGTGGTGGTGGTGAAGAATCCCACGGTCAGGGCTTCGCCAAGCCGGAGACCATGAAATGGAGCAGCGGGTGGAGGGAAAGGGAAGTGGCCAAGTGTGTGAATGAGGAGGAGCCCTCACCCTCCTTTTATAGGGAGAGGGAGGCAGCCCAAAGGTGGGGTGCGGCCAGCCATGGTGGTGCCCCCACCTCTTCCCTCTTCATGTGAGTGGAAGCTCCACTCACACCCACTCATGCTCCCATAATTTCCCACTTGGAAAATCCAAAGGTTTTCTTTTAATAAATAAATAAAACCTTTTTATTTCTTTATTTCAGCATTTGTTAATTCTATTAACAAACTTTTGCATATAGCACCTCGAATCATTTGTTAATTCTATTAACAACCATTCGACGAAAAACCCCTTGAACTATTTCAATTTTCCCCGAAACAATTTCGGTGCTGTCCAAAATATTCTTCGATATTCCGTATCCTCTCAAATGCGTCATCGAACCTTAAGTGTGTCACCCTACGGTTCGCGAATAAGATAGACATGATCGAGACTCCTCTCCGATCAATAATCAACAGCGGGATCTGGAGATCCGTGATGACTCCTATATATTCAACGATGACTCTCGTGATCGTGTGAACCAACAACGCCGTGAACTATTCCCTTTGTCTCGCGATATTTTACTTGTCCGAGATTCGATCATTGGTATCAACCATACCTTGTTCAATCTCGTTACCTGACAAGTACTCTTTTCTCGTTCCCGTGATATAACATCCTTTGTGATCATATCACGTGCTTGCAAGCGGTTTCGATGTGATATCACCGAGAGGGCCCAGAGTATATCTCTCCGTCATTTGGATGGACAAATCCCACTCTTGATCCATGATCCTCAACTAATACTTTCCGAATACTCAATGACACCTTTATAGTCACCCTGTTACGGTGTGACGTTTGATGCCATCAAAGCACTCTTCCTGTATCAGTGATTGACATGATCTCATGGTCTAAGGAATAAGTTACTTCGTGTGTTTGATATAACAATGTAAACTAAATGACTTGATCGCATTGCTATATTCTCTTTGGGTATATGTTCATCACATCATTCTTCTAATGACATGACCCCGTAATTAATAACATCCAATGTTCATGATCAGGAAACCTCGATCATCTATTAATCAACGAGCTAGTTAAAAGAGAGGCTTTACTAGGAACCATTGTTTGTTTATTAAGCACACATGTATCAACGTTTCCGGTTAATACAATTCTAGCATGAGAAATAAACATTCGTCATAAACAAGGAATAAGATAATAACCATTTTATTATTGCCTCTCGGGCATATTCCCTTCACCCGTTTCCTTCAGTTTCATTCGATTCGTGGACGCTTTGATATGCATAGTTGGTTATGACTAGCATGGATACAAGGAGTAGTAGACTGGGGATCCGGACTACGTGCCGATGAATCCAGTCTGCCTGCCGTTGTTTGTTGCGGCCGGGGCTAGTAACCCTGAAGCCCTTGTGAGTCCATGGCTAGGAGCACATAACAGTATGTATATCTCTGGGTCCGGGGTCGTGACAAGCCATGGTATCAGAGCAGGACTGCCTGTAGGAAAACCTTACCGCTTGGTCGATGTCGAGTCTAGTGTTTGTGAAAACTACTTTGAAACTTCAAATGATTGTGAAAACCCTTCTTAGGATTCTTTTTACTCCTTATCTGGTATCGCTCTAACTCTGAGTCTCCTTACCTGTTTTGATTTGAAAAGGTTTTCCTATCTCTTCTAGTTATTCAAAACTTAGGTGCCTTCTTTGGCAATGACGTTCTTTTAACCAAGTTGACCTAGTTATGAGTTTCTAGAGTCGAGTGTGTTCCATATTTCGTTATCTCTTAAACTGGGATATTTCCTTCCCATCCTAATCTCTCAGAGTTGTCCGGATTCCACATTCTTACATGTTCTAAAGTCTCAAAATCCTGAACCTCGAGGTTTCCTTTCCATCTCGAATGTGTCTGTTATCCTCCGCTCAAATTTCTTCCGGAGCTATCGTTGTCTTCTGGAAGATACCTCGTGATTGCTATTCGTAGTGTCCTTCAAGGCACTCAGATAGTAGTTACTCCTTTCTTTTGGTTTTTAACCTTGGACTTGAATCGAAGGTCCCGGAATGTGCTGAATTGTGGTGGGTTGAATCATGTGGTTTCATAACCATGTGATCCTCACTCTATCAGTACAGGATGCTGACCTTTAACTCAAGTTCTGTTTCGATTGAATCTTGAGGAATCTGTTTTACCTCAGGGTGGTTAGGAAATTCCAACTCTCATAGCCGTAGGCTTTCCTTTGGAACCAAAAAGGGATCACAACAAGAGTGTTCTTTATGATTCTCATATCCTTGTTCTTGATCCTGCTATACCTCTCCTTTTAGCATGGGTTTTACACATGAGTATTACCCCGTGCATCCAACGTGATCTCAGGATTTTCCAGAGCACGTTCCTACTCTTTAGTTGCTTTCCGAATTTCGTCCGTTGTTTGGAAACCAAGTTGCATATGTGTGTTGGATTCTTCCAATGCATTTGTTCTTGTTTCCGTAATAACATTCCACCTTGGAATGCCAGGAGAAACAAACTCCAGTGCCTCGTTCATCTTAAGGACCAGGTCAAAGTTTTGTAATTCGCAGATTAAAGAAGTTTTATAGGCTTTTGTTCTGTTCCACCTTCGAGTATCACACTCTTTTATGTCAAGAGGTCGTGCCTAGTTTCATAGCCATATTGATGAACTGATGCTCTTAAAATTCTCCACTCCCCCATCCTCCAAGCTGAAATGCTCGAGAAGGTTGGGTGTGTGTGTCAGATGTTCTGAGCAATTCGTATTGCTTTGAAAATCTAAGAGAACATCTGTATCCTTCTTAGCACTACTGGTCACCCAGCCTCTTTTCGAAGTTGGCCGTGTTACCAAATCAGTTCATTCTGATGCACCTTCCCGTTCAGAGAGTTAGGTCCATGCCGAAGCTCTCAAGATCATATCAGTTGCTTTGAAAAGCAAGATCTCTTTCGAACTTTGAGACATACCGGTAGGTTGTGATATTCTGGTTGTCTTTCTAGAAGTATCACCAGGTTTTACCTGACCGTGATGTCTACACAAGGGGTTTTTGAATTACTCCTTTCCCCAAGGCACTCTACTGGATATCCCGGACTAGTTGGTTGAGCTTAAACAACAACTTGGAGGGTTGAAAGAGAGTGGCTCTGCCTAATTTGTTCCTTTGTTAAGGGATATCTAGTTTTCCTCGTGTTGAAGCAGGATAGTATCTCCTTTGCGGAAATGCTGTCATTCTACCTTGATTTGATTTGGGCTTTTGTCAAATCGAGAAAAGATCCAAGGACTGTCTTGATGGTGTTTTCACAAATGGTGTTTTGCCCAAGTACACCTTCATGTCCTTTGGTCTAACCAATGTTTTTCCTTGTTCATATGTCATATGAATCCCTCTTCTTGGAGTGTTTTGATAAGGGTGTTTTCGAGCCCAACGATGCCATTCCTATTCTCCTCAAGTTGCAAGAGGCTCATTCTGAATAACTGGCACTAATGTTGGAAACTTTCGAGAACCATCTTTGTGTTGTCGCGAAGTTGTGTTCTGGATGTTCGAAGTGACTTTCTCGGATTCATGTGCTTTTGGTGAAAGTTGTCGCCGTGGATTCGAGAAGAGTTTCCTTGTTCCTTCGGGAATAATCCCATGTCAGTCAAGCATGTGTGGACTACTCTTGAGATGGTAGGTTGTTACCTCCATTTAGTTGAAGAAGTTTGCATCCACCCCAAGCCACTGACTGATTGTTCGTGAAAGAGAAGAAGTACAAGAACTTCGTTATCTTTGTGACCGTCTTCCCAACAAGGACTCCGATGTTTTCTTTTGCAAGTAAGTCCTGTAGGTGCAACCGTCTTTCGCAAGTTGCTAATACATGAGTTCTGCAATCCTGCTCATCTTCTTGAGCTTGGCATCATAGTCCATGTCTTGAGAATCCAACATAGGTATCTCGTTGATAACCGGTGCAATTTCTTCGCTCAAACATACCGAGTCTAAGTTATCAAATCCACTAACCAGAGCTGAATCTCAAGCAGCAACGATGGTTGGTGTTCCCGCAAGGGTATTGACTTAGGTCCTTTTAGAATCCGGCATGGTTGATGTTGTGGTTGACGCAATTAGCCGGAAAGTCTAATGTCATATCCCCTTGAGTCTGTAAGAACAACCACTCTCCGTGAGGATTCTTGTGTGGTTCATTCTAACAAGTTTCCTCCCCATTCTTCCAAACCGGAGTTTAACTTCCACTTGATGACCCATAGAAGGCTTACCGTAAGCCTGATCTTGGTATCTAAAACATCAAGGGTAACTTGGAAGTTGATCTTTCCACTGAATCTCCAAAACCTTTGTTTCAGTGGAAACAAGTTCATCAGTAGAACATCTCTTGGTGTTCTGTAAACACCTTTGTTCAGTTTCCTTCCTCAAATTGTTAGTACCGGAAGTTCTGTTCATCTCACACATTGTGTGAATTTGTCAGTCACTTCAGCCATGGGATCTTAACCATGTGGTAAACGTATTTCTACGTCAAATCCACCATAGGAAAGAGATTCCCTATTCCTTCTGGTGTTTCAATTCTCATTGGTTACTCATCTTTATGGTGTGACCAAGAAATTCCTCCCTAACTATGGTGTTCCAACATCCTTTGGTTACTCATCTTCTGTGATCAAGTAACATCCCGATCCTCAACAAAGTTTTCGACAAACTTGGACGGAATGGTTGAAAGTTCCTTCATCTTTCGTGTCCACTCCGAAGAGTGAACATGATCATGTATCAAAAATTTCTCTGACGCACGAATTACAGTGTTTTCTCGTGTTTTCCCTCGTCTACGGATATTACATTGTGATATCTAAGAAAATCCTTTCCATCTTGGTATTCTATTTTTAAGAAACCTTGAGGTCATCGGTTGTCCAACCTTTCTTTCCCAAAAGGATTTAAAGTCTTGTGCAAAGCTCATATTCTAAATCCTTTCAAGAACCATCGTCCATAAACTTGAAACCATCTTTTATTCCCTCTGTTACCTTGATGTGTTTCATGCTTGTAACTCAACAGTTCTTTATGAACATCCCTGTTATGAGTTACATATGAGATACTCGATCTTCGTGAAGATCATTTCCTAAGAGTTTCCCTCTTACCTAAGGTCTATCCGCTCAATACTTCAAATGCTACGGATCAACCTCTTCGAGAAGAGAACCGTAAGGTTCAAGAGGATCGTTCAAAACCGGTGTTCCTTCTTTCTTCTCCTTCAGGAATCTCGGGACGAGATTCTTGTAAGGGGGGTAGATTTGTAACATCCCAATTTTGCTAAACTAGGGTGTGTGGTGTGTGTTCATCTCATACATGCATGAAACAAAAATTTAAATCATGTTTTAACCAATTTAAATTGTGAATTCAAATGGTTTGAGAAATTCCCACAAAACGTACTTAAAAGGGGTTCCAAAATTTTGTTCTGAAAAGTATTTCAATTTCACCAAAGCAATACATGGTGAGGTTGGAAATTTCATAAGCTTTCCAAAAATAATTTTTGCCAAATTTTTCTGTTTGCAAAAAGGTCCCCAAAACTCTGTTTTCTGTTCTGTTTTTAAAGAGAAAAGGGCTTCTTTGTAAAATCCAAAAACTCTAGGGGGTTTTTGCTTTTCCCTTTTTCTTTTAACCTTTCTTCAAGCTCTTGACAGAAGGCAGCACAGCTGCGTGGCCACCATGGCCACCTCATGCCTACGGATGTGCGCCCCGCGCATGGATTGCCTCGCCAGGTCGACGTCGTGCGACCTCCTCTCGCCCTCACCCCGTCCCTCTCCCTATCCTCTCGCTCTCTATATCGCGCAGTAGAGCAAACCCGAACCTAACCCTTCCGCGTGCGTTCGGCCGCCGCCGAGTCCGCCGTTTGCCGCCGTTGCAGACCACCCCGAGTCTCTCTGTTGGTTCCATTAGCTCCGCCGAGTTCCTCTCCACCTCCTCCCCGAAGGAATCGGGCCAAATCGACCGGAGCCGCCGCCGCCATCCCCGTTTCCCTCGTCTCCGGCCGATGGCCGCCGCGGTCGATTCGCCGCCATCCGGCCGCCCCGGACTTCCCCGACCACCCCCACGAGCCCCAGCGCGCCATGGTGAGCCTTCCCCTGCCCTCCGTTTATCCCCTCCCCCTCTGTAGCTCCCGCCCGACGAGCTCCGCCGTCGGCCGCCGCGCCCCTCGTCGCCGGCGAGCGTCCGGCGACCTCCAGCAAGCGGCACTACCACCGTTAGCTTCCCCTCGTTCTCCTCTACGCCGTGGTATAGTTTGTTTCTTCGTTTATCAACGAATCCGTTCGACTTTGAATTCAGATGTGAAGAACAGAGCATGATGATGCCAAGATGACGTCATGATGACCTCATAATCGTGTTTTGTCTTTTTCCCAGAAAATGTTTTACAATTACAGAATATGAATTAAATTCAATAATTAATATCTTTTAATCTGTTACTCAGAAAAATATAATAAAAATATGGGAGCGATCAGGAAAACGTACTCTTTCCAAAAATGTCACTTTCATACATGTTTGACACATTTCATTTTTGGACATTATTTAATGTGGTTTAATCATTTAAAATAGAGAAAATAAGTTTTTATTCAATAAAATTAGAAAATTAAAAGTTATATACCAAAATGCTCAAAATGATAAATGCAATCTGGTTATGGTGTTTTCAAACCCATTTGAGCAATTAAAACTTGTACTCACTTTCATAACCGTCCGAAACCCCCTCCGGGGTCCATTTCGGGCAAATTCCAGTAAAATTGCATAAATGACATACAAACCCTAGCAACCCAACGATCATGCCTAGGGCTTTATTTCAGTGCATTAATTTGCTCATCCATACATGTTGCGCATTGCATCGATGCCATGTTTGATTGTTATTCTTCTTTTCGGTGTTTGTTCCCCCTCGGTAGAACGTGACTCCGAAGAGAAGGCCAACAATCCAATGACGAATACTTGATCTTAACCGACAAGTCAAGCACTTATTCCAGAAGACATTTCAATTGGTTTCTTATAACCAAGGCAAGCATAACCTCTTATCTGCTCATATATAGTTTTCGAAGTGTTTTGGATCTCGTATATTGCATGCGGTTCAAAGTATTTATGGTCTTAGATAGAGTTCTCCTATACTTATTGCATCGCCTAAATATCCCGATCCACTGCTCCTAGCAGCTATAGGTTTGATTGTGCGCGCCTCGTTAAACCATGTGAGTCTTGCTTAGCCATGCCTAGTTGTGATCTGATCCATCCGGTTGATGAATCTGGTCAATGCGTGAATCTACTTTGTCAGGTTGTAGTGATTTATATTATCTTTTATAACTTGACTAAATAACGGCATGGATGTGAGGCCACAATGGGTTGTGGCATTTTGTCCTGTTCATGCCCCTAGGAGCGAGTTCTCGCCTTCGAAACCAAGACTGAGCGTGCAACCACACGCGGGGCCTAACAGACCGCGCTCGACTAACTAACTTGTTTGGCCACGTCCATGAGTCACGTAGTTTGATCTTTCCATCTGCGTGTGAGTCAGAAAACGATTTGGAGAAAACTTAGGGCATGACCGGGACAAGTGATGGACGTACACGGATCTTGTTCCCGACTCATAGAACAGGTGCCGTCAGGAGGTGGCCAACTCCCGGTTGACGGGGTGGCCCTATTTGGGTTGACTCATGGATAGGGTCGAGCAAGGTAAAGGTCGTGGCCAGCCACCCTCTGCCGCGCTCCATGGACGAGCGTACATGTGGCGTTAAGAGTCACATGGTACGTGTGGGTAAAGTGTACCCCCTGCAGGGATAAATCTCCTCGAGAAGCCGTGTCCACGGTTACGGACGACTTGGCAACGGATTCTGTGATCATAGATAACTTCAACGGAATGACTAAAACTTGTTAACCATGATTGAAGGGTGCCTCCTCGGAGATGCCGAGAGGGGTGATCCTTGTAGCATGAGATAGTGTGGGAATGAGAAGGACTTGGTGGAAGACAAGAATATGATGATCTTAGTAGTTGAGTAGCTTTCTCACCTGTTTTTAAAACATTCTATGAGACGTGCTATTCCTTCCTCAACTTGCAAAACAAAGATTGCTTTACGCAAATCAGCCTTCATAAAACCCTTTCTAAAGATAGCAGATATATAATAGGTTAATTAAGTCTTGTTGAGTACCTCCCGTACTCAGGTTTGCTTAATTTGGTTCAGGTGAAGATCTCACTCCAACCGTGGTGATTCAACGTGGACATCGACGAGTAGTTCGGGGTTCCCAGGTAGCAGCCTGGAATCTATGGGCTGGGACGTCGCCTTATGTTGCGGCCTCTTAGGCCTCTCTGGTTCTTGTTGCTTAGCAACATAATTTGCCTTTCGCTGTCTGATGTAATGTTGGGTCGTGTGACCTCTGCTTGTAAGCTATACTCTAGTAACACCTGTTTATCACAAATTTCAATGTCTAGAGTGTTGCTTTGATCGGTTGTTGGTTTCGAGCTCATTGTTATACAGTTTTGGCTATGCCTGCATAGTTGTCGCAGTCGAGGGGTTGTGGAGCCGATGATCCATGTCCGAGCCCGCCTGTCGATGTGATCGGCCTGGGGCGAGGTAACCCCAGTAACCCTCGATTGTTGTTGCACTTTCTGGACACATAACATCTCTGTATAGCTTTGGTCCCGTTTCCTTCAGTTTCATTCGATTCGTGGACGCTTTGATATGCATAGTTGGTTATGACTAGCATGGATACAAGGAGTAGTAGACTGGGGATCCGGACTACGTGCCGATGAATCCAGTCTGCCTGCCGTTGTTTGTTGCGGCCGGGGCTAGTAACCCTGAAGTGTAACATCCAAGTATGAAAACCCTTAGTTGTTTTACTTATTTGTTTAATTTATGCAATGCATCATGGCATCATTCTCATTTTTATTTCTGTTTGCATTGTTTTCATAATAAAATTCAAACTTAATCAAACATTGTTTTCACACTTGTCTGTTACAATCTCTCAAATAAAGATTTGCAATTCCAAAAACATCAATTGCTTCCAATTAGTTTCATATTGGATCAACTCTTAAATTGTTGCTTAATTTAATCACACCATTAATCAATCAACCATTTCAATCATTATTTCTCTAAGTCATTTCAATTTCAAACCAACCCTTAAAATTCAGTACCTTTTGAACCCATAAAAGTCACCACCCCTTTTTCCCTCTTTAAACCCTTCCAAAACCCTAGGGGGAAACCCTAGTGGGAATGGCACTATTTTCTAATATTAAGTATTATTGTAATTTTCAATTAAATTGGTTAATTTTAAAATAGCAAGCAAACAATAAAGTTTTTGAAAGCAACAACTACCAAAAGGTTGCATTTTTCCACTAATAAATTTACCCTATTTTTATTCCAAAATTTCTGTAAACAAAATCTTGTTTTGTTTCCAATTTGCTCAACTACAAAAAAAAAAACAGTACCAAAAAAATAAAATAGAAGGGAGGAGAGCAGCAGCAGCTAAAGGTTCAGCCCAGCCCGTTTACCCTTTGGCCCGATAGCTGTCGCTATCGTCCTCCTCCCCCTGCTGACGTCAGGTGTACGACTCCCTCCCCATCGTCGATCTTTCCCTGGAGCTCCCGATGCCCTGCCGTACTGGCCCTGCTCCTCCTTAAGTAACCACCACGGCCTCCTCCTCCTGCCGCAACCCTAAGCTCCATCCCTCTGCGCCGCCACTTCTCTTCCTCTCCCCCCAAGCTCTCTGCTTTCCTCTGAAAAATCCACCGGCGATCTCTGAAACCCGACCACCGAGCACCACCTTTTCTCCTCGTCGCCGGCCACACACTCACCTCGAGGCGCCTCCTCCGCCGGGAATGGAAACGCCCAGATGCCCTGAGTCTCCTCGTCTCCTCGGCCGCCGCTGAGAGGCCCTGGGGACGCCGCGCCGTCGCCGGCAAGTCTCCCGCCGGCTCTGCCTCGACGACGAACAGCAGCAGCAGCAGGTAGTCGCACTGCCCTCTTCCCCTCTCGCTTGTCCGCCCTAGGCCACACCTCCGCCAGCACTCCACACCACGCCTCCGCTCACGCATCCAGCCTCGCCAGCACACGCCCGTCGTCCATCGGAGATCACCGCGACCGTCCGCTCGCTCCTGTTCCGTCATGGTTCAGTTTCTGACGAACGAAGTTCAGAAAACGAGTCGCTGTTGTTTCTGGTTCAGTTACGATGCAGTGTAGTAATAACTCCCCTGCGCATCTGAACCCAACAAACGCAGTCGATCACCGCACTGGTTCCACCCCATCCGCACCGCGCTAGAGCCCTGGGTTCGATACCCAGCGGCCACACCCACCTTTTGTCAATTTTTCCCCTCGCGCGCTCGTGGTCCCACCTGTCAGCGAGTCGTTGCGCCACCTCCTCTTCTAACCGTGCCACGCTGGCCGCGGGGCCCCCTGTCAGCGTGTGGGTGTAGATACCAGCACGGTAACAAAATTTTAAAAGCCATTCTGTTAATTTCCAATTCTTTTTAAAATGGGCAGAATAAACTATAAACTTCAAAATTCAATAACTTTTAAAATATGAACCCAATAAATACAAACTTTATATGTATACTGTTCCAAATTTTATAAACTTTCCAAATATTCCATTTGTGTTCTGTTTTGAGTTTTCAAAATTCATTTAAATTTCAAATTTGGATAATTCAAATGCAAATTGAAATAATTCATAACTAATTCATACTGTTTTCAAATAATTCAAATAAAATATGTTTTTCACACCTTTTTGAATGTTCTATTCAAATATAAATTTTGTTTTCTGGTTTAAACAATTTAAATTGCCTAAACTATTTAAATCTTGTTTAATTCAATTAAAAATTGTTTAAAATTGTTTAATTCATAATTAATTAATCCAAAGTCCAATTTCAAAATGTGAAACATGTAACTCAACTAAAATTTGATAACCTTTTCAAATATAAAATTTGTACATTGTTTTGCACACCCTAACTTGATGAAAACAATAATTGTTTTGTGTACCATGTTTAAGTAACAAAATTCCAAACTTAATAAATGCTTTTCTAAATTGTTAACTATCATTCCAATTGCATTTAATTTTGTTATCTTATTGTTCCTCATCATGCATGCATCATACTAAGTCACTTACACATGATGCTTAGTGATAGAACAATTAATTCAACTCTAAAGCATGGGCTTCCATATGCAACCTTTGCATATGGAATCCATTTAAACTTGTGTCTCATATCAACTAGTTTAGTTTGGTGCATCTATTAAACGTGACATGCATCATCCAATGTTTGTGCACCTATGCCATGTATTGATTGCCCGTCTTCCTTCGTTGTTGTTTTTGCTTCTTCTCGATTAGACGACGACGTTGGTACCGACGAGCCTTACGACACCACTACTCAGGACCTAGCCCAGTACGAGGCTGAGCTGCCAGGCAAGTTATCACTCACATGAATCATCGAGTTCCTTTCCACACTTGTTGTCGATACTATCCTTTTTGTCTACTATTGCTAGCCCTATGTATCGTTGCTTGTCTCCGAACCTATCACATGATTCCTGAACCAATGATATTGCCTCACCTCCATACCTACAGCCTTTGTTTGTGCCTTAGTATTATCTAGCATGCTTAGGGTTGCTTTTACTCGAGTCTGTTGTCGGTTACTGCTTTTACTATCTTATTATTTGTACCGGGGCTCGATGTTAATCAATCAATCCTGTTAATTGCTAATGGTAATAATAATTTGATGATAAGGCACCGGCAGGAGGCCCATGAGAGGTTTTGGAGCCTGCTAGTGTCGACCCTAATAGGAAAAGGGTCTTGTCTACTGATCCATGATGAGCGCACTACCCGCATTTGGGAAGCGAGTATGGGCGCCCCCCTCAACTTGACCTGATTCGCATCTCGTCCAAATCGCCTCATTTAGTTCGTGTTTTCCATTTGCCGCATGCATGTTTTTGCGAGCCCAGCGCAGGGTGGAACTTTCGTAGTCGGCATATAGGGGGACACGGTCTTAGAGTGCTATGATGGTCCATTTTCTTCTGGGCTTGATTAGCCGTGCGCCCAAGGTTCTTTGGGCTTGATGCGAAGAATGGTTGGTTGTGTTGAGTGTCCCGCTTGGTGGGAGGCATCCCATCTGGCGGGATATTCATGAGTGTACGGCCAAATTGGTGCAACCCTGCAGGGATAATCTTCTCGAGAAGCCGTGTTTTCCGCGGTTATGGATTACTTGGTGAAAGTACTGGCTAACAAGTACTCAGGACAACTTCAACATAATGATCAATCATGTTTCACCCAATGATTAATAATTTGACTAGTAATAGGTTATTCACACAAATAACTTGATTCATCTTAATCCAACTGTGTGAGTTATCCTCGGGTTGCTTCTTTGGATAAGGGGCGAGATCCAGGATGGGTTTGGTTGAAGTTATCTTTCAGTTGGTTACAATCCTCGATCTTATCTTTTCTGTTAGCCGGAATTTGTAGTTATCTTCTGTAGTTGGTTAGAGCAGCCAGCAGCAACTTTCATATCACCCCTTCCTTCCGTTGATCCCAAGCATCAATGCTTGTGTTGACGGGTAACTCTTTGATGAACTGTGAGTCTTGCTTGCCAGTACTTGGATGTACTGACCCCGTTGGGGCTGTGGTTTACGCAGAGTACGACTACGACTACGATGCTTCCCAGGATGACTACTTTGTGGAGTTCGACGAGTCTGCAGACGAGTAGTTAGCTGGACCAGGGCAGGATCCAGAACCTACGTGGATGGGCTTCGCTTCTCTTTATTTTCTCCGGCTTCTTAAGCCATGGATTTGTCTGTACTCAGACCCCTTTGATTGCTTCCGCTGTTGTAATGGATGATATGTTGGGACATGTGTCCTCTGGATGTTTGTATTCGATATTTCTGCCTTAGTGAAGGCCAGTTGCACTTATTTCATTCTTTTGTGTCTTAGAGACAGTTTGTGCTATCATTTCGTTCAAAGCTGTTGACGTACAGTGCGTGTTTGAATATGAAGTACGTCGACAGTAGTGCCTTTAGGTTCCTAGCGGATAGTTTACTTCGACGGTGGAAGCAGGGCTTGTGTTGTCGCGCATAAGCGCAGGCCTACCAGGAAGCTGGGACGTGGGAGCATGTATGCCCCATAATCCAAGCACCTGACTTCCAGTTCGTGCGATGAGTATCCTCTAGAAACCTTGGGTGCGACAAATGGTATCAGAGCCTGTCTGCCTGTAGGATCCCTTTTTACTGGTCGCAGTTGAGTCTAGAAGCTATTTTGTAGCTATATAGGAAAAATGAAACGTGAGAGTAGGAATTCTGCCATTTTTCTTCTTTCCCCACCCACCCACCCTTTTCTGGTAAGGAAGTGCAGCGTTGTTTTCTGTTCTCACCTAAACTTTCAAGTTAGGATTTCACGTGTTTTGGGTTCTGTGTAGTACCTCAGGATTTTTGGTCTCGTTTTCCCGATGTTGCTTCGATATCATGTTCTTTTCAACATCATTATCGTCCGTTGAACCTTGTTGTTGTTTTCCACATCCTTTTCATCTACCGGAGTCTAATCAAAACCTTCCAAATAATCTGCAGATGGGTCTCAGCTACTACCCGCAGGTGGTTCGCATGACTCGCTGTGAGAGCACCGCCGGTTTTCCGGAGTTGCTGAGAGACATGGTTACCTATCTGGGGTTCCGTTGGGCGCCAGAGTACCAGGTCTACGAGCACCAGCGAGAGTTTGACCAGACTTGCTACCGGGCTATCGTCTACATTCTGTCGGATGATGGCAGGAGCA
Organism: Alopecurus myosuroides; assembly: GCA_028641055.1. Lineage (NCBI taxonomy): Eukaryota > Viridiplantae > Streptophyta > Magnoliopsida > Poales > Poaceae > Alopecurus > Alopecurus myosuroides. The sequence continues at coordinate 289,818,366 of CM054062.1, read as the reverse complement.
TTGCACACCAGTACGAGGCAGTAGGGTCCACAGTGGATATGGCAGTGCAGCAGGCAGCGTACGTGAGTATCACCGTTCTCCGTGCTGACTACTGGGGGTTTGATAAGTCCAGTTTTCGTCACATCCCCCGTGGTTACATCACGGCAGCGGGAGTTCACTTCACTGTCCACCGCGACCTGGATACCTACGAGACTGATAGCTCCAGGCTCCAGACCACTGCCCAGTTCGCTAGTCACAGTGACGCCGTTGCTTCCGCACTTTCTCAGGAGTTAGCCTCAGTCAGGGAGCAGCTCCACCTTGCTCTCACTCGTCTGGCGACGTACACCACAGACTTTGTTGGATACGAGCGCTTCGCACGTGTCGTTCAGCCAGCTGGTCTTCCGTTGCCAGATGCTGGAGGTTACGAGCCGATCAGAGGCCCACTTCTCGACCTCGGAGCTGGTTACACAGGGATTCCCCGCTATGGAGCACAGGGAGAGGACGCTTTCTACTTCACCACACCGAGAGTTGCTCTCAGAGCAGTTCCTATCTACATGGATCGTCGTGATACCTACTTCCGTGGGGTTCCTCCTCACCGTATCTCTCGTCGTACTACTCACCGCCGTCCTGCGTGATGAGCATGGGAGTACCGATGTATCCATTACTAGCTGTGTCTAGTTTATCCTTTCGTTTTCGAACCATGTGTTGGTCTGTTGGATATTCTGATGTATTTGAACATGTGATGATGTACCTGTTGGTTATCTATTCATGCGTCGGAATAATCTATCTTTCGGTTACCAAGTGTATCCTTTTCTGTTGTTGTGCTAAAATGAATTTCTGTTCAGGATGCCTCCAACCAGGAACAACCCGCCTCCGCCACCACCAATGGGGGAACTGTTGGCTCAGATGACCCAAGTGGTGACACAGATGGCCCAGATCCAGGCTAACCAGCAACACAACCAGAATGCTCCAAGGGTCACCATCAAGGACTTCCTCAGCTTGGGCCCAAAAGCTTTCATGGCAACACGTGAGCCCCTGGATGCTGATGACTGGATCCGTGACGTAGCAAGAGCTCTGGAGATAGCTCATGTTGCTGAAGAGGATAAGGTCAAGTATGCCACCTACCTACTGAAGGGTCAGGCAGCTACTTGGTGGGAGAACTACCAGACCATGAGGGCTGGCTTTCCTATCAACTGGGGATGTTTCAAGGATGCCTTCCTGAAGCACCACATCCCGGATGGTCTCATGGAAAAGATGCGTGAGGAATTCTGCTCTCTCAGACAGGGCAAGCTGGACGTTCTCGGCTACCAGAACGAGTTCAATCGTCTCGCTCGGTACGCTGGTGACGAAGTGTCCACCGAAGCCAAGAAGATGGCAAGGTTCCGCCGAGGTTTTAACCCGGAACTGAAGTACGCTCTCACCAACATCAAGTGCAAGGACTTCGTGGAGCTTGTGAACACCGCGCTCAATGAGGAGAATGGGCGCAAGGCGTTCGAAGAGTCGCGCAAGCACTCGCGTGAGGGTGGTTCCTCCTCCAACATGACCACCCCTCCGCAGAAGCGCCGCATCTGGGTGCCAAATGGTGCTGTCACTCGGGCTCCAAATGCCCAAGCTTCTCCAGGCTTTGGTCCCCGCCCACCCAACCCATCTCAGATGCAGGGTCAGAGGTTTCCGATGGGGCAGCCAAGGCCAGGTCCTTCTCGTGTCGTCACTTGCTACAAGTGCAAGGATACTGGACATTATGCTGATAAGTGCACTCAGAAGCAGCTACCCCTACCCCCTCGCCCCAACACCAACCAGGCTATGGTTCGTGCTCCCCCGGCTAAAGCCTTCAACTCCAACAATAGGCCTGTCGGGAGGAACGCGAGGGTGAACCATATCAAGGCCGACAAAGCCGAGGAGGCTGCTGACGTCGTTCTCGGTATATTACCCGTAAACTCTATTCCAGCTAAAGTGTTGTTTGATACTGGAGCATCGCATTTGTTTGTGTCAAAGATCTTTGCTACAACGTACAATTTAGCTCTGGTTCCGCTAAGCAATCAAATCTATGTGCACTCTCCGGGAACTAAAATGATTACTTCCAAGATAAGCATGGACAATCAGATCCTAATTGGAGGTCGCGTATTCCTTGCTTCACTCATGTTGCTGGGAAATTCTGACATTGATGTCATTCTGGGTATGGATTGGTTGAAGACCCACAAAGCTAAAATTGACTGTGCTCAAAAGTCAATAACTCTCTCCCACACTTCAGGCCAGATAGTCTATTCTCCATATGGATCAAGTCCTGTTCAGCTGTTCAGCCTCGATGCCAAACCCCTTCCTGCAATTGAAAATGTTCCGGTGGTTTGTGAATTCCCTGACGTCTTTCCAGAAGAGTTGCCAGGGATGCCTCCGGACAGAGCAGTTGAGTTCGTGATCGAGCTTGAGCCAGGTACTGCTCCAATCTCTAAGCATCCATACAAGATAGCTCCTCCTGAACTGAAATTGTTGAAGGAGCAAATCGATATGTATATGGACAAAGGTTTCATTCAGCCTAGTTCCTCCGCTTGGGGTTGCCCAACTCTGTTTGTTGCCAAGAAGGATCAAACAAAAAGACTCGTGGTTGACTATCATCCTCTCAACGAGAAAACCATCAAGAACAAGTATCCACTTCCTCGTATCGATGATCTTTTTGATCAACTTGCTGGAGCCTCAATATTCTCAAAGTTGGACTTGAGGATGGGGTACCATCAGATAAAGATCAGAAAGGAAGATATTCCTAAGACAGCTTTCACCACTCGTTACGGTCTATATGAATACACCGTCATGTCCTTTGGTCTCACCAATGCACCGGCAACGTTCTCAAGACTCATGAATTCTGTCTTCCATGAATACCTCGACAAGTTCGTTGTGGTATATCTTGATGACATTCTAGTCTATTCCAAATCCGAAGAAGAGCATGGAGAACACCTTCGTCTCACTCTCATGAAACTTCGCGAGCATCGTCTGTATGCCAAGTTTTCCAAATGTGAGTTCTGGATTCCAGAAGTTGCATATCTTGGTCATATCATCTCTGCCAAAGGCATTGCCATTGATCCGGAAAAGGTTAAGGCAATTGTTGATTGGAAACCCCCTAAGACGGTGAAACAAGTCAGAAGTTTTCTTGGCTTGGCTAGCTATTGCCGTCGTTTCGTCCAAAACTTTTCCAAGATTGCTAAACCTCTCACTGATCTCACAAAGAAGGACAAAAAGTTCGTTTGGACTCCACAATGTGATGAGAGTTTCAACCTCCTGAAGACTAAACTCACTTCCACGCATGTTCTAGTTGGCCCCGACACTACCAAACCTTTCCAGATATTCTGTGATGCATCTCTCCAAGGACTAGGGGCAGTTCTTATGCAAGAACGTCAAGTTGTCGCTTATGCTTCACGTCAGTTGAACCCACATGAGCAAAACTATCCCACTCATGATCTTGAACTTGCAGCAGTTGTGTTTGCCCTCAAGAAATGGAGACAATACTTGTTGGGTAACAAAACTGAAATCTTTTCCGATCATAAGAGTCTGAAATACATCTTCACTCAGCCAGATCTGAACCTCAGGCAAAGGAGATGGATTGAGAAGATTAAAGACTTTGATCTCACCATTTCTTACACTCCAGGCAAGGCTAATGTTATGGCCGATGCTCTCAGTCGCAAATCCTATTGCAATAATCTCATGATCATGGAAAGCCAACCTCCACTTCATGAAGAATTCCAGAAGCTGAACCTTGGTCTTGTTCCTGAAGGATACCTTGCTAGCTTGACAGCCAGCCCAACTCTCGAGGACAAGATTCGTTCTGAACAACTTCGTGATAATGAAATCAAGAAGATTGTGGATCACATCAAGGAGGGCAATGATAAGTTCAAGTCCTTCTCAATTGATGATAAGGGAACTGTGTTCTTCGAAGGACGCATTGCAGTCCCTCAGATTCAAAGTCTCAAGGATATCATTCTCAAGGAGGCTCATGAAACTCCTCTATCCATTCACCCTGGAAGTACAAAGATGTACCAGGATCTCAAGACTCTGTATTGGTGGTCTGGCATGAAACGTGAAATTGCTCAATACGTTTCTGAATGCGACGTTTGTCAACGTGTTAAGGCAGTCCATCAGAAGACAACAGGTCTACTCCAACCTCTGAAAATTCCTGAGTGGAAGTGGGACATGATTGAAATGGACTTCGTTACTGGGTTTCCAAAGTCCAAAAAGGGCAACGATGCAATCTTCGTTGTTATTGATCGTCTCACTAAGGTTGCTCACTTCTATGCTGTAAAGGAAACTATCTCAGCTAGCCAGTTAGCAGAGCTCTACACAGCAAAGGTTGTTCCTCTTCATGGTGTTCCATTGGAAATAAGCTCAGACCGTGGAAGTATCTTCACTTCTCATTTCTGGAAGAGCTTTCAAGAAGCATTGGGCACCAAACTTCTGTTCAGCACAGCTTATCACCCTCAGTCTCAAGGGCAAGTCGAAAGAGTCAATCAGATTCTCGAGGATATGCTCAGAGCATGTGGTCTCTCCTTTGGCATGAAATGGGAGGATTGCCTTCCATATGCTGAATTCTCCTACAACAACAGCTACCAGGCAAGCCTAGGCATGGCACCATTTGAGGCACTGTATGGTCGCAGATGCAGGAGTCCAATCAATTGGTCTGGAGCTGGTGAACGTTCACTTTTAGGCCCTGACATTGTTAAGGAAGCCGAGGAGAAAGTTCGTATCATTCGTGACAATCTCAGGATTGCTCAGTCTCGTCAGAAGAGCTATTATGATAGCAAGCACAGGGATATGGTCTATGCACCTGGTGATAAGGCATATCTCCGTGTAACTCCCCTCAGAGGCACTCATCGTTTTGGTGTGAAAGGAAAGCTTGCACCAAGATACATTGGCCCTTTCAACATCCTCTCAAGACGTGCAGAGAATGCTTATCGTCTTGAACTTCCAGAAAAACTATCCAAGGTGCACGATGTGTTCCACGTGTCACAACTCAAGAAGTGTTTCAAAGATCCAGATCGTGCAGTTGATCATGATTCCATTGAGCTGCAAGATGATCTATCTTATGAGGAGCACCCTATTCGTATTCTCGATGAGACCGAGCGTAAGACTCGCAACAAGAGCACCAAGTTCTTGAAAGTCCAATGGTCGCATCATTCTGATAAAGAGGCAACGTGGGAGACCGAAGAGGATCTTCGCAAGAAGTATCCGGACCTGTTCATTTCTCAGTAGGGAATCTCGGGGCGCGATTCCTTCAAGGGGGGGGCGTTTTGTAACATCCAAGTATGAAAACCCTTAGTTGTTTTACTTATTTGTTTAATTTATGCAATGCATCATGGCATCATTCTCATTTTTATTTCTGTTTGCATTGTTTTCATAATAAAATTCAAACTTAATCAAACATTGTTTTCACACTTGTCTGTTACAATCTCTCAAATAAAGATTTGCAATTCCAAAAACATCAATTGCTTCCAATTAGTTTCATATTGGATCAACTCTTAAATTGTTGCTTAATTTAATCACACCATTAATCAATCAACCATTTCAATCATTATTTCTCTAAGTCATTTCAATTTCAAACCAACCCTTAAAATTCAGTACCTTTTGAACCCATAAAAGTCACCACCCCTTTTTCCCTCTTTAAACCCTTCCAAAACCCTAGGGGGAAACCCTAGTGGGAATGGCACTATTTTCTAATATTAAGTATTATTGTAATTTTCAATTAAATTGGTTAATTTTAAAATAGCAAGCAAACAATAAAGTTTTTGAAAGCAACAACTACCAAAAGGTTGCATTTTTCCACTAATAAATTTACCCTATTTTTATTCCAAAATTTCTGTAAACAAAATCTTGTTTTGTTTCCAATTTGCTCAACTACAAAAAAAAAACAGTACCAAAAAAATAAAATAGAAGGGAGGAGAGCAGCAGCAGCTAAAGGTTCAGCCCAGCCCGTTTACCCTTTGGCCCGATAGCTGTCGCTATCGTCCTCCTCCCCCTGCTGACGTCAGGTGTACGACTCCCTCCCCATCGTCGATCTTTCCCTGGAGCTCCCGATGCCCTGCCGTACTGGCCCTGCTCCTCCTTAAGTAACCACCACGGCCTCCTCCTCCTGCCGCAACCCTAAGCTCCATCCCTCTGCGCCGCCACTTCTCTTCCTCTCCCCCCAAGCTCTCTGCTTTCCTCTGAAAAATCCACCGGCGATCTCTGAAACCCGACCACCGAGCACCACCTTTTCTCCTCGTCGCCGGCCACACACTCACCTCGAGGCGCCTCCTCCGCCGGGAATGGAAACGCCCAGATGCCCTGAGTCTCCTCGTCTCCTCGGCCGCCGCTGAGAGGCCCTGGGGACGCCGCGCCGTCGCCGGCAAGTCTCCCGCCGGCTCTGCCTCGACGACGAACAGCAGCAGCAGCAGGTAGTCGCACTGCCCTCTTCCCCTCTCGCTTGTCCGCCCTAGGCCACACCTCCGCCAGCACTCCGCACCACGCCTCCGCTCACGCATCCAGCCTCGCCAGCACACGCCCGTCGTCCATCGGAGATCACCGCGACCGTCCGCTCGCTCCTGTTCCGTCATGGTTCAGTTTCTGACGAACGAAGTTCAGAAAACGAGTCGCTGTTGTTTCTGGTTCAGTTACGATGCAGTGTAGTAATAACTCCCCTGCGCATCTGAACCCAACAAACGCAGTCGATCACCGCACTGGTTCCACCCCATCCGCACCGCGCTAGAGCCCTGGGTTCGATACCCAGCGGCCACACCCACCTTTTGTCAATTTTTCCCCTCGCGCGCTCGCGGTCCCACCTGTCAGCGAGTCGTTGCGCCACCTCCTCTTCTAACCGTGCCACGCTGGCCGCGGGGCCCCCTGTCAGCGTGTGGGTGTAGATACCAGCACGGTAACAAAAGTTTAAAAGCCATTCTGTTAATTTCCAATTCTTTTTAAAATGGGCAGAATAAACTATAAACTTCAAAATTCAATAACTTTTAAAATATGAACCCAATAAATACAAACTTTATATGTATACTGATCCAAATTTTATAAACTTTCCAAATATTCCATTTGTGTTCTGTTTTGAGTTTTCAAAATTCATTTAAATTTCAAATTTGGATAATTCAAATGCAAATTGAAATAATTCATAACTAATTCATACTGTTTTCAAATAATTCAAATAAAATATGTTTTTCACACCTTTTTGAATGTTCTATTCAAATATAAATTTTGTTTTCTGGTTTAAACAATTTAAATTGCCTAAACTATTTAAATCTTGTTTAATTCAATTAAAAATTGTTTAAAATTGTTTAATTCATAATTAATTAATCCAAAGTCCAATTTCAAAATGTGAAACATGTAACTCAACTAAAATTTGATAACCTTTTCAAATATAAAAGTTGTACATTGTTTTGCACACCCTAACTTGATGAAAACAATAATTGTTTTGTGTACCATGTTTAAGTAACAAAATTCCAAACTTAATAAATGCTTTTCTAAATTGTTAACTATCATTCCAATTGCATTTAATTTTGTTATCTTATTGTTCCTCATCATGCATGCATCATACTAAGTCACTTACACATGATGCTTAGTGATAGAACAATTAATTCAACTCTAAAGCATGGGCTTCCATATGCAACCTTTGCATATGGAATCCATTTAAACTTGTGTCTCATATCAACTAGTTTAGTTTGGTGCATCTATTAAACGTGACATGCATCATCCAATGTTTGTGCACCTATGCCATGTATTGATTGCCCGTCTTCCTTCGTTGTTGTTTTTGCTTCTTCTCGATTAGACGACGACGTTGGTACCGACGAGCCTTACGACACCACTACTCAGGACCTAGCCCAGTACGAGGCTGAGCTGCCAGGCAAGTTATCACTCACATGAATCATCGAGTTCCTTTCCACACTTGTTGTCGATACTATCCTTTTTGTCTACTATTGCTAGCCCTATGTATCGTTGCTTGTCTCCGAACCTATCACATGATTCCTGAACCAATGATATTGCCTCACCTCCATACCTACAGCCTTTGTTTGTGCCTTAGTATTATCTAGCATGCTTAGGGTTGCTTTTACTCGAGTCTGTTGTCGGTTACTGCTTTTACTATCTTATTATTTGTACCGGGGCTCGATGTTAATCAATCAATCCTGTTAATTGCTAATGGTAATAATAATTTGATGATAAGGCACCGGCAGGAGGCCCATGAGAGGTTTTGGAGCCTGCTAGTGTCGACCCTAATAGGAAAAGAGTCTTGTCTACTGATCCATGATGAGCGCACTACCCGCATTTGGGAAGCGAGTATGGGCGCCCCCCTCAACTTGACCTGATTCGCATCTCGTCCAAATCGCCTCATTTAGTTCGTGTTTTCCATTTGCCGCATGCATGTTTTTGCGAGCCCAGCGCAGGGTGGAACTTTCGTAGTCGGCATATAGGGGGACACGGTCTTAGAGTGCTATGATGGTCCATTTTCTTCTGGGCTTGATTAGCCGTGCGCCCAAGGTTCTTTGGGCTTGATGCGAAGAATGGTTGGTTGTGTTGAGTGTCCCGCTTGGTGGGAGGCATCCCATCTGGCGGGATATTCATGAGTGTACGGCCAAATTGGTGCAACCCTGCAGGGATAATCTTCTCGAGAAGCCGTGTTTTCCGCGGTTATGGATTACTTGGTGAAAGTACTGGCTAACAAGTACTCAGGACAACTTCAACATAATGATCAATCATGTTTCACCCAATGATTAATAATTTGACTAGTAATAGGTTATTCACACAAATAACTTGATTCATCTTAATCCAACTGTGTGAGTTATCCTCGGGTTGCTTCTTTGGATAAGGGGCGAGATCCAGGATGGGTTTGGTTGAAGTTATCTTTCAGTTGGTTACAATCCTCGATCTTATCTTTTCTGTTAGCCGGAATTTGTAGTTATCTTCTGTAGTTGGTTAGAGCAGCCAGCAGCAACTTTCATATCACCCCTTCCTTCCGTTGATCCCAAGCATCAATGCTTGTGTTGACGGGTAACTCTTTGATGAACTGTGAGTCTTGCTTGCCAGTACTTGGATGTACTGACCCCGTTGGGGCTGTGGTTTACGCAGAGTACGACTACGACTACGATGCTTCCCAGGATGGCTACTTTGTGGAGTTCGACGAGTCTGCAGACGAGTAGTTAGCTGGACTAGGGCAGGATCCAGAACCTACGTGGATGGGCTTCGCTTCTCTTTATTTTCTCCGGCTTCTTAAGCCATGGATTTGTCTGTACTCAGACCCCTTTGATTGCTTCCGCTGTTGTAATGGATGATATGTTGGGACATGTGTCCTCTGGATGTTTGTATTCGATATTTCTGCCTTAGTGAAGGCCAGTTGCACTTATTTCATTCTTTTGTGTCTTAGAGACAGTTTGTGCTATCATTTCGTTCAAAGCTGTTGACGTACAGTGCGTGTTTGAATATGAAGTACGTCGACAGTAGTGCCTTTAGGTTCCTAGCGGATAGTTTACTTCGACGGTGGAAGCAGGGCTTATGTTGTCGCGCATAAGCGCAGGCCTACCAGGAAGCTGGGACGTGGGAGCATGTATGCCCCATAATCCAAGCACCTGACTTCCAGTTCGTGCGATGAGTATCCTCTAGAAACCTTGGGTGCGACATGAAGCCCTTGTGAGTCCATGGCTAGGAGCACATAACAGTATGTATATCTCTGGGTCCGGGGTCGTGACACCTTTCCGAGTCATCAGCAAGGTGGGAAATCGAGCATACAAATTACTTCTGTCTGACGGGGTCAAAGTTCACCCGGTGTTCCACGTCAGCCAACTCAAAAAACATGTAGGGCCGACTGTGGTTCCCTGCCCGGACTTGCCACTGGTCGATGAACAAGGCAAGATACACACAGCTCCAGCCCTTGTTCTTCAGGTTCGTCAGAGTCCACGCAACAATCAGCCGGTGGTGCAATGGCTAATCCAATGGGAGAACTCGTCACCTGAAGAATCCACTTGGGAAGATGCTGATTTTATGAAGCAATTTTTTCCTGCATTTTTCAGGTCGACGGTTGATGGGTGGATGCAACAGCAACCTGATGCTTGAGGACAAGCATCGTCTCGAGGAGGAGGTACTGTCAGGTCCCTAACAAATTAAGTTATCGTGTGGCCCTCCTCACTTCGCTCGGTGTCGGATATATACCGAATAGGGGTATATCAGATGGTAGTCAAAAGTGCCTGATTACCAGGGTGGCCCAAGTGTAGTGGGCTATGGTCCATTGGGCGGCCTAGTAAGCTGACGCGCAGAAGCCGGATTCTAGAAGGACCCGGATCACGGCCCACGTGATCTGGCTTGGAGGAGAAGACGGATTCCTTACTTTTCAAGTTAATAGCTACCGTAGTCTTGTATGTTTCCTACTCTGTATGCCCTAACTTGGCTATTATATAAAGCCGGACGGGAGATAAGATAGATAGACAAGAAGCTGCAGGCTAACTCGCCGTGAAGTTGATCCTCAGCGATTAGCTAAACAGAACCTCACACTGTAATTGTATACACAGGCTTTAGTCCTGATTAGTGAGATTGCAGGAGTAGGAACGCCGTATTATCACGACGTACCGAACCTGGGTAAATTCTGTGTCTTTGTCTTCAACGCGATCCCGTTCCCCCATGTCTCTACCCGTAGTCTCATGGCACCCCCCGTCTATGAAAACTACCACGATGTCACGACACTCGGACGGCTACGATGAAGACAACGCTTCAGGCTTACGACAACAGATGAATTACTACAATACTTCTTTGGCTTTCACCGTGGGCACGGTTGTTTCCCCTTTACATCATTGCTTCTTATTAGCCCAGCTGCGTTGGCTTTTTCCCATTCCAATCCTATTCTGATTGCTTTAAGCAAAGATACCAAAGCATTACTACTATTCGAAACCGCGTAGGTTCTAATTTTTCTCAATTTTCCGGTGGTCACGACCGCATTTTTCCGCTCGCCACCTGTCTCGCATTGCGTCAGGTCCCGTGCGTCTCTTTCCTGCGTTTTGCCTTTTCACTTGGTCCCGCACGGTCGCCGCTTCGATTACGGTGGGCTGATAGGTTCGACACGTGTGGTAGTTCTGTCCCTAAATTCTCCACGTAGTATGTCCTATCTAGAAGACGGGAAGACTCCCGTAGAGTCCATGCTCCCCCTTCCTCCTCCTCCCACGCCTTCGCTTTGCATCTCGATTTCCGCCACTGTGCCTTCCACTCTTCCAGCGAGTTGGTACGTCGTCGTCCGGCAGTCTGCTCCGCCAGAACGGCTCAAACGTCGGGTCAATGGATTATGGCTGTGATTGGCTGTGCCCGGCGGTCGTCGCCCACGCCATAGCTCTATCAAACTGGAGCGGAGGTTCAACGCCGGATCGAAAGAGTTTACCTGGTTCTCACTGCGGTCGTCGCACTCGCTTCGCCTCCGCCCCGCCCCGGCCAACTTCGACTTCTCCCGATCTCTATCAGATGAGGCACGCGCTCCCTCTCTCCGCGGCCGTCCGCCCTCACCATCTTCATCCTTTTGTAATTCCATCAGGTATTGTTCTCGATTTTTTCCCCGTTCAGTTAGAACACCGATGTTCTTGATTTTCCCCAATTTTATGGCCGTTGTTCTTGGATATTGTTAGGTATTGTTCTCGATTTTTTCCCCGTTCAGTTAGAACACCGATGTTCTTGATTTTCCCCAATTTTATGGCCGTTGTTCTTGGATATTGTTAGGTCGCTGACATGGAGAGGATGGACAGAGGGAGGGAGACTGCCTTTAGCCAATCCGATGGTCTCCCCACTCGCGATTCTCCTCGCCGAGCGGGCTCGACCTCGACGCAAGGATCCTGCGGCCACCACCTCGCTGCTCATTGGCCCGCCATCCTGAAGTCGCGTACTACCGCTTCTGTGACGTGCGGATCCCCGGCTCCCGGAGATTCATCTCTCGCTAAGTGATGCAGTGACAAGCCTCTTCTCTCGGAAAGTAGTCCAGTGCTGGCCTCCTCTACTTCGATCTCGGCCGCCGGGCTACGACAGCCGGTGGTCTCCGACGGCGACGGGCCTGGAGGTGGACACGGCGCTACCTCGCGTCCAGCTCCACCGCAAGTCTACCACGGCCAGCACTCATCCACAGTGGCCTGGAGGAGGTGGACCCCTTGCTGCCTCGCGTTGTGCCCAACCGTCAAACTAAGATGGTTGATGGTTGTGAGGTTGTCGACGGCGACCTAGAGAAGGATGAGTCTCCTGTTTTGGATCATCACGGGAGAGCATCCACTGAAATCCATGTTTATTGCCGCTCGGCCTTCATGTCATCTTACAAGCAGAGCAACGATGCCTCTCTTCGGCCTATTTGTGCCTAGAATGAGACGACGACCCCTTCCCAGGCCAACTACAGGAAACGGAAGGATCCTCAGAAAAAGGTGAGGGAAAAGGAAAAGCTGCGACTGATTCTACCTCCATATCTAACAGGTATGCTACTATGCTTAATCCTAAATTCTTATTGTATGACTTTGAAAGAGGTAAGAGTGGACAGTACGTATGCTGAAGTTTCGACAGTAGCTCAAATAATTACATACTATACTAAATTAAGACTTCCATTGCCAAAAGTTCAAACAATGCTGTCCTCAAATGTTCTGGCCTCAGATTAACACAGATGGTATGTGTAAAACTTCAGCACAACAAACAACATTAATATTTACATGAGATCATTTATTTTTCCTTAATGACACCATTATCAGGGACAATTAAATTGATGCTCACCTATTTGAGTTAGTATTTGCTGGCAGCCTATTCTTTACTTCAAGTCCATTTTAGAAGTTGAACATTTCCTTCACTGGTGTCTCTCAGCAGCTAAGTATATTTTGTGGAAAAAATCTGATGGACTACAAGTTCCTTTACGAATGTTTTGATTATAAATCAGGGATAGCACCTGCTAATTGGTTTCTTTCATCATTACTGCATGGTAATCTAGCCCATATCAAGATAGCCCTCCGAGACTCACAGTCACATAGGTATGCCCCTTCATAGATAAAAGATAATAGGTCTGAATTATCCTTAATTAACAAATAGACACTGCGGCTCAATATGACTGAAATATTCGATGAGAGTTTGAGCAGGTTCTTTTTTGACTCTGATGACAAGTAGTGTTTTTTTACTAGGACACATCACTTTCTGGAACATATCAGTTTGCCATTTAAATTTGGTAGACCCAACCCCTTCACCGTTTCCATGGTACGTTTCGTAGATATATAAGAACAAAGTTATATTGGAGATCATGGTCAATACTTGATTAGAAAAAAATATATGCATTGACAGAACAAGATGGTGTCGATTTGTAGTTCTGCCAATGCTAATATAGTTTTTTTTTAGAAATGGGGAAAATCCCCGGCCTCTGCATCGAGTGATGCTAATATAGGTTAGAAAAACATCTCTGTAAGCAGGATTCTGCAGCATTTCATGATAATTCTCTAAAATTGAACATGCTACCCAATCATAGTTGCTTCTGATTCTTCTGATTACCCCCAAGATAGCTGAATACTTTTAGGTGTAGAATAGTTGCCTTTTTAAGGAATTTTCACTTTATTTTCTCTCACCACGACAGTACGCGCATACGTATATGTATTTAGACGTGTGCTGGTTTTGTACCCTCTCTTTCATTGTCCATGTTTTGTATTAAGAATATATGAATTCAGTCGAAAACTCTAATTTTTGGATACATGAGTTACATGTAAGAAGTTTCCATTTTCACACTCCTCCGACATAGCGTGCAGCAGCTAGATGCATCACTGGATTGGCTGTGACGCCGTAAAGCTGACTACTATTTTCTTTTCCTCATTCAACAAATCACTCTCCCTACTTCCATGATGGAAGAAGAGATGTGAACACATGGCCGGTTCTTCATGTATGACCGGCCGCTCTGCCCACGCCTCCTCCGGCTGACGGCTTGCCGTTACTTCCGTCATCCTCACGCTGCTATATCATGTAGTTCAGCCGTTGCCAGCGTCCCAGGGGTGCTGCTGCAACTGTCCCGACTGTTTGCCATTAGCTCACAGGCCGACGAGCTCCCTTGGCCAGCCACCCGACCCTCCTTGGCCTGTGGCCTGCTTGCTATCGTGATTCACAGGCCGAACTACTGAATCGGAAGTCCTGGGGGTGTTCTTTTTGGATACAGCACATGTAGTCCCACAAACCTTGAGATTGCCTCATGTATCTTGATTTACCGTGACTTGCTTTTTGTGTGCATGTGTGGTATGTTTTGTCCCCATTAAGGTTTGTTCTGCTCTGTTTGTTTTTTCATCTCCCATTTGGATTTTGTATGATATCATGTGGCACTACTAGCTAGACCAAATAGTTCCAATTTGATTCAACTAAATTGGTAAGTGTTACTACCGAAGGTTTCAAGCAGCAGCAGTGCCGAGCTTAAAGAGAAGACAACCCAAGAGCTCCTTGGTGTTGATTATTTCGATTATTAGGTCATATTATCAATATTACCATCATTTGTCCAATGTTTAATTGCTTCCACTTCAATATAACTGAATCTTCCTCCTATATACATTCTTTGTCTGAAGTAGTCACCAACTCAATTGTTCATTTGACTTATGGGGCAAATTACTCCTGATTTTGTTCACCAATATTTGTGAATGTAGTTGATTTGCAAAATGGTGTTATAGATGAAACTTTTTAATTTAAATGAGGGTAGTGCGGTATCGGATCAAATCCTTCTTGTGCATTCTATCTTTTAGCGCCACATATATATATAGCTATGTTGGTTAACTGAAATTGTCATATTCTGTCATGTAAAACATGCCAGATATATCAGTTTTTAGCTTCTCATCTAATAGCTTCATCCCTCGATATTTTTGTATTATTCTCTTCCGACTAATCCTCTTGGTATTCCTGGTACATTGTCTTGCTTTATTACAAAACTTTGTATTGAGAATCTGCACTGAATGTGCAGCATCACAAAGTAGATATTAAGTTAACCACATTCGGTAATAGATGATTTTAGTTTCATGTAGAAAACTTTGAAATCTAGAAAAAGATAAGATAATATATTGTTAAAAGTCGAATGAAAGCAAAGAAATAATGTGTGGCTCCAGTGATCTGGTAGTTGTCTATGGTACAACTTAAAGAATTATGTATGAACACAACTTAACATATGTTTATTTATAATCATATAGACCATCTTGAAAGAATGACAGTGGATACACCCAGCTTCAGAAGATACGGCGTTGGACGCCATTACCAATATGTGTGCCCTCAACGATGTTTATTAGTTGGCTACTTTATTATTATGCGCTTATTTTGGAACACTACGAGCTTATACTTATTCATCATGGTGAGTCTTGCATGTTTCTTAACTAGGGAATGAAAATACAATCGTAGTCATTCCGTAGGCATTCCGTCGCTTACTCATTTAAATTCCCTCCTTATTTTTAGACTGCTCTGTATTGTTTTTCAGCAATTAATTAATAAACAAATGAGTTTCTGCATAATCTGAATGCCCGTGCCCGTGCTATCCAAAGCGCCGCCATATTTGCAGCACCGTAAAGTCATTTACTTTGGATCACCTTATTAAATGTATACATCTGTTGCCACATTTTCCTGTTCGTAGAGAATTTGCTATCTTGCACCATTTTCTACATACAAGTACATTGTTCTGAATCGTGTATATATGCCATCATGGTTTCAGGGAAATTTGGGAATTGTCGGTTTTTCAGTGTGAAAACAGTCATATGCGAAAATCAATGAAGGGCTGGAAGTTGTAGTTCGATATGACCAGCATTATGCTTCAGTTGCTCAGGAGCTACTAAGAATCATTGTTGAAAATGATCAAGGACTGCATTACTGTTTGCTCAAAGGTTTAGGTTTATTAGTATGGTTTGTTCAAAAAAATGGTTGTATTGCTCACTAGCAACAGTGCTTTCTTAAATCATGAGGACTGTAGTGTTTGCAATGAACACGTCTGTTTGTATGTACAAAGCCATTTGTTTTTCTTTCAAAACTGGTTATGTATTCGTCTAAGTAGGCAGTAGGTTATTATCCCACCCCCTTTCGTCATCAACCAAAGCGAGACCAACACGATAGAAAGATTTATATCGCTAGCATGCACGTACTTAGCTTATACTTAATTATATGACTAGGTACCTTTTTTTTTGAAATTATATAACTAGGTACCTTCCATTACCATTATATAGCTAATTAGCATATGTATAATTAAGTGCTATCCTCCGTTAGCTACATCATGGCCTACCAATGTACCTACGTGTAAAAATACCACCAGTGCCACGTACTAGCTCATGGTCACAGAAACACACACTGGCAAACAAAAAGGAAACTAGCACGGCGCGGCGTGCGCCGCGCCTAAACCTGGCTAGTATACTCTATACTCTGAACCCTAAGTCGGGGTATCTGAAAGTAAGGCCAATTCCTACCAATTTGAGATCCAATTCGTGTCTGTGAATTATTCAATTGGTGATCAACGATGTCGATCCCAGTCGGGACCTGACACTTGGCCTGGTTCTTGTCTTCCCCTCGATGGTGTGGTTCAATGGCTGATGGTCAAGCAGCATAGCAGAGCAGCCGGCACTACATCAACCAACTTCTTCCTTGATAAACAATCATAAAAAGTTCATTTATACAAACGTATGCTCTGCCAAACTGCGACGCGGCGATGGCGGCGACTGCGTTCGCCGCGAAACCACTGAACGCGACCGGGCGTCCCCGCGGGTTACAGGCGCAGTTGGGGCAGCCGGTAATCTCGGGAGCCTGTGGGACAAGGAAGAATTCCGGCGACAGGCCCGGGAGATTGCGAAGAAAGCGGCGGGGAAGAGGATCGGGGCACTGATTCAGATCCGCAAGGAGGACGAGCAGATGCTGCCGGAAATCATGGCCTTCAAGAGGAGGTCGCTGGAGATCCTGACTGCGAAAGGAAGGCCGGATCACGAGATCACGAAGGTAATCCCTAAACTCGATTCTGAAATTTCCAAGATCATAGAGATAGAGATAGAGGGAATAAGGAATACAGAGGATCTGGAATCCGTTGGTGAGAAGAAGGGGAAGGAGATCATCAGAAATAAGGAAACAATTGATAGCTCTCATACCATTGTGAATCATACGCACAGGACAGGTGCCTTTGCAGCGTCAGATACAATTTGGTGCAGGACACCAATTAGAATCCCACTTTTTTCTCAATCAGCCGGGAGGATACAGCTCCTCTTGCCAGGGAAGAAGCTTGGGTCTAGAATACCATTCAGATTGAGGACGAAATCACCGGTGATACGTAGAGATTTTGAGGGAGATAGAGGACCGTGGTGTACTTATATATCAGAACCTCTCCATTGCAAAAACGTGAAACAGTTAGTAGCACACCAGCCTCCGAAGCATACGGGATTAGCTTTTCCGTGACCTAGCCGCCAGGAGCGGCGACTAGGGGCACGACCGCCTACCACCGATCTTCACCGGCCGACGCGCTGGTCCCCTCTCCCTCCGACTGCTGCTCCGGCGGCAGGAGGGAGGGGGGACCTCGTTCCTCCGCTCTGTAGTTAGGTTTTGGTCCTGTAGATCGTGGGACGCCGTTGGGGTGGTGGGAGCGGCGTCGCGATGAATAAATCTGCCCCAACTCTACTCCCACACCGGCGTCGTCCCTCATGGCGACGTCTCAAAGTTGATGGCATCGTGTGTTTGCCGATCCTTCATCGGTGGCTTTAGAGTTCATGGATGGGGTCGGCGAGGCGGTGGCGGCGATCCCATCAGGTGTGTCTCTCCTTCTACTCTGTCCCCGTTGCTGCGGCGTTGTCTCCGACGTCATGGTGGAGCAGGGAGGATTGGTCGTCCGGGAGTACGCGCAGACGGTTGCCTGCGCAGTTGATAGCTGGAAGATGGTGCATCTTGTGCTGGATTTGTGGTTGGAGGCTGACAGTTCTGGTATCCTTCTCCGACGTTGTAGTCGTGCGGGGATGCCAGGTCTGGAGTTCGATGGCGTGTCCGGGGACACGTTGCCCCGGTCTGATTCGTTCAACGATAATAGTTTTGCTTTTGGCAAACTACTTTGGAGGTCCGTAAAGCTGCAGATCAGCGATGGAGCCGCGTCGAGCTCAAGTGAAGAGGTGATCTGTCTACTCTCTCTTGGTGGTTGCTTCGGTGGTGCCGAAGGAGAGGGACAGGCGATGGTTTTTTGCACAAGATTTTTCTGTCCTTTCAGTACTGTAATGTCGGTGTTTACGTGTCTTGTAACCGGATATTTATCTTATGAATGAGATCGTATTACCTTGCAAAAAAAAATAGTAGCACACCACATAGACCACCAAACCATGGACCCTGAGAAACAGAAGGAGATCAAGCAAGGGAAGAAGCACATGGCTGATGAGGGCAGGAGCAGTGCAGCAGAGAACACAACCCCGACGAGCAAGCTTGCAGGGGGTGACCCAAATCCTCCTGTCCAGAATAAAAGGGGCGCCAAAGTACAAGCCCAGGTTTTACCCGCTGACGTTGTCGCTGGCCGCTGGAGCTGCAGGTGGAGTTGATGACGATGCCATTGCTGTCGACTTTGATGAGGTAACAAAGAAAATGAAATCGCATTTGATAGTCATTGGAAGGTACCTCACTACTCAGATTTTTAGTGTGCGTAATTTGTTCGTAAGGATGAGACAGATTTGGCAGCTTAGAGGGGGTATGGAGGAAAAAGAATTAGATGACAATAAGTTTTTGATCAGGTTTGAGCACAAGGGATATTTTGACCATGTCCTTAAAGGTGGCCCCATGGCTGTACCAGGATTTCCCTTTACTTGTTGCAGAGTATGATGGAAAGTCGTCGATTGCTGATATTCCCGTGAATGGAATGACGATCTGGGTGAAGATCATGGAGCTACCGCTTGGCATGATGACTGAAGAGTGGGCGCGTAAGATGGGGAACCAGCTTGGCACCTACAAGGAGATACCCAAGGGTGGCATGAGGAACTTCTACCGCATCAAAGTTGAACTCGACATCACTCAACCTATCCGGCGCTGGGTAAAATTCCAAGACCTGAAAACCAAAGAGATGTTGAGGTATGATGTGAAATATGAAAGGATGCCTACTTTCTGCTATTTTTGTGGCATAGTTGGACACACTGATAAGAATTGTATGCTTCCGGAGGAGGATAAAAGAGTTAGATTTTGTGTGGAACAGAAGGCGTCCCCTTACAGGGACCTTGAACATCGCAGTTTTTATCTTCCAGCTGAACCTGCTAATGTCAAGAGACACTTGAATTTCTTGTCAAGGTCAATTGCAGATTGGAAGATAACGGGGGATGGAGGGAAACATGAGCACATCAAAGGGAGAATGGACACAAGGATGGTAGAGGATGGGTCAGAGGACAACACTACAAGGGCAAACCCTGCAGATGTCCTCCAAATGGTGGAGGCCATGGAAAACTTGCAAGTTTCAGAGGGTAAGAAAGATGTGAATAATCTGACTATCACTCCTGAACAGGTCACTACAGCTGCAAACAACATACTACAGCAGAAGAAGTAGACTAGAGTCTACAAGAGGGACCATCAGAAGACCAAGGCAGGAAGGGATCGCCCAAACCAGTGCTGCACTCAAGAGGTGCTGGGCAACAGAGAATACTCACCAATGAAAGTGCCACCGATTGAGACCTGCCTCCGCCCTGACAGTAGTCTGTTGCAGGAAATAAGGGCTGATGCAGCGTGCACTGCAAAGAGTTTCCTCAAGACTAAAATTAAGATCTTGGGGAAACGTCTGGGACGTAATGATGTGTTGATGAAGGATGAAGAAGGAATCTATGGGGGACACCTTGGGGAGACAAGTGAAAAGAAACCAAGGGAGAGTGAACAGAATCCTGAAGAGCATGCGGAAGGGGAGAAGGAGGATGAACAGGAGGCAACCAGCCTTGGGGCCGCTAGTACCCTGACAGGTGCGAATCGCACCTGTCAGCAGCCATGACGATATTAGGATGGAACTGTCATGGGCTTGGCCAACCCGCGACAGTTCAAGAGCTTGAAAGGCTAGTGCACGCTCACCGTCCAAAGCTTCTTTTCCTCTCGGAGACAAGAAAAAAGGAGTATGTAGAAGGGCTCCGATGGAGGCTAGGTTTGAAACACGTGGTAACATTTAGCTGGGAAGGAATGTGAGGGGGTTTAGCTTTATTTTGGGATGAAAGCATTGATGTTGAGCTATTTAAAATGAGTAGTCGGCATATCGATGTAACAGTTGTAAACTACCCTCATGGAAATAAATGGAGATGCACTTTTGTTTATGGAGAACCTTGCACAAATGAAAGAATTCAGATGTGGAATATGATGAAACGTATAAAAACCCTCTTACCTGGCCCCTGGTTTGTGATGGGGGACTTCAACGAATGCATGTGGCAAGAGGAACACTTCTCTTGTAGACGGCGAAACGAAAGGCAAATGCTGAATTTTCGTGAGGCTTTGTCTTTCTGTGATCTTCATGATCTGGGGTTCAGAGGAAACCCGTGGACGTTTGATAATAAACAGGGGGGGGGGGGGGGGGGGGGACAGAGAAATGTGAGAGTTAGACTGGATAGGGCAGTGGCAGATGACAATTGGGTGAATATTTTCCCAAATTACCAGGTCCAGCATCTAACTTCTTCGAGATCTGATCATTGTCCTGTGTTAATAAAGCCGGAACATATTTGCACGGGCTTGAGGAGATTGCTACAGCTTGGGTGAGGAGATTGCTACAGCTTGGTCCATGCATAAAAAACCCAATAATCTGGGAGATGTTGTCTGTTAATCTGGGAGATGTTGTCTGTAACCTGAAAGGCGTAATGGCATCCCTTCATGACTGGAGTGGCCGTACATTGGCTCTATACAAAATCTCCTGAAAAAGAAGAGAAAACAATTGAAAAGATTGAACGGGAGGCAAGATGATTGGAGTAGAAGAGAAGCTAGAAAAGTTAGTACAGGAATAAATGAAGTTCTAGAAAAAGAGGAGATCAAGTGGAGACAAAGGTCTCGTGTCTCCTGGTTGAGAGATGGAGATAGAAATACTAAATATTTTCACCGCACTGCAACTTGGCGTAAAAAAAGAATAAGATAGAAAAACTAGTGCTGACTAACGGGGATGAAACAACTGATCCGAATGTGATGGAGGGACAGGCAACTGCTTTCTTTAAGGATCTGTATACTGCGGACAAGTTAGTTCAATCGAACATAATAACACAATTTTTGCAGAGAAAGATTGACGACCCAACTAATGATTTACTGTGTGCCCCCTTTACTGATGATGAGATTAGTTTTTCCCTTTTCCAAATAGGACCAACAAAAGCATCGGGCGCTGATGGCTTCCCAGCGGCCTTTTTTCAACGAAATTCGAGCACGATTAAGGAAGATATTATCAAAGCGGTGAAAGATTTTTTTGTGAATGGGGTGATGCCTGAAGGGGTGAATGACAGAGTTATTGTGTTGATACCAAAAATAAAGAATCTTCTTACTCTAAAGGATTTTAGGCCGATAAGCCGTGCAACGTGATTTACAAAATTGTCTCGAAATGTTTGGTAAATAGAATGAGACCTCTCCTTGAGGATATCATATCGGAAACCCAGAGCGCTTTCATACCGGGGCGTATGATAACGGATAATGCATTAATTGCTTTAGAGTGTATCCATGCTTTACAGAGTGGTACAAATAATGCAGGTAAATTTTGTGCATATAAGCTAGATCTAATGAAAGCTTATGACAGAGTGGATTGGAACTATCTAGAGGACGCTATGAGGAAAATTGGTTTTGCAGAGTGTCGTGGTGGTATCACGGCAGATGCCATGGGATGGCTAATGTTTGGGGCCGATGGACGCTGGGGGAATCCGGGGAGGGATCGCACGGCGAGTTGCCGCGCGTAAGTAACACCGCAAACACCAAGAACTACCCAGGTTCAGGGCCCTCGTGTGGAGGTAACACCCCTACTCCTGCCTATCTCTCCGTATGTATGATCTCCGAGTAACCACAGTACAAGTTTGCCTCTCAGCCGAGTAGTCACTCGGCAGCTCTCTCTAGCTCTAGTGTTGTCTCTAGCAATAAATGCGAAGTCAAGCAACGTCCCTCGCGCAGGAGGGGGCATGGCACCTTATATACTGGTGCCCAACCGAATAAACAAAGACTAAAAGGTACGGTGATGTGACTTAACCACTGTGACGTTGGCACGCTTTCGAGATCTCGCGCGGAGAAGCCGCCGCGCCGTACGGCTGATAGCTCATGTCCACTCTGTCAGCCTCACAACGTAGACCCCCATCCTGTCCTGTCCCCTCTGTACTTGACAAGACAAGACGGCTGCCTAACCCTCTGTCACTACCCGCGTCACGGATGATCACGAACCTAGTAAGTTGAACCGCACGCCAGTACAGACGCAGGATACGCGGGATCCCTTGTCAGAACGGCTCCATTGACTTCTGGCCCGAGTAGGATTGCCATCCGTCTACTCGAACCAACTTCTTTACTCGGCCGAATATAACTTCCTCGATATCTTCTCTTGGCCTTCAGTGGATACGGCCGGATAGAAACCTACCGGGTAGCAAGTACCCGGGTAGCCGTCTACCCCGTCAACAGTAACTTGACCTTTACTTTAGCACTTGCCTTACCCCTACTCGGGGGTAACCCCCCGACATTAGTCCCCGAAGCTGGTAGAGTCCAATGAACTCGTTCGTTTGGCTCTTCCAGCTTAAAAACAAAACTTGCCTTCAGGCAGGGAAAGAGGCCGAGTAGCACCTCTACTTGGCCCTATATTTCTTACTTGACCTTCTTCCTTTCCGAGTAGAACCTTCTTTCTTCTGCGTCGCCAAGTAAAAAGACTTAGCGAAATGTCTGCCCACGATCTCGCTGGATCAGACCAAATCCAACTTCCCGCGTGACTGTGGGGCACGTGGCACGCACAGAGACCGCGATGCGTCGGTTCAACCGCAGGCCACGCGCCAGCCTCTGCGCGTAGGGCTCATGGCCCGTTAGGTCACCTCAGCCGTACTCAAGAGCACACGATCCGGACGTGGGATTATATGCGCCCGTTACGCGCGCGTTTTGCGCTGTGTGCGTTTCTAAAGGTCAATTAACCCACGCCGCACGATCATTACCCACGATCAATCCACCAGTAACGGCAATCCGCAGGGGAGAAATAAATACCCCCGCGCCGCCCACTTTTCCTCTTTCCTGTTCTTTCCAATCTCTCGCCTCCTCGCCTCTTCCGCCTCCGTCGAGCACTTCGCCACCGCGAACACGCGCTGCGCCGCCGCGAGAGAGAGAGAAGCGCGTCCGCGCACCCCTCTGAGATCTTCATCTCCTCCGAACACCTCCGCCTCCATGGCGCCTAGAGATCCTGCTGCCTCCACCCGAGACGGCTGGGAAGGCTCGGACGTGATGGCGGAGGACTGCCAGTGGCTCGTCAACACGCGCCGCGTCCCTCCCGGCGTCGTCTGCCGTCATCCCGGCGACGAGATCGAGCCGGAACCCTAAGAAGGTGAATACGTAGTGTTCTTATCTCACTTTAAACGCTGCTTCGGCCTTCCCATCTCCGATTTCTTCGCCGATTTCCTCCGCCACTTTGGCGTCCAAGCTCATCATCTTCCACCCAACGCAATCGTCATGCTTTCCACACATGCCGCCGTGTGTGAGGCCTTCCTGGGAGTTTACCCCACAATCCACACATGGGCCAGATACTTCTTCCTTCGCCGCCAAAAGGTTCCGAATCCTGGCAGTACCTCTGGCCCTCGCCCGATGACCAAAACTGGTAGCGCAATGATGCTCCAACGACGCACTGGTCATCACCCGAGAGTGAAAGGACTGGACACCATGCGCAAATGGCAGCGCTGGTTCCTCTACGTCAAGAACGTAGCCTCCGAGGAGGGAAAGCCCATAGAAGACAGGATAGGGCTCCCAAAATTCGTCAACTCGTCGCCCTCCGGGCAGAATTGGGGCTATGACCCGAGAAAGTTGGTGGCGGATGTTGACTCGGTCGAGAAGCGTCTCACCGAGCTGGTGACGACAGGGATGATCCAGTATGACCCCATCGCTTGCTGGATCTCGCGCCGAGTACTCCCGCTACAGCACCGAGTGCACAAAGTGTGCTACATGGGAGGTGCTCGGGACTGTACTCGGACAACGACGTTCGAGCTCAGCAAGGCGGATGTGGCCATCTGGGCCCGGTCCATCATGCAGACATCCCTCACCGAGAACTAGGCATACGGCTTCGTGCCGTATAGCCGCTCCAAGCCCATCGAACAGGTTAGTGCTCTGTACTTTGTGTTTGCCTTCTGATACCGAATAGAATTCCTTAGCTTAATATGCTTTGTGTTTGCATGCTATCCCGAGTAGAACTCCTTAGCTTAATATGCTTTGTGTTTGCATGCTATCCCGAGTAGAACTCCTTAGCTTAATATGCTTTGCGTTTGCATGCTATCCCGAGTAGAACTCCTTAGCCGAAAACTCAACTCTCTGTGCTTTCTGCTTGAACTCACAGCACATCCCGCGCCAGCGAGAAGAGGACAATGAAGTCTTCACCGCCAACTGGACCAAGGACCGGGACGACGACGACAAGACTGCTTATGATACTCAGGACAACCTGTGTATCCCCAATGCCGTTCAACCCGGTAAGTCTCGAGCAAGTCCCTCTATTCGGGATTGGTCTGATGATGAAGGTGACCGAGTTCATCTCTCTGCTCACTACCAACATCTTTCGATTTCCTTCTCTGTTTCTGAATTGCTTTTTTCTTCTACTCTGCAGAGGAGCCAGATCTGGACGACGAGGAGGAACCTCTGGAGGTTGATCCTCTATCCATGGCGGCTCCCAGCACTCGGAAAAGGGTTGGCAGTGGTGCCCAGGAACCCTCCTCCAAGCGAGCTAAGAAGAAATGCGGAAATAAAGCCGTCGCATCCCGCAAGCGGACATCCCCTACCAGCAAAGGGTAAGTGTTTCCTCCGAGTAAAACTTTGATTTGTTGCCGCTTCCTGTTGCGCTTTTTCCTTCTTCCTCTCTCCGCTTCCTCTCTGAACTTTCTTCTTCCAGCGCCCCTCTTGACGCTGATGCTGCTGTGGCCCCAACTCGATCCAAGAAGAAAACACATGTGCCCCCCGAGCAGCTCGTGGAGCTCTCGGACGGAGATGACGACCAAGACCAGCAGGCTAGGGCGCGTGCGTCCTCCCCTGTCGACGTAGAAGAAGATCTCGGCGGCGAGAACACTGGCGCCGGCAATAACATTGATCCCCTCTGCGAGCAGCAGCAACTCGACGCGCAGCAAGTTGCCAAAGATGCTGCCAACGATGAGACCCCGCCATATCCCCCAGCTGCATTAGCTGGGGACAATACTGAAGATGCTACTGGGCAGCAAGACAATGATGCCGCCCTGGAGCGGCCAGATGCCACCCCCGAGCAGCAGTAAGACACCAACCCTGTTGCGCAAGATGATCCCGCGGCCGGGCCGCGGGTAGAAGACATTACTGATACCAGGCCAGACCCGCTGCAGAGCAGCGGGTAGAAGAAGACATGGTGGAGCCCACCCGCCAGAACCAAGTGCAGCCAGACGCTGCACCGGGTAGCCGGCCTCCAGTGCCGCCAACCCAGCAGGTGACTCCACCCAGCGCACCAATCCCTCCACCAACTCAAACAGCACCATCACCTCCACCAACTCGGTCTACTCGCCAAGTGCCACCAACTACTTCTCGGCCAGACACTACTCCCAGCACCAGGAAGATTATCAAGTCTGGAACCGAGCCTACCCGGCATCAGCCAAAGCGCAACGCCTCGCAAGCCGGGCAGGAGATGCCGCCCCCAAGCCGCAAGGCGTGCAAGCCGGGAAGCTGGTGAAGAGCAAGCAGCTAACAATTTCCGCGCCCACCTCCAACACCAACCCGGCTGCTTCTGGGGTCACTGGTCCCATCGAGAAGCAGAGCGCTGGTGCCGCAGGCCGCGCGCAACCCACCTATCCGGAATATATCATGACTCTGTCCCAGCGCCATGAAATCGCACTATCCAAGGGAGAGAGGAAACTAGCCGCTTTGAAAGAAGGCCAAGCCGTGGCGACCACCAAGTCCAAGGGCAAGCAGGCAGCAACGACTCCTGAGCTCTTCTCGTGTGGCGAAGAAGATGACGAGATCGAGGGAGAGGGACTTACTGCCATCTTGGACCGAGTAGGCTACGTCGACCAAGCTTGGAACAACAAAGCACATGGCAATCCCACCTGGAATGGTCTTGAGCTGGGCCAGATCGACCACTACCGCACCGATTGGAACAAGGCCGATGTTGGTTCTGTTGCCATGACGATAGCCAACCCCACCTGCAGCTTGGCCGGGAAGCTGTTCGTCATGCGCAAGAACGCCGAGGACATCGAGCAGAGTTATGTTGTAAGTCTCTTTTCTCCTTCTTGCATTTTCCGAGTTGCTGGTTCTCCTTTCTCTTCTCTTTTCCTCTTTTCCTCTTAGCCATTCCCCCAGTCCCCGAGATTCGGGCCGAGTAGGTGAAAACTCAACCGAGTTGACATCTACTCGGGCCAAATCTTTCAAAAGACTTAAAATTTTTCTCTTCTTCTCTACAGAATAGCGTCCAGAAGAGGACGAGAGTGTTCCGTCGGCTACTCTGGAACCACCACATCGCCAAGGACCGTATCGAGACTCTTGAAGCCGAGAAGAAAGATGGCGATGCGATGGAGCAGATGGCACTGGACCGCACTCTCCAGATCTCAGAAGTTGAAGGTAAGCTTTCAGCATTTCGGTTTGTGCGTTTTGTGTTTACGCCCGTGTTTGCTTTTTGCTTTATCGTTGTTTTCTCTGCAGGCAAGCTTAAGGACCTGATGGAAAAGCATCGAGACTGCGAAGTCTTTGCTGCTTCCGCCCAGAGCAAGATCGCTACTCTAGAGGGTGAGTTGTCTTTCTTCTCTGCACTTGTGTTTCTTTTTACTTGGTTACTCTACTGACAATGCTGTTCTCTTCGCAGAAGAATATAAGAACTTCTGGGAGCAACACTTGAACTACCTTATGGCTGCCGAGGTGCAGCAACAGTTTCAAACCCGAGAAGTTGAGATCGAGAAAGAGCACACCGCCGAGAGGGCGAAGTATGAGAAGATGTAGGTCAAATTGAAGGCTGCCCTCGAGGCTGTGATGACTCCCAAGTGCAGGAGATCAATTGTAGTACCTTTCGATCAGTATTTGAGTGTCAAACCCACGAGGAGCTGAAGGTAAGCTATGTATTCTCTAAAGCCCTATAACCCTCTTATATGGCTGTTTATGCAAAGCAATAAGTTTGAGTAAAAGGAACTAACTAATTAAAAGCAAGTGACGTGCAGTGTGGTTTGTCTAGTAACTAGTGAAGCAAGTTTAAAATGGAAGTTTCACAAGTAGCAAGCAGCAAATATCTCAAGTATCTCAAGGGAGCAAGTGTTCTAGCAATAGGTGTTTCGTTCGTGTGGTTGTCACAATTAGTGAAGCACATGTTTTAGTCTTAGTTGTTTCTTCTAGGAAGGAGCCATGAATAGGTATAGTCAAGTAAATGATCTACAACCCCTTATGATGGATCATGTGGCCAAGTAAATGACTGCACAAGATTGATTAAGACATAAAGTACCACCATAGCCTTACGTTCTAAGGTCCCCTATATATATCCCCCAATAACTTAACTTTGTGGCTCGGTCTCAGGTTACTGTCACTCCCAAGTCACCACCACTCCATTATGCTACCGGTGATCACCTTACATGCATTCCCCAACATATGCGTGCACTCATATATTGTACATAAAGACAATCATAGAAGATAACAAACTTGTATGCAACCAATCAACGAACTATTTCACCATTGCCAAGAACAATTCACTACTCAAACATAGACGGGGAGACACAATACATCAAGGGAATATAGTATTGCATCATACATCGTGTTTGCCTAGAGATTACAGTGGAGAGATGGAGCTGATCTTGCTGTAGATGTTGATGATGAACACGCCGGAGGGGGGTGGAGCCCTCCGGGGGTGATCCCGGCGGCGTTTCCCCCCTCCGATCTTCTCCGGGGGCAGCCTTCTGTCTCTCTGTTTCGTGGTTTCGTCTCTCGGCGCCGCCTCCTTCTAAAAAAGGCCAGGGGACCCTTTATATAGTCGTTTTTAGGTCACGAGACACTCGGGAGAAGAAATATCGACGGCATCGGAGCCACGGGGGCAAAAAGGGGGCCCCACACGCGGCCAAGGAATCTGGCCGCGTGGAGGGTCCTCTTTTCCACCTGGTTGGCCTTTTGGCCCTCTACTTTGGCCCATGGTCTTCGTCTCGAAAATTCTGAACCGTGCTCTTTGGCCTTGCCCTTTTTGGAGTCCCGAAGCTCCCGGAAAGTCTGAAACACTAAAAAGTACGTTTTCTGGAAAAACAGGGTTAGAACCAAAAGAAGGGGGATTGTTTAGAAAATCCCCCAAATCATTATAAAACATGAATATAAGTTGCTAATATGTAGGAAAAACAAGTAATAACATGCAAAGTTCATGTATGCATTTTACATGCATCAACATCCCCAAGCTTAACCCATGCTCGTCCTCGAGTATGAAGGTGATAAAACTAACATGTACTTTGCATATTGAAACAATCATGGAATATCAAGGAGGATTATTCATGCTACATATAATCAAATGATTAATACTAGAAATGAGTAGCAATATACAATTCATGTTGTAAGAAATATCAAATATGCAAGCAAAGATGCTTCATGAAAGTTCACAAAGTGTATAATGAAATAAAAGCACTATGGACCAAATGCATACACAAAATGAAAAATAAAATCCTATATTGGTCAAAGAATAGCATAATGGAAAATAAAAAATATGGTGGACACTTTGGAGAAAATTGAGTAGAGGTAAAACATGATCAAGTCTTATTTAGGCTCTAAATTATTCAACTAAAATTACTAATTGAAATGTGGTATCCATTGATCTAGGACTCTCATTGCCCCTTTATCACTAGCATCTTAAATGGTGAATGTTGAAGTAATGTGAATGACAAGGTGGTTGAAAGCCTCATGCCCCGTGAGGGTGAAACTCAACTTAAGATTCCTAATAAGTTTTGTACAATCATAATAAGTATTAATGACATCATAGAGAACCGCAAATAGGTACCTCTTGCCCCATGACATGGAAACAAGCCCATGTCACAATGACAAGACAAACAAACAGAGTAGATTCATCATCCTTTTTATTTTCATTCACTATTATGCATAGCTTCTTATTTTATTGTAGGATGTGTTGTAGAGTCACTCAAGCTGTAAGTAAATTTACACCATGATAAAGCATGGCTTGGGTTAGCGGCCCAATGCGTTTCTCTAGTCATATAGATACTTAATCATCAAAACTTACTATTCCTCTATTTCATTTCGGCATGGCAGGAGTCCAAAAACAAAAGTACATGATATCAACCAAATGTAAATTTTTGTGCAATGTTGAAAGCTTTCCGGTGATACACGTTTACAGCTAGCTCCCAACCACACACTTGTCAAACGCAAAACTTGTGGCTCCCATTATTGGGTCATGTTTATTATATGCATAAAAAGTAAAGTGTGCCTTCAAAAGTTCGTGAGAGTCCTATCCCAAGTTCAACCCATGACAATTAATAAAGTGAATATCTTAATTTCGAACATAAATAACACAATAACATGGTGAACATACTCGGAATAGCAATGAAGCTAATGGGAAGATATGGTGGACTCACTGGAAATACTTGGCTGAGGAGTGTTGAAAACAAGTTTTTACTTGTTGGAATTTTTAAATTTTTGGCTAGCAAGAGGGAGATAGTTGACCAGCTACTATGCATGCATATGTCCATAGAACTACTCATTTCATGACAAACTAAATAAACCAGCAATTAACATCAAGGACATGAATAAGAGATAGCTCAAGACAACATTATTGCAAATTTCTACACATAAAAAGCCTATAAATCATGCAAACATATGTAGCTCTTCAAATCAACCATGGCATCCCTATTCCAAGTCATAATACTAGCATCCAATACATTCCAACCCCAAACTCCAGTAGCTCAATCTCATATAAAATGATGGGTGTGGTCTTATCAAAACAAAAATAAAAACAAAAACTAGACGCTTCAAGTCTCTACGATAAATGCTTTGCTTAGAAAAACAGAAAGTAGACGTGTGCTAACCAAAAGAGTGTAGCTCCAGTGGGGTGTTCATCACATCCCCAAGCTTATGGCTTTCACCATTCTTGGGTGCCTTGAGGCGCAGCTCCTCTATTCCCTGTGAAAAAACTTCACAAAACATGTTTCTCCCATTCTTTTTCTCTGGGGTGAGATTAGCAAGGACAAACAAATCACATGCTTGCTGTGCAAAGTTCCAAATAAAATGCTCCAGTAGATATACAATAAGGTTCATTATGTTGTATGTTCACTCTCTTGCTTGAAAGAATCATGGAAATTCGATTCCCAAGCCCAAAGAGTGCATAAAACAAAAGAAGGCAGAATCTGTCCAGAAAAGCAACAGCAGCAAAACGAACGTTTTTCCCTAAGCTAGACTCGTCAAAAAATTAATCCGATTTTTGTGCGTCAGAGGAGAAAAGTTGCAGAACATACTAAAAAATTAGCTCAATCCGACCTAGCAATAAAAAACGTAAAATCATACGGTGAGCAGACTCGTGCTGAAACAGAAATTTCATGCACTAGGATAGCAACTTATAAGTCCAAATGGGTTTGACTTGACTCTTTATTGTAAACTCCAGAATTAAAACAAAAAAAACTAATCTCTTGAGACAGCAAGAGGACACTAGGAAAATCCAAACAAAAACAACCGGGTTGCCTCCCGTAAAGCGCTTTCTTTATAGCCATATAGCTAGGCTTTACTTACTCAACATCATGATGGTTGGAGTGAGGTGGCTCGGCATCCCCAAGCTTGGATTCTTGTACTTATTTGATACATGTAGGGTGAGCCCAGGGGTACATCCCCAAGCTTGATTGGTTGTCCCTCTTGATCTTTGTTCATCTCACTCAACTCTTTCTCCTGAAAAATTCTTCTTACACAAATCTCAACATAAAACTTGATTAGAGGGGTTAGTGCCTCCATAAATAAAATCCACATAGGTACAGCAAAGACACATCATGAGTTGATTCTAAATATTAACTACTGTTACTACAGTTGTGCATTGCTCCTTGATCAAAAGAACCACACAAAACACAAGTAATGAGAGCAATGCAAAATAAAGACATAGTCTGCCAAAAACTGAACAGCCCGTAAAGAGTGAATTTTTAGAGGCACTTAAATTGCTCAAATCAGAAAACTTAAAACTAATGAAATATGTAGTGATAACTAAATATTGCTGTCGTAAATTACCAGGTAAAAATTCCACTTCTGTGATTTTAAACATTTTTCGCAGTGAAGTTCAAGAATCTGTTTTCTTGACAGCTAATTACTATTGTTTAATCCTATCTCTCATATAAGACTATTCTTGCCATTTAAGATGAGAAATAAGACAGAAATGTGATGTTACAGCAGTGAACTAATATTTTTATTGTTTTTAGCTTTGGAAATTTTTTTAATGATAGAGACTTTGCAATGGTTTCATTGGCATGAACAACACATGTTCAAGGTCGACCCCAACTTCTCCATTACTCATCCTTCTCATTTACTTTCCCAAAAAATTTATAAAATGAAAATCTTAAACTAAATGATAGATAACAGTAGGTAAAGGTATTTTACATGTTGAAAAGACATAAATGTGTGCTCAAACCGAATAGGAAACTAAAGCATAAGGAACACACCAAAAAAATATTAAACAATTTATTTTTAAGTCTAACCCATTTCCTATGCATTGGCATTTTGTAATGAAACAAAGAAAAGAAGCACATAATAGCAAGAATAGAAAGGTAGATCAAGTGCAACTTCAATACTTTCAGCAGAAAGAGGGGAAACTTAATATTGTTGAAATATGTGTAACCATGTTTCCCTCTCTCATAATAATTTTCAGTAGCATCATGAATAGATTCAACAATATGAATAGTACATAAAACATTCTTATCATGAGCCACATGCATAAAAGAATCACTACTCTCCACATAAGTAAAATCCTCATTAGTGATAGTGGGAGTTAAACATTCATAATTTTCATTGCAATCATCATATATAGGAGGCATAGTATCATCAAAGTGAATTTTCTCCTCCAAGCTTGGGGAACTATAAATATCATGCTCATCAAAACCAACTTCCCCAAGCTTAAAACTTTCCATAGAATCAGCAAGTATATCCTTTTTATCCTCAATAGTAGGGGGACTAAAAATATCATATTCATCAAGACAAACTTCCCCAAGCTCAAGGTTTTCCTTAGCAATAAAGGTGTTCAAAGAATTAGTACTACCACAAATATGATTGTTGTGCAAATAATTTTTCAATTTCTCCTCAAACACTTCATGTCCTAATTCAAGGTAGATATTATACAGTTCTAAAATTGTTTGGTTGTTTTCCATTTTATAATTTTTTTCGTGTTTTAGGTTTATATGTTAGTATGCAATGCAAACAAGAATAAAAGCTTAGCACAACGCTCCCCGGCAACGGCGCCAGAAAAGTGCTTGACGACTCCCAAGTGCAAGAGATCAATTGTAGTACCTTTCGATAATTATTTGAGTGTCGAACCCACGAGGAGCTCAAGGTAAGCTATCTATTCTCTAAAGCCCTATAACCCTCTTATATGGCTGTTTATGCAAAGCAATAAGTTTGACTAAAAGGAACTAACTAATTAAAAGCAAGTGACGTGGAGCGTGGTTTGTCTAGTAACTAGTGAAGCAAGTTTAAAATGCAAGTTTCTAAGCAAGTTTCACAAGTAGCAAGCAGCAAATATCTCAAGTATCTCAAGGGAGCAAGTGTTCTAGCAATAGGTGTTTCGTTCGTGTGGTTGTCACAATTAGTGAAGCACATGTTTTAGTCTTAGTTGTTTCTTCTAGGAAGGAGCCATGAATAGGTATAGTCAAGTAAATGATCTACAAACCCTTATGATGGATCATGTGGCCAAGTAAATGACTGCACAAGATTGATTAAGACATAAAGTCCCACCATAGTTTACGTTCTAAGGTCCCCTATATATATCCCCCAATAACTTAACTTTGTGGCTCGGTCTCAGGTTACTGTCACTCCCAAGTCAGCACCACTCCATTATGCTACCGGTGATCACCTTACATGCATTCCCCAACATATGCGTGCACTCATATATTGTACATAAAGACAATCATAGAAGATAACAAACTTGTATGCAACCAATCAACGAACTATTTCACCATTTCCAAGAACAATTCACTACTCAAACATAGACGGGGAGACACAATACATCAAGGGAATATAGTATTGCATCATACATCGTGTTTGCCAAGAGATTACAGTGGAGAGATGGAGCTGATCTTGCTGTAGATGTTGATGATGAACACGCCGGAGGGGGATGGAGCCCTCCGGGGGTGATCCCGGTGGCGTTTCCCCCCTCCGATCTTCTCCGGCAGCAGCCTTCTGTCTCTCTGTTTTGTGGTTTCGTCTCTCGGCGCCGCCTCCTTCTCGAAAAGGCCAGGGGACCCTTTATATAGTCGTTTTTAGGTAACGAGACACTCGGGAGAAGAAAGATCGACGACATCGGAGCCACGGGGGCAAAAAGGGGGCCCCACACGCGGCCAAGGAATCTGGCCGCGTGGAGGGTCCTCTTTTCCACCTGGTTGGCCTTTTGGCCCTCTACTTTGGCTCATGGTCTTCATCTCAAAAATTCTGAACCGTGCTCTTTGGCCTTGCCCTTTTTGGAGTCCCGAAGCTCCTGGAAAGTCTGAAACACTAAAAAGTACGTTTTCTGGAAAAACAGGGTTAGAACCAAAAGAAGGGGGAATGTTTAGAAAATCCCCCAAATCATTATAAAACATGAATATAAGTTGCTAATATGTAGGAAAAACAAGTAATAACATGCAAAGTTCATGTATGCATTTTACATGCATCAGGCTGCCATCCACCAAGGCAACGAGAGGCAAGAGGTTGAGAAGACCGCCAAGGCCAAGCAGAATATGCTCGAGATGGAGATCTCGATGCTGAAGGAACAAAACCGGCTTCTCGTTACCCAGATCGCGGATTCGCGCTGTATCCAAGACAAGCACATCTCAAACGAGGCCGACTGGAAGATCAAGCTGGGAGCCCTGCTGGTGGATATAGAATGTGAGTTTCCTTTACTCTGTACTTGGCTTGGTTCGATTTTCTCTTCTCTATCTTCTTCTTCTCGGTTCTGCTTCTGACTCTTACTAGTTCCTTATCTAGACATCTTCCCTGAGCTCCGCTCTGCTAGTGTGCCTCCTCTGGACAAGGCGAGACAGATCTGATGGGGGGATAGTAATCCGGTAGGCCCACTTCAAGGTATAATCCGGCCCGAGGTGAACTGAGCAATACCCGGATAGGGGTAAAGAGGTTACTAGAAGGCCCAAAGGCTTGTGAGATGCGTAACCCGGCTTGTGGGTTGCGATAAGGAAAGTTAGGCTTTATATGCGGAGTTCGAGTAGGACTCAAAGATGTGCCTTGAAGGGCAAGTTAGGGGTGTACGGGTGCTTTATAAACCGGCCCCTAGGTTTAGTTTTGCCAGAGATTCAAGTCATAGTTGTAACACCTGTTATCGAGTATCCAGTATAATAATATCGAGAGCCGGCGAGTTGCTTTCCGGTTCTTAGATTGCTCTTCGCCATGTTTTCCTTCGAGCTAAACCCTCTCCCGAATACCTGTGTCGACTTGCCCCAAGATCAGTTACCCCAGGTAACATCTGCCGTGATTATCCCACGACAGTTGGCGCCCACCGTGGGGCCTGCGTCCAAAGGTGTTTACATCACGGGAGAAGCTCGGAAGAGCATGAAGAACCTCATCGTCGGAGAAATCTACGTCAACAGCAAAGGAGAAAAGATGGTGGACGATTCTGGCTGGGGGCCAGAGTCGGATCATCTCGAAACCGGATCCATCGTGACGGTCGGCAGCATCAACGTCTTCATCGGTATGGTATGTACTTCCAGTTCGAATTGTTATAATATTGGATCTGACTCTGTGTCAGGGAAAGACACGTATGTCCGATCGGAAAAAGAAGAGTCGATTGGAACGACGGGTCAGATAGAGAGGGAGGATGATACCGAGTCCATACGGGATCTATTGGAGGATCGATACGAAAAGGAAAACAGCGAGGAAGAACAATACGAATCTACACCGGGCATCATGCGCCGGGTTGCAGTTTATGCGGCTCCCGCGACCAATCTCAATCAAGAAAACGCGGCCGCGGCGCCAGCCGGGGCGGTTCAGGCAGCAGCCCAGCAGCAAGGAGCAGTTGACCCGGTCTTGGCCCAGGTCGATGGAGAGTCGGCGTCTGTCACCAGTCGCCTAGCAGACGAGGAGCGACACGCAAATATGTTCGGGTTCCAAGCAAACCGGACACCGGGGGCGGGCCCCTCAAACCCGCGTCACCCGGCTCTGTTTGATAATAATTTGATTTTGGACCCCACGGTCTTGGCCACAGTTATTACCCCGGAAAACGCTGCGGAGCGTGTAAGAGACCTGGACGTGGCTCGTCGTGCATTGGAGCAGCAAAGAAGGCAAGTGGAAGCAGAAAGGCAGGGGATGGTCGCACGGCAGCGCGAATTGGATGACCGAGAGACCCGGCTCCGGGAGGAAACGACAAGGATGCACCAAAGACACCGAACTATGCTGCCGGCAACAGGAGGGGTTATTAACCCGACTGCCCTGGTGTTTACGCCTCAAGATCAGCCGATTCCACCGACGAACCAAGGGACCATACCGCGACTTTCAACGGGAGCACATCCGGTAAACGCGCCAGCCGGGTTACCTCTGCCACCGACAGGGGTGACAGCCGGCAATACCATGCCGCCACCACCATCACGATTCCGCACACCAGCGGGTCATTACAACAATCCCATGGACAACGTGTACGCAGCAACGCTCGCATTAAACCAGATCCCTGTGGGAGACTCGCCTCATGCGGAAGGAACCCGACGAGCAATCGATCTACTACACACCGCGGTAGCACAGCAAGCCAATTATCCGGATCATAGGAGCGGGATGCATGGGACGCCGTACGCCAGCCAGCAACAGGGCCATGTTCAAACGAATGCGGCACAACGAAGGGAAGAGCAGCAGCAAATGCCGCCTCCACCGCGTATCCAGACAGCACCAGTAGTATCAGCAGCGCAGGCGGTGGTGGACAGTTCCAGAGCCAGAAGAGCCGGGGCCGGGTCTGCAGCGCACGAGTTACCGGTGGTGCCGCACCCCGCGGTACCCCCAGCCGGGTCACGCGTTTCCCGGGCAAGACCGGCCCCAACCACCCTTGCGGGACCAAAGTGCCTTTCGGACGATATCAGAGCAGAACCTTACCCGGAGAAGTTCAAAGAACCGGGGAAAGTAGTAAATTATGAGCCAACAATGGATCCAGAAACGTGGCTGAGCAGCTATGAGATGGCAATGTCAATTCGCAACGCATCCGAGAACCTCCAGGCCAAGTTCATGTACTTAATGATGTCAGAGGGAGCAGCAAAGTTATGGTTCACCAACCTACCGGAAAAATCGATCAAATCGTGGGAGGAGCTAAAGACCGCATTCATCAAGCACTTTCATGGGACATGCAGAAAGTTATTTACTATTGATGGTTTAGAAAGATGCGTTCAGAAGAAAGGAGAATCGGCACGCAGCTGGGTACGCCGGGTTATGGAGATACTCCACTCGTCTACGGATATCCAGCCTAAGGACGCGCTACAAGCTATGGCAAAAACATGTAAGTACGTTCCTTTAGTACAAAAGCTAACTCGCATGAAATCTAGTAGGAATGCAGCGGAGGTTACAATGGGAGAGTTAATGGATGCGTGCAACAAACACGCTGCAACGGATACCACAGAGGAGGAAGTTGACGACAAGAAAGCAAAAGCAAACGCAAGTAGCAGCGGGAAAACCGGCAATGGGTCGGCGCCAAACAATAATGGAAGTAGCCAAAACAAGCGCCCGTTCGACGGGAATTCCGAGTTTGTAGCCAACACGGAGGCCGGGTCTTCAAGACCTAGATCCGAAGGGAATTTTAATACTGGGAATCACAATGGGGGACACTACCAAGGACCTCCAAGACCAAGCAACAGTTGGGACATATTTAGGATGGCGTGCCCGAAGCATAGCAGGAATGGCAAGCCGGCCAATCATTCACTAGAGCAATGTGCCGACTTACAAAGGTGGAAGAACGAAGAAGTGAACAGAGCTATGCGAGGTGCGGGCCGGGGAGGAGGTCCGGGTCTAGGTGGAAACTTGGGTAACGGGCCGTCCCCAGCCGGCAATCCGCCAGCCGGAAATCAAGGTAACAATCAAAATGGAGCAGGAGGTTTTCAAGCTAACCCCAAACAGCTGGGTCAATATCATGTGCACACTACAGGAGGCTCTAACAAGGATAAGAAGATACTGAAACAAGCAGTTAATTCGGTCTCTTCCGCTGTTCCAAGGTATTTGAGGTGGTCAGAACAAGAGGTAACATGGAGCAGGAAGGATCACCCGGATAGAGTTGATCACCCGGGAGTCTTAGCTTTGGTAGTGGCACCACAGGTCAACGGCTACGAGCTGAAAAAAGTCTTGATGGATGGAGGAAGTAGTATCAATATCCTGTACTGGGAAACTTTTCTGCGAATGGGCTTAAAGGAATCGCAGCTGCAAAAGAGTACAACAGTTTTTCACGGGATAGTGCCGGGTCACTCAGCATGCCCTGAAGGAAAGGTGGCACTGGAAGTAGCTTTTGGAGAGTCAAAGGATAATTATCGAGTCGAGTGGCTTACCTTTGAGGTAGTAAAGTTGCGCAGTCCTTATCATGCATTGTTTGGAAGGCCGGCTTATGCCAAGTTCATGGCAAGACCGTGTTATGTGTACCTACAACTGAAAATCCCGGGTCCCAAGAAGACCATTACAATACACGGAAACCGGGATATAGCAGCTGAGTGCGATGAGGGAGACGCGGCAATGGCCGAGCAAGCCTGCAGGAAGGAAGAGCTCAAACATTACCGTTCTCAGGTAGACCTAGAAGAGAGGACAACGTCAAAAAAGCCAACCCCTGAGGGGGACAAAGCAAAAGTTAGGGCAGAACAAAACCCTAAGATGGTAGGCTTCATCAGGAGCAATACTTTCAAAACTCTCAGCAGGGAAGAAGAAGACGTACCACCATCCGCAGTTGATCACGTTTCAAGGAAGATATACCCGGACTGGCTAGCAAATCCGGTACTCATTACGAAAGGGCATAGCAAGTGGAGAATGTGCATCGGCCGTATCAACGCAAGGCCGATTCTCGAGAATAACTAAAGCAGTGTAATGGGCGGCAGGTTTCATACGCACTCTTTTCCTATCCAGGGTACCTAAGGGGACTGGAAGGTTTTTAATGAGGCGGCCTGCTGATTCAAAAAAAAGAAATTTTTATCAATAAAAGAAGATGGTTTCGAGTCTTATCATGGTCTTTGCTTCAGTTACAAGTAAGTAACATTGTTACTATCAATACATCAGTATCATCGAAATACATTACATGAATATAGGTCTCCGGGGGGTGATCTGCTTCAAGAAGTAATCACAAAACCCGGAGACCCGGCCATGATGCCTATGAGTTATGGGGGCTGATTACTCGAAAAAACGGGTACAGCTGCAATCTTATAACTGGACAAAGGAGCCAAATTTCTTGGTTATTCTTACTTAAGCTCGATGTGACTCGCACTAAAGTGGCATGATCTGTTCACGTACGATTACAATCAAACTATGCAGCCCAATGTGGCTTGCTTGATCTTGTTTTTCGTATAGATGCAACGACATGGTATCCACGCGAAAGCCGGCTTACAGTACAAGATAATCAAAAGGGTCATCTAAACCACAAGTCCATGCAGAGTATAAGGCTAGAAAAGCCGGAAGCTCAACAAGTATTAAGCATGACTTCAGTATTTATGTAAAACAACTATCGGTATTCAGCTTGGTAAATAGCAGTATGTCATCTGAGAAAGGCCACGCCCCCCTAGCTCGTACTTTGGGTCATGGGGACTGGGGACTTCGAAACAGAAACAAACTGTTTAACTACCAAAGTCTGTAATCCTTAATTTCCGAGTATTGGGGACTTAAAGAAAAGTTCGTCTATCAAAACCTACGATACTCGGTTAGCCGAGTCTCAAAAGGAAATTGAAAACAAGAGTTCGAAGTATCGAGAATAAGCTTATAAGTAACACAAGGATCGAGATTATCAAAAGCCAGGGGAGGCAAAGAGTTATCATAAGTTAACAAGCATACAGTCATAGTATCAGCATCAATGGTGCACAGGCGCACCGCAAAAAAAAAATCATCATGGCAGTCTCGAGAAACGCAAAGCACTAGGCAGCGTCCTACTCGGCGTCCTGAGAGCGGTCCTCCGGGTCTAAGTCTTGGACTTGCTCCTTGGCCTTGCCAGCAGTTTTACCCGGGCTCTTCACATCTGGACGAACAGGCGGAGGCACGGCTGGGGTAGAGGTAGACGGCTTTACGCCCAGCTCTGCTTCCCTCTTTGCAGCCTCTTCCTTCCTCCTGGCCAGATCAGTCGACCATTTGTCCAACATATCAATGGGGGGGGGTGCCTCCACCAGGATAACCTTGCCCTCAGAATCATACGAGCTCATGATCGTGCTTAGATCCATCTTGTCGGCCAAAGCTGTGGCTGAAGGACGTACCGCAGATTGTATAGCTTTGAAATCCTGGGGCTTGAATTTGGATCCGTCAGCTTTAAACTCTGGGAACCCGGATGCTATCTTCGCCGGGTCAAGCTTTGGAAAATAAGCCTTCGCCAGCGTTAAAGCCCGGGTCATCCCAATTCGGCAGGACGAACGCTTCAGTATTTCAATCCATCCAGGTGCTGTGGAAAAGGCCTGTATAAGGGTCTCCTCGCCCGGGTATACCTCAGAAGGCCACTTGATAGCATCCAGCAAAAGTTTCGTGCCGGCAAAAAATGTCCGGAGCATAGTCTTCAGAGTTTTAACTTGAGTAATGGCATTCTCCTCCGGAGTAGCAAGATTAGCACCTGCAATCGAAACATGCAAAAGCATATCAGTAATATTGGCGGCAAGATAGAGATACGCAAATTAATCGCAAATAGCAAACTTACTTAGCAAGATACGGTAAGTGTCCGTAAGTTGAGTCGACAGGTTATTCAGCGAGGACTGGGCAGCATTGTACTTTTTCTTGTATGTGGAGACATCTTTTTTCAAAGTCTTTATCTCCGCTTCAAGGGCCTCCCTACGCTTAACTTCAGCCAGCAGGAGCTGCTCAGCCTTAAGTAACGCTTCATCTGACTGAGAAATCTCTGCCTGCAAAAGCCGGGTAAAGCTATAAGCCGGGTGTCACGATAGTATTTCATCTGAGGAAGTGATTACCGAAAAGTATTATGCGAAGTACCGAGGATAATTAAAAAAAATTTTTTTATTATACTCGGGACTTGGGGACTGGATGTATAATAAGGAGCATCAAGTAAAAGTTACCTGATGTGCTGCAGCCATACGTTCTAGGACAGTCCCTTCTGAAGCTTTCATGGCAAGAAGAGCGCTCATCAGCTGGTTAAAGTCAGCGTTATCCGAGTTAGATGGCTCGGATACCTGGAAAGTGGGAAAAGGAGCATTTCTTGTAACAGGAGGTGGCACCCGGGTCATCCGAATGTCGGAGTTTGGTCCCCCTCCCGCGCTTGAAGCTGCTCCCTTCTCCTTCTCGTCTGCGTGTGAAGCGGTTGGATATTCGGCGTCATGCCTAGCTGGCTCCGATGGCGACACTTGCTCGTTGCCAGCCGTGGTGAAGGCATCGTCGGCCGGCTCGTTCTCGACCCGGACCTTAGCCTCGGTGTCCTCCTGGTCGCTACTAATAACCGTGGCTCTGAAGAAGGTGCAAAGGCACAATTAATCTCTGGTTAAAAGAAAAAAGGGATGAAAGCTCGGTATAATATCAGGAAAAGGCGCTTACCCGGTGTTCACCGGGAAGTTCGAGGGGAAGCCGTCACTAGACCCGGAAGAGACTGAAAAATGGCAAGAAAAGTCTGGGATTACGTTACAAAGGAGTGACCGGAAAGAAATTTTGTTTACAACAAATACCAGGATGTTGAACCGGGGGCGGCGAAGCGACCGGATTAGGGGTCTCGTTGCCCGGATGATTCCGGGTTACTCGGCGCCTAGTCGCGGGTGGCTCCTTCGGTTATGATCAAAAGGGGTGGAAATGGTGTTAGCCCCGGAGTGACGTTATGGGAACAAAAAACCAAAGTGTAAGGATATGAAGTAAAAACCTGGAGGGCTATCCTCTGGGATTTCCTCTTTGTTCCGGTTTTGGTGGTCGGTTCCAGCTCTTCCTCCTCGCTGGTGGGCCCGCCCCTGCTGTCCGATTCTTCTTCTTCGCTTTGGTCCTCTCGCTCTGAAAAATATCCGAGTTACAGCATGAAGAAGAAGAAAAGGCAGGATATAACGTGTGCAAGGGAATCAGGTATGTACCTTCATTCGAGTCAATGACGTCGTCTTCCTCCTCCCCGTCTTCGGAATTAGGAGGGGTATCGACTGTCCAGAAGTCATCATCGGCCTGAGGAGAAGATGCCAGGATAGTGATTAATATCGAGTCAAGAGAAGCGAATAAAAGTAAGTTGTTAGAAGTCAAAATCAAAAGGTGGAAAACTTACTGCGGGGGTTGGATTCTCGAGGGTAAAAGGTTCTAATCCGGCTATGCCCCGGATTACCTCGAGCTTCTCTGTCAAGAAACCCTTAATTGTTTTGTTAATGTCACCTGGAGCAAGGGTGCGGGTAGAGAATCGGATTGGGTCCGTGGTTTGACCCGAGTATTCGCACATCAGCTTCTCACGAATGGAGTTTGGCTGAATACGGAAGCTAACCCAGGTCTTCACCAGGTTTAGCCCGATGAGGCCTCGGGCGGACAAGATGGAGATCCTAGCTAACAAAGGCAAGATCGCCTCTCTGTCCGAATCAGAAGCGAAGGCGTTGAATTTCTCGGAGATGTCAAGTTGACCCTCCGAGTAACCCGGCAACTTCTTTTCACCGGGTGGAGAGGTATCCTGGCAGTAGAAGTACGAAAGCTGCCAGTGCTTTACGTGGGAATTGAGAGAAATAGGAGGCATCAGGGAGTTCTTGCGGCGCTGGATAGAAACCCCGCCGCAAGTGAGAAGTGCGCCGTCGCCGCTTTCGCGACACGGCTTGCACTGAAAAAGTTCGACGAAGAGGGCTAGACTTGGCGGAGTGCACAAGTAAGATTCGGAAAGAACGATAAAATGGGAGATGTTCAAAATGGAGTTTGGACCTATATCGAAGATACGGAGGTTGTAATGGTCTAGGACGTCACGGAAGAAGGGGTGACCGGGAGGCCTAAAGCCCCGGGTCACATGCTCAACAAAACATATTACCTCATCCGTCGCTGGAGAAGGCCGGGTTTCATTGCCTGGCACTCGCCAGTGGATAGACTCCTGTGGAGGTAGGGTTCCAAGCTCGACCAACTCCTCCAGTTTGGCCTTGGTGACGGAGGACTTCCC
Organism: Alopecurus myosuroides; assembly: GCA_028641055.1. Lineage (NCBI taxonomy): Eukaryota > Viridiplantae > Streptophyta > Magnoliopsida > Poales > Poaceae > Alopecurus > Alopecurus myosuroides. Next base: position 289,775,906 of record CM054062.1, on the reverse strand, counting down.
CCAATTGGCTGATATGGAGTTTGTGGATCTAGCCTTGGCCGGCTGTTTCCCCTGCCTCTTGGGTGCCATGGGGTTGACCTGGTAAAGCATTGAAGAAAAAGACGTAAGGAACAAAAACTTGGAAGTTAGCAGGAAAGCGGTTACCCGCAATTTGAACATAATCCGGCTATTGCCTCGCTGGGTCGAGTATGGTTTGTCCGGGTATCAAGTGACCTTATGAAATCCATAGAGCTTTCCGTAGAAGCAAGTGTTTGGAGAAGTTAGGGGGATACTTATATGCTTACCATCTGCGAATGAGCCGGAGGAGTAAGATTTTCTGAGGAAGGAGAACAAGGGCGGAAATCTTAGGTGGCCCGAGCCTAGGTTGGGAATCCTATTTCTAAAATTACGACCAAATTAATGATTACTGGAGTTAGGGGAGTAATATGAGCTATGAATCCTATCCATAGGGGCGTTTATGGTAAGTGTCCGTGAGCTAATCCGGCGCGGCCCGATAAATTGCGGACCGCTCGATCCAGATCTAATCTGAGGAAGAACCAAGAAATTGCGAGGGTAAGCTGGAGGATGTAAGGGACTTACCGAAGGAGATTGGAGTAAGGCCTTGCGGAGACAGATGGCGCAAGATTCGTGTCCTTTCGTGACCGTTGGCTGGCGAATCGGAGGCTTGACGGTGGATTCGGGGGCTGGAGCGGCTCGCGCGGTGGCGGAGCGCAAGCGAAGGCGGATGGGCTCCGGCGAGATACGTGGGGTTCCCGTGGTGGCACTCTGCGAGCTTGAGCTTGGGAAGAAGAGAAATGGGGAAAGTGAGCCGTTAAGGGTTGAGTTTGCTTCCTGGGGTTTATTTATAGTAAACCGGGTGGAAAAACTCATCCTAACGGGCGAAACCCGGGAGTTGCGGAGTAATGGTTGGACATTTTGAAATTTGAAAGGCGCATTCCGTGAACGGGCCAATATGATCCCGAGAAAGGGGAAGGGGGAATTTCCTTCCTAGTAACAGCGACAGTTATTGAGGAGGATGTGAAATCATCAAGTTTCCTATTAAGACTCAGGTCTGGAAGATTGAGGGAGAGCCTTTGAGGGAAAGCCGGGTTGCTACCTGATCCCCTGGGTGTCAATCCCAGCCGCTTGTCAGCATATTGTATCTTGATCTTTATGTATTCTTGTATCCAATATTTCTGCAGGGAATAGCCAGCACTTCGAAGAGTAAATCTTGGAAGCCCAGGCTATTCTGGGGACTACTGATGGGGGGATAGTAATCCGGTAGGCCCACTTCAAGGTATAATCCGGCCCGAGGTGAACTGAGCAATACCCGGATAGGGGTAAAGAGGTTACTAGAAGGCCCAAAGGCTTGTGAGATGCGTAACCCGGCTTGTGGGTTGCGATAAGGAAAGTTAGGCTTTATATGCGGAGTTCGAGTAGGACTCAAAGATGTGCCTTGAAGGGCAAGTTAGGGGTGTACGGGTGCTTTATAAACCGGCCCCTAGGTTTAGTTTTGCCAGAGATTCAAGTCATAGTTGTAACACCTGTTATCGAGTATCCAGTATAATAATATCGAGAGCCGGCGAGTTGCTTTCCGGTTCTTAGATTGCTCTTCGCCATGTTTTCCTTCGAGCTAAACCCTCTCCCGAATACCTGTGTCGACTTGCCCCAAGATCAGTTACCCCAGGTAACATCTGCCGTGATTATCCCACGACAAGATCCGGGCTGCAACTGGTCTGCCTATTGACAATACTTCTACCATCGATGACTATCTCCTCAACTTCAAGACGCAGATCCGCTCCCTCAAGGGCCTGGACACCTCCATGGTGTCCACTGGATTCAACTTGCACAAGTTGTTCTGGCCGGATCAAGATGTGCCAGAAACCTTCAGCGAGATCTCCGAGCACTTGGACGGAGTAAAGGCCGAGTTGAAGAAGTGGCGCGCCTCTGCAGCTCGGGCAGGAGCTGACGAGCTGCTACACTTCATCATCAGTTGGTATGTCGGGGGGTTACCCCCGAGTAGGGGTAAGGCAAGTGCTAAAGTGAAGGTCAAATTGCTGTTGAACGGGTAGACGACTACCCGGGTACCTGCTACCCGGTAGGTTTCTATCCGGCCGTATCCACCAAAGGCCAAGAGAAGATATCAAGGAAGCTATGTTCGTCCGAGTAAAGAAGTTGGTCCGAGTAGACGGATGGCAATCCTACTCGGGCCAGAAGTCAATGGAGCCGTTCTGACAAGAGATCCCGCGTATCCTGCGTCCGTACCAGCGTGCGGTTCAACTTACTAGGTTCGTGATCATCCGTGACGCAGGGTTAGGCAGCCGTCCAGTCTTGTCAAGTACAGAGGGGACATGACGAGATGGAGGTTTACGCTGTGAGGCTGACAGAGTGGACAAGAGCTGTCAGCCCTACGGCGCGGCGGCTTCTCCGCGCGAGATCACGGAAGCGTGCCAACGTCACAGTGGTCAAGTCGCATCATCGTACCTTTTAGTCTTTGTTTATTCGGCTGGGCACCAGTATATAAGGTGCCCTGCCCCCTCCTGCGCGAGGGATGTTGCTTGACTTCGCATTTATTTCTAGGGCTTACAGTAGAGCAAGAGAGAACAACCAAGCGGCTACTCGGCCAGTAGACATACTTTGTACTGTGGCTACTCGGAGAACATACATATAAAGAGAAAGGCAGGAGTAGGGGTGTTACCTCCACACGAGGGCCCTGAACCTGGGTAGATCTTGTTGTTTGCAGTGCTAGAGATACCTTAACGCGGCTACTCGTTGTGCGATCCCTCCCTGGATACCTCCAGCGTCCATCGGCCCCAATACTTTAGCCATCCTATGGCATCTGCCGTGATACCACCACGACAGTTGGCGCCCACCGTGGGGCTACCAGCGGCGCTGGCTGGAGTTCACATTCGGACGGGACCGATTTCAACTTCAGGGGAGCGCGTGGTCTGTGGCCTTGTCCAAAGATTTGGCTCTTTCGACTTTGTCACCGACAACGCCGGAGATTTCGGCGGCAGACCCATGCCTGGAGGTGGCTCGGTGCTCTCCTTCGGCACGCATCTGGTCTACGTCGCCATCACCGTCAACCGCGAGTTCCCAGAAGTGGTGCTCGTCGCGGAAGATCCTCCTGCTGTACTCGCTGCCCGCGAGAAGCCAACTGGCTGCTCTACGGACAGCGTGGAGGTGATGATGACAGGCCCGGCTATCGATGCCGGGAAGGGCGCGGCCGCTACCGCCGGCGTCATCGAGGAACCTGCTGGTGCGAAGGGCCACAAGCCCTACGAGAAGCCCCAGAACATTCCGGGCTACGTGGATCCTTCCACGTCCACGGCGATACCAGCTGCTCGCGGAGGCGCAACCGTGCAGCTGGGTATGCCGCAACCCAACAAGGCGGAACTCGCCGCCATGAAGGCGGAAATCGAGCAGCAGCGTCAAGCGCTAATCGCGGAGTCCCAGGAGCTGGAGAAGGTTAGGCTTGAACTTAACCTTGCGCAAAACGAGTACAATGCAGCGCATGGCTTTACTCCTGTTTCTAGGCTGCCTAGCAAGATAGGCGTTACTCGTCGCAACTTAGGCGCTGAGCTGGCTAGAGATGGTAGGGCTGCTAGCCAATCTACTAGTTTGGACACTGTTGGTAGGCCTAGATACAGCACCCCCGCCAAAACTCTTAGGGCTGCAGAGGTAGTGGCTGCTGAGTTGCCGCATCTCACTGGCGACGCGCGCGCTAGGCAGCAGGAGAGACTCAACGAGCTAGTGCTAGAGGCTGGCAGACAAAACGAGGAGTTGCGGAAAGCCAATCCGGGTGCTGGCGCTTCTCAGACTGTGCACTCGCGTGCGGTCAGATCTACGGATCAGGCCTCATCGCCGCTTCCTGGCAATGAGAGGGACCAGAGTGTGCACTCTGGGAAGAGTAGACAGATGCAGGTGTACGACCCGGCTGTCGCCGCAAAACAGCACGCTGTGCCGCGGCAGCCCGATCAGAAACACAACTCTGCAGGAGCAGTATATCAAGCCACTAAAGCTCACAGTAAGGAGCAAGGAGGAAACCATGCAGGGCCTTCTCGGCGTCATGCTGCCCAGCCTACTCGGCAGAGGACTCAGCAACCAGCGGCAGCACACTGTGCCAGTGGCCAATCCGGTTGTGCAACCCGCAGCGGTGCAGCAAGACCGCTATGATGATGGGTACTCGGCGATGGGGCTAGCCGGGTACGCTGACCCGAGAGATGTCACTGATCGCGTGGGTGACCGCATGTTGGAGCCCAGTGATGCAAGGTACAAGCTGGACCGGATCAATCGGTCCGCACAGCTCGAGAACAAGGGGCCACCCGACCCAGATTGCTTTGGTCGCCGCATCATGGAGGAGCCCTCCATGAACCATTTTCAGCTGGCCAGGGGACCAAGTGCTACAATGGCAGCACCAAGCCGGAAGACTGGCTGAGTGACTATGTCACCGCTGTGCACATTGCAGGCGGCAATCGGAGATGGGCTGTGCGATATGTTCCGCAAATGCTAGAGGGCCCGGCTAGGACTTGGCTCAACAACCTGCCCAAGGACAGTATCAACTGCTGGCTAGACTTCTCGGAAGCCTTCATCAGCAACTTCACCAGCACCTACAAGAGGCCGAATAGGCCGCAACAACTGTCTGCTTGCAAGCAGCGAGAAGAGGAAACTGACCAGGAGTACCTTACTCGGTGGAGCACTTTGAGGAACACCTGTGAAGATGTGAATGAGTCTCAGGCCATTACTTGGTTTGCTCAGGGCTGCAGGCATGGCAGCATGTTGTGACAGAAATTGCAAAGAGAGATGCGAGTACTCTCGCTGAGACAATGAAGTTTGCAGATATGTATGCACTCGGTGATCCTACTCAGCCTCTGCTTGATTCTCCTGAGCCGAGAAGGAAGTATCAGGACGGCAACAGGCGCAATGACTTCCGCAATAAGCACAGAGGTGACCGCATTGATACTCGGTATAATCCAGAGGAGGTGAATGCTGTGACCACGGCTGCTAGGAGCAGCCAAAGGCAAAAAACCGCTGGAGCCCAATACGGGCAAAACCAGAATCAGGGCCAAGGCATCAAGAACCCGTACAATGCTCCCCAGCAGAGTAGAGGCAACTCGGATCCAGCTCCGAGCTTTATCTTTGGGAACATGAAGGATGGGCCATGCAGCTTCCATACTCTGCATCCGAGTAGGCCAGCCAACCACACTACCCGGCAGTGCAGCTGGTGGGACCGCATCAAGAATGAAGACCTGCCCCCTCCTCCTCCTCTGCCGGCTGCGAATGCCAATGTGCAACCTATTCGGGCAGCTGCTCCCAGGCCTGTAGTGTTGCCGAGAAGGGAGAATGTGAATCAAGTGGCTCAGGGAGCCAACCGCAACTACAACTACGACAAACGCAACAACCGCAACCACAACTTCTACACCCGCACCAACAAAAACAACAACAGCAAAAACAACAACAACGACAACAATGGTGGTGGAGACCGCAACCAGTACCAGGAACACCATGAGAGCTACATGATATTCACCACCGAGCCAGCCTACAAGCAGTCACTGCACAGGCGTGCAATGGAGGTAAACGCAGTGATCCCAGGTGCACCTCACTACCTGCACTGGTACGACCAAGAGATCATTTGGTCCAGAGCTGATCATCCCAAGATGATGACCAACCCGGATAGCTATGCTCTGGTGGTGGATCCCACTTTCCTAGGAACTCAGAAGAATGTCAGGTTCAGCAAGGTGCTGATAGATAACGGCAGCAGCATCAACATTATGTACCGAGATACATTAGACAAGCTTGGCCTTGCCGAGAACATACTGCTACCCAGCAGAACCACTTTCCATGGCATTGTGCCGGGAGTATCCTGTGCTCCAATCGGCCGCATCTGGGTGGATGTCCTATTCGGCACCAGGGAGAACTGCCGCACCGAGTGCCTGCAGTTTGAAGTAGTTGATCTTCAGAGCCCCTACCATGCTCTACTCGGTAGGCCTGCCCTCAGCAAGTTCATAGCCTCAACCCATATAGCCTACTTGAAGATGAAGCTACCCGGTCCCAATGGCGTCATCACCATCTCGGGTGATTACAAGTGTTCCTTGGAATGCGCGTCTGCTAGTTCTCAGCTGGCGGAGTCCATGGTCATTGTTGCCGAGAAGAAGAAGATACATGAGGTAGTGGCTATGGCCCAGGCTGCGCAAGTCGGTGCGCCTGGCATGCCGAGTTCCCAATACGGAACTGCATTCCAGGCGTCCCAGGAGACAAAGAAGGTCCAGGTTGATCCTGAGTTCCCAGACCGTGTTGCCATCATCGGCGCCGGATTGGGAGAGAAATAGGAAAGCGAGCTCATCCACTTCCTCCGTGAGAATCGGGACGTCTTCGCCTGGTCCAATGAGGATTTGCCGGGTGTCCCGAGGGAGTTGTGATGGGGGGACGATAACCCGGTAGGCCAAACTCCAGGGAGTAACCCGGCCCAAAGGACGGTGCGCAGGATCCGGCTAAGGATAAGGAAGCTTGTGGAAGGCCCAAGTTTGTAGGCCCAGCAACCCGGGTTGTGGGTTATTGTAAAGGAAAGCTAGGGTTTGTGCGTGGTGTCCGGGTAGGATCCAGGGTGCGCCTTGGGGAATAAGCCAGGGGGTACGGGTGCTTTATAAACCGACCCCCAGGTCTGGTTTTAGATAGAGATCGAAGAACCCTAGCAATATCGTGTGATATCGAGCATCGAGTGTAATCCCAGAGTCGAGTTATTATATCAAGATCGGAGACTCGGCGACTTTGATTGCCGGCTACCAGATCGAATTGCACCATGTTTTCCTCTGAGGTAAACCCTCTCCCAAACGCCTGTGTCGTCTTGCCCCAAGATCAGTTACCCCAGGTAACATCTGCCGTGATTATCCCACGACAGTTGGCGCCCACCGTGGGGCCTGCGTCCAAAGGTGTTTACATCACGGGAGAAGCTCGGAAGGGCATGGAGAATCTTGTCATCGGCGAAATCTACATCGACCACGAAGGAGAAAAGATGGTGGACGATTCCGGCTGGGGGCCGGAGTCGGATCACCTCGAAACCGGATCCGTCGTGACAATCGGCCGGATCAGCGTCTTCATCGGTATGGTATGTGCTTCCAATTCGATCCCTGACAACGTTGGATCTGATTCTATGCCAGGAAAGGCCACGTCTATCCGATCAGATGATGAAGAATCGACTGGAACGACACATCCGGCAGAAGAACCCATCGCGGAGTGGGAACAGCCGGAGGAGCCGGCATGGACCCCACGCGACCGGTCCGAAAGAGAAGATGATACCGGGTCTATCCTGGATCTACTGGAAAACCGGTATGAGGAGAACGGTGAGGAAGAACAGCATGAACTCACACCGGATATCGTACGCCAAGTTGCAGTCTATGCGGCCCCCGCGGCCAACCAAGGAAACGCAACCGCGGCATCAGTCGGGGCGGCTCAGGCAGTGGCCCAGCGACAGGGCGCGGCTAACGGAGACCCGGTCTTGGCCCGGGTTGATGGAGAGTCGGCGTCAGTAACCAGCAGAGCGGCGGATGAGGAGCTACATGCAAATACGTTCGGATTCTTAGAAAACCGGACACCAGGGGCGGGTCCTTCGAACCCGCGCCACCCGGCCTTATTCGATAATAATCTGATTCTAGACCCCACAGTTCTCGCAACGGTTATCACTCCGGAAAACGCAGCGGAACGCGTTAGGGATCTGGATGTGGCTCGTCGTGCGCTGGAACAGCAAAGAAGGCAGGTAGAGGCAGAAAAGCAAGGGATGGCCACGCGGCAGCGTGAGCTAGATGCGTTGGAAACCCGGCTCCGAGAGGAAACGTCCAGAATACATCAAAGGCACCACACCAGGTTACCAGCAATGGGCGGGGTTATTAATCCGGCTAATTTATTTGTTACACCTCAGGACCAGCCGATACCAGTGGTGAACCAGGGAACCGCGCCCCAACAGATGACAGCAGCGACACCTCCGGCGAATGAGCGGACCGGGTTACCCCCGCCACGAACTAGAGTCACGACCGGCAACGATCTACCACCACCGCCACCATCACGATTCCGCACACCAGCCGGCCACTACAATAACCCCATGGACAATGTATATGCAGCGACACTCGCGTTGAATCAAATCCCTGTGGGAGAGTCGCCCCATGCAGAGAAGACTCGGCAAGCCATCGATCTGTTGCACACTGCGGTGGCACAGCAAGCCAATTATCCGGATCACAGAAGCGGTATGCACGGGACGCCATACGCCAGTCAACAGCAAGGGAATATCCAAACAAGTTCAGCGCGACGGAGGGAAGAGCAGCAGCAAATGCCGCCTCCTCCCCGTGCTCAGGCAGCATCAGCAGCACAGGCCGTCGTGGACAGTTCTAGGGCTCGGAGGGCCGCGGCCGGGTCTGCAGCGCATGGGTTTCCCGCAGCATCGCGCCCAGTCGCGCCCCCTGCGGTATCACACGTTTCTAGAGCGAGGCCGGCCTCAACCATTCTTGCGGGGCCTAAGTGTCTCTCGGACAGTATCAGAGCTGAACCTTACCCGGAAAAATTCAAAGAGCCAGGGAAAGTAGTAAATTATGAGCCAACCATGGATCCAGAAACATGGCTAAGTAGTTATGAGATGGCAATGTCGATTCGCAACGTGTCCGAGAATCTCCAAGCCAAATTTATGTATTTGATGATGTCAGAAGGAGCAGCAAAGTTGTGGTTCACCAATTTGCCGGAAGGATCGATCAAGTCCTGGGAGGAATTGAAGACCGCGTTTGTCAAACACTTTCACGGGACCTGCAGGAAATTATTCACCATTGATGATCTAGAGCGATGCGTCCAGAAGAAAGGAGAATCGGCGCGTAGTTGGGTGCGCCGGGTTATGGAGATACTTCATTCATCCACGGATATCCAGCCTAAGGATGCACTACAGGCCATGGCAAAAACATGCAAGTATATACCTTTAGTGCAGAAGTTAAGTCGCATGAAGTCTAGTCGAAATGCGTCGGAAGTTACAATGGGAGAATTGATGGATGCGTGTAACAAACACGCTGCGACAGACACTACAGAAGAGGAAGCTGATGACAAGAAGGTAAAAGCAAACACAAGCAATAACGGAAGAACCGGCAATGGATCAGCATCAGGCAATAACGGAAATAGCCAGAACAAGCGCCCGTTCGAAGGAGGCTCCGAGTTTGTCGCCAACACAGAAGCCGGGTCTTCGAGGCCCAGAGCAGAAGAAAATTTCAACGGAGGTAACCACAATGGAGGAAACTATCAAGGTCCACCAAGGCCGGGTAACAATTGGGACATATTCAGGATGGCATGCCCGAAGCACAGCAGGAATGGCAGGCCAGCTAACCACTCCCTAGAACAATGCGCCGATTTACAAAGATGGAAAAATGAGGAAGTGCACAGAGCTATGCGAGGTGCAGGACGGGGAGGAGGACCGGGTCCAGGGGCAAACCCGGGCAACGGCCCACCCCCAGCTGGTAATCCGGCGGCTGGAAATCAAGGTAATAACCAAGGGGGGGCAGGAGGTTTCCAGGCTAACCCCAAACAATTGGGTCAATATCATGTGCATACCACAGGAGGCTCTAACAAGGACAAAAAGATACTGAAGCAAGCGGTCAACTCAGTTTCGTTAGCCGTCCCGAGATACTTGAGATGGTCAGAACAGGAGGTAATATGGAGCAGAAGGGATCACCCAGAAAGAGTGGAGCACCCAGGAGTCTTGGCACTAGTAGTCGCACCGCAAGTCAATGGGTACGAACTGAAAAAGGTTTTAATGGATGGTGGAAGCAGCATCAATATACTGTATTGGGAAACCTTCCTACGCATGGGTCTCAAGGAATCTCAGCTGCAAAAAAGCTCAACAGTTTTTCATGGGATAGTGCCGGGTCATTCAGCATGCCCCGAGGGAAAAATCGCATTGGAGGTAGCCTTTGGAGATTCAAAGGATAACTATCAAATTGAGTGGCTTACCTTTGAGGTAGTCAAATTGCGCAGCCCTTATCACGCACTATTTGGAAGGCCGGCTTACGCCAAATTCATGGCTAGGCCGTGTTACGTATATCTACAGCTAAAAATCCCGGGTCCCAAGAAGACCATTACCATACATGGAAATCGAGACATAGCAGCTGAATGCGACGAAGGAGATGCAGCAATGGCCGAGCAGTCCTGTAGAAAAGAAGAACTCAAGCATTACCGGTCTCAAGCAGACCCGGAGGATAGAGCCACATCAAAAAGGCCGAGTACTGAAGGTGAAAGAACAAAATCCAAGGTAGCACAAGACGCTAAAATGGTGGCTTTTATCAAGGATGACTCCTCCAAACAATCTGCCATAGAAGAAGAAGCTGCACGACCGCTCACAACCAGCCAGGTCATGGAAACACCCTACCCGGGTTGGCTAGCAAACCCGGTACTCATCATGAAAAAATCCAACACGTGGAGAATGTGCGTCGGTCAAGCCAGCCTGGGACCGGTGCCCATGAAGAACTAACCAATGTAACGGGCGGCAGGTTTCAGACGCGCTCTTTTCCTACCCAGGGTACCTAAGGGGACTGGAAGGTTTTTAATGAGGCGGCCTGCTGATCCAAAATTTCTAGCATCAATAAAGAGATGGTTATCAAGTCCTATATCATTACAACCTGATTACAAGTAAGCAGTATCCATATGACACCAATAATTCAGTATCATTAAGAAAATTGAGTATATATAGGTCTCGGGGGCTGGTTGCTCAAGTAGCCCAGTTACAAACCCAAAAGACCCGACCTTGATGCCTATAAGTTATAAGGGCCGATTATTCACAAACGAGTACGGCTGCAATCTTATAACTGGACAAAGGAGCCAAATTTTCTTGACTTTTCTTACTTAAGCTCGATGCGACTCGCACTAAAGTGGCATGATTCGTTCGCTTACGATTACAATCAGTCATGAAGCCCAATGGGACTTGCCTGACACTGTTCTCGTATGGATGTAACAACATGGTATCCACGCGAAAGCCGGCTTACAGTACAAGATAGTCAAAAGGGTCATCTAAACCACAAGTTTATGCAGAGTACAAGGCTAAAAGCCGGGAACTCAACAACTATCAAGCATAACTTCAGTATTCACACGGAATGGCTTTAGGCTTACGACTCGGTAAAAAATAATTTGTTCTCTGAGAAAGGCCACACCCCCATGACTCGGACTTTGGGTCATGGGGACTGGGGACTTCGAAACAGAAACAAACTACTTGACTATCGCAGTTCGAAAAACCTCACCATCCGAGTCTTGGGGACTTAAAGAAAAAGTCCACATATCAAAGCCCCTGGTACCCGGAAAACCGAGTCTTACGAAGGGAGCCAAAATAGAGAATCGGGTATCGAGAAAAAGTTCAAAGAATAGGCAAGCAATACGGTTATCAAAAGGCCAGGAAAGCCGCAAAATATATCACGGACTAAAAAGTACGTTACAAGGTACGACGTCAGTATCAGGGGTGCACAGGCGCACCATCACAAGCATAACAGTGTGAATACAAAGCACTACAAGGTAAATGATAGTACGGCCCTATTCGGCCTCCTGAGTACGGCCTTCCGGGTCTGAGTCCTGGGTTTGCTGCTTAGCCTTCCCGGCACCCTTACCCGGACTCATTGCATCAGGGCGGACTGGTGGTGGGACGGCTGGTGTAGAGGCAGACGGGCCTGATCCTAGCTCGGCCTCTCTCTTCGCAGTCGCCTCCCTCTTCCTGGCCGAGTTAGAAACCCACTTCTCCAAGATATCAAAGGGCGGGGGTGCTTCCTCTGTAACAACTTTGCCATCAGCGTCGTATGCACTCATGATAGTGTTTAGATCCAAACTATCAGCCAAAGTGGTAGCCGAGGGGCGCACTGCGGCTTGTATGGCCTTGAAATCTTTGGGTGTAAATTTGGAACCATCCGCCTTGAATTCGGGAAACCCGGATATTACCTTTGCCGGGTCAAGCTTTGGGAAGAAAGCCTTGGCCAGGGTGAAAGCCCGGGTCATCCCAATCCGGCATGATGAGCGCTTCCAGATTTCAATCCAGCCAGGCACAGTGGAGCAGGCTTGAATGAGGTTTTCTTCACCCGGATATACTTCCGTAGGCCACTTCACGGCATCCAGTATAAATTTCGTGCCGGCAAAGAAAGTCCGGAGCACGGTCTTTAGGGTTTTTGCCTTGACAATGGCATTCTCCTCTGGGGCCGCAAGATTAGCACCTACAGTTGTAACAAAGGAAAGAACGTGTCAGTAACACCGAGTATGATACAATAAAGCAAAGACATGAAGCCAATCGGCAGCAAAAACTTACTAAGCAAGATCTGATAAGTATCGGTGACTTGGTCCGATAGTTTCTTCAGATCGGTCTGAGCGGTATGGCACTTCTTCTGTTATTTGGAAACATCCTTCTTCAGAGTTTTCATGTCATCCTCAAGGATTTCCCGTCGTTTTATCTCGGCAAGAAGAAGTTGTTCGGTCTTCAGTAAAGTTTCATCAGACCGGGTTATCTGTGCCTGTAAGTAGAAAGGAATGCAAGCACCAGTTGGATGTTATGATAAGTTAAATATGGCGTGAAGTACCAAGCACTACTTTTGCAAGTCATACTCGGAACTTGGGGACTAGATATGCAATATGAGATGACAAGTGCTCTTACCTGGTGCTCTGCAGCCATGCGCTCTAAAATCTCGCTCTCTGAAGCCTTCATAGTGAGGAGCGTGTTCATCAATTGATCAAAAGTATCTTTATCCGTATCAGAAGACCCGGGGCCTTGGAAATTCCGAGAAGAAGTTTTCTTCTTAGAGGGAGGCGGAACCCGGGTCATTTGTGCGTTGGAATCCGACACTCCTTCTGCACCCAAGGTTGTGGCTTTTTTCTTCTTGCTTGCATGGGAAGCAATCGGATACTCGGCTTCTTGTGTGTCCGGTTTTATCGGCGATGTTTGTTTTTCACCGCTAGACACGGCTGTAGTCTTATCAGCCGGACTCCCCTTACCCGGGCCCTCGTCTTCCGTATCCTCTTGGTCGCTAACAACGACCGTTGCCCTGTAGATGTTATCAGGAAGCAGTTAAATACGCATTCAGGAAAGGGTGATGAAGTGTGGGAGAGCATCTGGAAGGGGATCTTACCCGGTGTTCACCGCAAAGTCACAAGGAAACCCGTCATCAGACTCGAGAGAGGCTGGAAATTGTCAAGTTAGATGTCATGTAGGAATGGTTCAAGGAGAATGTGCTGACCGAAAAAAGATAGGGTAATTACCAGCCCGACGAATGGGGGTCGATGAAATACCCGGGTTAAGGGCATCGTCACCCGGGTGATTTCGAGTTGACCTACGCTTGGTCATGGGCGACTTGTCGTGGGATAATCACGACAGATGTTACCAGGGGTAACTGATCTAGGGGCAAGTCGACACCGGCGTTTGGGAGAGGGTTTAGCTCAAAGGAAGGCATGATGCAATTCGATCTGATAACCGGCAATCGAAGTCGCCGGATCTCTATTCTCGATATGATAACTCGATTCTGGGATTACACTGGATGCTCGATACCAAGCGATATTGCTAGGGCTCTTAGATCTCTGTCTAAACTATATCCGGGGGTCGGTTTATAAAGCACCCGTACCCCCTGGCTTGTTCTACAAGGCGTATCCTGAATCTTACCCGGACACGGCGCACTAGCCCTAACTTTCCTTTACAGTAACCCACAACCCGGGTCATTGGGCCTACAAGCTTGGGCCTTCACAAGTTTCCTTATCCTTAGCCGGATCCTGCACATCATCCCTTGGGCCGGGTTATTCCTTGGAGCTTGGCCTACCGGGCTATCATCCCCCCGTCAGTAGTCCCCAGAATAGCCTGGGCTTCAAGGATTAACTTTGAAGCACTCGCTATTCCCTGCAAAAGACATCGAACACACGTGTGCACAGAGGCCGGGTTAAGATGCTTTTGATATTCAACTAGGCCTTACTCCATGGAGGCCATACAGTAACCCGGGTCCCTCCTCCAAACACTTTCAATTTTCCAGTCCAAAATGCCAAGATTCCATACTTGATAACCAATCCTGATATCGCGGGGTTTGATTTCCCCATTCTTTTTATTCAGATGCCTTGCAAGATATTTGGCGCATATCTCGCCAAAACTCAAGTTAATAGCCGTTTACCTCCGTAACTCCCGGCTTCCACTCACTGTGCTAGGCTTATCCATCCGCACTATAAATAGGCCCCTTGGGGGTGACCCGAACCCTAACGGCTCATTTCCCCCACTCCATTCCTTTCTCCCTCCGCGCTCTCTCTCTTACTGAGCGCCACCACGGGAATTCCACGCGCATCGCCGGAGCTCATCGGCCGGAGGCTTCGCTCCGCCACTGCTCGCCCCGCGCCGCCGCCAAGGTCCGCCGGCGAATCTTCATCCGCCCCGTCAAGAACCGCGAAGGGACACCAGGCCTGCGCCATCTGCCTCCGCAAGGCCTCCCTCAGACCTCCTCCGGTAACCTTTTTACACCTATCAATTTGCCCCTGCAACTTTTGATTTTTCCTCAAACTAGATCCAAATCCGCCCGACACGGATTTCTCGGCTATGCCGAATTAGGCTGCCCATAATCTCTTCTAGCACGCACAAGGGATAAAGCGCGTATTCCAATACACTCTCCTACTGCCCACAATCGTTATTCTCACCACAAATCTGAAAATAGAGCCTCCAATCTAGGCTCGAACTACCCGAAATTTCCGCCTTTGCATTAATCACCCGGCTGGACCTTTCCTTTCTAGTTCCTTTTAATCACGTTAAGTGCCTAGGAAGCCGTCTACTGTCTTCAAAAAACTTCTTCATCATTTAGATCCCATAATTTTCGCCATAATGCCTGATACCCGGGTAATTTCAAACTTTGCTCTGCGAGCTAACACCCGGACCACTCGCAATTTTTCATGTCTCTATATCACACGGCCTATACTTGGCCGGTTCGCAACTTCCATGTCTTAATTTTCTTCCTACTTTGTACTTTGCAGGTTAACCACATGGCTCCCAAGAAACAGGGGAAAACTCCAACCAAGGCTAAGGCCACCAACACCATTTCTGCCAACTGGGCACGGTCTATGGTCACAAAGGCCAAATTGGAGGAGCTGGTGGAACTGGGAATTCTTCCTCCCCAGGAAAATATCCAATGGAGGGTGCCGGGTAAAGAGACCCGGCCCACCCCTACAAAAGATGAGGTAATCTGTTTCGTGGAACATGTGACCCGGGGTTTTCGACCACCGGGTCACCCTTTCTTCCGTGACATCCTTAGCCACTACGGCCTTCGTGTCTTTGATATCGGACCCAATTCTGTGCTAAATATTTCCCATTTTATTGTCCTTTCCGAATCTTACTTGTGCACTCCGCCAAGTCTAGCTCTTTTTACTGAGCTTTTTCAATGCAAACCATGCCGCGAAAGCGGTGATGGGGCGCTTCTCGCTTGCGGCGGGGTTTCGATCCAGCGCCGCAAAAACTCTCTGATGCCACCCCTCACCCTCAATTCCCATGTCAAGCATTGGCAGCTCTCGTACTTCTACTGCCAGGACACTTCCCCACCCGGTCAAAAGAAACTGCCGGGTTACTCGGAGGGTCTTCTTGATATTTCCGATAAGTTTAGTGCCTTCGCCCCTGACCCGGACAGGGAGGCAATTCAACCTCTTCTAGCCAAAATCGCCACTCTTACAGCCCAAGGCCTCATCGGGCTCAACCTGGTGAAGACTTGGGTCGATTTCAGGATTCAGCCCAATTCCATCCGCACAAAGTTGATGTGCGAGTATTCAGGGGAACCTTCTGATCCGCTCCGATATTCCGACAACATCTTCGCTGCTGGCGACACTCATAAAACCATCAAGGGTTTCTTGACGGAAAAGCTCGATGTAATCCGGAACATATCCGGGTTAGAGCCCTTCACACTTGAAAACCCAGCTCCCAAGGTAAAAGCCCGACTTTGACGCCTTTACTTTCATTCTTTCCACTTGATACAGTTGATAACCTGTGCATTAACGCCTTTCAGGCTGGTGACGACTTTTGGAAAACCAATGCCTCCCCTAGCTCCAAAGGTCCAGAGGAGCAAGAGACTGTTCACTCGGATGAAGGTACTCTTTGAACTTTATTTGATTCCTTTGAACTCGTCATAACCCCTTCATTTTCAACCATAACTTTGATGATATCCAGAACAAGAGGATGATGAGGAAGAAGACTCGGATGGCAAAGGAGAATCCGCCAGCGACGAGGATGAACCGGAGCCGACAACCAAAGTCGGATCCAAAAGAAAAGCTCAAGAGGCCACTTCCAAGGTTTCATATCCCCCCTCGCATTCAATTCACATTACCTTAATGATATACCTGAGCTATCTTGACGTTATTCCACTGGCCATTCTTTGAAGGAGTCGCCCATGATCAAGCGTAGGTAAACTCGAAATCACCCGGGTGACGATGCCATTAACCCGGGTATTTCATCGACCCCCACTCGGCGGGCTGGTAATTACTCTATCTTTTCTCGATCGGCGCATTCTCCTTGAACCATTCTTATATGACATCTAACCTGACAATTTTCAGCCTCTCCCGAGTCTGATGACGGGTTTCCTTGTGACTTTGCGGTGAACACCGGGTAAGATCCCCTTCCAGATGCTCTCCCACGCTTCATCACCCTTTCCTGACTGCGTATTTAACTGCTTCTTGATAACATTTACAGGGCCACGGTCGTTGTTAGCGACCAAGAGAATGTGGAAGACGAGGGCCCGGGTCAAGGGAGCCCGGCTGATAAAACTACAGCCGTGTCTGGCGGTGGAAAACAAACATCGCCGATTAAGCCGGACACCCAAGAAACCGAGTATCCAATTGCTTCCCATGCAAGCAAGAAGAAAAAAGCCACAACCTTGGGTGCCGAAGGAGTGTCGGATTCCAACGCACAAATGACCCGGGTTCCGCCTCCCTCTAAGAAGAAAACCTCTTCTCGGAATTCCCAAGGCCCCGGGTCTTCTGATACGGATAAAGATACTTTTGACCAATTGATGAATACGCTCCTCACCATGAAGGCTTCGGAGAGCGAAATTTTAGAGCGCATGGCTGCAGAGCACCAGGTAAAAGCGCTTGTCATCTCATATTGCATATCTAGTCCCCAAGTTCCGAGTATGACTTGCAAAAGTTATGCTTGGTACTTCACGCCATATTTATCTTATCATAACATCCAACTGATGCTTGCCTTCCTTTCTACTTACAGGCACAGATAACCCAGTCTGATGAAACTTTACTGAAGATTGAACAACTTCTTCTTGCCGAGATAAAACGACGGGAAATCCTCGAGGATGACATGAAAACTTTGAAGAAGGATGTTTCCAAATACAAGAAGAAGTGCCATACTGCTCAGACTGATCTGAAGAAACTATCGGACCAAATCTCCGACACTTATCAGATTTTACTTAGTAAGTTTTTGTTTGCCGACTAACTTCATGCTTTTTGTTATGCGATACTCTGGATTACTGATACCTTCTTGCTTCTGTTTCAACTATAGGTGCCAACCTTGCAACTCCAGAGGAAGATACTATTGCCAAGGCTAGGACCCTAAAGACTGTGCTCCGGACTTTCTTTGCCGGCACAAAATTTATATTGGATGCCGTAAAGTGGCCTACGGAAGTATATCCGGGTGAACAAAACCTCATCCAAGCCTGCTCCACTGTGCCTGGCTGGATTGAAATCTGGAAGCGCTTGTCATGCCGCATCGGTGTAATCCGGGCTTTTACCTTGGCCAAGGCCTTCTTTCCGAAGCTTGACCCGGCGAAGATAATATCCGGGTTTCCCGAATTCAAGGCGGATGGCTCCAAATTTACACCGAAAGATTTCAAAACCATTCAATCCGCAGTGCGCCCCTCGGCCACCACTTTGGCCGATAGCTTGGACCTGAACACGATAATGAGTGCGTATGACGCCGATGGCCAAATTATCACAGAGGAAGCACCCCCGCCCTTTGACATCTTGGAGAAATGGGCTGATCACTCGGCCAAGAAGAGGGAGGCAACTGCGAAAAGGGAGGCCGAATTAAGATCGGGGTCGTCTACCTCTACACCAACTGTCCCTCCACCTATCCGCCCTGGCGCGGTGAGTCCGGGTGGCGCTGCCGGGAAAGCTAAGCAGCAGGCCCAGGAGCAAGACCCGGAAAATCGCACTCAGGAGGCCGAGTAGGGTAGTGATATCATGATACCTTGGTCGCGTGGCGCCCTCGCATCTGAATTACTTATTCTGTTTGATGGTGCGCCTGTGCATCTCTGATACCGATGCCATAACTTGTAATGCACTTCTTAGTCCATGGTATATTCTTACGGCTTTCCCGGCCTTTTGATAATCGTGCTATTTTGTCTGTTCTTTTGAACTTGTTCTTGATACCCGACTCTCTTTTTAGCTCCCTTCGTAAGACTCGGTTTTTCCAAGTACTAGGGGCTTTGATAAGTGGACTTTTCTTGAAGTCCCCAAGACTCGGATGGTAGGGCCGTTCGAATCTTGATATCCAAATAGTTTGTTTCTGTTTCGAAGTCCCCAGTCCCCATGACCCAAAGTACGAGTCATGGGGGCGTGGCCTTTCTCAGAGGACAAATTATTTTTTACCAAGTCGAAACCCTAAGGCCATCCCGTGTAAGTACTGAAGTTATGCTTGATAGTCATTGAGTTTCCGGCTATTAGCCTTGTACTCTGCATAAACTTGCGGTTTAGATGACCCTTTTGACTATCTTATACTGTAAGCCGGCTTTCGCGTGGATACCATGTTGTTACATCTATACGAAAACAGGGTCAGGCAAGTCCCATTGGGCTTCATGGCTGATTGTAATCATAAGCGAACGAATCATGCCACTTTTAGTGCGAGTCACATCGAGCCTAAGTAAGAAAAGTCAAGAAAAATTGGCTCCTTTGCCGAGTTATAAGATTGCAGCCGTACTCGTTTGCGAGTAATCGGCCCCTACAACTTGTAGACATCTAGGCCGGGTCATTCGGGTTAGTGGCTGGTTACTTGACCAACCAGCCCCCAAGACCTACATGCACTCGATGCTTTTAATGATATTGAATTACTGATGTTGCATGGATACGACTTACTTGTAATCAGGATGTAATGATATAGGACTTGATAACCATCTCTTTATTGATACTAGGAATTTTGGATCAGCAGGCCGCCTCATTAAAAACCTTCCAGTCCCCTTAGGTACCCTGGGTAGGAAAAGAGCGCGTCTGAAACCTGCTGCCCGTTACATTGTTTAGTTCTTCATAAGCACCGGTCCCGGTCTATCTTGACCAATGCACATTCTCCATATGTTGGACCTTTTCCTGATGAGTACCGGGTTTGCTAGCCAACCCGGGTGGGGTGTTTCGACGACTTGGCTGGTTGTGAGCGGCCGTGTAACTTTTTCCTCTACAGCGGTTTGCTTGGGGGAATTATCCTCGATTAAGGCCACCATTTTAGCATCTTGCGTTACCTTGGATTTTGCTTTTTCGCCTTCAGTACTCGGACTTTTTGATGTAGTTCTGTCCGGGTTTGCTTGAGACCGATAATGCTTAAGTTCTTTTTTTCTGCAGGCCTGCTCGGCCATTGCCGCATCTCCTTCATCGCATTCAGCTGCTATGTCTCGATTTCCATGTATGGTAATGGTCTTCTTGGGACCCGGGATTTTCAGTTGCAGATACACGTAGCATGGCCTAGCCATGAATTTGGCATAAGCCGGTCTCCCGAACAATGCATGATAAGGGCTTCGCAATTTGACTACCTCGAAGGTGAGCCACTCAACTCGATAGTTATCCTTTGACTCCCCGAAAGCTACCTCCAATGCGACCTTTCCCTCGGGACACGCTGAGTGACCCGGTACTATCCCATGAAAAACTGTTGAGCTTTTTTGCAGCTGAGACTCCTTGAGGCCCATGCGTAGGAAGGTTTCCCAATACAGTATGTTGATGCTGCTTCCACCATCCATCAGAACCTTTTTCAGCTCATACCCATTGTGTGACGCCCCAGGACCGGGCACTATGCAGATCAGCGTTCCCGCCAAAATCCACATAATAACCGATTCCAGGTTGCCACTTATGATAGCATTACAACAGTTCACGAATATTCCACAATTACAACAGAAACAGATAGATACAAGATGACCCAAACGAGTCAAGGATACAACTGATACATTACAAAGATCCAAATAACAGCGGAAGAAACAACATAGTGTCCGGCTACGGACAAGATACAAATTGGACTAAGAGTCCTGAAGATAACCGAGAGCGTCCAATCCCTGCCCAGGCCAAGCCGGAGGGATTCCCAAGCTAACGTCGTCAGACTTCAAACCTGTTGACTGCAATGTTGAATATGCAGCCACGAAAAAGGATTCGTGGGTCAGTACGGTTAAGTACTGGCAAGTGGATAACCCATACTCACAAGATACCGGCGTAACCAGTCATCACAAGATACAAATACTTTGGGATCAACGGAAAGGAAGGGGTTATTACAAATAAGCGACAGCGGGCTGCACTAACCAACTACAGAGAGATACTACAACTTCCGGCTAACAGAGAGAAGATAAGATAGCGTATCGTAACCAACTACAACTACTCACCAAACAATACCCATCCAATGTCACCCCCTACTAAGGAAGCAACCCAAGGATAACTCACACGGTTGATTAATGATGATTCAGGTTATTGTGTCAATATGACTATTACTAGTCAAGTTATTATCATTAGGTGTAAGTTGTCTGAGTACTTGTTAGCCAGTACTTTCACCAAGTAATCCATAACCGCGGAAAACACGGCTTCTCGAGAAGATTCATCCCTGCAGGGTGTGCTCCAGTACCCGTACACACTCGAGCCACCAACTAAAACTCAGGTTGGCTCGACACGACCCAAACCATCTCTACAACCCATCCTAGGAGCCACGGAGCTATAAGGTCCCAGCCACGCAGCCGAATACTCAGCGCAGGTGTGCAAAACTCCCGCAGGACACAACACCCCGGCACTACATGCCTCGCCCTATATGCATCAACATCACCAGTAACCAATGGGGGTACCTCCCATTATGCAAGGAGCAAATGGAACACCCGAACTAAGTGTGGCTCTTCGGACAAGCTGCAGATCAGGTCTAAGTCGAGGGGGGTCCCATACTACCACCCGGATGCGGTGAGCACGCTCATCATGGATCAGTAGACAAGACCCTTTTCCTATTAGGGTCGACACTAGCAGGCCTCAAAACCACTTAGGGCCTCCTGCCGGTGCCTTATCAGCATATTATTAATAACAGGTTGATTGATTAACATCGAGCCCCCAGAACAATAAAAGTAATCAGGTAACGGAAAGTAACGGGTAACAGACTCGAGCAAAACAACCTAAGCATGCTAGTAAGACACTGGCTCAACCAAAGGGGTGATAGGAGTGGAGGTGAGGCAATATCAAGGTTAAGGGATTCATGTGATGGGTACGTAACAGAAACAACTACTACTAAGGCTAGCAGAAAAGAACAACGGAAAGAATCGGTAACAAGTGATGAAAGGCAGCCATATGGCAGCAAGTGAGTATACTTGCCTGAGATCCCGCAAGGTAGCAGAACTTGTCGTTGCTCACATCATCTCAACATCCTATCCGGGAAGAAGCAATGAACCTCGAACAAACACCGGATGCAACAATTACTTCTACGGCAAAAGATCCAGCATGATCCTATTTTATATGCATGACATGGCAAGATGCAACAGGGAAAACAACTTAGGCAATCTAATCGGAACCGGAGTCCGGAGAAATAGGAATTGGTTCAAGTTGTTTATCTAACCATCAAGTTAAATGTTGTTTAGCATGGAAAACAATAAAGTAGATGAGTTAGGCAATTTAAATGGAATGGGGCAACTGTTGGAATTAATTAGCCCACACATTCCATATGTTGTCACTTAGATGAACAGGCATAACAAAAGCTAAAATGCACAAGGCAAGATGCAAACAGGAATATGAATGGCATGAACATGTTAAAGATATGAAACTGATTGGAAAACATATTTTATTTGTTTGATTTGGAATTAAAATGAATTAGGTATGAATTTTGGCAATTTAAATTGCATTAAATAAGAGGTGAAACAATTATTCGATTTAAATGTTGCAAACCAGAAAACAAAGTGGATATTCAAGTGTGGCATTTGATTTTGGATGGAAAACATGTTTGGAGTATTTAATTTGAAGCAACCATTTGGAAGTTATTAATTATGCCATTTAATTAACCAATTTGAGGATTATTAAATAACATTAATTTTAATTGCCCAAATTGCAAAACAAAGTTGATAAACAGAAAGTTCATTGAATTTGGACTGAAAAACATATTTTATTTGAGTTAATTGAATTAAGTATGAAGTAATTATGGAATTAACCAAATTGGAAAAGAATTGTTTGAATTTGAAATTTTGAAACAATTTGAATTGTGCAAAACAGATAACAAATGTGATATTTGAAAAGTTCAGGAAATTTGGATTGGAAAACATATAAAATTTGTGTTATTTGGATTTGTGGTTTGAAAGTTGTGAGCTTTTGAATTTTTTAGGTTTATTTGCAAAAGACCAGGGACTGTTTTGCGAAAGAAAGTGGAGGCAGGGGCCTCTCTGTGAGACAGAGCCCAAAAAAAACGGAACGCACCGAGGCACAGCGACCCTGGGCCGCTGCCAAGCGGGCCCAGGCCACGCTGGCGCTGGCGCTGCGCGGGTGGAGCCACGTAGGCCCCCGCAGTGCCTGGCAGGTGGGCCTGCTTCTGCGCGCAGTAATTTGCAAAAAAGGGGGGGGGGGCTGCAGGGATCGAACCCTGGACGGATCGCGTGCGCGCGGTTGCTCGACCAGTTGAGCTGCGAACGAGTCTTTGACAGGTAAGGGGTAGGATAGGGTTTGAGTCGTCTCTGCGTGTTTTTTATCTGAACCCGAACAGGTTCAGACTCGCGGAAGAAAAACGGCGCTCGCCGGCCGGAGACAGGATCGCGGCGGCGGGGTGGTTCGCGGAGCTGTGCAGGTGCGTGGGCTTGTGCAGTGTGGAGACGGTGTGCGTACGGTGCTGTGGTGTGCCTGTACAGGAGAAAAGCGAGGGAGGAGGCGAAGATGCAGATCGCACCTGCTGTCGATGTACAGACACGACGAATTCTTGCCGGCGACGGCGCGGCCGGCACGGGCCTCCTCCCGCCTCCGCTCCTTCACGAAAGTCGACGAGGGATCGACCCCGGTTCCATTCCCGGAGTTGGTTCGGTCTGAGGAGGATCGTGGCGACCGGGGCTAGGGAAGGAAGGTGGCTGTCTCGGGTGGTTCATGTCTGCAGAGTTTCAGACAGAGGAAGATCGAGGTTAGAGGAAGAGGAGGGCGCCGCGGCGCTAGGGTTAGGAACTAGCTAGGGTTAGGGCAGAGGGGGAGGTGGGTGCTTGTTTTATCCTGGTGGGCGAGCTTGTACGGCGCACATCGGGTGGAGGTGGAGGTTGATCAGGCGGTGCAGATGGAGTCGTACCGCTGCTGACGTCGAGGAAGAAGACACCAAACACTGAAGGGGTACTGGGCCAGAGCAATGGGCCTGGGGGAGAAAAAAAAAAGGAATTGGGCTGGGGAAAGAAAAGGTAAGGGGTGGGCTTGGTCTGCCTCTCTCCACACCCCTCTTTCCATTTTTTTTTCTCTTTTTTTTTTTTGCTTGTAAGAAAAGAATAGGAAGGGAGATAGAATGGCTTGGGGTGTTTAAATTGTTATGCAACATTTTTTGTATTGATTTACAAAACATAAAATAAAAGAAGATGCTAACATTACTTTCACAGGTTGGGCATTTTAATTAATTATAAGTTGTTAGTTGGAAAGGTTCAAATAGGGTTTGAGGTTGGAATTTTGGAAATAAACAAATGTTATTTAATAGGTTCAAGCAATTAGGAAAAACATTATTAGCTTTAATTTATTTGCAAGATTTAATTTTTAAACTCCCATTTGAAAAATTTGCCAAGTAGGATTTGATTTGATTTGAAAGTGTTGTTTGAATTTACCACTAGGGTTTTGAACAATTTAAATTGTTTTGAAGTTTTGAGTGGTTTGGAAAACATGATGCAATGCTTATGGGATGCAGATGATGCAAGCAAAAAGAAAACAAACAGGTAACACCCCAGGTGTTACAGACGACACCACTAACAAGGGATTACGCCCTCGCAATCCACCTGCTAACCCGGGAGGGAAAAGAGGTTCGACTAACGATTCTTCGTGCTTCCAGTTGATCTCCTCGACACCACTAACAAAGGTTCTTGCTCGGAGTGACGACGATGTTCTTCCACCAGGAATCTTCCGATGATCGAACCTATTAGGTTAAAGGCTCAGAAAACGTCCACCCACGTAGGATTCTAAAACTTTGAAAGATAGACAAGGGGGGGAAGACTCCAAAACAAATAAGATGGGAGGGGAAATAGAATAGAGATAAGGAGAAAACAAGAATCCTATTGAGATGTTTTTCCAAAATAGTTTAGCAGAAATAGTTTTTGACACTCTAGAAACAACGACCGTTAGCGAGGTTATCCTACAGGCTTTGCGGACCCGTTGCTTCGATAACCATTCGTATCGAAACAATACCGGGAATCGGAACCAAGGCTCTGATACCATTTGTGACGCCCCAGGACCGGGCACTATGCAGATTTCAGCGTTCCCGCCAAAATCCACATAATAACCGATTCCAGGTTGCCACTTATGATAGCATTACAACAGTTCACGAATATTCCACAATTACAACAGAAACAGATAGATACAAGATGACCCAAACGAGTCAAGGATACAACTGATACATTACAAAGATCCAAATAACAGCGGAAGAAACAACATAGTGTCCGGCTACGGACAAGATACAAATTGGACTAAGAGTCCTGAAGATAACCGAGAGCGTCCAATCCCTGCCCAGGCCAAGCCGGAGGGATTCCCAAGCTAACGTCGTCAGACTTCAAACCTGTTGACTGCAATGTTGAATATGCAGCCACGAAAAAGGATTCGTGGGTCAGTACGGTTAAGTACTGGCAAGTGGATAACCCATACTCACAAGATACCGGCGTAACCAGTCATCACAAGATACAAATACTTTGGGATCAACGGAAAGGAAGGGGTTATTACAAATAAGCGACAACGGGCTGCACTAACCAACTACAGAGAGATACTACAACTTCCGGCTAACAGAGAGAAGATAAGATAGCGTATCGTAACCAACTACAACTACTCACCAAACAATACCCATCCAATGTCACCCCCTACTAAGGAAGCAACCCAAGGATAACTCACACGGTTGATTAATGATGATTCAGGTTATTGTGTCAATATGACTATTACTAGTCAAGTTATTATCATTAGGTGTAAGTTGTCTGAGTACTTGTTAGCCAGTACTTTCACCAAGTAATCCATAACCGCGGAAAACACGGCTTCTCGAGAAGATTCATCCCTGCAGGGTGTGCTCCAGTACCCGTACACACTCGAGCCACCAACTAAAACTCAGGTTGGCTCGACACGACCCAAACCATCTCTACAACCCATCCTAGGAGCCACGGAGCTATAAGGTCCCAGCCACGCAGCCGAATACTCAGCGCAGGTGTGCAAAACTCCCGCAGGACACAACACCCCGGCACTACAGGCCTCGCCCTATATGCATCAACATCACCAGTAACCAATGGGGGTACCTCCCATTATGCAAGGAGCAAATGGAACACCCGAACTAAGTGTGGCTCTTCGGACAAGCTGCAGATCAGGTCTAAGTCGAGGGGGGTCCCATACTACCACCCGGATGCGGTGAGCACGCTCATCATGGATCAGTAGACAAGACCCTTTTCCTATTAGGGTCGACACTAGCAGGCCTCAAAACCACTTAGGGCCTCCTGCCGGTGCCTTATCAACATATTATTAATAACAGGTTGATTGATTAACATCGAGCCCCCAGAACAATAAAAGTAATCAGGTAACGGAAAGTAACGGGTAACAGACTCGAGCAAAACAACCTAAGCATGCTAGTAAGACACTGGCTCAACCAAAGGGGTGATAGGAGTGGAGGTGAGGCAATATCAAGGTTAAGGGATTCATGTGATGGGTACGTAACAGAAACAACTACTACTAAGGCTAGCAGAAAAGAACAACGGAAAGAATCGGTAACAAGTGATGAAAGGCAGCCATATGGCAGCAAGTGAGTATACTTGCCTGAGATCCCGCAAGGTAGCAGAACTTGTCGTTGCTCACATCATCTCAACATCCTATCCGGGAAGAAGCAATGAACCTCGAACAAACACCGGATGCAGCAATTACTTCTACGGCAAAAGATCCAGCATGATCCTATTTTATATGCATGACATGGCAAGATGCAACAGGGAAAACAACTTAAGCAATCTAATCGGAACCGGAGTCCGGAGAAATAGGATTTGGTTCAAGTTGTTTATCTAACCATCAAGTTAAATGTTGTTTAGCATGGAAAACAATAAAGTAGATGAGTTAGGCAATTTAAATGGAATGTGGCAACTGTTGGAATTAATTAGCCCACACATTCCATATGTTGTCACTTAGATGAACAGGCATAACAAAAGCTAAAATGCACAAGGCAAGATGCAAACAGGAATATGAATGGCATGAACATGTTAAAGATATGAAACTGATTGGAAAACATATTTTATTTGTTTGATTTGGAATTAAAATGAATTAGGTATGAATTTTGGCAATTTAAATTGCATTAAATAAGAGGTGAAACAATTATTCGATTTAAATGTTGCAAACCAGAAAACAAAGTGGATATTCAAGTGTGGCATTTGATTTTGGATGGAAAACATGTTTGGAGTATTTAATTTGAAGCAACCATTTGGAAGTTATTAATTATGCCATTTAATTAACCAATTTGAGGATTATTAAATAACATTAATTTTAATTGCCCAAATTGCAAAACAAAGTTGATAAACAGAAAGTTCATTGAATTTGGACTGAAAAACATAATTTATTTGAGTTAATTGAATTAAGTATGAAGTAATTATGGAATTAACCAAATTGGAAAAGAATTGTTTGAATTTGAAATTTTGAAACAATTTGAATTGTGCAAAACAGATAACAAATGTGATATTTGAAAAGTTCAGGAAATTTGGATTGGAAAACATATAAAATTTGTGTTATTTGGATTTGTGGTTTGAAAGTTGTGAGCTTTGGAATTTTTTAGGTTTATTTGCAAAAGACCAGGGACTGTTTTGCGAAAGAAAGTGGAGGCAGGGGCCTCTCTGTGAGACAGAGCCCAAAAAAAACGGAACGCACCGAGGCACAGCGACCCTGGGCCGCTGCCAAGCGGGCCCAGGCCACGCTGGCGCTGGCGCTGCGCGGGTGGAGCCACGTAGGCCCCCGCAGTGCCTGGCAGGTGGGCCTGCTTCTACGCGCAGTAATTTGCAAAAAAGGGGGGGGCTGCAGGGATCGAACCCTGGACGGATCGCGTGCGCGCGGTTGCTCGACCAGTTGAGCTGCGAACGAGTCTTTGACAGGTAAGGGGTAGGATAGGGTTTGAGTCGTCTCTGCGTGTTTTTTATCTGAACCCGAACAGGTTCAGACTCGCGGAAGAAAAACGGCGCTCGGCGGCCGGAGACAGGATCGTGGCGGCGGGGTGGTTCGCGGAGCTGTGCAGGTGCGTGGGCTTGTGCAGTGTGGAGACGGTGTGCGTGCGGTGCTGTGGTGTGCCTGTACAGGAGAAAAGCGAGGGAGGAGGCGAAGATGCAGATCGCACCTGCTGTCGATGTACAGACACGACGAATTCTTGCCGGCAACGGCGCGGCCGGCACGGGCCTCCTCCCGCCTCCGCTCCTTCACGAAAGTCGACGAGGGATCGACCCCGGTTCCATTCCCGGAGTTGGTTCGGTCTGAGGAGGATCGTGGCGACCGGGGCTAGGGAAGGAAGGTGGCTGTCTCGGGTGGTTCAGGTCTGCAGAGTTTCAGACAGAGGAAGATCGAGGTTAGAGGAAGAGGAGGGCGCCGCGGCGCTAGGGTTAGGAACTAGCTAGGGTTAGGGCAGAGGGGGAGGTGGGTGCTTGTTTTATCCTGGTGGGCGAGCTTGTACGGCGCACATCGGGTGGAGGTGGAGGTTGATCAGGCGGTGCAGATGGAGTCGTACCGCTGCTGACGTCGAGGAAGAAGACACCAAACGCTGAAGGGGTACTGGTCCAGAGCAATGGGCCTGGGGGAGAAAAAAAAGGAATTGGGCTGGGGAAAGAAAAGGTAAGGGGTGGGCTTGGTCTGCCTCTCTCCACACCCCTCTTTCCATTTTTTTTCTCTTTTTTTTTTTGCTTGTAAGAAAAGAATAGGAAGGGAGATAGAATGGCTTGGGGTGTTTAAATTGTTATGCAACATTTTTTGTATTGATTTACAAAACATAAAATAAAAGAAGATGCTAACATTACTTTCACAGGTTGGGCATTTTAATTGATTATAAGTTGTTAGTTGGAAAGGTTCAAATAGGGTTTGAGGTTGGAATTTTGGAAATAAACAAATGTTATTTAATAGGTTCAAGCAATTAGGAAAAACATTATTAGCTTTAATTTATTTGCAAGATTTAATTTTTAAACTCCCATTTGAAAAATTTGCCAAGTAGGATTTGATTTGATTTGAAAGTGTTGTTTGAATTTACCACTAGGGTTTTGAACAATTTAAATTGTTTTGAAGTTTTGAGTGGTTTGGAAAACATGATGCAATGCTTATGGGATGCAGATGATGCAAGCAAAAAGAAAACAAACAGGTAACACCCCAGGTGTTACACATTGACCTGCGGTGCGACTACTAGTGCTAGGACTCCCGGGTATTCCACCCTGTCCGGGTGATCCCTTCTGCTCCAAGTTACTTCTTGCTCTGACCATCTCAAGTATCTCGGGACAGCTGACGAAACTGAGTTGACCGCTTGCTTTAATATCTTTTTGTCCTTGTTAGAGCCCCCTGTGGTATGCACGTGATATTGGCCCAATTGTTTGGGGTTAGCCTGGAAACCTCCAGCTCCCCCCTGGTTGTTGCCCTGATTTCCAGCTGCCGGGTTACCGGCTGGGGGTGGGCCATTGCCACGGTTTCCACCCGGACCCGGCCCTCCCCCCCGACCTGTACCTCGAATAGCCCTGTTCACTTCTTCGTTCTTCCATCTCTGTAGGTCGGCGCACTGCTCCAAGGAGTGGTTAGCCGGCCTACCGTTCCTGCTGTGTTTTGGGCACGCCATTCTGAAGATGTCCCAATTGTTACTCGGCCTGGGCGGCCCTTGGTAGTTTCCTCCGTTGTGATTTCCGGTACTGAAATTTCCTTCTGCCCTGGGTCTTGAAGACCCGGCTTCTGTATTGGCGACAAACTCGGAGCCCCCTTCAAACGGGCGCTTGTTCTGGCTGTTTCCATTATTACCCGGTGTTGATCCATTGCCGGTTTTTCCGCTATTACTTGTACTTGCCTTTGCTTTTTTATCGCCAGCCTCCTCTTCTGTAGTGTCCGTTGCGGCGTGTTTGTTGCATGCATCCATCAACTCTCCCATCGTAACTTCTGAAGCGTTCCGACTGGATTTCATGCGAGTTAACTTCTGTACTAAAGGGACATACTTGCATGTTTTTGCCATAGCCTGTAGCGCATCTTTGGGCTGAATATCTGTGGATGAGTGAAGTATCTCCATAACCCGGCGCACCCAACTGCGTGCCGACTCTCCCTTCTTCTGAACGCATCGTTCTAAGTCATCAATAGTGAACAACTTTCTGCACGTTCCATGAAAATGCTTGACAAATGCGGTCTTCAATTCTTCCCAGGACTTGATCGATCTTTCCGGCAGATTGGCGAACCACAACTTTGCAGCTCCTTCCGACATCATCAAGTACATGAACTTGGCTTGGAGATTCTCGGACGCATTGCGAATTGACATCGCCATCTCATAACTACTTAACCATGTTTCTGGATCCATGGTCGGCTCATAATTCACTACTTTTCCTGGCTCTTTGAATTTTTCCGGATAAGGTTCAGCTCTGATGTCATCCGAAAGGCATTTTGGCCCTGCGAGGACGATTGAAGCTGGTCTTATTCTGGAAGCGTGTGATCCGGCCGGCGGTACAGCGGGGCGTGGTGCCACTGGCAATCCGCGCACCACAGACCCGGCCCCGGCTCTCCGGGCCCTGGAGCTATCCACGACAGCCTGCGCTGCCGATGCTGCTGGTACTGCCTGGGCACGAGGTGGGGGCGGCATCTGTTGTTGCTCTTCCCTCCGTCGTGCCGAACTTGTTTGGGTATTGCCCTGTTGCTGACTGGCGTACGGCGTCCCATGCATTCCGCTTCTGTGATCCGGATAATTGGCTTGCTGTGCTACAGCGGTGTGTAGCAGATCGATCGCTCGCCGGGTTCCTTCTGCATGAGGCGAATCTCCTACGGGAATCTGGTTTAACGCGAGCGTTGCTGCGTACACGTTGTCCATGGGATTGTTGTAATGACCTGCTGGTGTGCGGAACCGTGATGGCGGTGGTGGTGGAAGGGTATTGCCGGTTGTCACCCCAGTCTGTGGCAAGGGTAACCCGGCTGGTGCATTTGCCGGCTGTGTTCCTGTCGCCGGTTGCGGTGCGGTCCCTTGGTTCACCGGCGGGATCGGCTGATCTTGAGGGGTGATGAACAACACAGCCGGATTTATAACTCCACCCAATGCTGGTAACCTTGTTTGGTGCCTTTGATGTACTCTAGTCGTTTCCTCTCGGAGCCGGGTTTCTAAATCATCCAACTCGCGCTGCCGCGCGGCCATCCCTTGTTTTTCTGCTTCTACTTGCCTTCTCTGCTGCTCCAATGCACGGCGAGCCACGTCCAGGTCTCTTACACGCTCTGCCGCGTTTTCTGGGGTAATAACCGTGGCCAGGACCGTAGGGTCCAAGATCAAATTATTATCGAACAGGGCCGGGTGACGTGGATTCGAGGGACCCGCCCCTGTCGTCCGGTTTGCTTGGAACCCAAACATATTGGCGTGTCGCTCCTCGTCCGCTGCGCGACTGGTGACTGATGCCGATTCTCCATCGACCCGGACCAAGACCGGATTAACCGTACCTTGCTGCTGGGCCACTGCCTGAGCCTCCCCGACTGGTGCCGCGGCTGCGTTTTCTTGGTTGAGATTGGCCGCGGGAGCCGCGTAAACTGCAACTCGGCGCATGATATCCGGCGTAAATTCGCGTTGTTCTTCCTCGCCGTTCTCCTCCTTGTACCGGTCCTCCAACAAGTCCCTGATGGATTCAGTATCATCCTTTTCATTGCTCGGGTCGCGCGGGGTCCATGCCGGCTCCTCCGACTGTCCCCACTGTATAATGGGCTCCTTTGCCTGGTTGGTTGTTCCGACTGACTCTTCTCTACCTGGTTGGGCGTACGCAGCCTCCCCTGATACAGGATCAGATTCGAAATTGTCAGGAACCGAGCCAGAGGTACATACCATGCCGATGAAGACGCTGATTCGGCCGATTGTCACGACAGATCCGGATTCGAGGTGATCCGACTCCGGCCCCCAGCCGGAATCGTCCACCATCTTCTTTCCTTCGTGGTAGTCGTAGATCTCACTGACGACGAGGTTCTCCATGCCCTTCCGAGCTTCTCCCGTGATGTAAACACCTTTGGACGCAGGCCCCACGGTGGGCGCCAACTGTCGTGGGATAATCACGACATATGTTACCAGGGGTAACTGATCTAGGGGCAAGTCGACACCGGCGTTTGGGAGAGGGTTTAGCTCAAAGGAAGGCATGGTGCAATTCGATCTGATAACCGGCAATCGAAGTCGCCGGATCTCTATTCTCGATATGATAACTCGATTCTGGGATTACACTGGATGCTCGATACCAAGCGATATTGCTAGGGCTCTTAGATCTCTGTCTAAACTATATCCGGGGGTCGGTTTATAAAGCACCCGTACCCCCTGGCTTGTTCTACAAGGCGTATCCTGAATCTTACCCGGACACGGCGCACTAGCCCTAACTTTCCTTTACAGTAACCCACAACCCGGGTTATTGGGCCTACAAGCTTGGGCCTTCACAAGTTTCCTTATCCTTAGCCGGATCCTGCACATCATCCCTTGGGCCGGGTTATTCCTTGGAGCTTGGCCTACCGGGCTATCATCCCCCCGTCACGACTCCTTCAAGAATGGCCAGCGGAATAACGTCAAGATAGCTCAGGTATATCATTAAGGTAATGCGAATTAAATGCGAGGAGGGGATATGAAACCTTGGAGGTGGCCTCTTGAACTTTTCTTTTGGATCCGACTTTGATTGTCGGCTCCAGTTCCTCCTCGTCGCTGGCGGATTCTACTTTGCCATCAGAGTTTTCTTCCTCGTCATCTTCTTGTTCTGGATATCATCAAAGTTATGGTTGGAAATGAAGGGGTTAAAGTGAGTCCAAGGGAATCAAATAAAATTCGGAGAGTACCTTCGTCCGAGTTAGCAGTCTCTTGCTCCTCTGGACTTTCGGAGCTAGGGGAGGCATTGGTTTTCCAAAAGTCATCATCAGCCTGAAAGGTGTTAGTGCAAGGGTTATCAACTGTATCAAGTGGAAAGAACGAAGGTAAAGGCATCAAAGTCGGGTTTTCACCTTGGGGGCTGGGTTCTCAAGTGTGAAGGGCTCTAACCCGGATATGTTCTGGATTACCTCGAGCTTTTCTGTCAAAAAACCCTTGATGGTTTTATGAATGTCGCCAGCTGCGAAGATGTTGTCGGAGTACCGGAGCGGGTCTGAAGGTTCCCCTGAATACTCGCACATCAACTTTGTGCGGATGGAATTGGGCTGAATACTGAAGTCGACCCAAGTCTTCACCAGGTTGAGCCCGATGAGGCCTTGGGCTGTGAGAGTGGCGATTTTGGCTAGTAAAGGTTGAATTGCCTCCCTGTCCGAGTCAGGGGCGAAGGCACTAAACTTATCAGAAATGTCAAGAAGACCCTCCGAATAACCCGGCAGTTTCTTTTGGCCGGGTGGGGAAGTGTCTTGGCAGTAGAAATATGAGAGCTGCCAATGCTTGACATGGGAATTAAGGGTGAGGGGTGGCATCAGAGAGTTCTTGCGGCGCTGGATAGAAACCCCGCCGCAAGCGAGAAGCGCCCCGTCACCGCTTTCGCGGCACGGTTTGCATTGAAAAAGCTCAATAAAAAGAGCTAGACTTGGCGGAGTGCACAAGTAGGATTCGGAAAGGACAATAAAGTGGGAAATGTTTAGTACGGAATTGGGTCCGATGTCAAAGACATGAAGGCCGTAGTGACTAAGGATATCACGGAAAAAAGGGTGACCCGGCGGTCGAAAACCCCGGGTCACATGTTGCACGAAACAGATTACCTCATCTTTTGTTGGGGTAGGCCGGGTCTCCTTACCCGGCACCCTCCATTGGATACCTTCTTGAGGAGGAAGAACTCCCAGCTCCACCAGCTCCTCTAACTTGGCCTTTGTGACCGTAGACCGCGCCCAGTTGGCGGATATGGAGTTGGTGGCTTTAGCCTTGGTTGGAGTTTTCCCCTGCTTCTTGGGAGCCATGTGGTTGACCTGCAAAGTACAAGATAAAAGGATAAGAGGATTAAGACACGGAAGTTGCGAGCCGGCCAAGCATGGGCCGGGTAATATTGAGACATGAAAGACTGTGAATAGTCCGGGTGATAGCTCGCAGAATGAAGTTCGAAATTATCCGGGTATCAAGCATTATGGCGGAAGTTATGGGATCTAAATGTT
This sequence comes from Alopecurus myosuroides, assembly GCA_028641055.1. Classification (NCBI taxonomy): domain Eukaryota; kingdom Viridiplantae; phylum Streptophyta; class Magnoliopsida; order Poales; family Poaceae; genus Alopecurus; species Alopecurus myosuroides. The sequence continues at coordinate 289,742,273 of CM054062.1, read as the reverse complement.
GAAGAAGCTTTTGAGGGCGATGGGTGACTGTGCAGGCATTTAGCGCGAATGAAAGGAACTAAAAAAGGGGAAGTCCGGCCGGGTGATTGAGGCCAGGGCGGAAATTTTGAGTGGATCGGGCCCCGATTGGGAGTCTTATCTTCAGATTCCTGGCAAAATTAATGCTTGCGGGCGGTAGGAGAGTGGATTGGAATCCGCAATTTATCTATTAGACGAGCTGGAAAGAATGCTAGCAACCTAATTCGGCGTGGCCGAGGAATCATGGGCGGGTCGATTCAGATCTAATCTAAGGTGAAACCAAAAAGTGCAAGCGCGAATTAATAGACACAAGTGGCTTACCGGAGGAGATCTGAGCGAGGCTTTGCGAAGGCAGATGGCGCAAGCCTGGTGTCCCTTCGTGGTCCTTGACGGGCCGGATGGGGATTTGCCGGCGGATCTTGACGGCGGCGCGGGGCGAGTCGTGGCGGAGCGTAGCCTCCGACCGGTGGGCTCCGGTGATGCGCGCGGGATTTCCGTGGTGGTGCTCAGTGAGAGTGAGCTTAGAAGGAGAAAGGAAGCGGAGTGGGGGGAAATGAGCCGTTAGGGTTCGGGTTACCCCCAAGGAGCTTATTTATAGTATAAGTGGGTAAGCCCGGTTCGGTAAGTGGGGGCCGGGAGTTGCGGAGGTAAACGGCTATTTATTTAAGTTTCTGCGAGATATGCGCCAAATATTGAGCAAGGCATCTGGATAAAAGAGAAAAGGGAATCCATCCCGTGATATCAGGATCGATTATCAAGTATGGAGTTAGGGTTTAGACCTGGAAAATTAAAGGAGTTGGAGGAAAAAACCCGGGTTACTACATGGCCACCGCGGAGTAAGGCCTAGATGAGTATCAGAGCATCTTAACCCGGCCTCTATATGCCTGTATGTTTGATATCTTTGCAGGGAATAGCGAGCGCTTCAAGGAGGATCCGTGAAGCCCAGGCTATTCTGGGGACTACTGATGGGGGGACGATAACCCGGTAGGCCAAACTCCAGGGAGTAACCCGGCCCAAAGGACGGTGCGCAGGATCCGGCTAAGGATAAGGAAGCTTGTGGAAGGCCCAAGTTTGTAGGCCCAGCAACCCGGGTTGTGGGTTATTGTAAAGGAAAGCTAGGGTTTGTGCGTGGTGTCCGGGTAGGATCCAGGGTGCGCCTTGGGGAATAAGCCAGGGGGTACGGGTGCTTTATAAACCGACCCCCAGGTCTGGTTTTAGACAGAGATCGAAGAACCCTAGCAATATCGTGTGATATCGAGCATCGAGTGTAATCCCAGAGTCGAGTTATTATATCAAGATCGGAGACTCGGCGACTTTGATTGCCGGCTACCAGATCGAATTGCACCATGTTTTCCTCTGAGCTAAACCCTCTCCCAAACGCCTGTGTCGTCTTGCCCCAAGATCAGTTACCCCAGGTAACATCTGCCGTGATTATCCCACGACAAGTTGGTTGAGCACTCGCTACATGTGCGGCATGACGCCAAGCCGGTTAAGCAGGCTATGCGCTGTTTTGGTGATGAGAGGAGAAAAGCTATCGGTGATCAGATCACCAAGTTGATGATAAGAAACTTTATCATGGAGGTATTGCATCCGGACTGGCTAGCCAACCCGGTTATGGTTGAGAAGAAGAAGGAGGACCCCAAGGCCGACACTGCATGGCGCATCTGTGTGGACTATACCGACCTGAACAAGGCCTGCCCCAAGGATCCATTCCCGCTACCCCGCATAGATCAGGTGATCGATTCCACTGCTGGTTGTGAGCTTTTATCTTTCATAGATGCCTACTCTGGTTTTCATCAGATAGCTCTCAACCCGGATGATCAAATAAAGACTGCCTTTATTACCCCGTACGGGGCTTATTGCTATCGTGTCATGTGCTTTGGGTTGCGGAATGCTGGGGCAACCTATCAGAGATGCATGCTGAAATGCTTGCATGACCAAATTGGCAAGAATGTGCAGGTGTACATAGATGACATTGTCATCAAAACGAATAAAACACATACTCTGCTTAGCGACATTGAGGAAACTTTTGCCAACTTGCGCAAGTATAGGATGAAGTTGAATCCGACTAAATGCACATCTGGCTTCCCGGCTGGCAAGCTACTCGGCTTCTTGGTATCCAGTCGGGGCATTGAGGCCAATCCTTCAAAGATAAAAGCTATAGAGAGCATGTGTTTGCCGAGATCCCTGAAGGATGTGCAGAAGTTTACCGGATGCCTGGCTTCTCTAAGCCGCTTCCTGGGCAGAATGGGCGAGAAGGCCTTGCCTCTTTACCAACTCATGAAGAAGAGTGACAAGTTTGTCTGGACACCGCAAGCTGATGTGGCATTCAAGGAGCTGAAGGCCATGCTGGGTAGCGCTCCCATCCTGGCTAGTCCGCTACCCAAACAACCAATGTTGATGTACATTGCGGCTACCAACCGAGTAGTCAGTGTGGTGATTGTGGTGGAACGAGAAGAGGAAGGCAAGACTATGCAGCGGCCAATGTACTATCTGAGCGAAGTGCTATCCAACTCCAAGCAAAACTATCCGCACTACCAGAAGATGACATACAGCGTGTACCTGGGTGCCAAGAAGCTGAAGCACTATTTCCAAGAGCATCCCATCACGGTGGTGAGTTCCGCTCCCATCTCGGACATCATGGGCAACAAGGATGCAAGTGGCAGAGTAGCCAAGTGGGCGATCGAGTTAGCCGCGTACACTCCCTTGTACGCGAGAAGAGAAGCCATCAAGTCACAGATCCTAGCAAATTTTCTAGTGGATTGGGCTGAGGTGCAGTATGATCCTCCCTTGCCGGAAAACCAACTACTGGAAGATGCATTTTGATGGCTCCAAAGTGAAGGAAGGCCTTGGTGCTGGTGTAGTGCTTACGTCACCCAAGCGATATCAACTCAAATACGTGGTGCAGATTCATTTCAAGGCATCTAACAATGTGGCCGAGTATGAGGCCGTGGTACACGGCTTGAAGGTAGCCAAGGAGGTTGGCGTGCAGCGCATCATCTGTTATGGCGACTCGGATTTGGTGGTGCAGCAGGTATCCGACACCTGGGATGCTCTGGATGCCAACATGGCATCATATCGAATTCTGGTGCAAACCATGACTGGCTTCTTTGAAGGATGTGAGTTCCAACATATACACCGAGCAGAAAATGACGCAGCTGATGATTTGTCCAAGTTGGGGTCTTCTCGGCAGTTCATCCCGGCTAGGATTGCCTTGGAGCATTTGAGAAAGCCATCCATCAAGCCCTCACCCAACTCGTAGTCTATCTTCGTTCCGTCACTGCCAGGAGAAGAAGCTGTTCCCATGGAGATTGACTAGGAGGCTGCAAAAGAGAACCCGGGGACTGCAGTCTCCAACCCGGGGACTGGCACCTGCAACCCGGGGACTGTCCCTTCTTACTCGGGGACTGCCCCTCCTAACTCGGGGACAGTCGCATTCATCGAGGGGGTCATTTTTGAGTACTAGGGGACTCGGAACCTTGTCCTCAACTCAGAAGAGATATTGGTGGTTGATCCAATGGAAACAGACGAACCAGTGTTTCCCATCCGGGAGACACCGAGTTGGTCTCTGCCCATACTATCCTTTCTAAAAGATGGCACTTTGCCGAGTGATGAGGTTACCGCTAGGAAAATTCAGAGAAGATCCAAGGGCTATACTATTTTCAAAGAGGTGTTGCATAGAAGGAGTCCTACTGGCGTGCTGCAACGCTACGTTGAGCCGGAAGAAGGAGAAGAAATTCTGGTAGAATTACATCAGGGAGAATGCGGGAATCACGCCTCTTCTCGGGCTCTAGTCAATAAGGCTTTTCGGCACGACTTCTTTTGGCTCACTGCCTTGAAGCAAGCTGAAGATATTATGAGAAAGTGCAACGGCTGCCAGAGAGTTGCAAGTAAGATTCATATGCCAGCTTCCGAGTTGAAGACCATTCCCATTACTTGGCCATTCGCAGTTTGGTGTTTGGATATGGTTGGCCCTTACAAGCCGGCTATAGGCAACATGACTCCATCCTTGTCATGGTTGACAAGTTCACCGAGTGGATTGAGGTGAATCCTATTCGGAAGTGCGATGGAACCACAACTGTGAGTTTCTTGAAGGATGTGATTCTGAGATACGGCTACCCGCACAACATTATCGCTGATAATGGCACAAATTTTGCTGAGGGTGCTTTTGCAAGATTCTGCAGAGAGAAGCGGATTCGGCTAGATGTTGCATCTGTTGCGCATCCGGCCTCCAATGGGAAAGTTGAGAGAGCAAATGGCATGGTGCTATCCGGCATAAAGCCAAGGCTGATTAAGCCACTGCTGAAAACACCTGGGTGTTGGCTAGACGAGTTGCCGGCGGTGTTGTGGAGTCTAAGGACTACCCCTAACCGATCGACCGGATACACACCATTCTTCCTGGTATATGCAGCTGAGGCCGTGTTGCCCACTGACCTAGAGCATGATTCGCCCCGGGTAACCCTCTACACTGAGGCAGAGCCTAGAGAAGCTCGAGAAAATGACGTTGACCTGCTGGAAGAAGCAAGAGAGCTAACTCTGTCACGTTCAGCTGTTTACCAGCAAAATTTGAGGCGTTATCACAGCCGGAAAGTAAACCCAAGGGTTTTCCGAGAAGGAGACATGGTCCTTAGGCTCGTGCAACGCACGGCCGGGATGCACAAGCTTTCCCCTCCGTGGGAAGGGCCTTTCATTGTGAGCAAGGCTCTGCCTACTATTTAGTCGACGTACAGGCACCCCAGAAGAACAGGCCGGATAAAGCCGGAGAGGAATCTAAGCGCCCCTGTAATGTAGCTCTCCTCCGGCGTTTTCATTCATGAGCAAAAATGTGTATGTACTTCCTCACCCGAGTTAAATTCTAGTCGGCACTCCGAATTCGAACTCGGGGACTGCCCTTGCTCAATTGCTCCTTGTGTTTACTTTGTTTTACCTTGTCTATTTGGTTGAACCACTTAGAATTTCAAAAGCATATGAAGTAGTGTGTTTAAACCCACGGGACAACTCTGCGACTCTGCTGCTGTCCGCAACCCGGCTTCATGGCAAGCGAGAGAACAAGCCAAAGGGTCAATGAACACACGAAAGATTGCTAAGGAAAGGAAACGTGTGGCAACCGAGTAGAGTGTTTTTTACTGGTTTTTCTTTTCGGCTAAGTGGTGGGCAGCGTTACCATGCATTTTTCTAAGTGGCTAAGTATTTGAAACTTAAACTTTGAAATCTTGTGACTCGACTACCAAAAAAGCAACAAGTTGCAGGTAAGAGCTGAGACAAAAAGAACGAGTGGATAAAAAATGCAACTCGGGGACTTGCATAAAAACGCAACCCGGCATTAAGCCAGAGTCGCTAAAATATCAAACTGAAATAAAACTGAGTAGCAACGAAGAAATAATTGTACGGTTACATCTGCACCTGGCATCCCGGGGATCTAATAAAAGTTCAAGGTAAAAGTGTTGCAGGAATCACTCGATGGTAGTGGCAGTGTTGTCCGCATCGGCATTGTCAACATCAGCGTTGGCGGAGGCAGCTGGATCGGAAGTTGCAGTGGCGACTGAGATGGGATCAGTGGCAGAGGTGGACGCGGCAGACTGGGTCCTGGGCAGCGGGTCGGCAACAGTTGGCGCAGCAGCAGTCGCGCCCAGCTCGGGAGCTGGCTGGTCGATCACCATCTCGGTGGTGATGGTGGCCTCCTGAGCGCTGGGTTGCGGCTGCTCGACCTCTGCATCGGTGGCCAACTCGGACTCCTCCGGGTTGACCAGCTGCTCGGTCCCCTCGATGACCTTGGCCTTTCCTTTCTCGGATGCTCTTTTGGCGGCCTCATCCTCCGACTCGGCATCATCTTCTTCGTCGTCCTCGTCCTCATCTTCAGGTTCGGTGTCCGGCTCAGGGAGGCCATCGATGTAGGTGGCGATGTCGGCGTAGGAGGCGAGCTCATAGGCCATTTCCTTTCGGCGAGCAACGCAGTCGGGGTCATCAGTCCACTTGGAGTCTTCGCGTCGCGTGCTGATTCTATCGAGATCCAAGTTCTCGTACCAGCTGATGATGAAGTGTAGCAGCTCATCAGCTCCTGCCCGAGCTACAGAGGCACGCCACTTCTTCAACTCGGCCTTGACTCTGTTCAGGTGCTCGGCGATCTCGTGGAAGGTAGCTGGCACATCTTGATCCGGCCAGAACAGCTTGTGCAAGTTGAGTGCAGTGGACACATGGAGATGCCCAGGCCCTTGAGGGAGCGGATCTGCGTCTTGATGCTGAGGAGATAGTCATCAATGGTAGAAGTATCGTGGATGGGCAGACCAGTTGCAGCTCGGATCTGTCCCGACTTGTCCAGAGCAGGCACACTAGCAGAGCGGAGCTCCGGGAAGATATCTAAATAAGGAACTAGTAAGAGTCAGAAGCAAAACCGAGAAGGAGAAGGCAGAGTAGAAAAAATCAAGCCAAGAGCAGAGTAAAGGGAACTCACACTCCAAGTCCACCAACAGGGCGCCCAGCTTGATCTTCCAGGCGGATTCGTTGGAGATGTGCCTGTCTTGGATACGGCGCGAATCTGCGATCTGGAGAACGAGTTGCCGGTTGTGTTCCTTCACCATAGAGAGTTCCATCTCGAGTGTTTTCTCCCTAGCCTTGGCAGTTTTCACAACCTCTTGCTTATCTTTGCCTTGCTGAACGGCAGCCTCGAGAGCCGCCTTCAACTTGACCTGCATCTTCTCGTACTCCGCCCTCTCGGCGGTGCGCTCCTTCTCGATCTCAGCTTCGCGGGTTTGCAACTGCTGCTGCGCCTCGGCAGGCATAAGGCAGTTCAGGTGTTGCTGCCGGAAGTTCTTATATTCTTCTGCGAAGAGAACAGCAGTGTCAGCAGAGTAACCAAGGAAAAAGAAACACGAGTGCAGAGAAGGAATGCAACTCACCCTCCAGAGTAGCGATCTTGCTCTCGGCAGAGGCAGCAAAGACTTCGCAGTCGCGATGCTTGTCCATCAGGTCCTTGAGCTTGCCTGCAGAGAAAACAATGATAAAGCAAAAAAGCAAACACGGGCGTAAACACAAAACGCACAAACTGAAATGCTAAGAGCTTACCTTCAACTTCTAAGATCTGGAGAGTGCAGTCCAGTGCGATCTGCTCCATTGCATCGCCGTCTTTTTTCTCGGTTTCAAGAGTCTCGATACGGTCCTTGGCGATGCGATGGTTCCAGAGTAGCTGGCGGAACAATCTCGTCCTCTTGTGGACGCTATTCTGCAAAGAGAAGAGAAAAAGTTTAAGTTTTTTGAACATTTGGCCCGAGTAGATGGCAACTCGGTTGAGTTTTCGCCTACTCGGCCCGAATCTCTGGGACTGAGGGAATGGCTAAGAGGAAAAGAGAAGAGAAAGGAGAAACAACAACTCGGAAAATGCAAGAAGAAGAGAAAAGACTTACAACATAACTCTGCTCGATGTCTTCGGCAGCCTTGCGCATGACAAATAGCTTCCCGGCCAAAGTGCATGTGGGGCTGGCGATCGTCATGGGAACAGAACCGACATCGGCCTTGTTCCAGTCAGTGCGGTAGTGGTTGATCTGGCCCAACTCAAGACCATTCCAAGTAGGGTAGCCGTACGCCTTGTTGTTCCAGGCTGGGTCAACAAAGCTTACTCGGTCCAGGATTGCAGTAAGGCCTTCCCCTTCGATCTCGCTATCTTCTTCGCCACGCGAGAAGAGCTCAGGAACTGCTGCTGCCTGCTTGCCCTTGGTCTTGGTGGTCGCCACGGCTTGGCCTTCTTTCAGAGCAGCTATTTTCCTCTCTCCTTTTGACAGTGCGATCTCGTGGCGCTGGGACAGAGTCATCATGTATTCCGGATAGCTGGGTTGCGCGCGGCCTCCAGTACCAGCGCTCTGCTTCTCAACAGGGCCAGTAGACCCAGAAGCAGCCGGGTTGGTTCTGGAGGTGGGCGCGGAGAGTGCTAGCTGCTTGCTCTTCACCTGCTTCACGGCTTGCCCGCCTTGCGGCTTGGGGGGCCGCATTTGCTGCCCGGCTTGCGAAGCATTGCGCTTTGGCTGCTGCCGGATGGGCTCGGTTCCAGACTTAATGGTCTTCCTGGTGCTGGGAGTAATGTCTGGACGAGGAGCAACTGGTGGCACTTGGCGAGTAGATCGAGTTGGTGGAGGTGATGGCACAGATTGAGTTGGTGGAGGAATCGGTGCGCTGGGTGGAGTCGCCTGCTGGGTTGGCGGCACTGGAGGCCGGCTACCCGATGCAGCGTCGGGCTGCACTTGGTCCTGGCGGATGGGCTCCACCACGTCTTCTTCTACCCGCTGCTCTACAGCAGGGTCGGGACTTGTATTAACAACATCTTCTACCCGAGGCCCGGCAGCGCGATCATCTTGTGCAGCAGCGTTGGTGTCTTGCTGCTGCTCGGGGGTGGCATCTGGCCGCTCCAGGGCGGCATCACTGTCTTGCTGCCCAGCAGCATCTTCAGTATTGTCCCCAGCTGATGCAGCTGGGGGAGATGGCGGCGTCTCGTCATTGGCAGCATCTCGGGCAGCTTGCTGCGTGTCGCGCTGCTGCTGCTCAGAGAGGGGATCAATATCATCATCGGCGCCAGTGTTCTCGGCGTCGAGATCTTCTTATACGTCGACAGGGGAGGACACACGCGTCCTTTCCTGCTTGTCCTGCTCTTCATCGTCGTCCGAGAGATCTACGAGATGATCTCGGGGCACGGCTGCTTTCCTCTTGGGGCGAGTTGGGGCTGCAGCAGCATCAGCGTCGAGAGGGGCGCTGTAAGAAGAAAAAAGTTCAGAGAGGCAGAAGGAGAAAAGCGCAACAGGAAGCGGCAACAAAGTGTTACTCGGATGGAACACTTACCCTTTGCTGGTAGGGGGTTTCCTCCTAGAAGCGACGGTTTTCTTTCCGCCTTTCTTCTTGGCCTTCTTTGGGGGGGTTCCTGGGCGTCACTGCCAACTCTCTTCCGAGTGCTGGGAGCCGCCACGGATAGAGGATCAACCTCCATAGGTTCCTCCTCATCCTCCACGTCAGGCTCCTCTGTAGAGTAGAGAAAGGAAGGAAATTCAGAAACAGAGAAGGAAAGCAAAGGGTGCTACTAGTGAGCAGAGAGATGAAATTGGTCACCTTCTTCATTTTCGGACCAATCCCGAATAGAGGGACCAGCTCGAGACTTACCGGGTTGGACGACATTAGGGATACAAAGGGTATCTGATGCATGTAAAATGCATAGATGAATTTTGCATATTTTCACATGGTTTTCTATTACATATTGCATCGTATAAGGGTATAATTCAATGTTTTATAGTATTTTGGGGTTAAATTACAAACACCCCCAACTTTTATGGAATTAACCCTGCCGGTCAAAAACCCCGTTTTCTATATTTTTGACGTTTCAGGGGGCAAACTTCTGCGAAATCACCTGAAAATCTGCGGGGGTCATTTTCTTGGAAGGAGAAGACTTGCGGGCGAAGGATCCGCGAGAATTGGGCAAGGAGGCCCAAAAGAGGACCCTCCACGAGGCCAGATTCCTTGGCCGCGTGAGAGGCACCCTTTTGGCCCCCTGTGGCCCCAATTCCTTCCATCTTCGACTTACCGACTCCGTCTTGACCTAAAACCGACTATAAAAAGGGTCCCCCGTACCCTTACGGAGAGAGCGCCGCCGAAACACCGAAACAGAGACCTGGAGTTCCAGATTGGAGGGTGAAAACTCCGGCGGGGCGCCGCCGGTGTGATCTCCTACCCCTCCAACGTCATCTCCATCGACATCTCCATGAAGAGGGAGTAGTCCACCCCAGGGCTATGGGTTTGTGGAAGTAGCACTTGTATCTCTCTCTCTATGTGCTTCACTAATTAGATCCGTATGAGCTGCCTCACATGATTACGGGCACCATTGTAATTCCTATGTGGTGGATCTTTTCTATGAGTTATTGAATCTGAGATTGCAATTGTTTCTCTTGAGTTATTTGAGTAGATGTATCTTATGTACCCCGTTCTTATTTCCTAGCTTTGATCAATCTAGTTCTTGAGAGCGTGTGTGGGGTGATGGGTGCATTAGTTGGAGTAGCGGGGGGTGGCTAGTGCTGTGAAAGTGACAGAAGTTCAGCGATCCACTTAGGTTTTGTTAAACCTTTCTTAGTTACCTCACTAGGGATAAAAATCAGTACCTTGTTACCGGGGATTTGAAGTGACACTAATCAATCTCCATGACTAGATCTAGCAAGTTCTTACTTCAACTTCATGTCACATTGCTTAAAGCTATACTCTGTTTTTTCCTTAATTATCGAGGTGTTATGATTTATTTCGCATCTTGGTGGAGTATAAGAGGGATTAATATGACCGTAGAGATCTCTATGCTAGGACGTGATGCCCATATGAAAGTACTCAATGTTAAACATGTTATTATAATCTCACATGTAATTCTTTATGTCCACAGTCTACTACTTTATTTGAGAGAATGCAAGTGTGAAACCATGAACCCCGGTCCTATTTTAATTATAAGAAAACACTCTAGTTACTTTGCTGCAATTTACTTTACTTGCACTTTACTTCACTTGCATCTCCAATTCGAATTTACATTATCTCCATCACCACTTGCATCACAAAAATACAAAAACAATCCATTGCATATTTATTTTCTCATTTGCATTTAGTAGTAGATTTAATTATTTCACATTTACTTTCAGTTTTGCATTGCAATTTAGAAGTCTCACACCTTGTGCTTGACAACCACTTGGTGAGGTTGAGGGCACAAAATTCTCTACTTGTTTGCAGGATCCTGGAGGAAGCTTGGAAGACAACTGCTGAAATACTGGCTCCCCAAGAGTTCGATATAAACCCTCGAGTCACCCTCGTGGGGAAGAAGGCTTGCCACTAGCTACACACTCTGCACTTGGAGTTTCAACCTAGCCATCAAGCGTTTTTTTGGCGCCGTTGCCGGGGAGCCATAGGTGAAGGAGTTGTCCAAGGGAGCTCACAAGAAGTCTTCATCACCAACAAGGTGTGCAAACACCTAAGCTTGGGGAGGTTGCACCTACGTGAGTACCGTCCTTTCTATCTCCACCTTCTTTCAAGTAGATTGTTTTGTTTCTTGTCTTGTTTTTGTTTTTGTTTTGTTTTTGTTCTTGTTTTTTTTGTTTTGTCTTGCATATTTTATTTTAGTTTGCATTTTAGTTTTGCATTTAGTTATCTAGATTATTTTAGTATTTCGAATTTGCTTAGTTACTTTACTTTTGTTTTTCATAAAAAATTAAAAACTACATAAAAACTTGGAAAATGGAGCAGAGAACTTATTGGCCATTCAGTGTTAGGAATTTCCCTCAAGAGCTAAATATTCCCGTTGAAAAATTAGAGGTAGATCCTAGTGTTATTAAAATGATTTATGAATCTCGTTTCTATGGAAAGCCTAAAGAAGACCCTTTGTTCCATCTTAAGAAATTTGATGAAAGATGTAAAACTTTGAACTTGAATCATGCAAACATCAACACTACTAAAGTTAAACTCTTTCCCTACCCACTAGGAGGCAAAGCATTAGATTGGATATTAAGATGGCCTCCTAGCAATTTTACTACTTGGTTCAACTTAAGGGTTGCATTTATTGAAAGGTTTTGTCATGCTGAAAAGAATTACAATGTTAAACAATTGCTCATTACCTATAAACAAGAAAAAGATGAATCAATGATACAAGCATGGGAGAGATTTAGAAGTAGAGCATATGGAATAGGGCATGGCTTTAGAAATTGGATACTTATGCATATGTTTTATAAGGGACTTTCTGAAACTTCTAGAGCCTTTTTAGATAATGAATGTGGGGGATCTTTTACTAGTACTAATGCTGCAAATACCCATGTTTTGCTTGAAAGTTTGCTCTTAGAGGTTAAAATTAAAGAGAGCTTTAAAAAGGCTGAAGTACCCGAGGATATTTTTGATGATCGCTATGAGATTTTTAATATGCATAATAGAAAAGGAAAAGTAGAGGAAATTATGATGCTTACTGAAATTAAGGATCCATTGCTTGATTTAGAAAAAAGTAGCTTGCAAGAACTTATTGCTACTCTACAAAACTTTGCTAGTGATCCCACTATAAATGTTAATCAACCTGGCTTTGGATCTTATATTGCTAATCATGTCTTGCAAGAAAAAATTGCTAGATACAAGAATGAGGACATGATACCTCCTAAGCTTGGGGATGCATGGATCCCCAAGGTGCTAGTTTCAATTGGAAAAGAAATTCACCATGCTATGTTAGATCTAGGTTCTAGTGTATCGGTACTCTCTAAAGAATTATATGAATTTCTAGAACTAGAAAATTTAGAAAAGTGCTCAAGTGAATTTGTCCTTGCTGATAACTCTACTAAACATGCTATAGGACAAGTAAAATATGTTATGATTAAATTGCACATGACTTTTGTACCCGTTGATTTCATTATTATGGATATGGGGGATAAATCCCCTAGTCCTATTATTTTGGGTAGACCTTTTCTTCGTACTACAGGTGAAATCATAGACTCCAAGGAAGGGAATGTCAAGTTTCAGTTCCCTCACAAGAAAAGCATGGAGCACTTCCCAAGGAAGAGGGGCACGCTTAAGAACAAGCTCCCTCATGAGCTTTATCCCTCTTGATTATCAAGTAAGTAAAGCCTAGCTATATGGCTATACAGAAAGCGCTTTACGGGAGGCAACCCGGTTGTTTTTGTTTGGATTTTCCTAGTGTCCTCTTGCTGTCTCAAGAGATTTTTTTTTAATTCTGGAGTTTTCAATAAAGAGTCAAGTCAAACCCATTTGGACTTATAAGTTGCTATCCTAGTTCATGAAATTTCTGTTTCAGCACGAGTCTGCTCACCGTATGATTTTACGTTTTTCATTGGTATGTCGGATTGAGCTAATTTTTTAGTATGTTCTGCAACTTTTCGTCCTCTGTAAGCACAACAATTGGCTTAATTTTTTGATGAGTATAGCTTAGGGAAAAACGTTCGTTGTTCTGCTGTTGCTTTTCTGGACAGATTCTACCTTCTTTTGTTTTATGCACTCTTTGGGCTTGGGAACCGAATTTCCATGATTCTTTCAAGCAAGAGAGTGAACATACAACATAATGAACCTTATTGTCTATATACTGAAGAATTTGCTTTGGATTTTTGCACAGCAAGCATGTGATTTGTTTGTCCTTGCTAATCTCACCCCAGAGAAAAAGAATGGGAGAAACATGTTTTGTGAAGTTTTTTCACAGGGAATAGAGGAGCTGCGCCTCAAGACATCCAAGAATGGTGAAAGCCATAAGCTTGGGGATGTGATGAACACCCCACAGGAGCTACACTCTTTTGGTTAGCACACGTCTACTTTCTGTTTTTCTAAGCAAAGCATTTATCGTAGAGACTTGAAGCGTCTAGTTTTTGTTTTTATTTTTATTTTGATAAGACTACCATCATTTTATATGAGATTGAGCTACTGGAGTTTGGGGTTGGAATGTATTGGATGCTAGTATTATGACTTGGAATAGGGATGCCATGGTTGATTTGAAGAGCTACATATGTTTGCATGATTTATAGGCTTTTTATGTGTAGAAATTTGCAATAATGTTGTCTTGAGCTATCTCTTATTCATGTCCTTGATGTTAATTGCTGGTTTATTTAGTTTTTCATGAAATGAGTAGTTTTCTATGGACATATGCATGCATAGTAGCTGGTCAACTATCTCCCTCTTGCTAGCCCAAAAATTTAAAAATTCCAACCAGTAAAAACTTGTTTCCAACACTCCTTAGCCAAGTATTTCCAGTGAGTCCACCATATCTTCCCATTAGCTTCATTGCTATTCCGAGTATACTCACCATGTTATGTGTTATTTATTTTCTCAATTAAGATATTCACTTTATTAATTGTCATGGTTTGAACTTGGGATAGGACTCTCACGAACTTTTGAAGGCACACTTTACTTTTTATGCATCTAATAAACATGACCCAATAATGGGAGCCACAAGTTTTGCGTTTGACAAGTGTGTGGTTGGGAGCTAGCTATAAACGTGTGTCACCGGAAAGCTTTCAACATTGCACAAAAAATTTACATTTGGTTGATATCATGTACTTTTGTTTTTGGACTCCTGCCATGCTGAAATGAAATAGAGGAATAGTAAGTTTTGATGAGTAAGTATCTATATGACTAGAGAAACGCATTGGGCCGCCAACCCAAGCCATGCTTTATCATGGTGGAAATTTACTTACAGCTTGAGTGATTCTACAACACATCCTATAATAAAATAAGAAGCTATGCATAATAGTGAATGAAAATAAAAAGGATGATGAGTCTACTCCGTTTGTTCATCTTGTCATTGTAACATGGGCTTGTTTCCATGCCATGGGGCAAGAGGTACCTCTTTGCGGTTCTCTATGATGTCATTAATACTTATTATGATTGTACAAAGCTTATTAGGAATCTTAAGTTGAGTAATCATGGAGTAGGTTTTCACACTCACGGGGCATGAGGCTTTCAACCACCTTGTCATTCTCATTACGTCAATACTCACAATTTTAAGATGCTAGTGATAAAGGGGCAATGAGAGTCCTAGATCAATGGATACCACATTTCAATTAGTAATTTTAGTTGAATAATTTAGAGGCTAAATAAGACTTGATCATGTTTTACCTCTACTCAATTTTCTCCAAAGTGTCCACCATATTTTCTATTCTCCATTATGCTATTCTTTGACCAATATAGGATTTTATTTTTCATTTTGTGTATACATTTGGTTCATAGTGCTTTTATTTCATTATACACTTTGTGAACTTTCATAAAGCATCTTTGCTTGCATATTTGATATTTCTTACAACATGAATTGTATATTGCTACTCATTTCTAGTATTAACCATTTGATTATATGTAGCATGAATAATCCTCCTTGATATCCCATGATTGTTTCAATATGCAAAACCCATCTTAGTTTTATCACGTTCATACTCGAGGACGAGCATGGGTTAAGCTTGGGGATGTTGATGCATGTAAAATGCATAGATGAATTTTGCATATTTTCACATGGTTTTCTATTACATATTGCATCATATAAGGGTATAATTCATTGTTTTATAGTATTTTGGGGTTAAATTACAAAGTCCGCCAACTTTTATGGAATTAACCCTGCCTGGCAGAAACCCCGTTTCTATATTTTTGACGTTTCAGGGGGCAAACTTCCGCGAAATCACCTGAAAATCTGCGGGGATTATTTTCTTGGAAGGAGAAGACTTGCGGGCGAAGGATCCACGATAATTGGGCAAGGAGGCCCAAAAGAGGACCCTCCACGCGACCTGATTCCTTGGTTGCGTGAGAGGCCCCCTTTTGGCCCCTGTGGCCCCAATTCCTTCCATCTTCGACTTACCGACTCCGTCTTGACCTAAAACCGACTATAAAAAGGGACCCCCATACCCTTACGGAGAGAGCGCCGCCGAAACACCGAAACACCAAAACAGAGACCTGGAGTTCCAGATTGGAGGGGGAAAACTCCGGCGGGGCGCCGCCGGTGTGATCTCCTACCCCTCCAACGTCATCTCCATCGACATCTCCATGAAGAGGGAGTAGTCCACCCCAGGGCTATGGGTTTGTCGAAGTAGCACTTGTATCTCTCTCTCTATGTGCTTCACTAATTAGATCCGTATGAGCTGCCTCACATGATTACGGGCACCATTGTAATTCCTATGTGGTGGATCTTTTCTATGAGTTATTGAATCTGAGATTGCAATTGTTTCTCTTGAGTTATTTGAGTAGATGTATCTTATGTACCCCGTTCTTATTTGCTAGCTTTGATCAATCTAGTTCTTGAGAGCATGTGTGGGGTGATGGGTGCATTAGTTGGAGTAACGGGGATTGGCTAGTGCTGTGAAAGTGACAGAAGTTCAGCAATCCACTTAGGTTTTGTTAAACCTTTCTTAGTTACCTCACTAGGGATAAAAAGGAGTACCTTGTTACCGGGGATTTGAAGTGACACTAATCAATCTCCATGACTAGATGTAGCAAGTTCTTACTTCAACTTCATGTCACATTGCTTAAAGCTATACTCTGGTTTTTCCTTAATTATCGAGGTGTTATGATTTATTTCGCATCTTGGTGGAGTATAAGAGGGATTAATATGACCGTAGAGATCTCTGTGCTAGGACGTGGTGCCCATATGAAAGTACTCAATGTTAAACATGTTATTGTAATCTCACATGTAATTCTTTATGTCCACCGTCTACTACTTTATTTGAGAGAATGCAAGTGTGAAACCATGAACCCCGGTCCTATTTTAATTATAAGAAAACACTCTAGTTACTTTGCTGCAATTTACTTTAGTTGCACTTTACTTTACTTGCATCTCCAATTCGAATTTACATTATCTCCATCACCACTTGCATCACAAAAATACAAAAAACAATCAATTGCATATTTATTTTCTCATTTGCATTTAGTAGTAGATTTAATTATTGCACATTTACTTTCAGTTTTGCATTGCAATTTAGAAGTCTCACACCTTGTGCTTGACAACTTGGTGAGGTTGATGTCACAAAATTCTCTACTTGTTTGCAGGATCCTGGAGGAAGCTTGGAAGACAACTGCTGAAATACTGGCTCCCCAAGAGTTCGA
Organism: Alopecurus myosuroides; assembly: GCA_028641055.1. Lineage (NCBI taxonomy): Eukaryota > Viridiplantae > Streptophyta > Magnoliopsida > Poales > Poaceae > Alopecurus > Alopecurus myosuroides. The sequence goes on along the minus strand of CM054062.1, from coordinate 289,725,692 downwards.
TATAAACCCTCGAGTCACCCTCGTGGGGAAGAAGGCTTGCCACTAGCTACACACTGTGCACTTGGAGTCTCAACCTAGCCATCAATATCCTGGGTGTCGTAGGCGGTCTCGTCATCGTCTTCTCGGTCGTCTGACCAGTTGGCCGAGACCACTTCATTGTCTTCTTCTCGCTGGCGCGGGATGTGCTGTGATTGCAAAAAGATAGCAAAGTGAGTTGAGTTCTCAGCTAAGGAATTCTACTCGGGATAGCATGCAAACATAAAGCATATAAAGCTAAGGAGTTCTACTCGAGATAGCATGCAAACATAAAGCATATAAAGCTAAGAAGTTCTACTCGGGATAGCATGCAAACACAAAGCATATTAAGCTAAGGAATTATATTTGGTATCAGAGTGCAAACACAAGGCACAGTGTACTAACATGCTCGATGGGCTTGGTGCGGCTATACGGCTCGAAGCCATACGCCCAGTTCTCAGTAATGGAAGTCTGCATGATGGACTTGGCCCAGATGGCCACCCCCGCTTTGCTCAGCTCGAACGTCGTCGTTCGAGTACAATCCCGAGCACCGCTCATGTAGCACATCTTGTGCGCGCGGCGCTGGAGCGGGAGTACTCGGCGCGAGATCCAGCAGGCGATGGGGCCGTCCTGCATCAGCCCTGCCTTCACCAGCTCGATAAGGCACTTCTCGACAGAGTCGACATCTGGGACATTCTTCTTCGGGTCATAGACCCAATTCTGCCCGGAGGTCGGTGAGTTGACGAATTGTGGAAGCTCTATCCTGTTTTCTATGGGCTTTCCTTCCTCGGAGGCTACGTTCTTGACATAGAGGAACCCGCGCTACCATTTTCGCACGGTGTCCAGTCCCTTCACTCTCGGGTGATGACCAGTCGATTGTTGGAGCATCATTGCGCCACCAGTTTTGGTCATCTCGCGAGGGCCAGAGGTACCGCCAGGATTTGGAACCTTTTGGCGGCGAAGGAAAAAGTATCAGGCCCAGGTGTGGATTGTGGGGTAAACTCACAGGAAATCTTCACACACGGCGGCGTGTGTGGAAAGCATGACAATGGCGTTGGGAGGAAGATGGTGAGGTTGGACGCCAAAGTGGCGGAGGAAATCGGATAAGAAATCAGAAACTGGAAGGCCAAATCCACGTTTGAAGTGGGATAGGAAAACAACATACTCACCCTCTTGGGGTTCCGGCTCGGTCTCGTTGCCGGGATGACGGCAGACGACGCCGGGAGGAATGCGGCACGTGTTGACGAGCCACTGACAGTCCTCCGCCATCACGTCCGAGCCTTCCCAGCCGGCTCGGGCGGCAGCAGGGGGATTTCTAGGCGCCATGGAGGCGGAAGTGTTCGGAGGAGGTGGAGATCTCGACGGAGTTGCGCAGTTGCGCTCCTCTCTCTCTCTCTCTTTCTCTCTCTCTCTCTCTCTCTCTCTCTCTGTCTCTCTCTCGCGGCGGCGCAACAAGTATTCACGGTGGCGGAGTGCTCGACGGAGGCGGAAGAGGCGAGGAGAGAGAGATTGGAACGAGAAGGAAAGAGGAAAAGTGGGCGGCGCGGGGGTATTTATTTCTCCCCTGCGGATTTCCGTTACTAGCGGATTGAACATGGCATTGATCATGGGCAATGATCGTGCGGCATGGGTTAATTGACCGTTAGAAACGCACACAACGCAAAAAGCGCGCGTAACGGGCGTAGTTAATCCCACGTCCGGATCGTGGGCTCTCGAGTACGGTTGAGGTGACCTAACGGGCCGTGGGCTCTACTCGCAGAGGCTGGCGCGTGGCCTACGGTTGAACCGAGGCGTCGCGGTCTCTGTGCGTGCCACGTGCCCCTTAGTCACACGAGAAGTTGGATTTGGTCTGATCCCGCGAGATCGTGGGCAGTAATTTCGCTAAGTCTTTTTACTCGGCAGCACAGAAGAAAGAAAGTTCTACTCAAATAAGAAGAGATTCAAGCAAGAGATAAAGGGCCATGTGGAGGTGTTACTCGGCCTCTTTCAGTTATGAAGACAAGTTTCGTTTTAAGCTGGCAGGGCCCAGCGAAGGAGTTCATTGGACTCTACCAGCTTCGGGGACTAATGTCGGGGGGTTACCCCCGAGTAGGGGTAAGGCAAGTCCTAAAGTGAAGGTCAAAGTGCTGTTGACCGGGTAGACGGCTACCCGGGTACCTGCTACCCGGTAGGTTTCTATCCGGCCGTATCCACCAAAGGCCAAGAGAAGATACCAAGAAAGTTATGTTCGGCCGAGTAAAGAAGTTGGTCCGAGTAGACGTGATGGAGGGATGGAGACCCGGTATGCTAACGCCAAGGTGTAACCCGGCCCAAAGGAACTGTGCAAGACCCGGATTAAGGAAGAGGAGTTTCTAGAAGGCCCAAGAAGCAGTGTAGGCCTCGTAACCCGGCTTTGGGGTTACTATTAGGAAACTTAGGGTTTCGTGTGCGGTTACCGGGTAGGACTCCGAGTATGCCTTGGATAGGAAGCCAGGGGGCCGGGTAAGATATAAACCGGCTCCTAGGCTCGGCAAAACAGAGCTTCACCAGATAGTCGAATATACCTGTAACACGAGAGCTGATATTGTAACCCTAGGTCGGAGACTCGGCGACTTGATTGCCAGAGCTACCAGATCGATTGATAGCATGGTTTCCCTTGAGCTAAACCCTCTCCCAAACACCAGAGTCGAATTACCCCAAGATAAGTTACCCCTGGTAACGTCTGCCGTGACTATCCCACGACAGTTGGCGCCCACCGTGGGGCCTACGTCCAAGGGTGTTTACATCACGGGAGAAGCTCGGGAAAGCATGAAGAACCTCGTCATTGGCGAGATCTACACCAACCCTGAAGGAAAAAAGATGGTGGACGACTTTGGCTGGGTGCCAGAGTCGGATCTGCTGGATGCCGGATCAATCGTCACAATTGGCCGGGTCAACGTCTTCGTCGGCATGGTACGTACGTCCGTTTCTATTCCTGATGATGTTGAATATGATTCCGTGTCAGGAGGAGCGACCTGCGTTCAGTCGGATGGGGAAGAGTCGGTCGGAACGATCGATCCGATAGAAGAGCCCATCACGAAGAGGGAACAGCCGGAGGAGCCGGCATGGACCCCGCGTGGCCGGGTCACGAGGGAAGATGATACCGAGTCTATCCTGCACCTGCTGGAGGATCGGTACGAAGAGGATAGCTGTGATGAGGAAGAATATGAATCTGCACCGGGCATCGCGCGCCAGGTCGCGGTCTACACGGCCCCTGCAACCAATCTTAATCAGCGGGACGTGACTACGGCCACGGTCGGAGCGGCGGGAGCGCTGACCCAGCAACAAAATCCGGTTGATGGAAACCCGGTCATAGCCCGGGTTGACGGAGAGTCGGCTTCAGTCACCAGCCATACCCCGGAAAGTGAATTGCAAAGAAACATGACGAACAGAACGCCAGGAGCAGGGCCCTCAAATCCACGAAATCCGGCTCTATTCAACAATAACCTGATCTTAGATCCTACGGTGCTAGCAACGGTGATAACCCCAGAAAACGCGACGGCACGCGCTGCAGATCTGGATGTGGCCTGCCGTGCATTGGATCAGCAGAGGAGAGATATGGAAGCTGAAAGGCAGGGGATAGCAGCGTGCCAACGCGAGCTGGAAGCATTGGAGAACCGGCTCCAGGTTCAGTCGACCAGGATGCACAATCAGAGATATCAGTCGAGATTACTGGCGACGGGTGGAACTATAAACCCGGCCGCACTGTTTATTACACCTCAGGATCAACCAATTCCAGCTGTAAATCAAGAAACCGGACATCAGCCTGCAACCTTGGGAGGACAGCCGGCAAACGTACAAGCCGGGTTACCCACATTGCAAATAGGGATCGTAACTGGCAATACAGCGCCACCACCACCACCGCCACGATTTCACACTCCACCAGGTCACTTTAATAACCCCATGGACAATGTATATGCAGCAACTTTGGCATTGGATCGCATCCCCGTAAGAGAGTCACCCCATGCGGAGGAGACCCGGCGGGCGATAGATCTATTGCGCACAACAGTGGCTCAGCAGGCCAATTACCTGGATAACAGGAGTGGAATGCATGGAATACCGTATGTTAGCCGGTATAATGGAAATACCGGAAATATTCAGACGAGCTCAGCACGGCGGAGGGCAGAGCAGCAGCAAATGCCGCCTCCTCCCCGTAGACCAGCAACACCTGCAATATCAGCGGCACAAGCTATTGTGGACAGTTCTCGAGCCAGGCGCGCAGCAGCCGGGTCTGCGGTACGAGGGCCGGTAGCGGTTGCACCCCCCGCCGTACTTGCAGCAGGATCACATGTTTCCCGGGTGAGTCCAGTGCCGGAAAATTTAGCCGGGCCCAAGTGTTTGTCGGACGCCATCAGAGCCGAGCCTTACCCGGATAAGTTCAAGGAGCCGGGTAAAGTGGTCAATTACGAGCCAACCATGGATCCAGAAACCTGGTTGAGTAGCTATGAGATGGCCATGTCGATTCGCAATGCGTCTGAAAATCTTCAAGCCAAGTTTATGTACCTAATGATGTCAGAGGGAGCAGCAAAGTTATGGTTCAATAATCTACCCGAAAAGTCCGTCAATTCATGGAGCGAGCTGAAAACGGCCTTTGTCAAGCACTTTCATGGAACGTGCAGGAAGTTGTTTACAATTGATGATTTAGAGCGATGTGTCCAGAAGAAGGGAGAATCGGCGCGCAGTTGGGTGCGCCGGGTTATGGAAATACTCCACTCATCCACGGATATTCAACCAAAAGATGCATTGCAGGCTATGGAAAAAACATGCAAGTATATACCCTTAGTGCAAAAACCGACGCGCATGAAATCTAGTCGGAATGCTTCAGAGGTTACAACGGGAGAGTTGATGGACGCGTGCAACAAGCACGCCGCCACGGATACCACAGAGGAGGATGTTGATGATAAGAAAGCAAAATCTAACGCGAACAACAGCGGAAGACCCGGCAATGGATCTGCGCCGGGTAACAATGGAGGAAATAATGGAAACAACCAGAACAAGCGCCCGTATGAGGGAAGTTCCGAGTTTGTCGCTAATACAGAAGCCGGGTTTTCCAGACCCAGAGCAGAAGGAAATTTCAACGGAGGAAACTTTAATGGAGGAAATTACCAAGGACCGCCAAGGCCGACTAACCATATAGAGGCCTTTAGGATGCCCTATCCGCGTCATAGTAGTAACGGCAGGCCGGCTAATCATTCACTGGAGCAATGCGTAGATTTACAAAGATGGAAGAACGAAGACATACAGAAGGCAATGCGAGGTGCAGGCCAGGGAGCAGGATCGGGTCCGGGCGGAAACCCGGGCAACGGCCCACCCCCGGCTGGTAACCTAGGAGGTGGTAATCCGGGTAACAACCAAGGAGGCGCTGGAGGTTTCCAAGCAAACCCCAAGCAGCTGGGACAGTATCATGTTCATACCACGGGGACCTCCAACAAAGACAGAAAGATACTTAAAAAAGCAGTAAATTCGGTTTCTTCAGCTGTCCCGAGGTACTTGAGATGGTCAGATCAGGAGGTAACATGGAGCAGAAGGGATCACCCGGAAAGAATAGAGCATCCGGGTGTGTTAGCCTTAGTGGTTGCACCACAGGTCAATGGTTATGAATTGAAAAAGGTTCTAATGGATGGCGGAAGTAGCATCAATATCCTATATTGGGAAACTTTTTTGCGCATGGGGCTCAAGGAGTCTCAATTGCAGTAAAGTTCTATAGTTTTTCACGGGATTGTGCCGGGTCACTCGGCATGCCCCGAAGGGAAGATTACATTGGAGGTTGCTTTTGGAGAATCAAAGGATAATTTCCGAGTGGAGTGGCTCACGTTCGAGGTGGTAAAGTTGCGCAGCCCCTACGACGCGTTGTTTGGAAGGCCAGCTTACGCCAAGTTCATGGCCAGGTCGTGTTATGTATACCTACATCTAAAGATCCCGGGTCCCAAGCAAACCATCACCATACATGGGAGCCGGGTTATAGCAGCTGAGTGTGATGAAGGAGACGCGGCAATGGCAGAACAGGCTTGCAGAAAGGAAGAGTTCAAGTATTACCGGTCTCAGGTAGACCTGGACGACAGAACAACACTGAAGAGGCCGAATACGGAGGATGAGAGAGCAAAATTCAAAGCAGCACAAGATACCAAGATGGTGGCCTTTGTCGAAGGTGATCGCTCCAAGCAATTTGCTATAGGATCTAACTTAGACAGTAAGCAGGAAGAGGCACTCATTGAGTTCATTCGCGGAAATAAGGACGTCTTCGCTTGGACGCCCAGTGATATGACGGGTATCCCGACCGAGTTAGCTGAGCACAGTTTGCATGTTGATCCCAAGTCCCGTCCTATGAAGCAGGGCCTGAGAAAAATGAATGAGGAAAGAAGAAAGGCTATAGGAGCAGAGATAGCGAGGCTACTCGCAGCCGGCTTTATCATGGAATTTTTTCACCCGGATTGGTTGGCAAATCCGGTTCTAGTAATGAAAAAGAGTAATGAGTGGAGGATGTGCATTGATTACACGAGTCTCAACAAGCATTGCCCAAAGGATCTGTTTGCTCTTCCAAGGATAGATCAGATCATAGATGCAGTGGCTGGAAGTGACCTATTGTGTTTCTTGGATGCATATTCCGGGTATCATCAGTTCAAGCTCAAGAAGGAAGATTGGGAGAAAACATCGTTCATAACCCCCTTTGGAGCTTTCTGTTACAAAACCATGACTTTTGGACTAAAGAACGCTGGTGCAACCTACCAGCGGTGCATTCAGAAGTGTTTTGAGGATCAGATTGGACGCAATGTTCAAGCCTATGTTGATGATGTGGTGATCAAGAAAAGAAGGGCAGAAACGTTCATTGACGACTTAAAGGAAACATTCAGGAACCTGAGAAGATATCAGATGAAGCTTAACCCCACAAAGTGTGTATTTGGAGTTCCAGCAGGAAAATTACTCGGATTCATTGTTTCCCAGAGAGGAATCGAGGCAAACCCGGACAAGATCAAAGTTATCTAGAGTCTGAAAAAGCCGGAAAATTTGAAGCATGTTCAAAAGCTTACAGGGTGCATAGCAGCATTAAGCCGGTTTATATAAAGGCTTGGAGAGAAGGCGATACCCTTATACCGGCTCTTGAGGAAAACCGACAAATTCGTTTGGGACCAAGAGGCGGATGAGGCGTTCGAGGCACTAAAAAAGCAATTATCTGAGGCACCGGTTTTAGCAGCGCCGGGTCCTAAGGAGCCCATGTTACTATACATTGCGGCTGGGCCCCGGGCGGTTAGCGCAGTGGTTGTTGTTGAGCGTAAAGAGGATGTAAAAGATCACCCGGTACAGAGGCCGGTTTATTACGTAAGCGAGGTACTATCGGAAGCAAAGCAGCGTTACCCACATTGGCAGAAGTTGGTTTTCGGGGTCTTCATGGCCAGCCGGAAATTGAAGCACTATTTTCAGGAACACCCCATAACAGTGGTTAGCTCCATACCAATGTCGGATATTATCAGAAACTCAGATGCAACAGGTAGAATAGCCAAGTGGGCCATTGAGATGGAAGATTATCACATCAACTACGAGCCCAGGTCTGCAATCAAATCTCAAGCTTTAGTCGATTTTATCAATGATTGGACTCACACGAGCATGCCCACAATGACACCAAGTTCCGAGTCTTGGGTGATGCACTTTGATGGTTCTAAGCAGTACGAGGGATCAGGAGCTGGGGTGGTACTTACATCGCCCAAAGGAGATAAACTGAGCTACGTGTTGCAAATTCACTTTGATTGATCCAACAACGTGGCCGAGTATGAGGCATTATTACACGGATTGAGAATAGCCAAGGAGATGAACATCAGGCGGATACGGTGCTATGGAGATTCGGATCTTGTGGTGCAGCAGGTCTCAGGAACCTGGGATAGGAAGGATGCAACTATGGCAGCATATTGCAGAGAGTTGGACAGGGTTGCCGGGTGTTTTTCCGGGTATGAGGTGGAGCATATTGACAGGCGAAAGAACGAGGCAGCAGATGCGCTCGCAAGACTCGGCTCGCGCAGAGAGCCGGTTCCACCCAATGTTTTCCTGGACGAGTTATGGCGGCCATCTGTTAAAGCCGAGTCTGAGGACGAGGTGGCTAACCAAGACCCGGATTTGGAGCTCGTGGCCACGGTGTGTGCTGTTCCCGAGTGGACAGAGCCGTTTTTAGCTTATCTATCACGGGGCGAGTTACCACCACAGGAAGTTTTAGCAAGGCAAATTCTGAGACGAGCAAAGGGCTATTTCATCATCAATGGAGAGTTATATAAAAGGTGTGCAACAGGAGTCTTTTTACGCTGCGTAGCACCAGAAGAAGGCCGGCAGATTCTGAAGTAGATCCATGAAGGTGATTGTGGGCATCACGCATCCACAAGATCCCTTATGGCCAAAGCATATCGACACGGTTTCTTCTGTCTCACAGCCTTAGCGGACGCGGAGCGCTTGGTAGCAAGGTGTGACGGATGTCAAAGGTACGCTCGCCAAACCCATGTGCCGGCTATGGAGTTGCAAACAATCCCGCTGACCTGGCCGTTTGCTGTTTGGGGTATGGACATGGTGGGCCCCTTCCACATGTCACCGTGCAAAAAGACTCATATTTTGGTAGCTATTGATAAGTTTACCAAGTGGGTTGAAGTAATGCCAGTTACCAATTGCGAAGCAATCACAGCAGTCAAGTTCTTAAAAAGGATCATCTACAGGTTTGGGTATCCTCACAGCATAATAACGGACAATGGAACCAACATGTCCCTTGGTGAGATGGAAAAATTCTGTGGGAACAATGGTATCCGGCTTGACATAGCCTCAGTAGCCCATCCACAAGCTAATGGACAGGTGGAAAGGGCAAATCAGGAGTTACTTCGTGGGTTAAAGCCACGGCTGCGGGTCCCGTGCATCAGAGCTGCTGGAGCATGGGTGGAGGAGTTGCCATCAGTGGTTTGGGGAATTAACACTACACCCAACAGATCTACTCAGATGACCCCGTTTTTCATGGTTTATGGTGCAGAGGCGGTATTGCCGAGTGGCATTATTCACGACTCTCCCCGAGTGTCGGCTTACGTCGAGGTGGAGAATGAGAAGACCCGGCAGGATGCCGTGGACATGCTAGAAGAGCATAGAGAACAAGCCTTGGAGAGATCAACCATATATCAGCAGGATCTGAGGAGATATCATAGTCGGCGAGTCAAAACCCGGGTCTTCCAGGAAGGAGACCTGGTATTGCGATTAGTACAATCAAAGGAAGGAAAGCAAAAGTTGTCTCCACCATGGGAAGGACCGTTCATCATTAGCCGGAATTTGCACAACGGATCGTACTACTTGATAGATGCAAGGGAAGAGTCGGATACTGTCAATGACACCGCTCGCACAACTTCGTCTATGTAAGAGAGGGAAATACCATGGAACGTGGCTCAACTACGTCCCTACTACACCTAGAGTAGACTAGGCTTACAAGTGGAATTACACGATGTAACAGGCAGCAGGTTTCAGACGCACTCTTTTCCTATCCAGGGTACCTAAGGGGACTGGAGGGTTTTTAATGAGGCGGCTTGCTGACCTAACTTTTCTCATATCAATAAAGAGATGGTTAAACTATGATATTGTTTCTTTCTTATGTGTTTTTTGTTAAGTTTTTATGTTTCTATTTTTTCTTTGTGTTTTCTTATCTTTGTCAGGTAAGTGTTATTTATTTGTTTATAGTACAATAGTTTTTCTAAAGGTTGCATATATAGGTCTTGGGGGCTGATTGCTCGAATAGCACAGTTGCAAACTCAAAGACCCGGCCACGATGCCATAAAGTTATAAGGACCTATTACTTGCAATAAGTACGGTTGCAATCTTATAACTGGACAATAGAGCCAAACTTTTCTTGATTTCTCTTGTTTAAGATTGATGTGACTCGCATAAATGTGACATGCTTGGCTAGCGTGTAATTACAATCAGTCATGATGCCCAATGGGACTTGACTGACCCTGTTTTTATATAGTTATAGCATCATTGAATATCCACGCGAAAGCCGGCTTACAGCAAAGAGAATCAAAAGGGTCATCCAAACCACAAGTTATGCAGAGTACAAGGTCAACAGCCGGAAACTCGCAACATATTAAGCATAACTTCAAACCTATGTGAGTAAATCAAGGTATTAGGGCCTTAGCAGACACAATTTGCTCTTTGGAAACCACCAAACCCTTAGACTCGGAAATTCGGGTCTTGGGGACTCGGGATTTCGAAAACAACAACAAATTGTCTAGCTATCAAGCCTAAAACCCAAAAATCCGAGTCTTGGGGACTTGGGGACTTAGGAAATAAAGTCCACTTGTCAAAAATCCCCGAGACCCGGAAACCGAGTCTCGCAAAAGGAAAAATAGCGAAAACCAGCAACAAAAAGTCCAAGACTAGGAAATAACAAATCCATGAGAAAGGCCAGAAGGGCCACAAAGGCTATTAAGGTTCTTAGCGTATTACAAACCAAGGGAGTTGTATCGAAAAGTGCACAAGCGCACTATTAAAAGGATAAATTGTTTTAGGCGTATTACAAAATGCCCATTGGCCGAATGAAGTGTTTGGAGCGGTAGAAGGTGAAACTTTACTCGGCATTCTTGGCCGAGTCATCAATGTTGTCCTGGGCAGCCGGGTCTTTGACTTGCTCGTCGGTGGTCTTTTCGGCCCCAGCGTCCGGGTCAGCAGCAGTACCAGCGCGCGCTGGAGGAGGGACAGCCGGCGTAGAGGTGGTAGGCGCAGTATCGGCCTCAGCCTTCTTCTTCGCAGCTTCCTCCTTCCTCTAGGCAGCTTCCGCCTTCCACCGCGCCAGCATGTCGAAAGGCTTTGGCAGATCCGACTGAATTGGCTTGTCTTCGGCGTCGTAAGGCGGGACAATCTTTCTTAAATCCAGACTGTCGGCGATCAAGCTCGCCGAGTGACGCACCTCAGTATTGATGGCCTTGAAGTTCTTACCAGAAAATTTGGAGCCGTCATGGTTGAATTCGGGAAACCCGCCAACGAGATTTGCCGGCTCAAGTTTGGGAAAGTAGGCCTTGGCCAGAGCGAGCCCCCGGGTTACTCCAACCCGGCACGACGAGCGCTTCCAGTGGTCGATCCACTCGGGGATGGTGGAACATGCGTCAAGCAAGGTGTCCAAACCACAATACCCGGTACCCGGCCACTTGATAGCTTGCAAAATCCATTTGGTGCCGACACAAAGTTGCCGGATTAGGCCTTTAAGGTCTTCAACTTCTCGATATCATCTTCATCTGGGACCGCCTCACCCGGCCCTGCAGAGTAACAGAAAGGTTAAAGCAAGAAATTCCGAGTGTTTTGCAGAATAAGAAATCCGGGTTATAGTTAATGAGTTAGAAATTATTACCAAGCAAGGTGCGATAAGTATCAGCAATTTGGGCCAAAAGCCTCTTCAGATCACCCTCAGCAGTGTGGGATCTCTTCCTATATTTTCTCACATTTTTCTCAAGTTTCTCCACATCAGCTTCCAGCGATTCACGCAGCTTTGTTTCAACCTCGAGGAGCTTGTTGGTTTTAGCCAACATCTCCTCCGATCGGGCCACGTATGCCTGCGAGAAAAGAAAAGGAAATGTTAGTCGGACAAAAGACATATCCGGGTGTGATTAATCATAGCGTTACAAAGTACCAAGAAAACTATGCATAGTTCACTCGGAACTTGGGGACTAGGTGAATATACAAACAGTGTTGGTTAATTTACCTGGTGCTTAGCCGCCATGGCTTCCAGAATGCCCTTTTCATCAGTTTTCAAGGTATAAAGAGCACCTAGCATTTCTTCAAAGTTCAGATCGTCAAGTTTCACCCCGGAGGAGCTGGGGGCCTGGTTACTCGGAGGCGGAGTCCTTTCCTGCTTGGGGGGGGGGGACACCCGGGTCGCCTGGGTATCAGGAGTGGGATCACCCCTCCTCACGCCCAGGACCTCGACGTCATCACCTCCGGGTCTGTGTGATGGAATAGGATACTCGGCCTCCTACTCGGCAGAGTCTTTCAGTGGGTCTTCCTCTTTATCTTCTTCTTCAACACCGCCAGCCGCGGCCTTCACAATGTCTACCGGATCCTTCATCGCCAGGTCATCCACATCCATATCGTCCGGGTCACTGTTTGTGACCTTGGCTCTAAGGAAAAAGAGAAAAAGAAACAGTCAGCACACGGTAAATGAGAGATATGGAAAAATCTAGTGTATTGAATAGCAAGAAAGGTGACTTACCCGGTGTTCACGACGAAATCCGCCGGGAGATCGTTGCTATACCCGGACGAGGCTGATAAAGATTGGGAAAGTGAGACCCGGATTTGCCCGGCTAGTGGATGGTTTGGAGATGGAAATCTTTGAGGAGAGCGGGAAGAATGAGTTTGGGGAATACCGGCTTTGCGAACGGGGGACGAAGGGATGCCCGGGTTGAGAGGATCATCACCCGGAGAGTTCCGAGTTACCCTACGTTTGACTGGGGCGGGTTCCTTCAAGCGCGATGAGGCGATCAAGTGTTGGTTAAGCTCGCACATGTTAGCGTATGAATATGGTTTGGAGGCAATAGAGGAGTAAGGAACCTTGAATACAACTGTCCGGGCCTTCCTCTTCGTCCCAACGTCAATGTCTGGCTCAGCTTTGCTTTCGTCGGATTGGGTCTCCTCTTTATCCTCCAATCCTGGAAAACATAGCATATTGTCGGAAAATTGAAGCAAGTTGGGATAAAAGTTAACAGAAAGGGAAATGAGTAAGACTCGTATGTTACCCTCATCGGTATCAACCGGCTCTTCATCCTCTTCCGAGTTTTTGGAAGGAGGGGGGGCCTCGATCTTCCAGAAAGCGCTACCTTCCCGAGATAAAAACACAGTGATAAAGGTTAGTGGTTGTACCAGAAAAATGTCAGTCGGATAAAAAGTGACGGCCGGATCTTACTGCTGGAGCCGGGTTATCCCGCGTGTAGGGGTCCAGGCCGGCTATAGTCCAGATCACCTCCATTTTCTCGGTCAAGAAATTTTTAATTATCTTGTTCGCGTCCGCGGCCGGGTAATTTCTCAGTGAGTAACGAAGGGAATCCGTGAGGTGTCTAGAGTAGTTGCACATAAGTTTGGGCCGGACAGCGTTGGGTTGGATCCGGAAAGTTACCCAAGTTTTGACTAAGTTAAGCCCAACGAGGCCGTGGGCCGAGAGTACAACGAGCTTGGTGAGGAGGGGTTGGATGGATTGCCTATCCGACTCAGAAGCGAAGGAGCTGAGATTGTCGGAAAGAGTGAGGAGATCTTCGGTGAAACCCGGCAAATGTTTTTCACCGGCTGATGAGGTGTCCTGGCAATAAAAATAGGTCTTTTGCCAGTGTTTGACGTGGGAGTTAATACTCAGAGTCGGCATTAAGGAATTCTTCCGTCTCTGGATAGAAACCCCACCGCAAACCAGGAGGGCTCCGTTGCCGCTCTCGCGACACGGTTTGCATTGGAATAGATCAAGGAAGAGTGCAAGATTCGGGGGAATGCATAAATATGACTCACACAAGACAATAAAGTGAGTAATGTTCAGCATAGAATTAGGGCCAATATCAAACATTCGGAGCTTGTAATGATCTAGCAATTCGCGGAAGAAAGGGTAACCCGGGGGGCGAAAACCCCGGATCACATGCTCTACGAAGATCACTACCTCATCGAGACCCGGGGAAGGCCGAGTCTCTTCTCCAGGCACTCTCCAATGGATTTCTTCCCGGGCGGGTAAGACACCAGATTCGGCAAGTTCATCCAGCTTGGCCTTGGTCACTGTCGACCTCGCCCAGTTGGCGGAGATCGATTGACTTGGCTTCGCCTTGCCAGCCGGTTGTTTGCCCTTCAGTTTCGCGCTGGCCTTAGGCGCCATGAGCTTAATCTAAAAAGAAAACAAAGTGGAGAGTGTAAACAACTGAGACCTGGAAAATGGTCATTATCCGACTTAATGAAGGACACTTGCGAGAAATCTTGGCAGATTGGATCTAGGCGGAAAATTTTACGGGGAAATTTATGACTACAAGTGATGGAGATGCGTTGTGAGGTGTGCTGCTGAATCTAGTTCAAGCATTGGATGTGGAAGAACGAGGTGTGGAATATTCAATTAGCAAGAAACAAGAAAGGCATCTAGGAGCGGAACCAAATTCAAGCTAATCGAACGAAATTAAAGGTGAAATCCATGGAGTAGAGTGGCTTACCGGCGAGATCAGGGAGGAGAACGCGGCGACGGCAGATGGCGCGGTGGCGGCGGTCCCTAGGGCTCTCCGGTGAACTGCTCGAGAGCGCGGCGGCGGAGGTCAACGGCGGCGTCACGGGGATGGGTGCGGTGCGCGGATGGCGACGGCTCGTCTCCGGTGACGTACTCGTGAACGGCGCGGCGGCGCGGGCTCGAACTTGCAGGTGAGGGCACCGAGAGAGATGAGAAGATGAGAAGGACGGGGGCAAATGAAAGTGGATCTGAAAATGGCGTTTGGTTGCCTATTTATAAGCGCAGAGCGGGAAGGTGCCCTAGGTCTAAGCGGCGGGAGCCAAATTTTCGGGAAAAGGATGCTCAACCGGATTTTTCGGGATAAGCATTGAAGGCACCCGTTACGAGAAATCCGGAAAGGATTGAAACAGATTGCGAGCGCGATATTCGGACTGACTGGCGGGCGATGCGAGTCCGGGTCTTGTGTGTTTTCTCGGAGTGTTGACCCGGGAAAACAATGCTGGACTTGGGGAAAGCCGGGTTACTATATGGACCACCTACAGAGTTAGGCCTAGCTATTATCAAAGCATTCTAACCCGGTATTTTATGGACTTGTATGTTTCTTATTTTGCAGGGAATAGCGTGCGCTTCATGGTTGATCCCGCGAAGCCCAAGCTATTCTGGGGACTACTGATGGAGGGATGGAGACCCGGTATGCTAACACCAAGGTGTAACCCGGCCCAAAGGAACTGCGCAAGACCCGGCTTAAGGAAGAGGAGTTTCTAGAAGGCCCAAGAAGCAGTGTAGGCCTCGTAACCCGGCTTTGGGGTTACTATTAGGAAACTTAGGGTTTTGTGTGCGGTTACCGGGTAGGACTCCGAGTATGCCTTGGATAGGAAGCCAGGGGGCCGGGTAAGATATAAACCGGCTCCTAGGCTCGGCAAAACAGAGCTTCACCAGATAGTCGAATATCCCTGTAACACGAGAGCTGATATTGTAACCCTAGGTCGGAGACTCGGCGACTTGATTGCCAGAGCTACCAGATCGATTGATAGCATGGTTTCCCTTGAGCTAAACCCTCTCCCAAACACCAGAGTCGAATTACCCCAAGATAAGTTACCCCTGGTAACGTCTGCCGTGACTATCCCACGACAGTTGGCGCCCACTGTGGGGCCTACGTCCAAGGGTGTTTACATCACGGGAGAAGCTCGGGAAAGCATGAAGAACCTCGTCATTGGCGAGATCTACACCAACCCTGAAGGAGAAAAGATGGTGGACGACTTTGGCTGGGGGCCAGAGTCGGATCTGCTGGATGCGGATCAATCGTCACAATTGGCCGGGTCAACGTCTTCGTTGGCATGGTACGTACGTCCGTTTCTATTCCTGATGATGTTGAATATGATTCCGTGTCAGGAGGAGCGACCTGCGTTCAGTCGGATGGGGAAGAGTCAGTCGGAACGATCGATCCGATAGAAGAGCCCACCACGAAGAGGGAACAGCCGGAGGAGCCGGCATGGACCCCGCGTGGCCGGGTCACGAGGGAAGATGATACCGAGTCTATCCTGCACCTGCTGGAGGATCGGTATGAAGAGGATAGCTGTGATGAGGAAGAATATGAATCTGCACCAGGCATCGCGCGCCAGGTCGCGGTCTACACGGCCCCTGCAACCAATCTTAATCAGGGGGACGTGACTACGGCCACGGTCGGAGCGGCGCGAGCGCTGGCCCAGCAACAAAATCCGGTTGATGGAAACCCGGTCATAGCCCGGGTTGACGGAGAGTCGGCTTCAGTCACCAGCCATACCCCGGAAAGTGAATTGCAAAGAAACATGACGAACAGAACACCAGGAGCAGGGCCCTCAAATCCACGAAATCCGGCTCTATTCAACAATAACCTGATCTTAGATCCTACGGTGCTAGCAACGGTGATAACCCGAGAAAACACGACGGCACGCGCTGCAGATCTGGATGTGGCCCACCGTGCATTGGATCAGCAGAGGAGAGATATGGAAGCTGAAAGGCAGGGGATAGCAGCGCGCCAACGCGAGCTGGAAGCATTGGAGAACCGGCTCCAGGTTCAGTCGACCAGGATGCACAATCAGAGATATCAGTCGAGATCAACCATGGAGCGATTGACATCCGTCTAGTCGAACCAACTTCTGGCCCGGTATCAGTAAGAGAGAACAGCTGAGCGGCTACTCGGCCAGGAGACATACTTTGTACTGTGGATACTCGGAGAACACACATATAGATAGAAAGGCAGGAGTAGGGGTGTTACCTCCACACGAGGGCCCTGAACCTAGGTAGATCTTGTTGTTTGCAGTGCTAGAGATACCTTAGCGCGGCTACTCGCCGTGCGATCCCTCCCCGGATACCTCCAGCGTCCATCGGCTCCAACACTTTAGCCATCCTATGGCATCTGCCGTGATACCACCACGACATGGTACGAGAACTTGGATCTCAGCAGGATCCTCACGATCCGTGAAGACTCTAAGTGGACCAAGAACCCCGAATGCGTCACGCGCCGAAAAGTGGTGGCCTACGAGATTGCCTCCTACGCCGACACCGCCACCTACATCGATGTCCTCCCCGAGCCGGACACAGAACCTGAAGAAGAGGATGATGAAGACGATTAAGATGACGCCGAGTCGGAGGATGAGGCCGCCAAGAGAGCATCCAAGAAGGGGAAAGCCAAGGTGATCGAGGGGACCGAGCAGCTGGTCAACACGGAGGAATCCGAGTTGGCCACCAACGCAGAGGTCGAGCAGCCGCAACCCAGCGCTCATGAGACCACCATCACCACCGATATGGTGATCGAGCAGCCAGCTCCCGAGCTGGGCGCGACTGCTGCTGCGCCAACTGGTGTCAACCCGCTGCCCAGGACCCAGTCTGCCGCGTCCACCTCTGTCACGGATCCCATCTCAGTTGCCACAGCAACCTCCGAGCCAGCTGCCTCCGCCACCACAGATGCGGACAATACTGCCACAACTATCGAGTGATTCGTGCAATACTTTACCTTAAACTTTTATCAGATCCCCGGGATGCCGGGTGCAGATGCAACCGTACAATTATGTCTTGGTTGCTACTCAGTTTTATTTCAGTTTGCTGTTTTAGCAACTCTGGCTTAATGTCCGGTTGCGTTTCTATGCAAGTCCCCGAGTTGCATTTTTTACCCACTCTCTCTTTTTGTCTCAGCTCTTACCTGCAACTTGTTGCTTTTTTGGTAGTCGAGTCACAAGATTTCAAAGTTTGAGTTTCAAATACTTAGCCACTTAGAAAAAAGCATGGTAACGCTGCCCACCACTTAGCCGAAAAAGAAAAAACAGTAAAAAACACTCTACTCGGTTGCCACACGTTTCCTTTCCTTAGGAATTTTTCATGTGTCCATTGACCCTTTGGCTTGTTCTCTGGCTTGCCATGAAGCCGGGTTGCGGACAGCAGCAGAGTCGCAGAGTTGTCCCGTGGGTTTAAGCACACTACTACATATGCTTTTGAAATTTTAAGTGGTTCAACCGAATAGACAAAGTAAGACAGAGTAAACACAAGGAACGATTGAGCAAGGGCAGTCCCCGAGTTCGAATTCGGAGTGCCGACTAGAATTTAACTCGGGTGAGGAAGTACATACACATTTTGCTCGTGAATGAAAACGTCGGAGTAGAGCTACATTCCAGGGGCGCTTAGATTCCTCTCCGGCTTTATCCGTTCTGTTCTTCTGGGGTGCCTGTACGTCAACTAGATAGTAGGCATCATTGTGTAGAGCCTTGCTCACAATGAAAGGCCCTTCCCTTGGAGGGGGCAGCTTGTGCATCCCGGCCGTGCGTTGCACGAGCCTAAGGACCATGTCTCCTTCTCGGAAAACCCTTGGGTTTACTTTTCGACTATTATAACGCCTCAAGTTTTGCTGATAAACAGCTGAACGTGACAGAGTTAACTCTCTTGCTTCTTCCAACAGGTCAACATCATTTTCTCGAGCTTCTCTCGCCTACGCCTCCGTGTAGAGGGTTACTCGGGGCGAGTCATGCTCTAGGTCAGTGGGCAACACGGCCTCAGCTCCATATACCAGGAAGAATGGTGCATATCCGGTTGATCGGTTAGGGGTAGTCCTTAGACTCCACAACACCGCCGGCAACTCGTCCAGCCAACACCCAGGTGTTCGCCGTAATGGCTCAATTAGCCTTGGCTTTATGCCAGATAGAACCATGCCATTTGCCCTCTCAACTTTCCCATTGGAGGCCGGATGCGCAACAGATGCAACATTTAGCCGAATCCGCTTCTCTCTGCAGAATCTTGCGAAAGCACCCTCAGCAAAATTTGTGCCATTATCAGTGATGATGCTGTGCGGGTAGCCGTATCTCAGGATCACATCCTTCAGGAAACTCACAGCAGTGGCTCCATCACACTTTCGAATAGGCTTGACCTCAATCCACTTGGTGAACTTGTCAACCATGACTAGGATGTGAGTCATGTTGCCTCTAGCTGGCTTGAAAGGGCCTACCATGTCCAAGCACCAAACTGCAAATGGCCAAGTAATGGGAATGGTCTTCAACTCGGAAGCTGGCATATGAATATTACTTGCAAATCTTTGGCACCCGTTGCACTTTCTCGCAATGTCTTCAGCTTGCTTCAAGGCAGTGAGCCAAAACAACCCATGCCGAAAGGCCTTGTTGACTAGAGCCCGAGAAGAGGCGTGATGCCCGCATTCTCCCTGATGTATCTCTATCAGAATTTCTTCTCCCTCTTCTGGCTCGACGCAGCGTTGCAGTACACCAGTAGGACTCCTTCTATGCAGTACCTCCTTGAAGATAGTATAGCCCTTGGATCTTCTCTGAATTTTCCTAGCGGTAACCTCATCACTCGGCAAGGTGCCATCTTTTAGAAAGGATAATATGGGCAGAGCCCAACTCGGTGTCTCCCGGATGGGAAACACTGGTTCGTCCGTTTCCATTGGATCAGCCACCAATATCTCTTCCGAGTTAAGGGAAAGGTCCCGAGTCCCCGAGTACTCGGAAATGACCCCCTCGATGAATGCGACAATCACCGAGTTAGGAGGGGCAGTCCCCGAGTAGGAAGGAACAGTCCCCGGGTTGCAGGTGCCAGTCCCCGGGTTGCAGACGGCAGTCCCCGGGTTCTCTTTTGTAGCCTCCCAATCAATCTCCATGGGAACAGCTTCCTCTCCTGGCACCGAAGGAACAAAGATAGACTCCGAGTTGGGGGATGGCTTGATGGATGGCTTTCTCAAATGCTCCAAGGCAATCCCAGGCGGGATAAACTGCCGAGAAGACCCCAACTTGGACAGAGCATCCGCTGCATCGTTCTCAGCTCGGTGTATGTGATGAAATTCACATCCTTCAAAGAAGCCAGTCATAGTTTGCACCAGAAACCGATAAGATGCCATATTTGCATCCAGGGCATCCCAGGTGCCGGATACTTGCTGCACCACTAAGTCCGAGTCGCCATAGCAAGCAATACGCTGCACCCCAATCTCCTTGGCTACTCTCAAACCATGCACCACTGCCTCGTACTCTGCCACATTGTTAGATGCCTTCAAATGAATCTGCAGCACGTACTTGAGTTGATCTCGCTTGGGTGACGTAAGCACTACGCCAGCACCACGGCCTTCCTTCACTTTGGAGCCATCAAAATGCATCTTCCAGAAATTTGTTTCCGGCAAGGGAGGCTCATACTTCACCTCGGCCCAATCCACCAAGAAATCCGCCAGAATTTGTGACTTGATGGCTTCTCTTCTTGCGTACAAGGGAGTGTACGCGGCTAGCACGATTGCCCATTTGGCTACTCTGCCACTTGCATCCTTGTTGCCCATGATGTCTGAGATGGGAGCAGAACTCACCACCGTGATGGGATGCTCTTGAAAATAATGCTTGAGCTTCTTGGCACCCAGGTACACACCATATGTCATCTTCTGGTAGTGCGGATAGTTTTACTTGGAGTTGGATAGCACTTCACTCAGATAATACACTGGCCGCTGCACAGTCTTGCCTTCCTCTTCTTGTTCCACCACAATCACCACGCTGACTACCCGGTTGGTAGCTGCAATATAGAGCAGCATCGACTCTTTGGGTAGCGGACTAGCCAGGATGGGAGCGCTACCCAACAGGGCCTTCAGCTCCTTGAATGCCACATCAGCCTGTGGTGTCCAGACGAACTTGTCGCTCTTCTTCATCAATTGATAGAGAGGCAAAGCCTTCTCACCCATTCTGCCCAGGAAGCGGCTCAGAGAAGCCAGGCATCCGGTGAATTTCTGCACATCCTTCAGGGATCTCGGCAAAGACATGCTCTCAATAGCTTTTATCTTTGAAGGATTGGCCGCAATGCCCCGGCTAGAAACCAAGAAACCGAGTAACTTGCCAGCCGGGACGCCAAAGGTGCATTTAGTCGGATTCAACTTCATCCAGTACTTGCGCAAGTTAGCAAAAGTTTCCTCAATGTCACCAAGCAGAGTATGTGTTATATTCGTTTTGATGACAATGTCATCTACGTACACCTGCACATTCTTGCCAATTTGATCATGCAAGCATTTCTGCATGCATCTCTGATAGGTAGCCCCAGCATTCTGCAACCCAAAGCACATGATACGATAGCAATAAGCCCCGTACGGGGTAATAAAGTCTGTCTTTATTTGATCATCCGGGTTGAGAGCTATCTGATGAAAACCAGAGTAGGCATCTATGAAAGATAAAAGCTCACAACCAGCAGTGGAATCAATCACCTGATCTATGCGGGGTAGCGGGAATGGATCCTTGGGGCATGCCTTGTTCAAGTCGGTGTAGTCCACACACATTCGCCATGCAGTATCGGCCTTGGGGTCCTCCTTCTTCTTCTCGACCATAACCGGGTTGGCTAACCAATCCGGATGCAACACCTCCATGATAAAGTTGCTCACCAGCAACTTGGTGATCTGATCACCGATAGCTTTCTTACTCTCATCACCAAAGCGGCGCATCGCCTGCTTGACTGGCTTGGCGTCAGGACGCACATGTACCGAGTGCTCAACCAACTCCCTCGGGACACCCGGCAGATCCTCATTGGACCATGCAAAGACATCCCAATTCTCACGGAGGAAGTGGATGAGCTCGCTTTCCTATTTCTCTCCCAACCCGGTGCCAATGATGGCAACACGGTCTG
The DNA here is from genome assembly GCA_028641055.1 of Alopecurus myosuroides. Lineage (NCBI taxonomy): Eukaryota > Viridiplantae > Streptophyta > Magnoliopsida > Poales > Poaceae > Alopecurus > Alopecurus myosuroides. The sequence continues at coordinate 289,704,358 of CM054062.1, read as the reverse complement.
GGAACTCAGGGTCCACCTGGACCTTCTTCGTCTCCTGGGACGCCTGGAACGCAGTCCCATACTGGGAACTCGGCATACCAGACGCACCACCTTGCGCTGCTTGCACCATAGTCACCACCTCGTACATCTTCTTCTTCTCGGCCGCAATGACCATAGATTCCGCCAGCTGAGAACTAGCAGAGGCACACTCCAAGGACCTCTTGTAATCTCCCGCAATGGTGATGACACCGTTGGGACCAGGTATCTTCATCTTCAGGTAAGCAGCATGGGTTGAAGCCATGGACTTAGTGAGTGCAGGCCTACCGAGTAGAGCATGGTAGGGGATCTGAAGATCAACCACCTCGAACTGGATGCACTCGGTGCGGCAGTTTTCCCTGGTGCCAAATAGGACATCTATCCAGATGCAGCCGATTGGAGCACAAGATACTCCCGGCACAATTCCGTGGAATGTGGTCGTGCTGGGTAGCAGCATGTTCTCGGCAAGGCCGAGCTTCTCCAGTGTATCCCGGTACATGATGTTGATGCTGCTGCCGTTATCAATCAGCACTTTGCTGAACCGGACATTCTTCTGAGTTCCCAAGAAAGTGGGATCCACCACCAATGCATAGGTACCCGGATTAGGCATCACCCTGGGGTGATCAACCTTGGACCAAGTAACCTCCTGTTCGCACCAGTGCAGATAGTGAGGCACAGCCGGGATCACGGAATTTACCTCCATCGCGCGCCTGCGCTGCGACTGCTTGTCGTCTGGCTCGGTGGTGAAGATCATGTAACTCTCATGGTGCTCCTGGTACTGGTTGCGGTCTCCACCATCATTGTTGCCGTTGTTGTTGTTGCCTTGGTTGTTATTGTTGCCTTGGTTGTTATTGTTGTTGTTGTTCCTGTTGTTGTTACGGGTGTAGAAGTTGCGGTTGTTGTAGTTGCGGTTGGCTCCCTGAGCCACTTGGTTCACGTTCTCCCTTCTCGGATTGCCTGCAAGCCTGGGAGCAACTGCCCGAATAGGCTGCACATTGGCTCCCGAGAGCGGCAGAGGAGGAGGAGGGGGCATGTCTTCATTCTTGATGCGGTCCCACCAGCTGCATTGCCGAGTAGTGTGGTTGGCCGGCCTAGTCGGATGCCGAGTGTGGAAACTGCATGGCCCAACCTTCATGTTCTCAAAGATGAAAACTGGATCCGGGTTGCCGCTACCCTGCTGAGGAGCATTAATTGTATGGCTTCTTGATGCCTTGGCCCTGATTCTGGTTTTGCCCGTACTGGGCTCCAGCAGTTTATTTGTCTTTGGCTACTCTCAGCAGCCGTAGTCACAACATTCACCTCCTCGGGATCATACCGAGTATCAATGCGGTCACCTCTGCGCTTTTTGCGGAATTCATTGCGTCTGTTGCCATCATGGTGCTTCCTTCTCGGCTCAGGGGAATCAAGCAGAGGCTGAGTAGGGTCACCGAGTGCATACATATCTGCAATGTTGATTGTCTCGGCGAGCGTACTCAGCATCTCTCGCTGCAGACTCTGCCACAACATGCTGCCATGCCTGCATCCCTGAGCAAACCAGGTAATGGCCTGGGCCTCATTCACACCTTCGCAGGTGTTCCTCAAAGTGCTCCAACGAGTAAGATACTCTCGGTCAGTCTCCTCTTCTCGCTGCTTGCAAGCGGACAACTGTTGCGGCCTATTCGGCTTCTTGTATGTGCTGGTGAAGTTGCTGATGAAGGCTTCCGAGAAGTCCAACCAGCAGTTGATGCTGTCCTTGGGCAGGTTGTTGAGCCAGGTCCGAGCTGGGCCCTCTAGCATCCGCGGAACATACCGCACAACCCATCTCCGGTTGCCGCCTGCGATGTGCATAGCGGTAACATAGTCACTCAGCCAGTCTTCCGGCTTGGTGCTGCCATCATAGCACTTGGTCCCTCTCGCCAGCTGAAAATGGTTCACAGACGGCTCCTCCATGATGCGGCGGCCAAAGCATTCAGGGCCGGGCGGCCCCCTCGTCTCGAGTTGCGTAGACCGGTTGATCCGGTCCAGCTTGTACCTTGCATCAGATGGCTCCAACATCCGGTCACCGAGGCAGTCAGTGACGTCTCTTGGATCTGCATAACCGGCTAGCCCCATCGCCGAGTAGCCGTCGTCGTAGCGGTCTTGCTGCACAGCTGCGAGTTGCACAACCGGGTTGGCTGCGACCACAACCGCTTCCGGCCGCACAACGACTTGCGGCTGCACAGCTACCCGCGGCTGCACCCTCTGCTGAGTAGGCTGAGCGGCATTACACCGAGAAGTGCCAGCACGGTTTCCTCCTTGCTCCTTGCTGTGAGCTTTAGTGGCTTGATAGCCTGCTTCTGCAGAGTTGTGATTTTGGCCGGGTTGCCGCTCTACAGTGTGCTTTTTTGCAGCGACAGCCGGGTCGTACACCTGCATCTGTTTGTGTATCCCAGAGGTCACACTCTGGGCTCTATCCCCACAGGGAAGCAGCGATGACGCCTAATCCTGAGATCTCATCCCATGCGAGTGAACAACATGGGAAGCGCCAGCACCCGGATTGTCTTTCCGGAACTCCTCGTTCTGCCTGTCTGCCTCTAGCACTAGCTCGTTGAGTCTATCCTGCTGCCTAGCGCGCGCTTCGCCAGTGAGATGCGGCAACTCAGCAGCCACTGCCTCTGCAGCCCTAAGAGTTTTGGCGGGGGTGCTGTACTTGGGCCTACCAACAGTGTTCAAACTAGAAGATTGGCTAGCATCCCTACCATCTCTTGCCAGCTCATGGCCTAAGTTGCGACGGGTAGCGCCTATCTTGCTAGGCAGCCTAGAAACAGGAGTAAAGCCATGCGCTATGTTGTACTCGTTTTGAGCCAGATTAAGCTCAAGCCTGACCTTCTCCAGCTCCTGGGACTCCGCGAATAGCGCTTGACGCTGCTGCTCGATTTGCGCCTTCATGGCGGCGAGTTCTGCCTCGTTGGGCTGCGGCATGCCCAGCTGCTCGGTGACTTCACCGCGAGCAGCCGGTATAACCGTAGACGTGGAAGGAGGCATGTTCTGGGCCTTCTCGTAGGGCTTGTGAACCCTTGCACCCACAAGTTCCTCGATGACGCCAGCGGCAGCGGCCGCGCCTTTCCCGGCATCGATAGCCGGGCCTGTCATCATCACCTCCACGCTGTCCGCAGAGCAGCCAGTTGGCTTCCTGCGGGCAGCGAGTACAGCAGGAGGATCTTCTGCAACGTGCACCACCTCCGGGAACTCGCGGATGACGGTGGTGGCGACGTAGACCAGGTGCGTGCTGAAGGAGAGCACCGAGCCACCTGCAGGCACGGGCCTGCCGCCGAAATCTCCGGCGTTGTCGGTGACGAAGTCGAAGGAGCCGAATCTGTGGACAAGGCCACAGACCACGCGCTCCCCTGAAGCTGAAATCGGTCCCGTCCGAATGTGAACCCCAGCCAGCGCTGCTGCTGGCCCCACGGTGGGCGCCCACTGTCGTAGTGGTATCACGGCAGATGCCATGGGATGGCTAATGTTTGGGGCCGATGGACGCTGGGGGAATCCGGTGAGGGATCGCACGGCGAGTTGCCGCGCGTAAGTAACACTGCAAACACCAAGAACTACCCAGGTTCAGGGCCCTCGTGTGGAGGTAACACCCCTACTCCTGCCTATCTCTCTGTATGTATGACCTCCGAGTAACCACAGTACAAGTTTGCCTCTCAGCCGAGTAGTCACTCGGCATCTCTCTCTAGCTCTAGTGTTGTCTCTAGCAATAAATGCGAAGTCAAGCAACGTCCCTCGCGCAGGAGGGGGCAGGGCACCTTATATAGTGGTGCCCAGCCGAATAAACAAAGACTAAAAGGTACGGTGATGTGACTTAACCACTGTGACGTTGGCACGCTTCCGAGATCTCGCGCGAAGAAGCCGCCGCGCCGTATGGCTGACAGCTCCTGTCCACTCTGTCAGCCTCACAGCGTAGACCCCCATCCTGTCCTGTCCCCTCTGTACTTGACAAGGCAGGACGGCTGCCTAACCCTCTGTCACTACCCGCGTTACGGATGATCACTAACCTAGTAAGTTGAACCGCACGCCGGTACGGACGCAGGATACGCGGGATCCCTTGTCAGAACGGCTCCATTGACTTCTGGCCCGATTAGGATTGCCATCCGTCTACTCGAACCAACTTCTTTACTCGGACGAATATAACTTCCTCGATATCTTCTCTTGGCCTTCAGTGGATACGGCCGGATAGAAACCTACCGGGTAGCAAGTACCCTGGTAGCCATCTACCCGGTCAACAGTAACTTGACCTTCACTTTAGTACTTGCCTTACCCCTACTCGGGGGTAACCCCCCGACACAGAGCAATGGATCAAATGGATTATGACCTGTGTAAAAACTGTTAGTTTTTCTGTGAGATTCAATGGAAAGTTACTTGAGAAATTCTCGCCAACTAGAGGACTCCGACAGGGTGATCCGTTGTCGCCATATCCGTTTCTTTTTGTGGCAGATGGGTTGTCTTCATTGTTCAAACATCACATCAGTACTAATATTATAAAGGAGTTGAAAATTTGCAGAAAAAGCCCAGGGATCTTACATTTACTGTTCGCAGATGACAGCCTTCTCTTTTTTAATGCTAATGGTGAGCAAGCTAGCAATATTAATTTATTGCTGCGTGGATATGAAAAAGGCACCGGACAATTGTTAAGCCCAGCTAAATGCTCTATCATGTTTGGACATACCTGTTCAAAGGAGGATGAGAAGGAAGTGAGTACAATCCTCTGTGTTGATACCATGGTGCTTGATGAAAAATATTTGGGGCTTCCTATACCAGAGGGTCGGATCAAAGATGGAAAATTAAAATCAACCAAGGACAAGCTTCTAAAGAAATGCTCGGACTGGAATGAAAAAACATGTCTTCTGCAGCAAAGGAGATGATAGTAAAGTCGGTTGCGCAAGCAATACCAACTTATGAAATGAGTGTGTTCAAGTTCTCGGCGGGACTTTGTGATGAACTCTCACAGATTATCAGGAATTTTTGGTGGGGAGACGAGGAAGATCGAAGAAAGGTCCATTGGCTATCTTGGAAGAAAATGACGAAACCTAAAAGTCATGGAGGTATAGGTTTTAGGGACTTAAGGGTATTTAATCAAGCTCTTTTGGTTAAACAAGCTTGGAGGCTCTTAGAATACCCGGATAGCCTATGTGCTAGGCTTCTTAAGGCAAAGTACTATCCTTCCGGTAACCTTTTAGACACAGTCTTCTGCAATAACATTTCTCCCTGCTGGCAAGGCATTGCACATGTCCTATATTTGCTTAAGCATGGCGTTATATGGAGAGTAAGTTCCGGGACTAAAATACGGATCTAGCGTGATAATTGGCTACCAAGGGGGAGCCACAAAATTGTTGGAAATACAAGCAAGTTGAGACTGTGTTGGGTTTCCGAATTAATTGACCAAGGGACAAGAACTTGGAAGGAGAATACATTGAGAGAGCTATTTTTCCCACCTGATGTCGAGGAGATAATGCAAATACCCATATCCTCTAATGCTGGGGATGACTTCATAGCTTGGGGGCATGAAAAAAATGGTCTTTTTTCAGTTCGAAGTGCTTACAGATTAGGTGTCCAACTGAAGGAAATCGAGAAGCAATTGTCAAACAGCAATAGACCTGATGGTGAGAGACCGATGTGGAATTTAATCTGGAACACTAATGTCCCCCCCCCCCCCCCCAAATCAAAGTTTTTGGATGGAAGTTAGCAACAAATTCTTTAGGTGTCCAAGACCACAGGTGTAGAAGAAACATGGATGTCCTGCCCCACATGCAACATTTGTGGTATGGGACCTGAAACGGCTCATCATGCAATGATAAGATGCACCAAAGCAGTAGCTTTAAGGCAAACACTAAAGGAAAACTGGGATCTACCTAAGGATAATAAATTCAGATACTCGAGACAGGACTGGGTTCTTATTCTCTTAAGCCAATGTAATCCAGACATGCATGCAAAATTCCAGTTCATGTGGTGGAGAACCTGGCATCTGAGAAATAACATCATTTTCGGAGATGGTAAATGTTCTGTTGAAAAATCGGCTACGTTTATACAGACATACTACTCTTCTTTTGTTCAGGCAAATTTGATGGAGAAGGAGCCGGATATTAAAGGCAAGAAACCTCTTATTGATCTGAATGATGGCATGGCCAAACATAATATAGAAAAGCTAGAAAGATGGAAGAAACCAGAAAATGGTTGGATAAAACTGAATGTGGATGCAAGTTTTCTGCAAGATGAGAAGTTGGGAGCTTGGGGTGCGGTACTTCATGATATGCATGGACAAATCATCCTCTCAACATGGGGGACTATTCCCTTTTGTAGTTCACCTGAAATAGGAGAAGTGGTGGCTTGCCTCGAGGGCGTAAAGGCAATTTTGCCTATTGCAGCTGAGCTGTTGTCACTTGAAAGTGATAATTCAATGGTGGTCCAGGAGCTGAATTCCAAAAGCAGTAGCAAGTCTTCCATCTCTATGATCATAGCTGAGGTGAAGAACATGCTTTGTTACTTTGTGGAGCACAAAGTTGGTAAAATAAACAGATCCGCTAATTGTGTGGCACAGGAGTTTGCTGGCTTTGCACGTAGAGAGTGGAGAGGGGGGATGATTATGAATGCAGTTCCCCCCAGCGTGGTGGATTTGGCTCGAATTGATTGTAATGACTGCTGTAACCAAAATTATCCTATTTGAGTTATATATGCAAAAATTCAAAAAAAGAAAAGGTTCATTTATTATCTAGAGAGTTGCGATGCTGCCACCAGGCTGACTAGGTTGCCTCGTTCTGTAAGAGCTGCACTCGAGATTATCTCCAGGGACCTCATGAAGCAAAAAATAATATTCTCCCAGTACTTCTATACTTCTCTCTTGAGTACTGTCAATACTTTTCTCTCGTGAGTACTGTAATTTACGGTTCAGAAAAAAATGAATAGTAGCATGGCAGTGCACTTGCTTATTAGCAGGAAGTACATTCCTTTACCTTTGGCAGGTCAGTAGTGCTAGCACTCCTCGCATCGGTGCCGTGAATCCTGAGCAGCCCGATGAAGTTGTTGCTTTTGATCGTGTGCAACACCTCCAGGTTAAAATAGAAGGCCACAATAGCGGATCAAGTGCAGGTACTCGATATCTTTTATCTCAAAAAAAAAGTTGTAGACCTAAAAGGCGATCTGGGGGGGTTCCTCAAGGAACAGAACAGAGGATGTGTCTCACCGAGAGGCGCTCGGGCGACTGACCCTCCCCCACTCCTCCGTGACGCTCCTCGAGCTCCTCGCGCCCTCTCCGCCGGCGGAAGGTACGCCGCGCCCGCGCTGCGTCAGCGATCCGTGAGGCGAGCCAGGATCCGTCACCGCCGTCCTCCCCGTGGGGCGAGAGCTCCTTAGGCAACAAAGATGCAGATCCGGGGGCTCCATCTAGGGCGACCCCAGGGGGGCGAGCCTGGCCTCCTTCGTGACGGCGGAGGCGGCGACCCAACTTGCTCCCACTCCGGCACGGGTGTGCTTGGCACCTCGGTGATTCCGGCGGCGCAGAGGGTCGCGGCGGCGCAGCTTGTGACTTTTGTTGCTCCGGTTGGTGCGGAGGGCCCAAGGGCGGCCCCTCCCCCTCTGGATGATCCCGATTCCTTCCCGCCGCTGCCCGGGGCGGTGGTGGTCGTTGGCCCGGCGGTGCTGGTGGGCGCTCTCGTGGTTCCTCTCTCCCCGTCGTCTAGCTCGGCGGCGGCGCGCGGTGCGGCCCCGGAGTTAGGATTTCGGGAGGGCGCAGTGCAGGGACACGTGGCCCCGCGAGCGGCTGCTGGATCCACTGCCTTTGGGCCAGATGGGACGGAGGGGTTCTGTGCTACTGCTGGGCCCACAGGGGAGAGGTGTGTTGCAGCACGTGGCCCAGCTGGTGAGCTGGCCCAATCCATCTCGGCCCACTCTTTGGGTCCTTATAGGTGGCGCTGGCTCCCCCGGGGCTCATTTGACCTAGGGTTAGGTTTCCTCGCTCCCCCTCGAGACGTCCGCCGCAATATCCATTGAGCCAAACGCCTCCTCCCCTCCGGCGGCCCATCTCTGCTTCCCTTGCTCCCCTCCATGGACCGCGACCGTGGAGACGAAGACCGGCGTGCGAAGCGTCCCCTCGAGGAGTACAGCGGCGGAGGCGACCGCCGGGAACTCCGTGCGTGGCTCGACGCTGAGTACGCTGAGCATCAACGCCAGCATGGCGGCCGGCAGGGTCCGCCGCGGGGGCGCCGCGACCCTCCTCGCCACAAGGACAACCGCCAGCACGTGGGTGCTAGCCCGTACAACCGCGGGCGCGATTTCGCCAGATCTGGGGGTGGACGCCCCAATCCCACCCGTCCTTCGTCCTGTGGTCGAGATCCAACCGCCACGGAGGCGGGTGGTTCCTCCTCGGCCGCGGATCCGCTGCCTCCGCCCCCAGATGCTGCCAAATGCAAAGTCACCTGCTACAATTGTGGTGTAGTAGGTCACATTCAGGCGGAGTGCACGGGGGCTCCGTTTTGCATGAAGTGCAAGACTGCGGGCCACCTTACTGCGATGTGCGTGGCGGAGGGCCGCCGCCGCGAACCCTACTGGGCTGGGTTCGGCGTGCCAGGTCAAAGCTTCATGTGCTTAGAGGTCCCTGACAACAAACTCGGCCAAGCTCCACCCAACACTGCTACGGTTTACATCGAGGAGGAGGTCCTCTCTCTGATACAAGTGGAAGCTGAATTTAAAGAACTCGTTGAGGATAACTGGGATTGGCAGGTGCGCCAAGTGAGTGATTCGGACTTCGTGCTCATCTTCCCCTCCAAGGAAAGTCTCCGCATGGCTATTCGAGGCGGGGGCTTCATCTACCATTTTGCAAGGCTAGGGCGCTGGTAATGGAAGGTGGACTGGACGAGTAGGTGGTGGAAGCCCTGTCGGAGACATGGGTCCTCCTCCACGGCGTCCCCCCCCTTATCGCTTCGTGGACTCCATGTTGTTGGCAGCTAGGCCGGTGGGACGCCCTATGTTGGTGGACGAGGAAACCCTAGCGGACCCTCTAGATCCGATACGCATGAAGGTGGGCTGCAGGGCCGGGGGCGCCTGCCGGAGTCCTTCCCGCTCTTTGTCAATGGACAAGGGTTCAAGATTCGTGTGGAGGAGGAAGCACCGTAAGCTCCGCTGACCGACTGTCGGGGGGTTACCCCCGAGTAGGGTAAAGGCAAGTGCTAAGGGCAAGATCAGAAGAGACGTTTGGCAGAGTAGCTGGCTACCCGGTACTCGCTACCCGGTCGACTGCTATTCGGCCGTACACACTGATGGCCAGGAGAAAGAATCAAGGAAGTTATTCTCCTCCGAGTAAAGGAAGTGGTCCGAGTAGGGGGAGCGGTTTCCTACTCGGGCCAGAAGTCAAAGGAGCCGTTCTGACACAGGATCCCGCGTATCTTGGGTCCGCACTGGAGCACTGTTCATCTGCAGAGCGCGTGCTTATCCGCGCCAGGGTGTCAGCAGGGCGGCGCAGATTAGGGGGCCTACCCTGTGGTCGTGGCAGTGATAACATATCAGCTTCTTGGTTTTGCACAACGACTTTCCACACAAGAAAAATTAGGAAGCCAAAGCTGTCAGCGGGAAGCTGTAAGTGCGCAGTGTGCACACTATGTCGACATCTGTTTGTACTTTTCCCTGTTGGCTGTATCCGGCTGGGCACCGGTATATAAGGTGCCCTGCCTCCTCTTGTGTGAGGGTCGCGTCTTTAGAGAGAACACCTAGCTTACTCGTTTTATAGAGAGAAGGGTGGCTACTCGGCTGTAGGCCAAACTTGTACTGTGGCTACTCGGTGAGACACAAATACAAAGAGAGAAAGGCAGGAGTAGGGGTTTTACCTCCACACGAGGGCCCTGAACCAGGGAAGATCTTGTTGTTTGCAGTGATTGATTCATCCCACACGCGGCTCCTCGCTGCGTGATCCCTCCCCGAGCACCTCTAGCGTCCATCGTTCCCACATCTTTAGCCATCCTATGGCATCTGCCGTGACACCACCACGACAGTTGGCGCCCACCGTGGGGCAACCAGCGGCGCTGGCTGGAGTTCACATTCGGACGGGATCCATTTCTGTTACTGGGGAGCGCGTGGTCTGTGGACTTGTCCACAGATTCGGCTCCTTTGACTTCGTCATCGAGAACGCCGGCGATTTCGGCGGCAGGGCCATGCCGGAAGGCGGCACGGTGCTCTCCTTCGGCTCGCACCTCGTCTACGTCGCCACCACCATCGACCGCGAGTACCCCGAGCAGGTGCATGTCGCGGAAGATCCCCCTGCTGTCATCGCTGCCCACGGAAAGCCAATTGGCTGTTCTGCGGACCGCGTGGAGGTAATGATGACCGGTCCTGCTGCTGATGTCGGGAAGGGCGCGGCTGCTGCCGCGGGAGTCATCGAGGATCTTGCTGGCGCGAGTGCTGGCGGGAGGACGCACAAGCCCTACGACACGCCTCACAACATCCCGGGCTACATCCCTCCTTCCACGACATCGACGATACCGGCATCCGCCGTGCGGGTGGGCATGCCGCCTCCCACCGAGCTCGAGCTCATGACCATGAGGGCGCAGCTCGACCAGCAGCGCCAGGCGCTGCTCGCCGAGCAGCTGGAGCTGGAAAAGGTTAGGCTAGAGCTGAACCTGGACCAGAACGAGTACAACAGGGCTCACGGCTTTACGCCTGTAGTCAGGAGGCCTTCCAAGGCAGGCGCTACGCGCCGCAACCTAGGCACCGAGATGGCAGCAGTTGGTGAAACCGCTGGCCAAGCCGCTAGCCAAAACACCTCCACCACCAGATCCAAATACAGCACCCCCGCCAAAACCCTTAGAGCTGCTGAGGCTGTAGCTGCTGAGTTGCCGCATCTCGCTGGTGACGCGCGCGTGAGGCAGCAGGAGAGGCTCAATGAGCTAGTGCTAGAGGCTGCTAGGCAGAACGAGGAGTTCGGGAAAGCCAATCCGGGTGCTGGAGCTTCTCAGGTGGTGCATTCACATGCGGCTAGATCTAACGATCAGGCCTCATCACCGCATCCCAGCCGTGGGAGGGACCGGAGTGGGCATTCCGGCAGAGACAGGCAGATGCAGGTGTACGACCCAGCTGTCGCCGCGAAACAGCACGCTGTACCGTGACAGTCCGGTCAAAAACACAACACTGCAAGAGCAGGCTATCAAGCCCATAAAGCTCACAGCCAAGCGCGAGATGGAGATCGCCCAGGCCCTTCTCAACAACCGGTTGCTCAGCCTACTCGGCAGAGACCGCAGCCGCGTGCAGTTGTGCCAGCCGCCAACCCGGTGGAGCAACCTGCAGTCGTGCAGGTGGACAGGTATGATGATGGCTACTCGGCTATGGGGTTGGCTGGCTACGATATCCTGGATCGTGTGGGTGAGCGTGTGCTGGAGCCTAGTGATGCCAGGCACAAGTTGGATCGGATTTCTCTATCTACGCAACTCGAGAGCAAGGGGCCGCCTGGCCCAGAATGCTTTGGCCCGCGCATCATGACATAGCCATCTGTGAAGCAGTTCCAGCTCGCTAGGGGGACCAAGTGCTATGATGGCAGCACAAAGCCAGAAGACGGGCTCAATGACTATGTCACAGCCGTGCACATTGCAGGCGACAACCGGAGATGGGCCGTGCGGTACATCCCGCAGATGCTGGAAGGACCGACAAGAACTTGGCTCAACAACCTGCCCAAGCACAGCATCAACTGCTGGCTTACTTCGCGGAGGCCTTTGTCAGCAACTTCACCAGCACCTACCGAAGGCCGAATAGGCCGCAGCAGCTATCAGCTTGCAGGCAGCGGGAAGAGGAGACGGACCGAGAGTATCTTACTCGGTGGAGTACTCTGAGGAATACCTGTGAAGGTGTGAACGAGGCCCAGGCCATCACTTGGTTTGCGCAGGGCTGCAGGCATGGCAGCATGTTATGGCAAAGGCTGCAGAGAGAGATGCCGAGTACTCTCGCTGAGACCATCCGGATTGCGGATCAGTACGCACTCGGCGACCCAACTCAGCCTCTTCTTGATGCTGCTGAGCCGAGAAGGAACTACAACAACAACAGCAACAAGCGCAATGAGTTCTGCAACAAGCGTAGAGGTGACCGGATTGATACCCGGTACAATCCTGAGGAGGTGAATGCTGTGGCTACCGGAGCTGGGAGTAGCCAGAGGCCAAAAACTGCTAGAGCCCAGTACGGGCAGAACCAGAATCAGGGCCAAGGCAACAAGAAGCCGTACAACGCTCCCCAGCAGGGTAGCGGCAACTCGGGTCCTGCTCCGAACTTTGTCTTCAAGGACATGAAGGATGGCCCATGCAGCTTCCATACTCGGCATCCCGCTAGACCCGCCAACCACACTACTCGGCAGTGCAGTTGGTGGGAAGAGATCAAGAATGAGGGCCTGCCTCCTCCTCCTCCTCTGCCAGCTGCGAATGCCGCTGTGCAGCCTGCTCGCGCACCCGCAGCTTGGCCTCCAGTTTTCCCGAGAAGAGAGAATGTGAACCAGGTGGCTTTAGGAGCCAACCGCTACTTCAACAATGATGGCTACCGCAACAACAACAACTACTACTACTACTACACCCGCAACAACAACAGAGGCAACAACAACAACAACAACAACAATAACCAAGGTAACAACAACACCGGCAACAATGGTGGTGGAGACCGCAACCGGTACCAAGAGCATCACGAGAGCTATATAATTTTCACCTCTGAGCCCGTCGACAAGCAGTCTCAGCACAGGCGCGCCATGGAGGTTAATGTTGTGATCCCTGCTGTTCCTCACTACCTGCACTGGTGCAACCAAGAGATCACGTTGTCCAGAGCGGATCATCCTAAGGTGATGCCCAACCCAGGTAGCTACGCCTTGGTGCTGGATCCCACCTTCTTGGGTCCTCAGAAGAATGTGAAGTTCAGCAAGGTACTGATCGACAATGGCAGCAGCATCAACATTGTGTACAGAGACACGCTTGCGAAACTCGGTATAGCCGAGAACATGCTGCTACCCAGCAAGACCACTTTCCACGGCATTGTGCCGGAAGTTTCTTGCAATCTGATTGGCCGAGTGTGGATAGACGTTCTATTCGGCACCAGGGAGAACTGCCGCACAGAGAGCCTGCAGTTTGAGGTGGTTGATCACCAGAGCCCCTATCACGCTCTACTCGGCAGGCCTGCTCTGAGCAAGTTTATGGCCTCCACTCATGCTGCATACTTGAAGATGAAGATCCCTGGCCCCAATGGCGTGATCACCATCGCTGGTGATTACAAGAAGTCTATGGAGTGTGCCTCTGCTGGTTCTGAGTTGGCGGAGTCTATGGTGATTGCTGCAGAGAAGAAGAAGATGTACGAGGTGGTGGCTATGGCGCAGTCCGCGCAAGGTGGTGCGCCTGGCATGCCAAGTTCCCAGCACGGGACGGCGTTCCAGGCATCCCAGGAGACGAAGAAGATCCAGGTTGACCCTGAGTTTCCCGACCGTGTTGCCATCATTGGCTCCGGGTTGGGGGAGAAATAGGAAAGCGAGCTCATCCACTTCCTCCGTGAGAATCAGGACGTGTTCGCCTGGTCCAATGAGGATCTACCAGGTGTCCCGAGGGAGTTGGTTGAGCACTCGCTACATGTGCGTCCTGACGCCAAACCAATGAAGCAGGCTATGCGCCGCTTCGGGGATGAGAGAAGGAAGGCCATTGGTGATCAGATCACCAAGCTGCTGATAAGCAATTTCATCATGGAGGTGTTGCATCCGGATTGGCTAGCCAACCCGGTGATGGTTGAGAAGAAAAAGGAGGACCCCAAGGCCGCTACCGCATGGCGCATGTGCGTCGACTACACCGACTTGAACAAGGCATGTCCCAAGGATCCTTTTCCTCTACCCCGCATCGATCAGGTGATCGATTCCACTGCTGGTTGTGAGCTGTTGTCTTTCATAGATGCCTACTCTGGTTTTCATCAGATAGCTCTCAACCCTTCTGATCAAATAAAGACTGCTTTCATCACCCCGTACGGGGCTTATTGCTATCATGTCATGTGCTTTGGGTTGCGGAATGCGGGTGCTACTTATCAGAGATGCATGCAGAAATGCTTGCATGATCAACTCGGCAAAAATGTGCAGGTGTACGTAGATGACATTGTCATCAAAACGAATAAAAAACATACTCTGCTTAGTGACCTTGAGGAAACTTTCGCTAACTTGCGCAAGTATAAGATGAAGTTGAACCTGAGTAACTGCACCTTTGGCGTCCCGGCTGGCAAGCTACTCGGCTTCTTGGTATCCAGTCGGGGCATTGAGGCCAATCCTTCAAAGATAAAAGCTATTGAGAGCATGTCTTTGCCAAGATCCTGAAGGATGTGCAAAAATTCACTGGTTGCTTGGCATCTCTGAGTCGTTTCTTGGGCAGAATGGGCGAGAAGGCTCTGCCTTTGTATCAATTGATGAAGAAAAGCGACAAGTTCGTCTGGACACCGCAAGCTGATGTGGCATTCAATGAGCTGAAAGCGATGCTGGGTAGCGCTCCCATCTTGGCTAGTCCGCTACCCAAGGAGCCAATGCTGCTGTACATTGCCGCTACCAACCGGGTAGTCAGCGTGGTGATTGTGGTGGAGCGGGAAGAGGAAGGCAAAAGTGTGCAGCGGCCAGTGTACTATCTCAGTGAGGTGCTGTCCAGCTCCAAACAGAACTACCCGCACTACCAAAAGATGACTTACGGCGTGTACCTAGGCGCCAAGAAGCTGAAGCACTATTTCCAAGAACATCCCATCACCGTGGTGAGTTCAGCTCCCATTTCGGATATCATGGGCAACAAAGAAGCAAGTGGCAGAGTAGCCAAGTGGGCAATCGAGCTGGCCGCGTACGCTCCCGCATATGCGAGAAGAGAAGCCATCAAGTCTCAGATCCTGGCGGAATTTCTGGTGGATTGGGATGAGGTGCAGTATGAGCCTCCTACTCCGGTATCCAACTACTGGAAGATGCATTTCGATGGCTCCAAAATGAAGGAGGGCCTTGGCGCTGGCGTAGTGCTTACGTCACCCAAGCGAGATCAACTCAAATATGTGCTGCAAATCCACTTCAAGGCATCCAACAATGTTGCAGAGTATGAGGCAGTCGTGCATGGTTTGAAAGTAGCAAAGGAAGTTGGTGTGCAGCACATCATATGCTATGGCGACTCGGATCTGGTCGTGCAGCAAGTTTCTGGTACTTGGGATGCTCTGGATGCCAACATGGCGTCATACCGCTTCCTGGTCCAAACCATGACGGGATTCTTTGAAGGCTGCGAGTTCCAACACATCCACCGAGCGGAGAATGAGGCAGCTGATGAGCTGTCCAAGTTGGGGTCTTCTCGGTAGTACATCCCAGCTGGGATTGCCTTGGAGCATTTGAGAAAGCCATCCATCAAGCCATCCCCCAACTCGGAGTCCATTTTCGTTCCTTCTCTGCCTAGCGAAGAAGCAGTTCCAATGGAGATTGACTCGGAAGGTGCAAAGGAGAACCTGGGGACTGCAGTCTCCAACCCGGGGACTGGCGCCTGCAACCCGGGGATTGCCCCTCTCAACTCGGGGACTGTCGCATTCTTGAAGAAGTCCTTGCAAACCGTTCGGGGCTGCAGAGAGTCAATCCCAACCCAGAAAAAGACGCAGTGGTGACTGTTCCAATGGAAGTGGACGAACCAGTGTTTCCCACACGGGAGACACCGAGTTGGGCTATGCCCATATTATCCTTTCTAAGGGACGGTACCCTGCCAGATGATGAGGTTAGCACAAGGCAAATTCAGAGAAGATCCAAGGGCTACACCATCTTCAGAGAAGTGCTGCATAAAAGAAGTCCCACTGGCGTGTTGCAACGCTGTGTGAAACCGGAAGAAGGAGAAGAAATTCTAGTGGAAATCCATCAAGGAGAATGCGGGCATCACGCCTCTTCTCGGGCTCTAGTCAAGAAGGCTTTTCGGCATGGTTTCTTCTGGCTCACTGCTTTGAAGCAAGCTGAGGATATTGTGAGAAAGTGCAACGGCTGCCAGAGATTCGCAAGTAAGATCCACATGCCTGCTTCCGAGTTGAAAACAATTCCGATCACTTGGCCATTTGCTGTTTGGTGTCTGGATATGGTTGGTCCCTTCAAACCGGCTAGAGGCAACATGACTCACATCTTGGTCATGGTTGATAAGTTCACCAAGTGGATTGAAGTGAAGCCTATTCGAAAGTGTGATGGAGCTACTGCTGTGAGTTTCCTGAAGGATGTGATCCTGAGGTACGGCTACCCGCACAGCATCATCACGGATAACGGCACGAATTTTGCTGAGGGTGCCATGGTGAGATTCTGCAGAGATAAACACATACGACTAGATGTCGCGTCTGTCGCGCATCCCGCCTCCAATGGGCAGGTGGAAAGAGCAAATGGCATGGTGCTTGCAGGCATAAAGCCAAGGCTGATTGAGCCGTTGCTGAAAACACCAGGGTGTTGGTTAGACGAGTTGCCAGCGGTGTTGTGGAGTCTAAGGACTACCCCTAACCGGTCAACCGGCTACACACCATTCTTCTTGGTTTATGGGGCAGAGGCCATGTTGCCAATTGACCTAGAGCATGACTCCCCCCCGAGTAACCCTCTACACTGAGGCGGAGGCGAGAGAAGCTCGAGAAGATGACATTGACCTGCTAGAAGAAGCAAGAGAGCTTACTCTGTCACGTTCAGCTGTTTACCAGCAAAACTTGAGGCATTATCATAGCCGGAAAGTGAACCCAAGGGTTTTCCGAGAAGGAGACATGGTGCTTAGGCTCGTGCAGCACACAGCCGGGATGCACAAACTATCTCCTCCATGGGAAGGGCCTTTCATTGTGAGCAAGGCTCTACAAAATGACGCCTATTACCTTGTTGACGCACAACCATCCCAGAAGAACAGGCCGGATAAAGCTGGAGAGGAATCTAAGCGCCCCTGGAATGTACCTCTACTCCGTCGCTTTCATTCGTGAGCAAAAATGTGTATGTGCTCTCTTATCCGAGTTGAACTCCTACTCTGCAATCTGAAATTGAACTCGGGGACTGCCCTCGTCCAAACGGTTCCTTGTGTTTACTGTGCTTTAATTTGTCTATTCGGTTGAACCACTTAGAATTTCAAAAGCATACAAAGTAATGTGTTTATACTCACCGGACACTCTGCGACTCTGCTGCTGTCCGCAACCCGGCTTCATGGCAAGCCAGAGAATAAGCCAAAGAGTCAATGAACACATGAAAAATTGCAAAGGAAAGGAAGCGTGTGGCAACCGAATAGAGTGTTTTTTACTGTTTTTTGTTAACTTTTTTCGGCTACGTGGTGGGTAGCGTTACTATGAATGTCTCTAAGTGGCTAATTATTTGAAACTCCTACTTTGAACTCTTGTGACTCGACTACCAAAAAAGCAACAAGTTGCAGGTAAGAGCTGAGATAAAAAGGAAGAGTGGTTAAAAAATGCAACTCGGGGACTTGCATGATAACGCAACCCGGCATCGAGCCAGAATTGCTCAATTACTAAGTATAAAACATCAAGATGGAATAAAAACTGAGTAGCAACGGGAAAGATAAATGTTTGATACATATGCACCCGGCATCCCGGGGATCTGATAAGAGTTTCCTTTTGAATTGTCACTTTGTCCATCATGATTCTTGGGAGGAGACATCGGCAATAATTCACCTTGTACAATTTATTTGTGTTTTGCAGCATAAGTGTTTCAGGAGTAAACTAGTTGGAAGTAGCGGTGTTCTCCAAGTTGGTGTTGGCGGCATCCGCTTCAGGGTTGCCAGCAGCTTGCTCGGAGGTGGCAGTGGCCACCGAGTTGGGATCGGTAGCTGATGTAGAGGCGTTGGACTGAGTGCGGGGTAGCGCCGCGTTGTAAAGTGCCGCGCCAGAAGATGAGCCCAGCTCGGGAGCCGCACCCTGGGTCACAATCTCGGTGGTGATGGTGGCATTCCGGCTCTCGGTTTCCTCGTCGCTACCCGCGGCAGCCTCGCCCTTCCCCTTCTCGGCACCTGTGTTCTCAAAGCAAGCCAAGTCATCAGACTCGGTGTCCTCATATTCGTCTTCGTCTTCATCCTCACCCTCGCTTTCCGCCTCAGTGTCAGGCTCGGTGGGACCGTCGAGGAAGACAGCAGTGTCCGCGTAAGAGGCGATCTCATACGCGACTGCCTTGCGGCGAGCCACGCAGTCAGAATCGGACTCCCACTTCGAGTCCCGGCGCAACTCAAGGATAGTGTCGAGATTTAAGTTCTCATACCAGCTGCATATGAAGAGGAGTAGCAAATCGGCGCCTGCCCGAGCTGCGGACGCACGCCACTTCTTCAACTCGGCCTTGGCACCGTTAAGCTTTTCGGCGAGTGCGCGGATGGTTGCTGGCGTGGGGTCTTGCGGCCAGAACAGAGAATGCAGCTTGAGAGCTGTGGCCACCAAATCGGTGCCCAAGCCCCTAAGCTGCTGGAGTTGTGACTGCATGTTCATGAGATTGTCTTCAATTGAAGACTTGGTGTCCGTGGGCACTCCCTTCTCTGTTTGAATCTTTTGCGCCTTGGTAAGGGCAGGTGTGCAATCCGAGCAGAGATCAGGGAAGATTTCTGAAAATGCTATCAGAAAGAATTGGAAACAGAGGCAGAGAAGAGATGCAAATCAAGCCAGATGGAAGAAGATGGAAACAAGCGGGTGCAGAGAAGCGAGAACTTACTGTTGATCTCGCAGAGTAGCGCTTCCAGCTTCCTTCTCCAAGCCTCCTCATCCGCAACATGTTTCTCTTCAACTTTCCGAAACTCGGACAGCTGGTTCATGAGGTCCACGTTGCTCTTTTTCAGCACCTCGTTTTCCAACTCGAGGTCCCTTTCCTTGGCCTTGGCTGCTGCCTTGATTTTGTCCTTCTCGGCAGCTTGATCTATGGCGTTCTAAAGGGCAGCCCTCAATTGGACCTGCAGCGGTTCCAACTCGGTGACGTGCTTGTCCTTGAGCTCCGTTGCTTGGCTCTCCAGCTGCTGCTTCACCTCTGCGGGCTTTAGGCAATCAAGATGCTCCTCGCGGAACTTCTTGTACTCTTCCGCGGACAGAAACAACACGATGAGCAGAGTAGCCAAGAGAAAGGAGTAAAACAACCGAGAAGACGACAACTCACCTTCAAGCTCCTTGATCTTGCTTTCAGTAGAAGCAACAAAGACATGGCAATGTTTGTGCTCCTCTGCCATCGCATGAAATTTGCCTGCAGAGTAGAAGGAGTTAGAGAAAAAAGGAAATACGGGCGTAAACACAAAACGCGTTAACCGGATAGCTAGAAGCTTACTCTCGAGATCCGACAGTTGGAGGGCACGATCCATGGCAGCTTGCTCCGTCTCAGCATCACTTTTGCGTTCTGCTTCCAGAGCCTCAAGGCGCCTTTTGGCAATGCTGTGATTCCAGAGCAGCCGTCGGTAAAGGATTGTCCTCTTCAAGAGGCTATTCTGAGAAGAAGAAGGAAAAGGAGTTAGACAGTGTTTTGAAGATTTGGCCCAAGAAGACGACAACTTGGTTGAGTACCCGTCTACTCGGCCCGAATCTCGGGGACTGGGTAACGGATAAGGAGAAAATGAAGGACATAAGGGAAGAAAAGTACAGAAGAGAAGAAAGGTTGCAACTCAGAACAAGCAAACGACACTTACGACGTAGGTCTGTTCGAGGTCCTCGGCAGCTTTGCGGTGGACAAACATCTTCGCGGCCAGCGTGCTGGTGGTGGACGAAATGGTCATGGGATTGTAGCCCATGTCCGCCTTGTTCCAATCAGTGCGCCAGTGGTCCAGCGGGCCCAAAGCCAGGCCATTCCAGGTCTTGTTGCCAAGGACCTCGCTATCCCACTCAGCATCGATGAAGCCCACCCGGTCGATTATCTGCTCGAGCCCCTCGGACACCACCTCAGTCTCTTGGACCTCGCGCGAGTAGATCGAGAGGGCTTTCTTCTTTTCCGGCAGCTTGGAGTCCACCGCCGTGGCCTGCTTGCCCTTCGTAAGGGCGTGCCGCTGCTCGGGCTTGGTCAGATTGACGCCATACTGCTTGCCCATCTGCACCATGTAGGGCAGGTAGCCGGGCACATCTTGAGCGCTTGATCCCACGCCGGCGCCAGCAGAACTGCCAGAAGCGCCAATGGTAAGCTGCCCAGTCTTCGCTGCAGGCTTCACGGGTAGTTTCGGTGGCGACATCTTGGCAGCATCCAGCGCAGCATTGCGCGATGGATTCTTGCGAACTAGGGCGTCAGGGTGGATGGCTTTCTTGCCGTCGGCATCCGTCTTCTTAGCACCCTGTTTGGCTGGAGAGCTTGGTGCAGTCTTAGTCTTCTTCGCTTGTCGTGGAGGGCTTGGTGCAGTGGGTGGAGCAGCCTGCTGGGTAGGCGGCACAAGGGGCTGGCTACCGGGCGCAGCATCCGGCTGAGCTTGGCTATGCAGGTCTTGCTCCACCGTAGTCGCTTCTACCCGCTGCTCGGCAGCGGGATCTGGTCGTACATCTCCTTGTTCTTCTACCCGCGGCTGGGCCGCGGGGTCGTCTTGAACAGCAGCCTCAGTTTCCGGCTGCTCCAGGTTCTCTTCCTGCCGCTCGAGGGCGGCGTGGTCTTGGTACTCGGCATCTTGTTCAGTATTCTCCCCAGCTGGGGGAGAAGAGGGCGTCTCGTCTTGAGCAGCATCCTGTGCACTTTGTTCCGCGCAGGCCTGCTGCTCCTGCTCCAGGTCTTGAACACCAGCGCCCGTGTCCTTGGCGTAGGTGCCTTCTTCGTCTTCCTTCATGGGAGAGGGCGCACGCGTCCTATCAAGTGCTGTTGGCTCATCCTCGTCCCCATCAAGATCAATGAGTGCCTCGAGGTCGATGGCTGATCTTTTCTTAGAAGTGGCGGGGGCCGCAGCCGCATCGGCATTCAAAGGATCGCTGAAGAGAAAGAGAAGCTCAGAAAAGGAGGAGGGGAAGAATAACACCAAAAAGCAATAACAAGATGTAAATTAGAAGGAAACTACTTACCCTTTGCGGGTAGGGAGTGGCCGTCTGGTGGAAACCTTCTTCACCTTTTCGGGCTTCTTGGCCTTCTTGGCAGCAGGCTCTTGGGCACCGCTACCCGCCCTCTTCCGGGTAGAAGGAGCACCCACCGCAACTGGATCAACATCGAGGACGTCCTCATCTTCCTCGTCCGCATCGGCGTCGTCTGCAGAGTAGAAGAGAAGAAACGGTTGAGAAGCGGAAAGAAAAGTTAGATTGCGCTACCCGCAACTACAGAAGCGAGATCAGTCACCTTCTTCATCGTCCTCGGACCAATCCCGAATGGACGCATCAACGTGATGCTTACCCGGCTGTTCGGCGTGAGGGATACATAGGGTGTCCTAGGTATCATGAGCGGTCTCGTCATCTTCCTTTCGGTCCTCGCTCCAATTGGCCTCAAAGCGCTCCTCGTTTTCATCGAGCTGGCGGTCGATGTGCTGGAAAGGAAGGCAGATAGTACAAGTTAGTTGAGCAAAAGGCTAAGGGATCCTACCCGGTACGGAATGCAAACACAAAGCATATTTGGCTAAGGTGCTTTACTCTATATGGCATGCAAACACAAAGCACATAAAGCCTAGCGGATACTAGTAAGTGCTCTACTCGACATGGCGTGCAAACACGAAGCACATAAAGCCTAGGAGATAGTAGTAAGTGTTTCTACTCGGTGCAGCGTGCAAAGACTAAGCGTACTAAGTTGGAAAGCCACCTACTCGGTATCATGATGCAGAGATAAAGCATAAAGCACTAACCTGTTCCATTGGCTTCACACGGCTGTACGGCTCAAAGCCGTATTGCCAGTTGTCGCTGAGGCCGGTGCTCATGATGGAGCGCGCCCAGACGGCCACATCCGCGTTGCTCAACTCGAATGTGGTGGTCCTGGTGCAGTCTCTGTTGCCTCCCATGTAGCACATGAGATGCGTACGGCGCTGTAGCGGGAGCACTCGCCGAGAAATCCAGCAAGCGATAGGATCGTCGTTCTTGAGCCCCAGCTCCCTCAGCTCGGCGAGGCGCTTGTTGATCTGGGAGATATCGCCTTGCAGCGGCGGCTTGTATCCCCAATTCTGCTGAGTGGGCGCCGTGTTCGTCCACTTGGGAAGCAGAATTCGGTCCACGATTGGCGCCCCTTCTTCATCAGGGACGTTCTTCACGTAGAAGAAGGACCGCTGCCACTTGCGCACCGAGTCGAGCCCCTTGATGCGCAGGTGAGGGGTGGAGCCGCGCTGCAGCATCATCGCGCTTCCGGTCATGGTCATGCTGCGGGCGCTCTCTGTGCTTCCGGGCTTGGGGACGCTCTGCTTCCGGAAGAAGAAGTAGTGCGCCCAGGTGTGCACCGTGGGGCGCACACCCAATGTAACATCCCTGATTTTTGGAAAATGCAAAAATCACAAAATTTTGAAACTTTTTGTTTTCATATTGTGCAAGTCACAAAAAAACCAAATGAGAAGCAAGAAACAAAAGAAAACAATACATATTTCAATGAAATTGAGTTCACCAATCCAATTATGCCTTGTTCCTTAAACCCTAAAACCTTATTCAAAAAAAAATAAGTTTCTTTATATAAAGGGAATATCTTTTATTAACAAACCTTTACCTAAAATGTTTACAACTCCAATATTAATCTGAATTTATTTTATGGCAACAACAATAAAAGATATATAACCCTTAATAAAGTTCTAAAGCCCCAAAGGTATTTGATGAGAATAAAATTGTTAGTAATAACTTTTAGTTGATATTCCAAGTTTTAAACATGAAGGTGTGAAAAATAAAATGCATTGTTTGGAAAATAACATAAAAAGAGTTTTGAAAACAATATTATGACATGTGGTTTTATCCTAAATTTATTGATCAACAATATTAATTAATTGATAAGAACTAATTAAATAACATTAAGTTACTATTAGTAAATCCTTCATATTAAAATGTGAAATAGTTTTAAAATGGCTTTCCAAAAATAGTTTATGACAAGTAAAATGTCTCTGAAATTTTATTTAGACAATAACATAAATTTATTATTTTCTAAATTTTAAAATGGCCTTAAAGTATTATTAGTGTTTTATTTATCTTTCAAAATATATAATTGTGAAAACATGGTGGAATGACTTTCAAAATCTTGTTTTCAACATTTATAATGTCACTAAAATCTTAGTTGACCAATAACTATGTTTTATAAAAATTTAAATTAAAAATCACATTAAGTAACTATTAAGGAATTATTCAAATTCCCAAATTCAAAAATAAAATATGATGATTTTGTTTCCAAAAATGGTACTGTTGGAAAGTACTTGAAATTTCAAGAATTTAGAAATTTGTTTCATGTCATTTGGACACTTAAAACAGAAATTATGATTTAATTAGATAAACAGAAATTAAAAGAAAGAAAGGGATGATGTCATTGCTGACGTCATCATCTTCTTCCTCAGGATGGAAATTGCGTTCATTTCGGCCGAATTGATCTCCCCTCAATCGCGCGCCATTAAGGCCATGAATACCTTCCCTCTCTGTCTCTATAAAACGCCCCCGAGGCCCTCCTCGTTTACCCTCTGTCCAGTCTTCAAATACCGAGGCCACACCACTGTGATTCCTCGCCGGAGTCCGCAGCTGCCGCCGCCGTTCTTCATCACTTCCGGCCACAGCAGTAGGTTCCCGCCGCCCATTTTACGCCCCTCCTCTTCCCCTCAACTCCCTGCACCCCCTCATGCCCTTGTTTCGGTTTTCCCGCAGCGGAACCACGTCCCCGACGAGCACCGGAGTTGCTCCGCCTCGGGACATCGCCGCGCCATCACTCGAGGCCGCCAGCGTGCAAACCGTGGGCACCATCGACTTCACCGCGTCGAGGCGAAGCTCATCGTGGTCTTCATCGAGCACGGAGGTCACCGGATCGCCGTCTCCGTTGACATCCGAGCGCAGCGCCGCCGTATCGGCCATTTCCGGCGACAACTCCGGCCAGGTAAACCCTAGCCCTCCCACGCCGTTAGATCTGAAACAGACGCGTAGGATTAGATCCCCTAACGAATCGGTATGTTACCGTTAGATCGAGATCTGACGGCTCAGATCTAACCACTTATCCACGTCACCCTAGCCTAGTCAGCACCCAGTCAGCACACCCACCCAATCACAGAGCCCCACGTGGCTAGCCTGTAAATTCAATTATTCTCCCGCTGGAATTATTTTGGCGGTTTTACAGATTAGTCCCTGCAACTTAGATCTAACATAACTTTTGATCCATAAGCCCAAATTTAGCAATCTTGGACTTTTTGGAAAGCCCTTGACATTTAGAAACTTTTAGCACTGGCCAAATGCAAATTTGAAAAACTTAAATTTGTTCAAA
This sequence comes from Alopecurus myosuroides, assembly GCA_028641055.1. Taxonomy (NCBI): domain Eukaryota; kingdom Viridiplantae; phylum Streptophyta; class Magnoliopsida; order Poales; family Poaceae; genus Alopecurus; species Alopecurus myosuroides. The sequence continues at coordinate 289,680,054 of CM054062.1, read as the reverse complement.
TTCAAATATGCTTGTTTGATGAAATTTGGCATAATTCAAATTCTACAAATCCAAAAATTGTAAATAAAATATATTTGGAAACCTTAGGATGTGTACTTTCATATCCCCTGTCCCAAAATAATTGTTGATCAAATTAAAATTGAATTTAGAATTAATTGGAGTATTTGAGTAATTTTGTCATAGATTTAATTCTGTAAATAATTTCAATATAGTTCCTTTTGCAAAATTGTTCCATTTGACAACCTTGGACCAGAAAAACCTTGCCCAAACATTTTGGACACCCTTGGACCATGACCATGTATTTTAGCCAAAAATCCATCATAGTAGTCCATCTAGTTATTATGTCTTAGATTTTGTTTCTATTTCTTTCTACCATTGTTTGTTGTGGCCATTTTGAATCCAAGACCAAGTCCCTTGTATGTAAACCATCTAAGAGACCAAGTAGTGAACCTCAAACACTAGTACTATAGGTTTCTATCTACTCCTCCATCCCCCTATTCTTGCTTCAAGAATCTATCAAGTTAGCAAATGAAAAACAAGACTCAAGCAATAGAAGGCTCTTCACTTTCAACTTGGTGGCAACATGAAGAGCTACAAGGAAGATCAATGAAGAAGTTTTGAAGAAAAGACTTGTACTCCACACCTAGAAGAAAACTCAAGAAGTACAAGTGTGAAGAAATTTAGAAGAAAACATCTCCCCCTCTCTTCCTATCCTTCTTCTTATTTTCTTTCCAATTTGACTTAGTGGTATTTGTGCCCATCCCATACCCAAACCAATCAGTGAAGTGAAAGCCCTGAAGAATTTATCAAGACCAAGAGAAGAATCCATCCAAGGAACAAGACTACAATAGAAGCATGAAGATGATCTTCAAGAAGGCAATCAGATGAGGTCTAGAAGCAATTCACACAAGTTGAAGAATAACAAGTTGTTTTTGTCCAACCATTGACCCAAATGGAAAACCCAAGACTTAGTAATATTTTCCCTTGAATGATGAAGTTAGTAGACCTACCCTAACCACAATGGAAAATACTAACATAGTCACTCAAATATTTTTGAAGGTGAATATGACCAAGTGTTTGCATGTATTACTTTAGTTGAAGAAGTAATATGTTTATTCTTAGTGAACTCTTGGAACTTCCTCGACAAGTATGGTTATAATAAAGTTTGATCACTACAAAATCCACCTAGTCCTTCCCAAGTAAACCATTGGAATTTCCTTAACAAGTATGAGACCATTAGAGAATGAATATTTCAACTCAAACCTAGACTTTGTCCTAACCAATTTGGTTAAGCCCCTTTTGATATGTTAGTTGCTATGTATGTTTTCTACACTTGTATGTTTGCTTACTAGCATGTTTGTTTATTTTGTTATTATGTTTTCAATGAATAGATTATACGGAGAGCAACGATCTTTTGTGAAGAGAGTGTGATATCTTCACCAACTTCATCAAGGCAAGTAACACACCATCAACTACCCATTATTTTCTATATGCATCAGTTGATTTTGAGTAGTATGCATGATAGGAAATTTTACTAAGTTATACTATGCTATACTATTATCCTAGTAGTGTGTAGCCATCCCTTTTACCTTGTTATTTTGATAGCCTTAGAATTTACTAGGTGCTATGCAATGTTACAAATTGTTTTACTAGATGTTGAGGAAAAATCCTAAGTATAACTAATGAATGAACCACCTGGGTGGAAGTGGTAAGACTGGGTTATGTTGAGTGTTTCCTGAGGGCCCTTATCTAAGGGTTATTCCACTTGAGGTTGTCACTTGCGGATGGCCACCCAGGAACAAAGAGATTACTATGTCCTTCTAAGTTTAGTAGCTTCCCGTGCAGCCTTTTGACATTATGGGCTCTGTCTTGATCAACTAAGTTGTGAGAGTTCAGCCCAGGCTTGACAAGCAGATGTAGCAAAATTATAGGTGGAACGGGTCTTGCCGGTGGGTTTGAATTTTTCTTCTGAAAGATCTCGTCTCAATTCTCTCCTTTCCATGATGCACTCCGGGTGTATAGGATGTTTGGGCTAATTGAAGACAAAGGGTGAAAGTGCACAACCTCTGCACAGTTAGAAACTAAGATCTTAGCCGTGTCCCCGGTTATGGACAACTATGAGCAGCTGGACAAGGATTGACGGAAGAATCTCATCATCAATTTAAATAAGTAAAATTTTGACCAAGTGAACAGTATTGTGGTGCTTGGATCTTAATCCAATGTTGCCACCCTTTTGAAAAGAAAAGTTGGTTTTACAAAAGTGATAGGAGAAAACTGGCTTTATGCAAAACTTAGCCAAAACTCCACTCAGCCAAATAAGCATGTAGTATTAGTCTTGCCATTTATATCCACCATAGTGTTACTTGCCAATACATTAAATTGTATTGACTCCCTTGTGGCTGCATATTCCATATTGCAGATGTTTCTGAAGACGAGTGAGGATTTCGTTTAGGATCTCGAGACTATCGCCAACATGTTTTGCCTGTGGCACATGAAGAAGATGGGCTCAATGTTGTTCTATGCTTTCCGCTGTAATACTTTGTTTTCTGCTAGTCTTCTAAGACTATGCAAGTTGTAATACTATTTTGTAAAGACTGGATCATGCGATGTAATAGAATTTGATGCATTTGCATGATATTTCATTTTGTACTGTGGTGCTAGCAATTGATCCAGGGACTAGCACAATAACACAGGTATTCCATCTTTATTAAAAGTTGGGATGCTACAAAATGGTATCAGAGCATTGTGTTGCCTGTAGGATTCGAGAACCTAAGTTTGGATTAGAATAGGAAAAACCATAGGAATAAAATATATATACTTTTTAACAACTCCACAAAGAAATCTTTTATATCTTCATTTCTCCTCGTACTCCTTTCCATGATACATTTCTAATGTGTAATCCTATCTATAGATGACCAACATCATTGAATCACTCAAGAAAGGACCAATGATGACCATGACCCTGGAGTGTGACACAGATTTTCCAAGAGCATTGAAGGATCTCATGTCAATCATGGGATTTGAAGGACCAGCAGTCTACTGGGGCTTTCCCTACATTGATGAGGAAGATGATCTTGAATATTGGTGGGTGCAGATTCATCTGTACATGAACAAGGAGTACGACCACAAGAAGAGGAGATTGCATGCTTACCAACAAGGAGGTGCATTTGACATTCTTTGATTCAGCAAGAAGTGCTGCATGGAGGGCTATTGAAGAACTTACTGAGAGACTCAAGTGGAGACTTCACAACACTAAGAAGATTCTCAAGGAAGCCGAAGAAGAGATCAACACTCTTGAAAAAGAGATTTCAATGTACAAGAACGCGGAGATCATTGTGAAGACTGAGTATTGAAGACCTATCATGAGGAATAAATCAAGAAAGTTGTTACCATGCCTTGAATAGTAGACCACCATGAGATGTAACAAAGTTGTGAGACACGAAACACGATTAGAGTATTGATCATACTAATGAGTGTGGTATGACAATACTAGATGTTTTCCTAAAACTATGTTGTTGGTGTGATGAATGTGTTGCTATATGTTTGTTATGTGTTGTTTGTAAGATGAGTTTCCTTGATCTGCTGTGTTTGGATAGGAACCTTCTTAGATCCTTTCTAACCTCTACTGATCTTCCCTAAAACATCAAAACAGATGTCTAGCCAGAATGCCAACAACCCGGAGAACTCAATAGCAATGCAGATGCTACTGGAAGCTCAAACTCAGCTGATACAACTGATGACCCAGAACCAAGCAAGCAACCCCAATATGGAGTTAACACCAGGAATGCAACAAGTGTTAGATACCCAATCCCAGATAGTTCACATGATGTCCCAAAACATGACCAATAGTGGAAACCATCAACCCTTGGTAGCTAGAGATAACTAGGAGACAGAAGAAGAAATGTTTTCAAACACCCAAAGCCTGCAAATCTTGTGGTGAGATAGGACACTATTCCAAAGATTGTCCTGATGAGTGGCCCCATGGTGTTTGCCTTCAAGGATGACAACAACAGGACATCAAAAGATCAAGTTGAGAGGAACCCGAAGACTTTTGATTGACCCAAAGAGTGACCCCTCAGTGTCAAAGGTAGTTCAACATACCTATGTTGGTCTACACCTCTACCACAGAGGAAAGATCTACTCAAGCTAATTTAGAATCAATCTACACTCCAATCTAATGAAAATAGACTACCCACAAAAGTTTCTTTTAAGGGTGGTAGCCCACCCAGTTGTTTTGGAATCCAATTACCCAAATCTTTCTTTCTAACCTTCCCAAATCTCGGGACGAGATTTCTTTTAAGGGTGGTAGTCTGTAACATCCCTGATTTTTGGAAAATGCAAAAATCACAAAATTTTGAAACTTTTTGTTTTCATATTGTGCAAGTCACAAAAAAACCAAATGAGAAGCAAGAAACAAAAGAAAACAATACATATTTCAATGAAATTGAGTTCACCAATCCAATTATGCCTTGTTCCTTAAACCCTAAAACCTTATTAAAAAAAAATAAGTTTCTTTATATAAAGGGAATATCTTTTATTAACAAACCTTTACCTAAAATGTTTACAACTCCAATATTAATCTGAATTTATTTTATGGCAACAACAATAAAAGATATATAACCCTTAATAAAGTTCTAAAGCCCCAAAGGTATTTGATGAGAATAAAATTGTTAGTAATAACTTTTAGTTGATATTCCAAGTTTTAAACATGAAGGTGTGAAAAATAAAATGCATTGTTTGGAAAATAACATAAAAAGAGTTTTGAAAACAATATTATGACATGTGGTTTTATCCTAAATTTATTGATCAACAATATTAATTAATTGATAAGAACTAATTAAATAACATTAAGTTACTATTAGTAAATCCTTCATATTAAAATGTGAAATAGTTTTAAAATGGCTTTCCAAAAATAATTTATGACAAGTAAAATGTCTCTGAAATTTTATTTAGACAATAACATAAATTTATTATTTTCTAAATTTTAAAATGGCCTTAAAGTATTATTAGTGTTTTATTTATCTTTCAAAATATATAATTGTGAAAACATGGTGGAATGACTTTCAAATTCTTGTTTTCAACATTTATAATGTCACTAAAATCTTAGTTGACCAATAACTATGTTTTATAAAAATTGAAATTAAAAATCACATTAAGTAACTATTAAGGAATTATTCAAATTCCCAAATTCAAAAATAAAATATGATGATTTTGTTTCCAAAAATGGTACTGTTGGAAAGTACTTGAAATTTCAAGAATTTAGAAATTTGTTTCATGTCATTTGGACACTTAAAACAGAAATTATGATTTAATTAGATAAACAGAAATTAAAAGAAAGAAAGGGATGATGTCATTGCTGACGTCATCATCTTCTTCCTCAGGATGGAAATTGCGTTCATTTCGGCCGAATTGATATCCCCTCAATCGCGCGCCATTAAGGCCATGAATACCTTCCCTCTCTATCTCTATAAAACGCCCCCGAGGCCCTCCTCGTTTCCCCTCTGTCCAGTCTTCAAATACCGAGGCCACACCACCGTGATTCGTCGCCGGAGTCCGCAGCTGCCGCCGCCGTTCTTCATCACTTCCGGCCACAGCAGTAGGTTCCCGCCGCCCATTTTACGCCCCTCCTCTTCCCCTCAACTCCCTGCACCCCCTCATGCCCTTGTTTCGGTTTTCCCGCAGCGGAACCACGTCCCCGACGAGCACCGGAGTTGCTCCGCCTCGGGACATCGCCGCGCCATCACTCGAGGCCGCCAGCGTGCAAACCGTGGGCACCATCGACTTCACCGCGTCGAGGCAAAGCTCATCGTGGTCTTCATCGAGCGCGGAGGTCACCGGATCGCCGTCTCCGTTGACATCCGAGCGCAGCACCGCCGTATCGGCCATTTCCGGGGACAACTCCGGCCAGGTAAACCCTAGCCCTCCCACGCCGTTAGATCTGAAACAGACGCGTAGGATTAGATCCCCTAACGAATCGGTATGTTACCGTTAGATCAAGATCTGACGGCTCAGATCTAACCACTTATCCACGTCACCCTAGCCTAGTCAGCACCCAGTCAGCACACCCACCCAATCACAGAGCCCCACGTGGCCAGCCTGTAAATTCAATTTTTCTCCCGCTGGAATTATTTTGGCAGTTTTACAGATTAGTCCCTGCAACTTAGATCTAACATAACTTTTGATCCATAAGCCCAAATTTAGCAATCTTGGACTTTTTGGAAAGCCCTTGACATTTAGAAACTTTTAGCACTGGCCAAATTCAAATTTGACAAACTTAAATTTGTTCAAATTCAAATATGCTTGTTTGATGAAATTTGGCATAATTCAAATTCTACAAATCCAAAAATTGTAAATAAAATATATTTGGAAACCTTAGGATGTGTACTTTCATATCCCCTGTCCCAAAATAATTGTTGATCAAATTAAAATTGAATTTAGAATTAATTGGAGTATTTGAGTAATTTTGTCATAGATTTAATTCTGTAAATAATTTCAATATAGTTCCTTTTGCAAAATTGTTCCATTTGACAACCTTGGACCAGAAAAACCTTGCCCAACCATTTTGGACACCCTTGGACCATGACCATGTATTTTAGCCAAAAATCCATCATAGTAGTCCATCTAGTTATTATGTCTTAGATTTTGTTTCTATTTCTTTCTACCATTGTTTGTTGTGGCCATTTTGAATCCAAGACCAAGTCCCTTGTATGTAAACCATCTAAGAGACCAAGTAGTGAACCTCAAACACTAGTACTATAGGTTTCTATCTACTCCTCCATCCCCCTATTCTTGCTTCAAGAATCCATCAAGTTAGCAAATGAAAAACAAGACTCAAGCAATAGAAGGCTCTTCACTTTCAACTTGGTGGCAACATGAAGAGCTACAAGGAAGATCAATGAAGAAGTTTTGAAGAAAAGACTTGTACTCCACACCTAGAAGAAAACTCAAGAAGTACAAGTGTGAAGAAATTTAGAAGAAAACATCTCCCCCTCTCTTCCTATCCTTCTTCTTATTTTCTTTCCAATTTGACTTAGTGGTATTTGTGCCCATCCCATACCCAAACCAATTAGTGAAGTGAAAGCCCTGAAGAATTTATCAAGACCAAGAGAAGAATCCATCCAAGGAACAAGACTACAATAGAAGCATGAAGATGATCTTCAAGAAGGCAATCAGATGAGGTCTAGAAGCAATTCACACAAGTTGAAGAATAACAAGTTGTTTTTGTCCAACCATTGACCCAAATGGAAAACCCAAGACTTAGTAATATTTTCCCTTGAATGATGAAGTTAGTAGACCTACCCTAACCACAATGGAAAATACTAACATAGTAACTCAAATATTTTTGAAGGTGAATATGACCAAGTGTTTGCATGTATTACTTTAGTTGAAGAAGTAATATGTTTATTCTTAGTGAACTCTTGGAACTTCCTCGACAAGTATGGTTATAATAAAGTTTGATCACTACAAAATCCACCTAGTCCTTCCCAAGTAAACCATTGGAATTTCCTTAACAAGTATGAGACCATTAGAGAATGAATATTTCAACTCAAACCTAGACTTTGTCCTAACCAATTTGGTTAAGCCCCTTTTGATATGTTAGTTGCTATGTATGTTTTCTACACTTGTATGTTTGCTTACTAGCATGTTTGTTTATTTTGTTATTATGTTTTCAATGAATAGATTATACGGAGAGCAACGATCTTTTGTGAAGAGAGTGTGATATCTTCACCAACTTCATCAAGGCAAGTAACACACCATCAACTACCCATTATTTTCTATATGCATCAGTTGATTTTGAGTAGTATGCATGATAGGAAATTTTACTAAGTTATACTATGCTATACTATTATCCTAGTAGTGTGTAGCCATCCCTTTTACCTTGTTATTTTGATAGCCTTAGAATTTACTAGGTGATATGCAATGTTACAAATTGTTTTACTAGATGTTGAGGAAAAATCCTAAGTATAACTAATGAATGAACCACCTGGGTGGAAGTGGTAAGACTGGGTTATGTTGAGTGTTTCCTCAGGGCCCTTATCTAAGGGTTACTCCACTTGAGGTTGTCACTTGCGGATGGCCACCCAGGAACAAAGAGATTACTGTGTCCTTCTAAGTTTAGTAGCTTCCCGTGCAGCCTTTTGACATTATGGGCTCTGTCTTGATCAACTAAGTTGTGAGAGTTCAGCCCAGGCTTGACAAGCAGATGTAGCAAAATTATAGGTGGAACGGGTCTTGCCGGTGGGTTTGAATTTTTCTTCTGAAAGATCTCGTCTTAATTCTCTCCTTTCCATGATGCACTCCGGGTGTATAGGATGTTTGGGCTAATTGAAGACAAAGGGTGAAAGTGCACAACCTATGCACAGTTAGAAACTAAGATCTTAGCCGTGTCCCCGGTTATGGACAACTATGAGCAGCTGGACAAGGATTGACGGAAGAATCTCATCATCAATTTCAATAAGTAAAATTTTGACCAAGTGAACAGTATTGTGGTGCTTGGATCTTAATTCAATGTTGCCACCCTTTTGAAAAGAAAAGTTGGTTTTACAAAAGTGATAGGAGAAAACTGGCTTTATGCAAAACTTAGCCAAAACTCCACTCAGCCAAATAAGCATGTAGTATTAGTCTTGCCATTTATATCCACCATAGTGTTACTTGCCAATACATTAAATTGTATTGACTCCCTTGTGGCTGCATATTCCATATTGCAGATGTTTCTGAAGACGAGTGAGGATTTCGTTTAGGATCTCGAGACTATCGCCAACATGTTTTGCCTGTGGCACATGAAGAAGATGGGCTCAATGTTGTTCTATGCTTTCCGCTGTAATACTTTGTTTTCTGCTAGTCTTCTAAGACTATGCAAGTTGTAATACTATTTTGTAAAGACTGGATCATGCGATGTAATAGAATTTGATGCATTTGCATGATATTTCATTTTGTACTGTGGTGCTAGCAATTGATCCAGGGACTAGCACAATAACACAGGTTTTCCATCTTTATTAAAAGTTGGGATGCTACACCCAAGAACGCCTCGCACACCACGTGATGGAGGGATGATAACCCGGTATGCTAACGTCAGGGAGTAACTCGGCCCAAAGGACGCTGTGCAAGACCCGGCTTAGGGAAAAGGAGCTTCTAGAAGGCCCAGGAGTGTACGCCTCGTAACCCGGATTGTGGGTTCCGATAAGGAAGTTTAGTGTTTTGTAAGTAGTGTCCGGGTAGGATTCCGAGTACGCCTTGGATAGCAAGCCAGGGGTTCCGGGGATTATATAAGCCGGCCCCTAGGGTTAGATCGACGAGTTCACAAGAGACACAAGTTTACGAGATAGAGATTGTGAGATATCGAGTATCCATTGTAACACGAGTATCAAGATAGTATATTCAGATCGTAGACTCGGCGACTTGATTGCCGGCTACCAGATTGCGTATCACCATGATTTCCCTTGAGCTAAACCCTCTCCCAAACACCAGAGTCGATTTGCCCCAAGACAAGTTACCCCCGGTAACGTCTGCCGTGATTATCCCATGACAGTTGGCGCCCACCATGGGGCCTACGTTCAAGGGTGTTTACATCACGGGAGAAGCTCGGGAGAACATGAAGAACCTCGTCGTCGGCGAGATCTACACCAACCCTGAAGGAGAGAAGATGGTGGACGATTTTGGCTGGGGGCCAGAGTCGGATCTGCTCGAATCCGGATCCGTCATCACGATCGGCCGGGTCAATGTCTTCGTCGGCATGGTACGTGCGTTCGGTTCAATCCCTGACGATTTTGGATTTGATTCTGTGTCAGGAGAGGCCACCCATGTTCAGTCGGACGGAGAAGAATCGGTCGGGACGGTGGATCCGAAAGAGGAGCCCACCACGAAGAGGGAACAGCCGGAGGAGCCGGCATGGACCCCGCGTGGCCGGGTCATAAGGGAGGATGATACCGAGTCTATCTTGCACCTGCTGGAGGACCGGTACGAGGAAGATAGCTACGATGAGGAGGAGTATGAGTCTTCGCCAAGCATTGCGCGCCAGGTCGCGGTCTACATGGCCCCTGTAACCAACCTCAATCAGGGGAACGAGACTACGGCCGCGGTCGGAGCGGCGCAAGCGTTGGCCCAGCAGCAAAATCCGGCTGAAGGAAATCCGGTTCTGACCCGGGTTGACGGAGAGTCGGCTTCAGTCACCAGCCGAGCGGCGGATAGCGAGATGCAGGCAAATATGTTTGGGTTCCTGGCTCACAGGACGCCGGGGGCAGGTCCCGCAACACCCGGCCCTGTTCAGTAACAATATTGTCTTGGACCCAACAGTGTTAGCTAATGTGATAACCCCGGAAAACGCCGCGACACGTGCCAGGGAGTTGGAGGTAGCACGCCGCGCGCTAGAACAACAAAGAAGAGATGTAGAAGCAGAAAAGCAAGGGGTAGCCACGTGCCAACGTGAACTGGACGCGCTGGAGAACCGGCTCCGAGCTGAGACAAGCAGGGTGCATCAGAGATATCAGACAAGATTACCGGCGATGGGAGGAGTCATAAACCCTAACGCACTATTCATTACACCCCAGGATCAGCCGATTCCGGCTGTGAATCAGGAAACTGTGCATCAACCGGCAACTGGAGCAGGACAGCCGGCAAACATGCAAGCCGGGTTACCCACACTGCAGACTGGGGCCCCTGTCGGCAACACAGCGCCACCACCACCACCACCACCACCACCATCACGATTTCGTACACCACCAGGGCACTTCAATAACCCCATGGATAATGTATATGCCGCAACGTTAGCATTGAATCAGATCCCCGTAAGAGAGTCACCCCATGCGGAGCAGACCCGACGGGCGATCGATTTGTTGCATACAGCAGTGGCACAACAGGTTAATTACCCGGATAACAGGAGTGGAATGCATGGAACACCTGATATCAGCCAGCAACACGGCAATGCCGGCAATTTGCAAACAAGTTCAGCGCGCCGGAGGGCAGAGCAACATCAAATGCCGCCTCCTCCTCGCATGCAAGCAGCACCAGCAGTATCAGCAGCACAAGCTATTGTGGATAGTTCTAGAGCTAGGAGAGCCGTGGCCGGGTCTGCGGTGCATGGACCAGCAGTAGCGCCGCGTACAGCCATACCCCCCGCAGGATCGCATGTTTCCCGGGTGAGACCAGTACCGACTAATCTCGCTGGGCCCAAGTGTCTGACGGATAACATAAGGGCTGAGCCTTACCCGGATAAATTCAAGGAACCAGGTAAAGTAGTGAACTATGAGCCGACTATGGATCCAGAAACATGGTTGAGCAGTTACGAGATGGCTATGTCGATCCGCAACGCGTCTGAAAACCTTCAAGCTAAATTCATGTACCTAATGATGTCGGAAGGAGCAGCAAAGTTGTGGTTCAACAATTTACCGGAAGGATCTATCAAGTCATGGGGAGAGTTGAAAACTGCATTTATCAAGCACTTTCACGGAACATGCAGGAAGTTGTTTACTATCGACGATCTGGAACGGTGTGTACAAAAGAAGGGAGAGTCGGCACGCAGCTGGGTGCGCCGGGTTATGGAGATATTGCATTCATCTACAGATATTCAGCCGAAAGATGCGTTGCAGGCTATGGCCAAAACATGCAAGTATACACCTTTAGTGCAGAAATTAACTCGCATGAAATCCAGTCGGAATGCTCCAGAAGTTACAATGGGAGAACTAATGGATGCGTGCAACAAACATGCTGCAACGGATACCACGGAAGAGGACGTTGATGACAAGAAAGCAAAAGCAAATACAGGCAATAACGGAAGAGCCGGCAATGGATCTACGCCGGGTAACCATGGAGGTAACAATGGGAACAACCAGAACAAGCGCCCGTTCGAGGGAAATTCCGAGTTTGTCGCTAGCACAGAAGCCGGGTCTTCAAGGCCCAGGGCAGAAGGAAATTTCAACGCAGGAAATCATAATGGAGGAAATTATCAGGGGCCACCAAGGCCGGGTAACAACTGGGATATCTTCAGAATGGCGTGCCCGAAACACAGCAGGAACGGAAGGCCAGCTAACCACTCATTGGAGAAACGTGCGGATTTGCAGAGATGGAAGAACGAGGAAGTGAACAAGGCTATGCGAGGTGCAGGCCGGGGAGGAGGACCGGGTCCGGGTGGAAACCCGGGCAACGGCCCACCCCCAGCAGGCAACCCGGGAGTTGGGAATCCGGGTAATAACCAGGGAGGAGCTGGAGGTTTCCAAGCCAACCCCAAGCAATTGGGCCAATACCACGTCCACACCACAGGAATTTCTAACAAGGATAGAAAGATACTAAAGAAGGCAGTAAACTTGGTTTCCTCAGCTGTCCCGAGATACCTGAGGTGGTCCGAGCAGGATGTAACATGGAGCAGAAGAGATCACCCGGAAAGAATAGAACACCCGGGAGTGCTAGCATTGGTGGTTGCACCACAGGTTAATGGTTATGAACTGAAAAAGGTCTTAATGGACGGTGGAAGCAGCATCAACATCCTATATTGGGAAACTTTCTTACGCATGGGTCTCAAGGAGTCTCAGCTACAGAAAAGTTCAACAGTTTTTCATGGAATAGTGCCGGGTCACTCAGCGTGCCCCGAAGGAAAGATTACTTTGGAACTTGCTTTCGGAGAATCGAAGGACAATTTCCGGGTAGAGTGGCTCACGTTCGAAGTGGTGAAGTTGCGCAGTCCTTATCACACGCTATTTGGGAGGCCGGCTTACGCCAAGTTCATGGCCAGGCCGTGTTACGTGTACCTACAGCTAAAAATCCCGGGTCCTAAACAGACCATCACTATACATGGAAGCCGGGATATAGCGGCTGAGTGTGACGAAGGAGATGCGGCAATGGCAGAACAAGCCTGTAGAAAGGAGGAGCTTAAATACTACCGGTCTCAAGTAGACCCGGACGACAGAACAGCGCTGAAGAGACCAAACACTGAGGATGAGAGAGCAAAATTCAAAGCAGCACAAGATACCAAGATGGTAGCCTTCGTCGAAGGTGATCCCTCCAAGCAATTTGCTATAGGATCTAACATGGATGATGAGCAGGAAAAAGCACTTGTGGAGTTTATTCGTTCAAATCAGGATGTGTTCGCTTGGACGCCTAGCGATATGCCGGGTATCCCTACAGAGCTGGCAGAGCACAGTTTGCACGTTGATCCCAAATCCAGGCCCGTGAAGCAGGGACTGAGAAAGATGAATGAGGAAAGAAGAAGGGCTATCGGCGAAGAAATTGCCCGGCTGTTGACGGCCGGCTTTATCATGGAAGTATTTCACCCGGAGTGGCTTGCAAATCCGGTTCTCGTGATGAAAAAGACCAATGAGTGGAGGATGTGCATTGATTATACGAGTCTCAACAAGCATTGCCCAAAGGATCCGTTTGCGCTTCCAAGGATAGATCAGATCATAGATGAAGTGGCTGGAAGTGACCTATTATGTTTCCTGGATGCATATTCCGGGTATCATCAGATCAAGCTCAAGAAGGAAGACTGGGAGAAAACGTCGTTCATAACCCCTTTTGGAGCCTTTTGTTACAAAACCATGACCTTTGGATTGAAGAACGCCGGCGCAACCTATCAGCGGTGCATTCAGAAGTGCTTTGAGGACCAAATTGGACGCAACGTTCATGCTTATGTGGATGACGTGGTGATCAAGACCAGAAAGGCAGAGACATTTATTGATGATCTGAAGGAAACATTCAAGAACCTGAGAAGATACCAGATGAAACTTAACCCGACCAAGTGTGTATTTGGAGTCCCAGCAGGGAAGTTACTCGGTTTCATTGTTTCAGAGAGAGGGATTGAAGCAAACCCGGATAAAATGAAAGCTATCCAGAGTCTGAAAAAGCCGGAAAACCTGAAGCATGTTCAGAAGCTTACAGGGTGTGTAGCAGCGCTGAGCCGGTTTATATCAAGACTCGGAGAGAAGGCAATACCCTTGTACCGGCTCTTGAGGAAATCAGATAAATTCGTTTGGGACCAAGAGGCGGATGAGGCAATCGATGCACTAAAAAAGCAACTATCTGAGGCACCAGTCCTAGCAGCTCCGGGTCCTAAAGAGCCCATGTTACTATACGTTGCAGCGGGGCCCCGGGCGGTTAGCGCAGTGGTTGTCGTTGAGCGCAAGGAGGATGGAAAAGATCACCCGGTCCAGAGGCCGGTTTATTATGTCAGTGAGGTGTTATCAGAAGCAAAGCAGCGCTACCCGCATTGGCAGAAGTTGGTTTTCGGGGTCTTCATGGCCAGCCGGAAATTGAAACCGTATTTTCAGGAACACCCCATAACAGTGGTTAGCTCTATACCAACGTCAGATATCATCAGAAACTCGGATGCAATAGGCAGAATAGCCAAGTGGGCGATCGAGATGGGAGATTATCACATCAACTACGAGCCCAGGTCAGCAATCAAATCTCAAGATCTAGTTGATTTCATTAACGATTGGACTCACACAGGCATGCCCACAATGACTCCAAGTTCCGAGTCTTGGATAATGCACTTTGATGGCTCCAAGCAGTACGAGGGATCAGGAGCTGGAGTGGTACTCACATCACCTAAAGGAGACAAGTTGAGCTACGTATTGCAGATTCACTTTGATTGTTCCAACAACGTGGCCGAGTATGAGGCATTATTGCATGGATTGAGGATAGCCAAGGAGATGAATATCAAGAGAATACGATGCTATGGGGACTCGGATCTTGTGGTACAGCAAGTCTCGCGAACTTGGGATAGAAAAGATGCAACTATGGCAGCATACCGCAGAGAGGTGGACCGGGTTGCCGGGTGCTTTTCCGGGTATGAGGTGGAGCATATAGATAGGAGAAAAAACGAGGCAGCAGATACACTCGCCAGACTCGGCTCGTGCAGAGAGCCGGTTCCACCCAATGTGTGCCTGGACGAGCTATGGCGACCATCAGTTAAAGCCGAGTCTGAGGAAGAACTGGCTAACAAAGACCCGGATTTGGAGCTCGTGGCCACAATACGCACTATTCCTGAGTGGACAGAGCCGTTCCTGGCTTACCTGTCACGGGGCGAGTTACCACAGCAAGAGGTACTAGCAAGGCAAATTTTGAGGCGAGCAAAAGGCTATTCTATCATCAATGGGGAGTTATATAAAAGGAGCGCTGCAGGAGTATTTTTGCGCTGTGTAGCACCAGAAGAAGGCCGGCAAATCCTGAAAGAGATCCACGAAGGAGACTGTGGGCATCACGCATCCACAAGGTCCCTTGTGTCCAAGGCATATAGGCACGGCTTCTTCTGGCTCACAGCTTTAGCAGATGCGGAACGCTTGGTGGCAAGGTGCGACGGATGCCAGAGGTACGCCCGTGTCACGACCCCGGACTCAGAGATATACATACTGTTATGTGCTCCTAGCCATGGACTCACAAGGGCTTCAGGGTTACCAGCCCTGGCCGCAACAAACAACGGCAGGCAGACTGGATTCATCGGCACGTAGTCCGGATCCCCAGTCTACTACTCCTTGTATCCATGCTAGTCATAACCAACTATGCATATCAAAGCGTCCACGAATCGAATGAAACTGAAGGAAACGGGACCAAAGTTATACAGAGATGCTATGTGTCCAGAAAGTGCAACAACAATCGAGGGTTACTGGGGTTACCTCGCCCCAGGCCGATCACATCGACAGGCGGGCTCGGACATGGATCATCGGCTCCACAACCCCTCGATTGCGACAACTATGCAGGCATAGCCAAAACTGTATAACAATGAGCTCGAAACCAACAACCGATCAAAGCAGTACTCTAAACATGAAGCTTTATTAAACAAGTGTTACTAGAGTATAGCTTACAAACAGAGGTCACACGACCCAACATTACATCAGACAACGGAAGGCAAATTATGTTGCTAATCAACAAGAACCAAAAGGCCTAAGAGGCCGCAACATAAGGCGACGTCCCAGCCCATAGATTCCAGGCTGCTACCTGGGAACCCCAAACTACTCGTCGATGTCCACGTTGAATCACCACCGATGGAGTTCTTCTCCTGAACCAAAATTAAGCAAACCTGAGTACGGGAGGTACTCAACAAGACTTAGTTAACCTATTATATATCTGCTACTTTCATAAAAGGGTTTTATGCAGGCCACTTTGCGTAAAGCAATCTTTGTTTTGCAAGTTGAGGAAGGAATAGCACGTCTCATGGAGTATTTTGAAAACAGATGAGAAAACTACTCAGCTACTGAGATCATCATATTCTTGTATTCCACCAAGTCCTTCTCATTCCCACACTATCTCATGCTACAAGGATCACCCCTCCCGGCATCTCCGGGGAGGCACCCTTCATTCATGGTTGGCATGTTTTAGTCATTCCGTTGAAGTTATCTATGATCACAGAATCCGTTGCCAAGTCGTCCGTAACCGTGGACACGGCTTCTCGAGGAGATTCATCCCTGCAGGGGGTACACTTTACCCACACGTACCATCCGACTCTTAACGCCACATGTACGCTCGTCCATGGAGCGCGGCAGAGGGTGGCTGGCCACGACCTTTACCTTGCTCGACCCTATCCATGAGTCAACCCAAACAGGGCCACCCCGTCAACAGGGAGTTGGCCACCTCCTGACGGCACCTGTTCTGTGAGTCGGGAACAAGATCCGTGTACGTCCATCACTTGTCCCGGTCACGCCCTAAGTTTTCTCCAAATCGTTTTCTGACTCACACGCAGATGGAAAGATCAAACTACGTGACTCATGGACGTGGCCAAACAAGTTAGTTGGTCGAGCGCGGTCTGTTAGGCCCCGCGTGTGGTTGCACGCTCAGTCTTGGCTTCGAAGGCGAGAACTCGCTCCTAGGGGCATGAACAGGACAAAACGCCACAACCCATTGTGGCCTCACATCCATGCCGTTATTTAGTCAAGTTATCAAAAATAATACAATTCACAACAACCTGACATAAATGATTCACGTATTGACCAGATTCATCAACCGGATGGATCAGATCACAACTAAGCATGGCTAAGCAAGACTCACAGGGTTTAGCGGAGCGCGCACAAACAAACCTATAGCTGCTAGGTGCAGTGGATCAGGATATCTAGGTTATGCAGTAAGTATAGGAGAACTCTATCTACTGACATCAAATAGTTTGGAACCGAATGCAAGTACGAGATTCAAATCACTTTGAAAACCATATATGAGCAGATAAGAGGTTATGCTTGCCTTGGTTAAAAGAAAACCAGATAAAGTCTTCAGGAATAAGTGCTTGACTTGTCGGTTAAGATCAAGTATTCACCATTGGATTGCTGGCCTTCTCTTCGGAGTCACGTTCTACCGAGGGGGAAACAACACCGAAAGAGAAATAACAATCAACACATGGCATCGATGCAATGCGCAATATGTGTGCATGAGCAATTTAATGCACTGAAATAAAGCCCTAAACATGATCATTGGGTTGCTAAGGTTCATATGGCAGTTATGCAATTTTACTGGAATTAATCCGAAATAGACCCCGGAGGGGGTTTCGGGCGATTATGGAAGTGAGTACCATTTTAAAAGCTCAAATGAGGTTGAAAACATCATGAATAGGTTGCATTTGTCATTTTGAGCAAAATGGTATATAACTTTTAATTTTCTAATTTTAGTGATTAAAAACTTATTTTTCTATTTTTAAATGATTAAATAACATTAAATAAAGCCATTTTTGAACTTTATCAAACATACATGAGAATGACATTTTTGGGTTAGAAATAATTTTGTGAACAGCTCCATATTTTTATTTTATTTTTCTGATTAATAAAACATTAGATATTGAATTATTTAGATTAAACATTTTTTTGGAATTTAAATAACAGGGGAGATATGACATCAGCACTACATCACTGTGGCGTCACCCATCACTGATCTTCACAGGTTCACTCCAAATTCGATCAAATTCGTCAATGATTCTCAAATTAAAGGCTATGGGGAGGTGCAGGGGCTTGAGAGGAACATGTAGGTGGTGATAGGTGACCAAATGGTCACCGGAAAAGCTCACCGGCGTCCATGGCGCGGCGGCGGCCAAGGATGCCCGGCGGGAACATGCTACAGAGAGGGAGGGAGATGGCGGATACCATCCGCGGGTTCAGGAGCTCACAGTGAAGGTGATGGCAAGGTCGGGGTGGCTCGCCGGGGCGGGAATCGGCGGCGGCGACCGGAATTCCGACGGTGGCCGTGGCGCTCTCCGGCGGGAAATCGGGGCGCTCCCGGGGCTCCTCGGATGCCCTACGTGCTCGAGGAGGATGAGACGGAGGTGGTGGAGGCGGTGGAGAACTCGGAGGGGCGCGGGGGAGGCTTGTTCGCCGGCGTCGAGCGCGGATGGCCGGCAGCTAGGGTTTGCTCATCGGAGAAACTTACAGAGAGAGGAGGGTTCGAATGTGGGAGAGGAGGTGGACCACGGCGCTCTCCCTGGAGTCCTATCTGTAGAGAGAGGCCAACCAGGAGGTGGCAAACGGCGAAGGAGCTGCCTCCACGCAGCTGCTTCCTCTGATCCGAGGTAGAAGACAAAGTAAAAAAAACGAAAACCCCCTAGAATTTCTGAAATTTACACATTGGTCCTTTTCTTTTATAAAAGAGGACAGAAAACAATGTTTTGAGGCCCTTTTTGCAAGAATAAAATTTGGCAAAAATACATTTTGGAAAGCTTATGAAATTTCCAATCTTGCCACACTTTTCTTTGGTGTATTTGAATTATTTTTCAATACAAAATTTTGAAACCCATTTGAAGTACTATTTGTGAGATTTTTCTAAAACCATTTAAATTCGCAATTTAAATTATTTCAAACACGAGTTAAACTTTTGTTTTCATGCATGTATGATATGAACTCAACACCACAACACCTTGGTAGCAAAATTGGGATGTTACAAATCTACCCCCTTACAAGAATCTCGTCCCGAGATTCCCGAAGGAGAAGAAAGAAGGAACACCGGTTTTGAACTATCTTCTCGAACCTTACGGTTCTCTTATCGAAGAGGTTGATCCGTAGCATCTTGAAGTGTTGCACGGATACACCTTAGGTAAGAGGGAAACTCTTAGAAAATGATCTTCACGAAGATCGAGTATCTCATGACTAACTCATGATAGGGATGTTCATAAAGAACGTTTGAGTTAACAGGCATGAAACACATCAAGATAACGGAGGGAACTGAGAGAAGGTTTCAGGTTTATGGACGATGGTTCTCGAAAGGATTTAGAATATGAGTTTTGCACAAGACTTTAAATCCTTTTGGGAAAGAAAGGTTGAACAACTCATGACGACGAGGTTTCTTCGGAATAGAATACCAAGATGGGAAGGATTGTCTTGGATACCACAATGTAATATCCGTAGACGAGGGAAAACACGAGAAAACACTGTAATCGTGCATCGGAGAGAATTTGATACTAAATCATGTTCACTCTTCGGAGTTGACACGGAAGATGAAGGAACTTTCATTCCGTCTAATTCCCTCGAAAACTTTGGCGAAGATCAGGATGTTAGTTCACGACAGAATATGAGTAACCACGGAATGTTGGAACACCGTAATTAGGGAGGAATTCTTGGTCACATCGTAAGGATGGGTAACCAACGAGGATTGAAACACGAGAAGGAATAGGGAATCTCTTTCCTATTGTGGTTTGGACGTAGCGATACATCTACCACATGGTTAAGATCCCACGGCTGAAGTAACTGACAAATTCACACAATGTGTGAGATGAACAGAACTTCAGGTACAAACAACTTGAGAAAGGGAACTGATCAATGGCGGTTACAAAACACCACGAGATGATTCTCATGATGAACTTGTTTCCACTGAAAGAGAGGTTTTGGAGGTTCAACGAAGAGAAATTGGAAATATCAACTTCCAGATTCTGCTTGATGTTCTAAATACCGATAGCAGGCTCACGACAAGCCTTCTATAGGTCATCAAGTGAAAGTCAAACTTCGGTTCAAAATAACAATGAGGAAGAATTCTAGAATAAGCTTCACAGAAATCCTCACGGGAAGTGGTTGTTCTTACGGACTCAAGGGGATATGACATTAGGCCTTCCGGCTAGTTGGGTCAACCACTACATCAACCATGCCGGATTCTGAAAATACCTAATTCAATACCCTTGAGGAGACACCAAGCATCGTTGCTGCTTGAGATTCAGCTCTGGTTAGTGGGTTGATAACTCAGACTCGATATGTTTGAGCGAAGAGATTGCACAGGTTACCAACGAGATACATTTACTAGATTCTCAAGACATGGACTATGATGCCAAGCTCAAGAAGATGAGCAGGATTGCAGAACTCATGTATTAGCAACTTGCAAAAGACGGTTGCCCCTACATGACTTACTTTCAATGAAACACATCGGAGTCATTGTTGGGAAGATGGTCACAAAGATAACGAAGTTCATAGACTTCTTCTCTTAAGGAAAAATCAGTCAGTGGCCTTGCGTGGATGCAAACTTCTTCAAATAAATGGAGGTAACAACCTACCATATCAAGAATAGTCCACACATACATGACCGACTTGGAATTCTTCCCGAAGGAACAAGGAAACTATACTCAGATCCATGTCGACAACTTTCACCATAAGCACATGGACTGGAGTAAGCCACTTCGAACATCCAGAACACAACTTCGTGATGACACAAAGATGGTTCTCGAAAGTTTCCAACATTGGTGCCAATTGTTCAACATGAACCTCTTGCAACTTGGGTAAATAGGAATGTCATCGATGGGCTCGACAACACACTTGTCAAAACACTCCAAGAAGAGGGGTTTCATATGATATATGAACAAGGCAGAACATTGGTCAGACCAAAGGACATGAGGTGTACTCGGGCCAAACACCACGAGTGAAAACACCATCAGGATAGTCCTTGAATCTGGACTTGATCTGACGATAGCCCAAATAAAATCAAGGTATAATGACAGCATGTCCATTAAAGAGATACTATCATGCTTCAACACTAGGAAAACTAGATATCCCTTATCAAAGGAACAAGTTGGCGGAGCTTTTGCCTTTCAACTCTCCAAGTTGTTGTTTAAGCTCAACCACTAGTCCAAGGTGTCTAGCGTAGGTTCTTGGAGAGAGGAGTGGTTCAAATTTACTCCTGGTTTAGACATCATGGTCAGGTAAAACCTGGTGATACTTCTAGAAAGACAACCAGAATATCACAACCTACCGTTAGGTCTAGGAATTTGAAAGGAGGCTTGCTTTTCAAAGCAACTGATATGGTCTGGAGAGCTTTGGCATGAACCTAACTCTTTGACCAAGGATGTGCACCGGAATGAACAGATTTGGTAACAAAGTCAACTTCGAACAGAGACCGGGCGACCAATAGTGCTAAGAAGGATACAGATGTTTCCTTAGATTTTTCAAAGCAAAAAGAATTTCTAGGAATAACTGATACACATGTCGATGAGCAGACCCATCATTCTCAAGCATTCAAGCTTGGAGGAAGGGGTGAAGACGGTAAGAGCATCACTTCATCTATAAGGCCATGAAACTTAACACAACCTCTTGATATAAAGGAGTGTGGTACTCGAAGGTAGAACAGAATAGAGGTTAATAAAACTTCTTTATTCTGTGAATTACAAAACTTTGACCTGGTTCTTAAGATGAACGAGGTTCTGGAGTTTGTTTCTCCTGACATTCCAAGGTGGAATGTTCTGACGGAAAACAAGAGCAAACGCATTGAAGGAATCCAACACCATATGTAACTTGGTTTCCAAAGAACGGACGAAGTTCGGAAAGCAACTAAAGAGTAGGAACGTGCTCTGGAAAATCCTGAGATCAGGTTGGATGCACGGGGTAATACTCATGTGTAGAACCCATGCTAAAAGGTTGGTATAGCTGAAATAAGCACAAAGACGTAGATGCCATGGTGATCACTCCTGTGGTGATCCCTTTTGGTTCCAAAAGAAAGCCTATAGCTATTGGAGTTAAGATTACCTAGCCAACCTGGGGTAAAACAGATTCCTCAGGATTCAACGGAACAGAACTTGGGTTAAAGGTCAGCATCCTGTACTGATGTCATGAGAATCACATGGTTATGAAACCACATGGTTCAACCCACCACAATTCAGCACATTCCGGGACCTTCGGTTCAAGTCCAAGGTTAAAAACATTGAGAAAGGAGTAACTACTATCTTAGTGCCACGAAGAACACTACAAACAGCAATCACGAAGTATCTTTCCAAGAGGACAAACTTAGCTCCGGAAGTACTTGAGCAGAGGATAACGGATACCTTCGAGATGAAAGCAGATCTCGAGGTTCAGGATTTAGAACTTTGAAACATGTAGGAATGTGGAATCCGGACAACTTTGGCGGATTAAGATGGGAAGGAAATCTCCCAGTTTAAGAGATAACGGAACACGGAACACACACGACTCTAGGAACTCATAACTAGGTCAACTTGGGTAAAAGATGTCCTTGCCAGAGAAGGCACCTAGGTTTTGAATGACTAGAAGAGATAACAAAACCTTTTCAAATCCAAAATAGATAAGGAGACCCAGAGTTAGAGCGATACCAGGTAAGGAGTAAAAAGAATCCTAAGAAGGTTTTTCACAATCCATTTCGAGTTTCAAAATAGTTTTCATAAACACTAGACTCAACATCGACCAAGCAGCAAGGTTTTCCTACAGGCAGTCCTGCTCTGATACCAAGACTTGTCACGACCCCGGACTCAGAGATATACATACTGTTATGTGCTCCTAGCCATGGACTCACAAGGGCTTCAGGGTTACCAGCCCTGGATTCATCGGCACGTAGTCCGGATCCCCAGTCTACTACTCCTTGTATCCATGCTAGTCATAACCAACTATGCATATCAAAGCGTCCACGAATCGAATGAAACTGAAGGAAACGGGACCAAAGTTATACAGAGATGCTATGTGTCCAGAAAGTGCAACAACAATCGAGGGTTACTGGGGTTACCTCGCCCCAGGCCGATCACATCGACAGGCGGGCTCGGACATGGATCATCGGCTCCACAACCCCTCGATTGCGACAACTATGCAGGCATAGCCAAAACTGTATAACAATGAGCTCGAAACCAACAACCGATCAAAGCAGTACTCTAAACATGAAGCTTTATTAAACAAGTGTTACTAGAGTATAGCTTACAAACAGAGGTCACACGACCCAACATTACATCAGACAACGGAAGGCAAATTATGTTGCTAATCAACAAGAACCAAAAGGCCTAAGAGGCCGCAACATAAGGCGACGTCCCAGCCCATAGATTCCAGGCTGCTACCTGGGAACCCCAAACTACTCGTCGATGTCCATGTTGAATCACCACCGATGGAGTTCTTCTCCTGAACCAAAATTAAGCAAACCTGAGTACGGGAGGTACTCAACAAGACTTATTTAACCTATTATATATCTGCTACTTTCATAAAAGGGTTTTATGCAGGCCACTTTGCGTAAAGCAATCTTTGTTTTGCAAGTTGAGGAAGGAATAGCACGTCTCATGGAGTATTTTGAAAACAGATGAGAAAACTACTCAGCTACTGAGATCATCATATTCTTGTATTCCACCAAGTCCTTCTCATTCCCACACTATCTCATGCTACAAGGATCACCCCTCCCGGCATCTCCGGGGAGGCACCCTTCATTCATGGTTGGCATGTTTTAGTCATTCCGTTGAAGTTATCTATGATCACAGAATCCGTTGCCAAGTCGTCCGTAACCGTGGACACGGCTTCTCGAGGAGATTCATCCCTGCAGGGGGTACACTTTACCCACACGTACCATCCGACTCTTAACGCCACATGTACGCTCGTCCATGGAGAGGGGCAGAGGGTGGCTGGCCACGACTTTTACCTTGCTCGACCCTATCCATGAGTCAACCCAAACAGGGCCACCCCGTCAACAGGGAGTTGGCCACCTCCTGACGGCACCTGTTCTGTGAGTCGGGAACAAGATTCGTGTACGTCCATCACTTGTCCCGGTCACGCCCTAAGTTTTCTCCAAATCGTTTTCTGACTCACACGCAGATGGAAAGATCAAACTACGTGACTCATGGACGTGGCCAAACAAGTTAGTTGGTCGAGCGCGGTCTGTTAGGCCCCGCGTGTGGTTGCACGCTCAGTCTTGGCTTCGAAGGCGAGAACTCGCTCCTAGGGGCATGAACAGGACAAAACGCCACAACCCATTGTGGCCTCACATCCATGCCGTTATTTAGTCAAGTTATCAAAAATAATACAATTCACAACAACCTGACATAAATGATTCACGTATTGACCAGATTCATCAACCGGATGGATCAGATCACAACTAAGCATGGCTAAGCAAGACTCACAGGGTTTAGCGGAGCGCGCACAAACAAACCTACAGCTGCTAGGTGCAGTGGATCAGGATATCTAGGTTATGCAGTAAGTATAGGAGAACTCTATCTACTGACATCAAATAGTTTGGAACCGAATGCAAGTACGAGATTCAAATCACTTTGAAAACCATATATGAGCAGATAAGAGGTTATGCTTGCCTTGGTTAAAAGAAAACCAGATAAAGTCTTCAGGAATAAGTGCTTGACTTGTCGGTTAAGATCAAGTATTCACCATTGGATTGCTGGCCTTCTCTTCGGAGTCACGTTCTACCGAGGGGGAAACAACACCGAAAGAGAAATAACAATCAACACATGGCATCGATGCAATGCGCAATATGTGTGCATGAGCAATTTAATGCACTGAAATAAAGCCCTAAACATGATCATTGGGTTGCTAAGGTTCATATGGCAGTTATGCAATTTTACTGGAATTAACCCGAAATAGACCCCGGAGGGGGTTTCGGGCGATTATGGAAGTGAGTACCATTTTAAAAGCTCAAATGAGGTTGAAAACATCATGAATAGGTTGCATTTGTCATTTTGAGCAAAATGGTATATAACTTTTAATTTTCTAATTTTAGTGATTAAAAACTTATTTTTCTATTTTTAAATGATTAAATAACATTAAATAAAGCCATTTTTAAACTTTATCAAACATACATGAGAATGACATTTTTGGGTTAGAAATAATTTTGTAAACATCTCCATATTTTTATTTTATTTTTCTGATTAATAAAACATTAGATATTGAATTATTTAGATTAAACATTTTTCTGGAATTTAAATAACAGGGGAGATATGACATCAGCACTACATCACTGTGACGTCACCCATCACTGATCTTCACAGGTTCACTCCAAATTCGATCAAATTCGTCAAATTCTCAAATTAAAGGCTATGGGGAGGTGCAGGGGCTTGAGAGGAACATGTAGGTGGTGATAGGTGACCAAAATGTCACCGGAAAAGCTCACCGGCGTCCATGGCGCGGCGGCGGCCAAGGATGCCCGGCGGGAACATGCTACAGAGAGGGAGGGAGATGGCGGATACCACCCGCGGGTTCAGGAGCTCACAGTGAAGGTGATGGCAAGGTCGGGGTGGCTCGCCGGGGCGGGAATCGGCGGCGGCGACCGGAATTCCGACGGTGGCCGTGGCGCTCTCCGGCGGGAAATCGGGGCGCTCCCGGGGCTCCTCGGATGCCCTACGTGCTCGAGGAGGATGAGACGGAGGTGGTGGAGGCGGTGGAGAACTCGGAGGGGCGCGGGGGAGGCTTGTTCGCCGGCGTCGATCGCGGATGGCCGGCGGCTAGGGTTTGCTCATCGGAGAAACTTACAGAGAGAGGAGGGTTCGAATGTGGGAGAGGAGGTGGACCACGGCGCTCTCCCTGGAGTCCTATCTGCAGAGAGAGGCCAACCAGGAGGTGGCAAACGGCGAAGGAGCTGCCTCCACGCAGCTGCTTCCTCTGATCCGAGGTAGAAGACAAAGTAAAAAAAACGAAAACCCCCTAGAATTTCTGAAATTTACACATTGGTCCTTTTCTTTTATAAAAGAGGACAGAAAACAATGTTTTGAGGCCCTTTTTGCAAGAATAAAATTTGTCAAAAATACATTTTGGAAAGCTTATGAAATTTCCAATCTTGCCATACTTTTCTTTGGTGTATTTGAATTATTTTTCAATACAAAATTTTGAAACCCATTTGAAGTACTATTTGTGAGATTTTTCTGAAACCATTTAAATTCGCAATTTAAATTATTTCAAACACGAGTTAACCTTTTGTTTTCATGCATGTATGATATGAACTCAACACCACAACACCTTGGTAGCAAAATTGGGATGTTACAGCCCGCCAAACCCATGTGCCGGCTATGGAGTTGCAAACAATTCCTTTGACCTGGCCTTTCGCCGTTTGGGGTATGGACATGGTTAGCCCCTTTCACATGTCACCTTGCAAAAAGACACATCTCCTGGTGGCTATCGATAAGTTTACCAAGTGGGTTGAACTTATGCCAGTTACCAATTGTGAAGCGATTATGACAGTTAAGTTCCTGAAAAGGATTATCTACCGGTTCGGGTATCCTCACAGTATAATTACCGACAATGGAACCAACATGTCCCTTGGCGAGATGGAGAAATTTTGTGCCAACAACGGAATCCGGCTTGACATAGCTTCCGTAGCTCATCCCCAAGCCAATGGACAAGTGGAGAGGGCGAATCAGGAGTTACTTCGTGGATTAAAGCCACGATTGCGAGTCCCATGTATCAGAGCTGCTGGAGCATGGGTTGAGGAGTTACCTTCAGTGGTTTGGGGCATCAACACTACACCTAACAGATCTACTCAGATGACACCATTTTTTATGGTTTATGGCGCAGAAGCGGTGCTGCCGAGTGATATCATCCATGACTCGCCTCGAGTATCGGCTTACGTCGAGGTGGAGAACGAGAAGACCCGGCAGGACGCCGTGGACATGTTGGAAGAACACAGGGAACAAGCTTTGGAAAGATCAGCCATATACCAGCAGGATCTGAGGAGATATCATAGCCGCAGAGTCAAAACCCGGGTCTTCCAGGAAGGAGACCTGGTTCTGCGCCTAGTACAGTCAAAGGAAGGAAAACACAAGTTATCCCCACCCTGGGAGGGACCGTTCATCATAAGCCGGAATCTGCATAACGGATCATATTACTTGATAGATGCAAGGGAAGAGTCGGCAACGGTTAATGACACCGCTCACACCAATTCATCTATGCAAGAGAGAGAAAGACCCGGGAACGTAGCTCAGCTGCGTCCCTATTACACCTAGTCTAGACTAGATTTACAAGTGGAATTACACGATGTAACAGGCAGCAGGTTTCAGACGCACTCTTTTCCTATCCATGGTACCTAAGGGGACTGGAGGGTTTTTAATGAGGCGGCTTGCTGACCTAACTTTTCTCATATCAATAAAGAGATGGTTAAACAATATATTGTTTCCTTTTCATGTGTTTTTTATCAAGTTTTTATCTTTGTTATGTTTTTATTTTCTTCTTCCAGGTAAGTATTATTTATTGTTCTTAGTACATTAGTTTCTTTAGTAAATTGCATATATTTAGGTCTTGGGGGCTGATTGCTTGAATAGCACAGTTACAAACTCAAAGACCCGGCCATGATGCCTATGAGTTATAAGGGCCGATTGCTTGCAAACGAGTACGGCTGCAAGCTTATAACCAGACAAAGGAGCCAAATTTTCTTGACTTTTCTTACTTAAAACTCGATGTGACTCGCACTAAAGTGGCATGATTCGCCAGCGTATGATTACAATCAGTCATGATGCCCAATGGGGCTTGCCTGACCCTGTCTTCATACAGCTATAGCAACATGATTATCCACGCGAAAGCCGGCTTACAGTACAAGAGAGTCAAAAGGGTCATCTAAACCACAAGTTATGTAGAGTACAAGGTCAATAACCGGAAACTCAAAGCTTATTAAGCATGACTTCAAAACCTATGTGAAACGGCTCTAGGTTTTGGGCTTAGCAGGTAACAATTTGTTCTTTTCGAAACACCCAACATCCCAGACTCGGAATTTCGGGCCTTGGGGACTCGGGAATTTGAAAACAGAAACAAATTATCCAGCTGCTTAGCGCAAAAACCCAAAAATCCGAGTCTTGGGGACTTGGGTACTTAGGAAAAAGTCCACTAGTCAAAACCCACGAGACCCGGAAACCGAGTCTCACAATAGGAATCATAGTAGAAAGTCAGAAAATCAAGGTCGAAAAAACCCAAGGTTAAGAAATATCAAACTCAAGCAAAGGGCCAGAAGGACCACGAGATATATTAAGGTATCAAAATGTATTACAAGCCACGATAGTAATATCATAAAGCGCACAAGCGCGCCATCAAAAGAATAATTGTTTTAAAAAGGCCAATCGGCCGGATAATGTGCCTAAGACGGTTGCCGATAAAAATTTCACTCGGCATCTCAGGCCGAGTCGTCCATCTTGCCCTTGCCCTTGGCAGCCGGGTCTTTCTCCTCGCCTTGGTTTTCAGCATTCTTGGTGACGGCAGCACCCGGGTCAGCAGTAGTGCCGGCCCGTGCGGGAGGAGGGACGACTGGCGTGGAGGTAGCAGGCGCAGAATCGGCCTCAGCCTTCTTCTTCGCGGCCTATTCTCTCGCCTGGGCAGCCTCCCCCTTCCATCGGGCCAGCATGTCGTATGGCTTGGGAAGATCCGACTTAATCGCCTTGTCATCAACATCATATGCGGGGGTAATTGAACTGACATCCATGCCATCGACAATCACACTGGCCGAGTGACGAACCTCCTTCTGGATAGCTTTGAAATTCTTCACTGAGAACCTGGACCCGTCGTGGTTGAACTCTGGAAACCCGCCTACAAGCTTGTTCGGCTCGAGTTTGGGAAAATACGCCTTAGCCAGTGCAAGCCCCCGGGTTACTCCAACCTGGCAGGACGAGCGTCTCCAGTGCTCAATCCACTCGGGGATAGTGGAGCACGCGTCAAGCAGCATCTTCAGGTTGCCATGCCCGACACCCGCCCACTTCAGATCCTGAAGGATCCATTTGATTCCGGCGCAGAGCTGCCGGATAGTGCTCTTGATGGTTTTCAGCTTGGCGATATCATCTTCGTCCGGGGTTACATCATCCGGACCTGCAGAAAATAGGAAAAAGCAGCGAGTAAGGAAATCCGACTATTTATCAAAATGAGAATCCGGGTTATAATTATCAAGTTAGGAATCGTACCAGTCAAAGCACGATATGTGTCGGCAATTTGAACGGAAAGCTTGGTCAGTTCATCTTCTGCTGCATGAGCCCTCCTTCTATATTTCCTTGTGATCTTCCCGCTCCTCTTAGCATCAGCTTCAGCCGACTAGAACAGAGCCACCTCCTTCTCGAGGAGCTTGGTGGCCTTCGCCAATGCTTTCTCAGAGTGGGTCACGAAGGCCTGCGTGGAGACACAAGGAAGGATTAGCCGGATAAAAAGCAAGCTACCAGTCGGATATACTACGAAGTTCCAAGCAAGTTATCAATAAGTTCACTTGGAACTTGGGGACTAGACAAGGATACAGGCAATGTTATTCGGATTTACCTCATGTTTGGCTATCAAAGCTTCCAGGATATTTTCTTCATCAGCCCTCAAGGTGTGCAGGGCGTCAAGCATCTGGGAAAATTCATATCTTCGGGCCTGACACCGGAAGAGCCGGCAGCTTGATCACCCGGCGGGCAAACCTTCTCCGACTTTGGGGTCGAGACCCGGACTGTCTGGGTGTCCGGATTGGGAGAGCCCATCCTTGTGTCCAGGATCTCGACGTCATCGTCCTTAGCCTCTTGAGATGGCTTGGGAGACCTGGCTCCCTGCCGAGCCGGGTCAGCCAAGGGGTCTTGCTCCTGGTTGTTTTCAACACCACCGCCAGTCGCGGCGTCCATATCATCAGTCGGCCCCTCCGTCTCCCGGTTGTCCGTGTCCATAATATCCGGGTCACTCATCGTGACCTGGGCGCTAAGGAAAGGAAAGAGAAGAGATCAGCAACGAAAATTGAAGATTATCAAAAGGACTAGAGTATTGCTTAGCCGAAAATACGACTTACCCGGCATTCACCACGAAATCTGCCGGAAGCGAGCTGCTGGACGCGGATGAGGCTGTCATAGAATCCGAGAGTGAGACCCGGAGCTGTCCGGCTAATGGATGATTGGGGGAAGGGTGTTTTCGAGGTGAGTTGATGGGATGAGATGGAGAAATACCAGTACGACGAGCCGGGGACGTAGGAATACCCGGGTTGAGGGGATCCTCGCCCGGAGAATTCCGGGTTACTCTGCGCTTGGTCGGAGGCGGATCCTTCAAGTGTGGCGAATTTGATAACTGTCGGTTAAGCTCGCGCATATTATCAAAAGAGTAGGTTTTGGAGGACTTGGAAGAGTAGGGAACCTTGAAGACGACCCCGCGGGTTTTCCTCTTGGTCCCGACCTCGACTTCCGGCTCAATTTCGCTCTTGTCGCTCTCGGTTTCTTCCGAGTCTCTCTGGTCGTCCTTGCCACCCTTGTCATCCATCCCTGACAGGCGCAAGCGTATAGTTGGAAAAGGGAAAAATGGGAAAGCAAAGTGATAGAGGTTGGGGTGATTGGAATCCGGGTGATACCTTCGTCAGTATCGGCTGGTTCTTCCTCTTCTTCCTCCGGGTTACCGGAGTTAGGGGGGTCTCAATACTCCAGAAAGCATTGTCGGGCTGAGATAAAAGCATGAAAATGAGAGTTAGTGGTTGTATCAAGTCAAAGTACGAGAGTAAGTGTATAAGTATCGAATTTTACCGCTGGAGCCGGGTTATCCCGGGTAAACGGCGCTAACCCGGCTATGTTCTTGATCACCTCCAGCTTCTCGGTCAGGAAGCTCTTGATGGTCTTGTTGGTATCACCAGCCGGATAGTTCTTTGAGGAGTAACAGAGCGCGTCCGTAACTTGCCCCGAGTATTCGCACATCAGCTTTGAGCGGATAGAATTGGGCTGAATGCGGAAATCTACCCAAGTCTAAACTAGGTTGAGCCCAGCCAGACCGTGGGCGAAAAGGACGGCTATTTTTGCCAGGTGGGGCTGGATGGCTTCCCTGTCCGACTCAGGCGGGAAAGCATTAAAGGTATCAGAAAGATCTAAGAGACCCTCCGAATAACCCGGCAACTTCCTCTCGCCGGGTGGGGAGGTATCCCGGCATTAAAAGAAGGACAGCTGCCAATGCTTAACATGCGAGTTTAGGTTTAGAGTCGGCATGGGAGAATTTTTGCGGCGCTGGATGGAAACCCCGCCGCAGGCCAAAAGGGCCCCGTCACCGCTTTCGCGGCACAGTTTACATTAGAAGAGCTCGATGAACAAAGCCAAATTTGGCGGGATGCACAAATAAGACTCGCAAAGGACTATAAAGTGGGTTATGTTCAACATAGAGTTAGGCCCTATGTCGAACACCCGGAGGCCATAATGGCGGAGGACGTCACGGAAGAAAGAGTGACCCGGGGGGCGAAACCCCCGGATCACGTGCTCGACAAAGCGAATTACCTCGTCGGCATTGGGGGTAGGCCGGGTCTCGTCACCCAGAACCCTCCAGTGAATCTCCTTCTGAGGAGGGAGGATGCCTGACTCGGCCAATTCTTCCAGTTTGGCCTGGGTCACGGAAGACCGCGCCCAATTGGCGGATATGGACTGGGTCGTCCTTGTTTTTGCCGGCTGTTTCCCTTTGTTCTTAGGAGCCATTGGTTCGGTCTGCAAAATACCAAGAAAAATGCACGAAACATTAAGACTCAGAAATCATGAGCTATCCGAGTATTCACAAGCAGTGTCAGTAAGAGGCATGGAAACTATGAGTTGTCCGGGTATCACTGGGCAGAGTGAAAATTACAAACTATCCGGGTATTGACGAGGAGTGCAAAAATTATGGGATATCTACGTATCGACAAGCAGTTATGAAAAAAGATTGATTGCCTATGTATCTAGTGCAAGTAAAAGAACCGGAAGTGGCGGATTTTCCGGGTATCAAGAGCAGTCGCGGAAGTTTGGGCGAACTGCATCCAGATTGGAAAATTTGTGGATGATTTCGTCGTGAAATTAATGATTAAAAGCGATAGGGGAGTGATGTGTGGTCATCTGTTAAGCGATTGGACAAAGCTAGGATGGAGCTACGTGACCTAATCCGGCGTGAAGCAAGAAATGACCCGCGGGCGGACCTAGATCTAATCTAGGTCAACGGAGAAATTAGAAGCTAAATCAATGGGAGCAAGAAGCTTACCGGTGTGGATTGGAGAAGGGTGCGACGGCGGCAGATGGCGCAGTCGTGATGTCCCTTTGCGACTCCCGGCGGGCAGGTCGAGGGCGCGGCGGCGGAGATTGGCGGCGGCGCGGGGCGAGCCGTGGAAGAGCGTAACTGGCGGCGGCTTTGCTCCGGCAGCGTGCACGAGGTCTCCGTGGTGGCGCACTGTGAGCTCGGACGAGGAAGCACTGGTGAGGAAGAAGGGGATGGAAGAAATGAGCCGTTAAAGCTAGGTTACCCCCTAGGGCGTCTATTTATGGATGCGGGAGAGGAAACCTAGGCGGGTGAGCGGGAACCAAAATTTTCGGGATAAGGGATACCCGTCCTGATTTTCTGGGATACGCGTTAAGTGCTGGACGGGATATCCGGAATGGATAGAAAGCAAATCTCTTCCGCGATATCTGGATCAATTAACGAGTGAAATAAGCCGGATCTTTGGCATTCTCATCAGGGCATTGACCCAGAAAAGTAAAAGATGGATTCAGAGGAAACTGGGTTATTATATGGACCACCGATGGAGTTAGGCCTAGCTGTTTATTAAAGCAATTAACCCGGCCTCTATGAATTTGTATGTTTGTTATTTTTGCAGGGAATAGCATGCGCTTCAAGAAGGATCCCGTGAAGCCCAAGCTATTCTGGGGACTACTGATGGAGGGATGATAACCCGGTATGCTAACGTCAAGGAGTAACTCGGCCCAAAGGACGCTGTGCAAGACCCGGCTTAGGGAAAAGGAGCTTCTAGAAGGCCCAGGAGTGTAGGCCTCGTAACCCGGATTGTGGGTTCCGATAAGGAAGTTTAGGGTTTTGTAAGTAGTGTCCGGGTAGGATTCCGAGTATGCCTTGGATAGCAAGCCAGGGGTTCCGGGGATTATATAAGCCGGCCCCTAGGGTTAGATCGACGAGTTCACAAGAGACACAAGTTTACGAGATAGAGATTGTGAGATATCGAGTATCCATTGTAACACGAGTATCAAGATAGTATATTCAGATCGTAGACTCGGCGACTTGATTGCCGGCTACCAGATTGCGTATCACCATGATTTCCCTTGAGCTAAACCCTCTCCCAAACACCAGAGTCGATTTTCCCCAAGACAAGTTACCCCCGGTAACGTCTGCCGTGATTATCCCACGACACCACGGCATGGTATGCGAGCATCAGCACGGCGTTGGGAGGCAGGTGGTGCGGCTGGAGCCCGAAATGATTGAGGAAGGATCTGAAGAAGTCCGAGACAGGTAGGCCGAATCCTCTCTTGAAGTGGGCGAGGAAGACGACGAACTCGTCCGCTTCCGGTGTGGGGACGAGTTCGCCGTCCGGCTGCCGGCAGCGCACGCCGGGAGGAACGCGGCGGGTATTCACCAGCCATTGGAAATCCTCCAGCATCACCTCGGATCCAGCCCATCCGGCGTGGGCATCGTCATCGCGAGCCATGGAGACAAGGGGATTTGATGGTTTCGTGCAGATTTGGTGGGATTTGCTAGCCCTCCGGCGTCGCACGGAGCAGCGGCGCGGCGGCGGAAGCACTCTGTGGCGGCAGAGAGGCGAGGAGGCAAGAAGTGAATGGGAGCAGGAAGAGGAAGGAGGAGTTACCGAGGGGGTATTTATCCCTCCCCTCGGGTAGCCGTTACTAGTGGAGGTAGTGGGATCAGATGTGCGCGGAGATCGTGCGACGTGGGGTGCGGGCCGGTCAGAAACGCACACAACGCAGGTTGCGCGCGTAACGGCCGCTATTGATCCCACGTCGAGATCGTGGGCTAATAACTGCACTTGATATGACCTAACGGGCCGGTGGGCCCAGGTCGCAGTGATGGGCGCGTGGCCTGTCATATCCCAGGCACCGAGGCGTCGGGGGTGCGAGAACGTGACACGTGCCCAGTTGCAGTGCGGAAAGGTGGATTTGCTCTGCCACGCCGAGATTCTGTTCAAGATTTCACAAAGTCATTTTACTCGGCGACAGAGAAGAGAAATGGTTCTATTCGGAAGAGAAGAGACTCGAGCCAGAATTGAGGGCTACTCGGAGGTTCTACTCAGTATCCTAAGGTTCAAAGGCAAGATTTATTTTTAAGCTGGCAGAGCCCAGTGAACAAGTTCGCAGGACTCTACCAGCTTCGGGGACTAATGTCGGGGGGTTACCCCCGAGTAGGGTAAAGGCAAGTGCTAAGGGCAAGATCAGAAGAGACGTTTGGCAGAGTAGCTGGCTACCCGGTACTCGCTACCCGGTCGACTGCTATTCGGCTGTACACACTTATGGCCAGGAAAAAGAATCAAGGAAGTTATTCTCCTCCGAGTAAAAGAAGTGGTCCGAGTAGGGGGAGCGGTTTCCTACTCGGGCCAGAAGTCAAAGGAGCCGTTCTGACACAGGATCCCGCGTATCCTGGGTCCGTACTGGAGCACTGTTCATCTGCAGAGCGCGTGCTTATCCGCGCCAGGGTGTCAGCAGGGCGGCGCAGGTTAGGGGGCCTACCCTGTGGTGGTGGCAGTGATAACAGATCAGCTTCTTGGTTTTGCACAACGACTTTCCACACAAGACAAATTAGGAAGCCAAAGCTGTCAGCGGGAAGCT
This sequence comes from Alopecurus myosuroides, assembly GCA_028641055.1. Taxonomy (NCBI): domain Eukaryota; kingdom Viridiplantae; phylum Streptophyta; class Magnoliopsida; order Poales; family Poaceae; genus Alopecurus; species Alopecurus myosuroides. The sequence goes on along the minus strand of CM054062.1, from coordinate 289,645,439 downwards.
GGAAGTGCGCAGTGTGCACACTATGTCGACATATGTTTGTACTTTTCCCTATTGGCTGTATCCGGCTAGGCACCAGTATATAAGGTGCCCTGCCTCCTCCTGCGTGAGGGTCGCGTCTTTAGAGAGAACACATAGCTTACTCGTTGCATAGAGAGAAGGGTGGCTACTCGGCTGTAGGCCAAACTTATACTGTGGCTACTCGGTGAGACACAAATACAAAGAGAGAAAGGCAGGAGTAGGGGTTTTACCTCCACACGAGGGCCCTGAACTTGGGTAGATCTTGTTGTTTGCAGTGATTGATTCATCCCACACGCGGCTACTCGCTGCGTGATCCCTCCCCGAGCACCTCCAGCGTCCATCGTTCCCACATCTTTAGCCATCCTATGGCATCTGCCGTGACACCACCACGACACCGACCAACTCCCCCCGCCATCACCAAGAAAGGACAACAACCAAGAAGATGATGACCTGGAGGAAGATAGCTTCGACGGTGATGACGAAGACTGGGATGGTCGCCGCGGCTCACATGAAAAAACCAAGTCCTCCTCCAAACCCGCGTCCCCCAAGGGGGGGGGGGGGCAAGAGCGGCGGAAAGAAGATCGGCAACAAATCTGTTGGGGGCGCTCTTGCTTCTCCCTCGACGGTCGCAAAGGCAGTGTCCGCTCCTCCAGCTATCTATCAGTATGGTTCCTTCCTCGCAGGCAAGCATCAGGTGGGTTCGGCGGTTTAGGGGTCCATCCCGAACATCGTCTTGGAGGCGGTCCTGGTGCCCTCAGACGCGCCTCCTGCCTCCCCCTCTCCGACCCTGGAATCGGCCCTGGGTCAGGCGACGATCACCCCCGACGCGGCGCTTATTGCTCGCGAGCGCCGCAGCAAGGCTAATGCAGATCGGCCGGCCAGGACCCTGGCGCTCATTCTGGCGCAGCCAGACTTCTCGGGTGACTCTCCCGCTCTGCAGCTCGACGGTGTGATCCCTACACTAGCCGTCCCGGTGGTTCGGGCCCAGTGCAGCAGGGCGGTGCCGGTCGCGTCATCCCGCAAGACTGCCCGTGGTGCTGGCCTTACCGAGGGCCCGGTGCTGGAACGCGCGAAGAAGCTAGCCTCCGACAAGCAACGCCCAGGTTCGTCATCTCTCTCCGCCTTTGTGTCTTTTGATGAAGTCTCTGATGATCACCTGCTTCAAGTAGCCTCGGATAGCTGTGTTGTTTTTACTTCCGCGGGGGCCCCCCTGCCGAGGCCCTATCTGTCATCCGCGCTGCTGAACACGCCCAGGCAGAACTTGCTCTTGCGCGCGAGAATGTGCAGCCCTTGCCGCGGCAGCTGCTGCGAACCAAGCTGCTGAGTCGCTGGTGATTGCTCCGCCGGTTACGGAGGAAGGGACAGGGGTCCCTCCTCCGCCGTTAGCCATCTCCAAGCCGCGGGTAGGGCGGGTAGCAGGCCCTACTAGAAGAACGCATGGTGGTAAAAAGGCCAATACTCCCGCTGCTCGTAGGCCGTACACCCGCCAAGCACGGGCCTTAGAACTGGTTACCCAATGAGGTGCCTCTTCCTCAACTCTAGGGGGTTCGGCGTTAGGGGCCGCTGAGCCATGATTAAAGATGCCCTTAGGAAACATAAGATAGACGTTGTTTGTCTCCAGGAGACTATGAAGAAGGATTTTACAGATCATGAACTCCGCAGGCTGGAGTCCGAGGATCTTTTCTTTTGGACTTGGCTCCCGGCTAACGACCGTTCGGGGGGTATGCTTATGGGGCTGCGGGACAACCTCTTTGAGGTTGGAAGTATTGACAGGGGCCAATTCTTCCTGCATTTGACCGTGGCGCATCGTCCCTCGAGTAGGATCTTGGGCTTCATTGGCATCTACGGCCCCGCAGGTCACTCTCCGTCTGCTGAATTCCTGGACGAAATATCAGCTAATATTGCAGCCACAGCTGAGCCCGTTATTATAGGGGAGGGGGGGACTTCAACCTTATTATAAGCATGCACGATAAGAATAACGACAGGGTCAACTGGTCCCGTGTCGAACTCTTTAACTCTCACATCACGAACTGGAACATGATTGATATCCCGCGAACCGGAGCGCGCTATACCTGGACTAACAGACAGCTGAACCCTATCCGTTGTGTCCTTGACCGCGCCTTTATTTCTACTGCTCTGGAACCCATCTTCCCTCTGTCTTCGTTGGTGGCTGAACCTAGCCTAGGTTCAGACCATACCCCCTCTCATTTTTGACTCTAGGGAGGGCCCCCCAGTCCGCAGCAACAGATTTTTCTTCGAGACGGGCTGGTTTGAGAAACAGGGCTTTGTCGAGATGCTTTCGACAACTTGGAACAAACTCTCCGTACGTGTGGGAGGTCGCGACATCATTGACTGGTGGTCCTTTATGGCAGGGGAACTCCGACAACACCTCCGGGGGTGGAGCCGAAATCTGTCTAAAGACACCCGCAGACTGAAGGAGGACCTGCTACGTAACATTAAAGAGCTCGACGCAAAAGCGGATTCTGCGGGGATCGACGATGAAGAATGGGCTTACCAGTACCACTTAGAGGACCAGCTCCTCCAGATTTTTAAAGCCGAGGAGGATTATTGGCGCCAAAGAGGGTGCCAGTGCTGGGCGCTCCAGGGGGACGCCAACATGGCGTATTTTCACGCAGTGGCTAACAGGAAACGTAGACACTGCCTTATCTCCTCCCTGCAGACGGACGACGGCCCTATTTCAGACCCATCCCTACTCCGTGAACACATATACTCCTTCTACCGCGAGTTGCTGGGCTCCTCGGTTAAGCGCAGCTGCAGCCTGGCACCGAACACTTGGATAGGGGACCGAGTGTAGGATCTCGACAATGAACACCTTATGGTCACCTTCTCGGAAGAAGAACTTGACCTAGTTTTAAAAGGGATGAAGACAGACACCGCTCCCGGCCCGGACGGTTTCCCGGTTGCCTTTTTTAAGAAATCATGGCCTCTGGTCAAACACAACGTCCTGCACATCCTCAACGATTTCATCCTAGGGAGGATCGACATCTCTCGTCTAAACTTTGGGGTCTTATGTTTTATCCCCAAAGTCCAAGGTGCGGAACGTATCACGCAGTTTCGGCCGATTGCCCTCATCAACGTCATCTTCAAGATCATTTCCAGAGCCTTTGCCACTCGCCTTGACCCAATCGCTAACAAAGTGATCAACCCGAACCAAACCGCATTCATCAAACGGAGGTTCATCCTAGACGGTGCCCTCGCCCTCCACGAAGTGGTTCACGAACTAGTAAGCAAAAAGCTTGGGGGCATTCTGCTGAAACTAGATTTCGAGAAGGCCTACGATAGAGTCAACTGGGATTTCCTTTCTGAAGTCTTGCAGCACAAAGGTTTCGAATCAGGTTACATCCATAGAATCCATCAATTAGTCACCGGGGGGCAAACTGCTATTGCTATTAACTGAGAAATGGGCCCTTTCTTCCGCAACAAGAGAGGGGTGCGCCAAGGAGATCCAATCTCTCCTCTCTTATTCAATTTCATTGCAGAAGCCCTGTCCGCAATGATGTCGACTGCTTCTAGGGCTGGACACATTAAGGGGGTGGTTCCACACCTTATCCCGGGAGGACTCTCCCACCTTCAATATGCGGATGACACCTTGATTCTGATCCAACCTGAGGACCTCGGAGTTATCAACCTGAAATTTCTCCTAACGTGTTTCGAGAATATGTCGAGCCTGAAAATTAACTACCACAAAAGTGAAGTTATTGTCCTTAATTAGGAACCTGCAGCTCAGGCTAGGGTGGCCAATAAGCTCAATTGTAAGTTGGGTAGTTTTCCCCTCACTTACCTAGGCCTTCCCGTGTCCGATAAGAAGCTCACAATCGATCATTGGCTATTCCTGGTCCAGAAACTGTTGTCTAGAATCGAGCCCTGGTTAGGGAGATTTCTATCCTCTGGGGGGAGGCTGATTCTCTCCAACTCCTGCTTGCCTAGCCTACCACTGTTTGCCATGGGTTTGTTCCTACTTTGTGAAGGGGTTCATGCGAAAATGGACACTGTCCGTGCTAAGTATTTTGGGGAGGGGGCTGGCCCAAATAGAAAGTACCACATGATCAATTGGCCGACAATCTATAGGCCCAAGGAGTGTGGGGTATTGGGGTATCCTCAACTCCAGGCATATGAACTCGGCGCTGCTTCTGAAGTGGATTTGGAAACTTTACCAACATGACAACTCGATTTGAGCGCAGCTGATCCGGGCCAAATACACGCCGTCAGGCGACATATTTGCTTGCTCCCCTAGAGGGGGGTCGCAGTTTTGGAAGAGCCTACATAAGATAAAGAATCTCTTCAAAATAGGGGCAAAACACCTCGTCCGAAACGGGGCTTGTACCAAATTCTGGCTGGATCGGTGGTGGGGTGACACCCCACTTAGGGTTCTCTTTGCGTCGATGTTTGCAATTTGTGTCGACGGCGAGATTTCGGTTGCTACCGCTGTTTTCGAGGGCTGTAGGTTTAGACGGACGCTGGATCCGGCTGGTGTCAGGGCATGGACCGAGCTGGAAGCAATCCTGGACTCCATAACCCTATCAGACGACCCAGATGTGATCAGTTGGTCGCTGGAACCCTATGTATAGGCAACTGGTCCAAGGGGCCACGATCACGCACTTCCAAGACCTTTGGAAAGCTAAACTGCCTCTTAAAATAAGAATCTTCACCTGGCAGCTGGTTCTAGACAGGCTACCCTCTGGGCTCCAACTTGCGACGAGACACGGGCCTTCTGATGGCGCATGTGCTCTGTGCGGAGCCCCGGAAGACGCCGCTCATATGTTCTTCTCTTGCTCCTTGGCTCTTTTTCCTGGAGTGTGCTCCGCCAAGTCTTAGGGAAGACTTGGCAACCTGGAAATATTGCCCAGTGGCTTGACATAGTTGCGGGGCTCTCGGGATCCGCTAAAAGAATGGCTTGGGTGTTGTTCTCTGCCCAATGCAGGTCTCTCTGGAACTGCCGTAATAAACTTGCCATCGAAAAGATTGTTATTAACCATCCTGCTGTTATTATTTACAAAACCATTATATTTTTATAGCTGTGGTCTCCGATGTTCAAGCCGGAGTATCGGAAGGACGCTAGGCTGTTGGTGATGGAGCTCCAGGTGGTCTATGCCGGTTGCCGCCCACCCTCTTAGCACTCTGCCCATAGTCGTCACTTGCTTTATTTTGGCTAAGTTGTATGCCGCAGCACTTATGTATTTGCTTTGGGAGCGTCCCCACTTTGTTTGGCTAAGTTGTATGCTGCAGCATGTAAACATTTGTGTGAACCTGTTGGGCTTTGTTAATTCAAAGTCGGGCAATAAAACTGCCTTCTATCTAAAAAAAGGCGATCTGGGAGGCGACTCGTGAGGCCCTAATTGCAGCGACCGCAGGTCCCTGCCTCCTCCGTTAGCCGCTTCGGCGACGCGAGGAGCTGGGGACCATGGCGCTTCGGCGCCGGTCTGTAGTTAGGGTTATCCTACTACTTCCTTGGGGCGTCGTTGGGGTGGTGGGAGTGACGCCCGGGCAAATAAATCTGCCCCAACTTCACTCCCATACCGGCGACGACCTTCAGGGCGGCGTCTCGGTGTTGATGGCAAAGTGTGCTGCTTGGTCCTTCAGATCAACAGCTTGGTCTTCTCGTCATTCTTCAGATCTGGCGAGATCAGTTTCTCGGTGTGTCGCTGCCATTCGTGGTTATTCACGACGGCGCGGGCGGCCGGGGCGAGATGGTTCTTCTGGAGCGCGGATGCTGGTCCAGAGGTGGTGGATATGCCGTTCCTCTCCGACTTCGTCGATGGGAAGCGACATATCTTGGTCCAAGACAGCACGGGGACGTCCCCCGGTCGACGTGCCACAGCGACACGTGCCTTGCTGCGTGCAGCGGGCCTGTTCATCGACTCAAAAAGCCTCGTCAGCGATGGTGCTCTCTCGGATCTTGCAATGGTGGCTCGGCGTTTCTTTCGGCGTTCGCCTCGACGGCGCTGGAGGAAAACGGTGGCCGCTCGCTATGGTGGTTGCAGTAAACCCTAGGGGTCGTTTTGTATTTCTCGATCTTTTAGGATTTTATTTGCAAATTCAGGATAACCATTTTATCCCGGTCTGTCTTTTAGTTTCCATATGTATTACTTATTGTAACTTGATTTTCTATTAATAAAATATGTGGTTGCTCTCAAAAAAAAGTGCAGGTACTCGGTTTATTGCTAAAATTGACTCAATTGCACTAATCTATATGATTTTACAGTAAATGAAGTTTTGGGGAGAGCTGAGTCTCCCCGTGAAGAACAGAAAAGAATATAAGAGGAAGTGCACATGCTTATTGTTAGGAAACTTGGTTCGTGTGACCGGCGCAGCCCACTTCGGTGGTGCATGCCTAGTCCACGTTAGCCCAATTTGAATCCCAAGTTTAGGGTTCGGTGGGATCTATCTTTTTTCCTATATAAAGTAAGGCAATATTCTACGTAGGGTTTTACACATAAGAGATCAATAAATAGTACCTTTTGCCTACACCTCTGTTGCATCTACTTTTTCAACCACGCTACGCAGCCTCGGGACCGGCCAGCCGGCAGAGGGTGCGTAACACGTTATCAGCACGAGCTTCTCCATCGAGTCGCCGTCGAGTCTACATCAAGCAGGCTTCCTGCATCGGATCGCAAGGTATAAACTAAATCTGACTGCAAAAATGGATCCATATCGTTTCTATCTTTCCGTTTTTGCGTCTATCGTTTTTTTACCTTTGGGGTCGATTTCCCTCCCGAGAGTCGAGCTGACGAATATGTCGCCGACCAATGTCGATACTCTCGGATTCACAGGGGATTTGATGACGGCACCATAGGAAGTCGGTACAGACGTGATCCAGATGATCACGGTACCGCCGCGGCGCACCGGTTGGACGACGCGCCGTCTCGATTCCAGATGAACGGACGATGAAAATTGACAGCCGAAGCGTTTTTTCGTGTCGGCGTAAAAGACGTCGTGGGCTGACTGTTGTAGAGCTGCTCGCCGTGTGTTGCATAGGTCGGCAAGCCGCCACGCGATACACCGAGCATCGCACTACATAGCGCCGTCGTCGCTCTTCCGCGCGCTGCGCACGTCGCAGTCGCCGCGCGATGGCCGATCCGCCCGACGCACTTCGACGTATAAGGACATCGTCGGCTGACTGCTGTAGTGCCGCTCGACGTGTCTTGCATAGGTCGGCAAGCCGCCACGCAACACACTGAGCATTGCACTACGTGGCGCCATGTTTCTTCCGCGCGAGAAGGTCCAGATGACCGTGCTTGCTGCGGCCCTGCTGGCTGCCGCCATGGGCCCATATACGGCCGCGCTGGCTGTTTTGGCCGGTAGGCTTCGGCCTGTTTCTTGGTTTAGTTTCGGCCTGCTGCCATTACGGGCCAGACAGAATACATGTCTGCGCAAAAATTTACATTTTTTTTAGCATTTGTATACTTTTCCAGTTTTCTATATATTGTTATTCCTGCTGAATAAATTGGATTAGTTTGCTTTTGCTTAATGTGTATATTCCGGGAAGTCATTTTTAGGGCCATTTTCCCGTCACGTTTGTGCTTAGCATATTATCTCTATGTACATGTTTTTATATCATATTTTACTACAGTAATTAATTGTTTTAATACTTAGTAGAGCATTTTTAGCATGTCCTTTAAATTTTGAAACGCCGTCTAATTGAAATTTTGTATCAACATCGATTTATGCAATCGATTACCTGCTGTAATCTGATATACTTTTTGCATAAATCGCAGATGGCCGGAATCATGAACCGGGAGTTTGAGGAGTTGGCTCGGAATGGGCTCAACTACCTGACCTGGGCCTCGGACGTGGTACTCGTTCTTGACGGTCGGAAGCTTAAGGGAGCATTGGATGCAGGGACCCAGACGGCCCCAGCACCACCACTCCGGCGGAAAACGCCCAAGCACTGCATTTCCTCCGCCACCATATGTGTACTATGCTGAAACACGAGTACATGGAAGAACGGAATGCTTCAGCCCTGTGGACCGCCCTCGATGCACGGTTTGCTAGGCTGAAGTACACCATTAAGTCGCGGGCGGAGGCGGATTGGTTGCATCTGAGGTTTGCGGACTTCAAGACGGTGGGAGACTACAATTCGGCTTTACACCGGATCTGCACTCAACTTCAACTCTGTGGTACCACTAGCACGGAAAGTCAGAAGATTGAGAAGACTCTCTCGCGGAACTACCGCCAGGTGAACTTCACGCAGTATGCTCTGCTTATTGACGCCCTCCAGGTGGCTGAGGCGTAGGATGAGGTTCTCAAAAAGAACTTCAACTCGCAGTCTTTCAGAGGGGGCCCAAGTCAGGAAGTTTATGCCGGCGCCTACAAGGTGCGCCAACCCAAGTTCAAGAAGCGTGGCAAGAAAGGCAAGAAGGGACCTAACCCTCCCCACCCGGCCAAGCAACATCAGGCGGGTTAGGGGGAGGCAAGGCCCCAGGATTGCTTCCGTTGCGACTCCAAGACCCATTTCTCAAGGCAGTGCCATGCCCCAAAGCACGGCGTGGACGCGTACAAGGCCAAGAAGGCGCGCGAGACACACCTTATCCAGGTGGAGGCACCACCGGCACCCGCAGCAGGACCCGTGATGATCCCCACGCCCACCACAGCGCCCGTTGTGGTGCAGAGCGAGGCGCATGTGGAGGTAGATGAGGCGGTTCCCACGAACGCCATCGTGCCCATGGAGGTTGCGCACACCATGCCCCCTCCAGCGCCACAACTGGACATCGACTCTGCCGCAGCGATGCTCGCTAATGAAGAGAAGATGAGTGAGCTCGAGATTAGAGCTGAGGTGGATGGATACTTTGCGGAATCCACCTAAATTCCCTCATTTAATTCATGTTTCCTTTATGGCAATAAATTTGATACAATTATTTCGATTTGGTTGTAAGCTCTATAAGAGCAATAATATTTGTTTTCACCAACATTTATTCGGCGATTGGATGACTTTGTTTTCATCCATTTATTCCATAATTTAATAGAGATTATTGTGTTATGTTCTGAAATATTTGTGCGTTTATGTATTAATGTAGCACCTTCCTCACTTCATTTTTATTAATTAGATGCTATATTTTAGAAGACGTGTGGCGCCCGAATGGAGGAAACGTGCCTCGCTGATAGCGGCACCACTAATACCATCTTGAGAGAAACAAGTATTTTGAGTATATTACTAAAATTGAGGGGAATATTACAAATATCGCCGGATGCGGCCCGCATGTAGTTGGCTCCGGACGAGCGACTATTATACTCCCCATGGGAACAACTTTGGTCATCAATGAGGCATTGTTGTACCCAGAATTGACTCGTACTCTCTTAAGTTTCAAAGATATTCGTGCTAATGGTTTCCACATTGAGACCCATGATGATGACAATGGTAAAGAATACCTACTCATCACAAAGCACGATGAAAATGGTAAACATGTTGTCGAAAGGCTTCCTTCATTTGCTACCGGGTTGTACTACACCAAGATTGTAGCGCCGCCTGTGTACACTACCCTTAAAACTGTTTTTAGAAGCTCTGAACTTTTCAGCCTATGGCATGATCGGTTAGGCAATCTCGGTCTTAGAATGATGAGAAATATAATTAACAACTCGAATGGCCATACTGTTAATGTCAAAATTTTCCCGAATCCTGATGATTTCGTGTGCTCCGCATGCGCTACGGGGAAATTAATCATTAGACCATCCCCCCTAAAGATGAAGGATGAAATCCCCGCGTTCTTGGAGCGTATCCAAGGAGACATACGCGGTACTATTCATCCCCTATAGGGGTTGTTTAGGTACTTCATGGTGCTCAGCGATGCTTCCTCTAAATGGTCCAATGTTAGCCTGCTGTCTACGAGGAACCATGCTTTTGCAAAGTTGATTTCACGGATCATACAAATGAGGAATAAATTCCCTGATTATTGTATCAAGTATATTCGAATGGACAATGCCGGTGAATTTACTTCCAAGGTGTTCGATGATTATTGCATGGCAACGGGACTCAAACTTGAGCACTCTGTACTGCATGTCAACACACAAAATGGACTTGCGGAGGCATTGATTAAAACAATTAAATTCATTGCCAGACCGCTCCTTCAGGGTTGTAATTTACCAACTACATGTTGGGGTCACGCAGTGTTACACGCGGCCAATCTCATCAACTTTTGACCGTCGGCCTATAACATCCACTCCCCTATGCAGCTTAGGCAAGGGTCGGCACCGAAAATTTCCCACCTTCGTAGGTTCGGTTGCCAGGTATATGTACCAATACCACCCCCTCAGCGATCAGCGATGGGACCGCTCCGTAAGTCAGGGATATACGTTGGTTATGAGATTGTGTCCATAATCAGGTTTCCGGACCCTGCGACAGGTGACTGTCATACGGCCCGTTTCGCTGATTGCATTTTTGACGAGGATCTTTTCCCGACTTTAGGGGGAGATAATCAATCCATTCATGATGAAAGTCGAGAAATCACGTGGCAAATCACGGGGATCCATGCTCATGACCCGCGCACTGCTGAGTCCAATAGAGAAGTCCAAAAGGGAATAGATTTGCATTCATTAGCGATCAACTGCCTGATCATTTCAGTGATCTAAAGACTGTGACAAAGTTTCATGTGCCTGCACGCAATGCACCGGAAAGGGTTGAAATACCAAAGAAAGATAAATGTATACCCACTCCCTCCCTTAGGCCTAAAAGGACGCGAAATCCGGTTCCTCAAATCCCAAGTGCTCGGGGACGCCCGAAGAAAAAGGACAAGATAGATTTATCACAGACTTCCCCTCAAGAGAGGAGCCAGTCGAGACCTGTTACAAGCACGGAAGTTTCGGTGCACAAAATTCCGGACTTGAATTTTCCTATTTCAGAAATACCCAGCGAAGATGTGCGCGCACACATTGGAGCGGGAAAGCTAAAGGACCTTGCTCATGGATTGGGAAATCCGGCGGAGGAAGGAAACGTGCCTGATGCACTCCATGACGAAATGGCCATTAACTATGTTGATTCTGGTGAGTCAATTAATCGAGCCATGGCAAATGTCGACATATATTTTTCCATTAAAATTGCCTCAATCGTAGATCCTGACCCCGAGCCTAACACACTTGCTGATTGTAAGAAGAGGTCGGATTGGAAAGATTGGCAGAAGGCAATTACTGCCCAATTAGTATCTCTTAACAAAAGAGAGGTGTTTGGACCTGTTTGTCTAACTCCTTCCCACATACGCCCTGTTGGCCACAAGTGGGTTTTTGTTAGAAAGAGAAACGAAAATAACGAGGTAGTACGGTACAAAGCAAGTCTCGTTGCTCAAGGTTTCTCTCAGCGACCAGGTGTCGACTTTGAGGAAACTTACTCACCTGTCATGAATGGAATTACCTTTAGATACTTGATCTCAATGGCAGTAAACTTGGTCTTGAAAATGAAACTGATGGATGTTGTCACCGCTTACCTTTATGGTAACTTGGATTCAAACATATACATGAAGGTACCCGAAGGTATTTCTGTTCCGAACCAAGGTAGAACAAATAGAAGTTTGTACAGTGTTCAACTTAAGAAGTCACTGTATGGACTCAAACTGTCGAGTGGGATGTGGTATAATCGTTTAAGAGGTTTCCTTCACCAGAAGGGATACACGAGCAATGAAGCTTGCCCATGTGTTTTTATACGGAGATCACAAGATGGTTTCTGTATTATCTCGGTGTATGTGGATGTTTTGAACCTAATTGGTACACCTGAGGATATTGAGGAAGCGAGTTCCTACATGATGTCGGAATTCGAGATGAAAGACTTAGGCAAAACCAAGTTCTGTCTAGGTCTACAACTTGAGCATTCCCCTGCTGGGATCTTAATGCACCAGTCTACCTACACCGAGAAGGTGTTAGAAAGATTTGGATTTGACAAGGCATACCCATCCAAGACCCCCATGATTGGGAGATCTTTACAGCGGGACAAGGACCCATTCAGGCCTAAAGAAGAGGGGGAGGAAGTTCTAGTACCAGAATTCCCTTACCTGAGTGCAATTGGCGCTCTCATGTACCTCGCGAATTGTACACGGCCAGACATCATGTTCGCCGTCAATTTGCTTGCAAGGTACAGTTCTGAGCCTACCAATAGACATTGGAAAGGTATTAAGGACGTCTTTCGATACCTCCAAGGGACCAAAGATCTTGGCTTGTTTTTCCGAAGGAATCAAGATCTTACACTTGTAGGATACGCTGATGCTGGGTACTTGTTAGACCCGCATACTGCAAAGTCTCAGACTGGATATATTTTCCTTTGTGGTGGAACACCAACCTCCTGAAAATCGTCTAAGCAAACTTTAGTAACAACTTCGACAAACCACTCGGAAATGATAGCATTGTATGAAGCATCACGCGAGTGTGCATGGCTTCGACGGATGACCGGCCACATCCAGCTGACATGTGGGCTGAACACCATCCAAACCCCAACTATCATCTATGAAGATAATGCCGCTTGTGTTGCACAAGTCCAGACGGGTTATGTGCAGAGCAACCTCACAAAGCATATTGACCCCAAATTCTTCTATGCACATGAATTGCAAAAGTTGAACGAAGTAAGAATCTTGCATACTAAGTCATGTGAAAATCTTGTTGATTTGTTCACTAAATCATTACCAGCATCTTCTTTCGAGAGATGTATTCGTGGAATGGGTATGATGAGACTTAGAGAGATACAAGGTTCAGGGGGAGAATCTTCACAAACTCATCGCTGAAATCTCGATCCCGATGATTGAGTACTTGACTGTAATGTTAAGTGAGTTGTACTCTTTTTCCCCTTTAGTGAGTTTTTATGAAGTTTCTCACATAAGATTTTTAATGAGGCAATTCGTGAAACATAGCAAAAGTATACCATGTGCTTTTCTCCATATTTTTCCCATTGGGTTTTTCAGAGTTTTGAGACATGGCTATACGGATAAATTCCAAGGGGGGGTGTTAGGAAACTTGGGCCGTGTGACCGGCGCAGCCCACTTCGGTGGTGCGTGCCTGGTCCACGTTAGCCCAACTTGACTCCCAAGTTTAGGGTTTGGTGGGATCTATCTTTTCCCCTATATAAAGCAAGGCAATATTATACGTAGGGTTTTACACATAACAGATCAATAAAGAGTATCTTTTGCCTACACCTATGTTGCATCTACTATTTCAACTATGCTACGCAGCCTCGGTACATAAATTCTCGTGTAGTACAGAAAAAAAAATACACGTGTAGAGTACTACACAAATAGAAAGCAATAAGTACACATGTTCGGTTTCAGTTTTAGAAAGTGCAGACCCGTGAACTAGATAAAAATAATATAAATCATGTGTAGGGAGGTGCACACAACACCCTAATTAGTGACGCCAACAAGTACTGAAAAAAAAGATAAATTAATCAACAGGAAGTACATGAGGCATCGCTATGGATTACACATAGTTAGTTTCTAGAAGACCATATTCCTGTGAAGTGAAAAAACATCCACTAGGCAGAAAACAAAAAAAATGTCGGAAGTACACACAAAATAAGGGCGATAAGTACAAAAGCTCAGATTCGGAAGTACACAATCACCTTGGCCGCTGAAAAAAAATCATCCAAAATAATGGTTCGATGGAAAGTACACATAGTGATGTACCATATCGGGAAGTGCACGGTTACCATAAAATGCAGAAAATATACACGGAATTACACACGGTGATAAAACACACTCGTAACCCGAGAAGTTCGTGTACCAAAAGAAATCAGTGCGGACCCTTACACGAAGAAGCTCGAATCCCATAAATTAGGCAGTTCAATATCATGTACACATAATGGTATAACTCCACACACAGAGAAGTTCAAACCTATACAGAGAGAAGTTCACACCTGACCAGGGAGAAATTTACGCCCACACATAGATAATTTAAAGCCCTTACACATATGTAGTTCACATTATTCAAGAGAGAAGTTAATGCCTAAAAACAATGCAATTCAAATAAAATCAGAGAGAAGTTTAAGCACTGGTAGAAAAAAGGCCTTCGGTATGCCAGCATCAGTCCCCAAGCGTTGCGCACCGTGACCAATGAGTCTTTAGTCCCGGGTCGGGAGGAGACCCGCGACAGAAGGTCAGACGTCGCGGGTTGGGAAGCGCGTTGCGACGCGTGGAGGGAATTAATTCCGGTTGACCTGGCCGCCCGGGACTATTGGTCCTTTATTCCCCGTTCCCGTGGCCAACCGGGACCAATGGCCCTTTATTCCCCGTGCCCGTGGCCAACCGGGACTAAACATCAAGCGTCTCGCCTCCCCCGCGGCGGTTTTTATTTCGCGAGCGAGGCAGAAGGGCGCCATTCCACTGCTCGCTCTCTGTTCTTCCTCTCGCTCTCTGTTCTTCCTCTCTCGCTCTCTGTTCTTTTCGATCCAAGCACACGCACGCAAATGGCTGAAGTTTGGAGGCAATACAATGGTTCCACACCGTGCGGCAAGGATTTGGACGTGCTCTTCACCAACAGTACCGCGAGGCTGCATGAAGCTCTAGGTCATTTGGCCGATCTCTATTTTGAAGCTCCCGAAGAACACCGGTTCTTTGGGCTCGATCTGGAGTACACGGCGAATCAGAAGGATGTTGCCCTCATCCAGATATCGTTCAAGCAGTCGGTGTTGGTCTTCCAATGGTCAAGGTAGAAGCTATATATAGCACACGTGTACAATCTTGCATGCATCTTCGAGTTTTTTTGTTGCATGTGAACAATACGTGTGTTGCAACATATCTAACACATATCCTATTTTTGTTGTTACAGTAGTTCGAAGCATTGCCCGGACCTTGTTGATTTTCTTGTCAACTCGGGGTTTGACTTTTGCAGCGTTGACATCACGCAAGACCGTGTGAAGTTGATGCGCATCGGTATTATGATACCTGAAGATCACTACGTTGATCTTCAGAATCTTATCCAGTTGACCGGGCCAAAGACCGGGATGGCTGTCATGGCAAGCACCTTCATCCACCAGGGCTATGAAAGGATGAAGACTGATTTCCCCCGGCAGAATCACTTCTATTGGGAGGAGACCCCATTGCGCATGACGAACCTCAAGTATGCTGTGACGCCCCGAGATCGGATACTATGCAGATTTCAGCATTTCCACCAAATCCGCATAATAACCGATTCCAGGTTGCCATTTATGATAACATCACAATAGTTCACGAATATTCCACAATTACAACAGAAACAGATAGGTACAAGATGACTCAGACGAGCCAGGGATACAACTGATACATTACAAAGATCCAAATAACAGCGGAAGAAACAACATAGCGTCCGGCTACGGACAAGATCCAAATTGGACTAAGAGTCCTGAAGATAACCGAGAGCGTCCAATCCCTGCCCAGGCCAAGCCGGAGGGATTCCCAAGCTAACGTCGTCAGACTTCAAACCTGTTGACTGCAAGTTGGAATTTGCAGCCACGAAAGAGATTCGTGGGTCAGTACGGTTAAGTACTGGCAAGGGGGATAAAACCCATACTCACAAGTTACCGGCGTAGCCAGTCATCACAAGATACAAATACTTTAGGATCAACGGAAAGGGAGGGGTTATTGCAAATAAGCGACAGCAGGCTGCACTAACCAACTACAGAGATTCTATCACTTCCGACTAACAGAAAAGGAGATAAGATCGAGTGTTGTAACCAACTGAAAGATAACTTCAAACAAACCCATCCTGGATCTCGCCCCTTATCCAAAGAAGCAATCCGAGGATAACTCACACCGTTGTAATAAAGGTGAATCAAGTTATTGTGTCATCAACCTATTACTAGTCAAGTTATTAATCATTGGGTGTAACATGTTTGATTATTATGTTTAAGTTGTCCTGAGTACTTGTTAGCCAGTACTTTCACCAAGTAATCCATAACCGCGGAAAACACGGCTTCTCGAGAAGATTATCCCTGCAGGGTTGCACCAATTTGGCCGTACACGCAAGAATATCCCGCCAGATGGAAATGCACTTCCACCAAGCGGGGTACTCTACACAACCAACCCTTCTTCGCATCAAGCCCAAAGCACCGCGTGCTGTGCGTGCGCGGCTAATCGAGCCCCCCGAAGAAAAGGAGGACCCTCATAGCACTGGAAGACCACGCCGCCCTAAATGCCGACTACGAAAGTTCCACCCTGGCGCCAAGGGTTCGTACCTGCATATGATGCAGCAAATGGAACACCCGAACTAGTACGGCGATTTGGACGAGATGCGAATCGAGTCAGTTGAGGGGGGCGCCCATACTCGCTTCCCACATGCGGGTAGTGCGCTCATCATGGATCAGTAGACAAGACCCTTTTCCTATTAGGGTCGACACTAGCAGGCCTCAAAACCACAAAGGGCCTCCTGCCGGTGCCTTATCATCAAATTATTATTAACAGCAGCATTAACAGGATTGATTGATTAACATTCTAGCCCCCGGTACGGTAACAACAATAATAGCACGATAGTAAAAGAAGTAACCGACAACAGGCTCGAGCAAAAGCAACCCTAAGCATGCTAGATAAGAACAGGCACAAACAAAGGCTGTAGGTATGGAGGTGAGGCAATATCAAGGTTAAGGGATTCATGTGATGGGTTCGTAACAGAAACAACTACCACTAAGGCTAGCAGAAAAGAATCAACGGAAAGAATCGGTAACAAGTGATGAAAGGCAGCCATATGGCAACAAGTGAGTATACTTGCCTGAGATCCCGCAAGGTAGCAGAACTTGTCGTTGCTCACATCATCTCAACGTCCTATCCGCGAAGAAGCAACGAACTAAAAGAAATACCGGATGCAACAATTACTTCTACGGCAAAGATCCAGCATGATCCTATTTTATATGCATGGCATGGCAAGATGCAACAGGGGAAACAACTTAAGCAATTTAATCGGAACCGGAGTCCGGAGAAATAGGAATTGGTTCAAGTTGTTTAGCTCACCATCAATATTAAATGTTGATCAACAGGTTTAAACAAGGTAGAGATGATCTATTCAATATTAAATGGAATAGGGCAACAATTGAATTAAATACCCCAACACATTCCATATTTATTTATTAGGTGAACATACATAACACTACTACAAATGCAACATGCAAGGTGCAAACATGAACATGGATGGCATGAACAGATTAAGTGCATTTTTCTGGTATGAAAACATATTTTATTTGTTGGATTTGGAATTAAAATGAGCAAGTTATCAAATTAGCAATTTTAATGCATTAATTAAGAAATAGTTGTTTTCAGCAATTTAATTTATTCAAAATAGAAAACAAAGTTTATATTTACAAAGTTTAGAGAATTTTGATTGGAAAACATATTTTACTTTTCAAATTTGGAGTTAAGATGAATTAGTTATGATTTATGCAATTAAATCAATTTAAATTGAGCCGGAAGCCCCACATTTAATTTAGGAGGTTCGAGTTATTTATCTACCCACAAAAATGCAATGCAACACATGAATGAGATGACATTTTAATTATAGTTGATATGTTATAGAAAATAGGGCATAGGTATAGGGGTTTTAGGGTTTGGGTTCGCACGTTGGAAAGAGGACCGCCGGGGTCAACGCCGGAAACTTCGGAATGTGGAGGGAGTAGACGAAGAAGAGGAAGTAGACGAAGTAGTCGTTCTCGTTTTGTAGTCATGGTAGTCGTTCACATCATCGGTGGTCGTTGTCGATATTTTCATCGAGGTTCGAAGAGGAAGTAGACGACGTAGGCGTGGTAGTGGAAGTAGTCGACGTCGTTGTAGTAGGGGACGTAGTCGTAATTGCACCACCGCATCATCGTCTTCGGGGCGTCGATGAGATAATTGTTCTCGTGTCGTCATCGAAGTAGTCATTGTAGTCGTGGCCGAACCGTAGCAACATCGTCTTCGGGGTCGGAGGCGAACCTGACGGTCCCGGTCTTCGGGCGCGCACGAAGGCGGCCAACACAAAACGGACACGGTAGATCTTGTTGAGGTAGCGGAACTTGTCAACGAAGATCTTGTCGTCGAGGTACGGCTCGGGGTCGATCTTGGCACGGTCGTAGTCGAGGTAGTAGTTCTTGTCGTCGTCGAGGTACTCTTAGCATCCTTGTAGGAGATCATGGCGGCATCACGGTCACGAGGATACGGGCACGAAGGCCACGGTCCCACAACAAACGTAGCACATGTACAGACGGACACCGATCTTCTTGCGGACATGGCACCAAACACCTGTTGTGCGCCGAGGATGGCGCGAGCAGTGGCCATGGAAGGCGACAGGCAGGGGTGTAGAGCGAGGTGGGGGGTCCTCGAGGACGCCTTGGACGGGGAGGAGCACACCAGAGAGCGGAGGAGGGCGCTGGAGGTAGGCCACGGCGGCCATGGCGGCGACCTGCACGGAGTAGAGGATGGCAAAGAGGTGGTATGGGCTTGGCGGCGGGGCTGCTCGGGGCCGGGGGGAGGCGCTTGTAGGGCTCCCGAGCGAGCTCCAGGGAGGCAGGGCGCGGCGCCGGCCGCTCTCGGCCGGAGTGGAGGAAACGGCGGCGGGCGGCGGCCACGGGAGGAGGCGCAGGGCGGAGAGAAGGGGGCCGCGGGAGGAGGAGAACGGCGGCGGCCTCTCGGTCCAGCAAGAGGAGGTCGAGGGCGACGGGAGGCGGAGCGAGGCGGAGGGGAGCTCGACGAGCGGGAGGCGCACGGAGGCGCTCGCCCCTGGCGGCGCGATGCAGAGGAAGGAGACGATGGTTCGCTGGGAATCGATCGATCGATGCTCTCCTTCTTTTTTTTTCCTGCGTGCGTGAGTGCGTTAGGTGTTGTGTGCGTGGGATGGGTTCTGTGTTGCGTGCGTTTGTGTGGTGCGTGAGGGTTAGGGTGCGTGTGTTGTGTGGCGTGTGTGAGTTAGGTGTGTGTTAGGTGTGGGTTAGGGTTAGGTTTAGGTGGGGGTGGCCGGCTGGTTTGCTGGGCCTTAAGGCCTGGCCGGTTTGGGTTGTCTCCACTTATTTTTGTTTGTTCTTTTTTTTATTATTATTATTATTATTATTAATTTCCAGGAATTAGGAAGATGGTTTGAAGTAGGAAAACAATGCTGGTAAAATCGTTTTGATAAAATAGTGACTTATTTTGAAAGCATCAAATATTTTGAGTTGACAAATAAAAATAGGTTTGAGAGGAAATAATTTTTAAGGCTCAACAACATAAAATGCAATGCATGCAAGATGCCATGATGATGCAAAAAAAAGAAGAAAAACACACACACTAATTGGGGGGGGGGGAATCCCCGGGTGTTACAGCCGACACCACTAACAAGGGGATTGCGCCCTCGCAATCCGCTCACAACCACGGGAGAGGGAGGAAGTCAGATCTATCGAGTCTTCGGCCACATTGTTGATCTCCTCGACACCACTAACAAGAGATTCTTGCTCGGGCTGATGACGATGTTCTTCCACCAGGAAATCTTCCGATGATCGAACCTATTAGGTTAAAGGCTCAGAAAACGTCCAACCACGTAGGATCCTAACACTTTGAAGGATTGAGTACGAGAGTAGACTCCAAAACAAATGAGATAGAAGGAGAATTAGAATAGATATAAGGAGAAAACAAGAATCCTATTGAGATGTTTCCAAAATAGTTTAACAGAAAATAGTTTTTGACACTCTAGAAACAACGACCGTTAGCGAGGTTATCCTACAGGCTTTGCGGACCCGTTGCTTCGATAACCATTCGTATCGAAACAATCTCGGGAATCGGAAACCATGCTCTGATACCATTTGTGACGCCCCGAGATCGGGTACTATGCAGATTTCAGCATTTCCACCAAATCCGCATAATAACCGATTCCAGGTTGCCATTTATGATAACATTACAATAGTTCACGAATATTCCACAATTACAACAGAAACAGATAGGTACAAGATGACTCAGACGAGCCAGGGATACAACTGATACATTACAAAGATCCAAATAACAGCGGAAGAAACAACATAGCGTCCGGCTACGGACAAGATCCAAATTGGACTAAGAGTCCTGAAGATAACCGAGAGCGTCCAATCCCTGCCCAGGCCAAGCCGGAGGGATTCCCAAGCTAACGTCGTCAGACTTCAAACCTGTTGACTGCAAGTTGGAATTTGCAGCCACGAAAGAGATTCGTGGGTCAGTACGGTTAAGTACTGGCAAGGGGGATAAAACCCATACTCACAAGTTACCGGCGTAGCCAGTCATCACAAGATACAAATACTTTAGGATCAACGGAAAGGGAGGGGTTATTGCAAATAAGCGACATCAGGCTGCACTAACCAACTACAGAGATTCTATCACTTCCGACTAACAGAAAAGGAGATAAGATCGAGTGTTGTAACCAACTGAAAGATAACTTCAAACAAACCCATCCTGGATCTCGCCCCTTATCCAAAGAAGCAATCCGAGGATAACTCACACCGTTGTAATAAAGGTGAATCAAGTTATTATGTCATCAACCTATTACTAGTCAAGTTATTAATCATTGGGTGTAACATGTTTGATTATTATGTTTAAGTTGTCCTGAGTACTTGTTAGCCAGTACTTTCACCAAGTAATCCATAACCGCGGAAAACACGGCTTCTCGAGAAGATTATCCCTGCAGGGTTGCACCAATTTGGCCGTACACGCAAGAATATCCCGCCAGATGGAAATGCACTTCCACCAAGCGGGGTACTCTACACAACCAACCCTTCTTCGCATCAAGCCCAAAGCACCGCGTGCTGTGCGTGCGCGGCTAATCGAGCCCCCCGAAGAAAAGGAGGACCCTCATAGCACTGGAAGACCACGCCGCCCTAAATGCCGACTACGAAAGTTCCACCCTGGCGCCAAGGGTTCGTACCTGCATATGATGCAGCAAATGGAACACCCGAACTAGTACGGCGATTTGGACGAGATGCGAATCGAGTCAGTTGAGGGGGGCGCCCATACTCGCTTCCCACATGCGGGTAGTGCGCTCATCATGGATCAGTAGACAAGACCCTTTTCCTATTAGGGTCGACACTAGCAGGCCTCAAAACCACAAAGGGCCTCCTGCCGGTGCCTTATCATCAAATTATTATTAACAGCAGCATTAACAGGATTGATTGATTAACATTCGAGCCCCCGGTACGGTAACAACAATAATAGCACGATAGTAAAAGAAGTAACCGACAACAGGCTCGAGCAAAAGCAACCCTAAGCATGCTAGATAAGAACAGGCACAAACAAAGGCTGTAGGTATGGAGGTGAGGCAATATCAAGGTTAAGGGATTCATGTGATGGGTTCGTAACAGAAACAACTACCACTAAGGCTAGCAGAAAAGAATCAACGGAAATAATCGGTAACAAGTGATGAAAGGCAGCCATATGGCAGCAAGTGAGTATACTTGCCTGAGATCCCGCAAGGTAGCAGAACTTGTCGTTGCTCACATCATCTCAACGTCCTATCCGCGAAGAAGCAACGAACTAAAAGAAACACCGGATGCAACAATTACTTCTACGGCAAAGATCCAGCATGATCCTATTTTATATGCATGGCATGGCAAGATGCAACAGGGGAAACAACTTAAGAAATTTAATCGGAACCGGAGTCCGGAGAAATAGGAATTGGTTCAAGTTGTTTAGCTCACCATCAATATTAAATGTTGATCAACAGGTTTAAACAAGGTAGAGGTGATCTATTCAATATTAAATGGAATAGGGCAACAATTGAATTAAATACCCCAACACATTCCATATTTATTTATTAGGTGAACATACATAACACTACTACAAATGCAACATGCAAGGTGCAAACATGAACATGGATGGCATGAACAGATTAAGTGCATTTTTCTGGTATGAAAACATATTTTATTTGTTGGATTTGGAATTAAAATGAGCAAGTTATCAAATTAGCAATTTTAATGCATTAATTAAGAAATAGTTGTTTTCAGCAATTTAATTTATTCAAAATAGAAAACAAAGTTTATATTTACAAAGTTTAGAGAATTTTGATTGGAAAACATATTTTACTTTTCAAATTTGGAGTTAAGATGAATTAGTTATGATTTATGCAATTAAATCAATTTAAATTGAGCCGGAAGCCCCACATTTAATTTAGGAGGTTCGAGTTATTTATCTACCCACAAAAATGCAATGCAACACATGAATGAGATGACATTTTAATTATAGTTGATATGTTATAGAAAATAGGGCATAGGTATAGGGGTTTTAGGGTTTGGGTTCGCACGTTGGAAAGAGGATCGCCGGGGTCAACGCCGGAAACTTCGGAACGTGGAGGGAGTAGACGAAGAAGAGGAAGTAGACGAAGTAGTCGTTCTCGTTTTGTAGTCGTGGTAGTCGTTCACATCATCGGTGGTCGTTGTCGATATTTTCATCGAGGTTCGAAGAGGAAGTAGACGACGTAGGCGTGGTAGTGGAAGTAGTCGACGTCGTTGTAGTAGGGGAAGTAGTCGTAATTGCACCACCGCATCATCGTCTTCGGGGCGTCGATGAGATAATTGTTCTCGTGTCGTCATCGAAGTAGTCATTGTAGTCGTGGCCGAACCGTAGCAACATCGTCTTCGGGGTCGGAGGCGAACCTGACGGTCCCGGTCTTCGGG
Source organism: Alopecurus myosuroides (assembly GCA_028641055.1). NCBI lineage: Eukaryota > Viridiplantae > Streptophyta > Magnoliopsida > Poales > Poaceae > Alopecurus > Alopecurus myosuroides. Next base: position 289,622,893 of record CM054062.1, on the reverse strand, counting down.
CGCGCACGAAGGCGGCCAACACAAAACGGACACGGTAGATCTTGTTGAGGTAGCGGAACTTGTCAACGAAGATCTTGTCGTCGAGGTACGGCTCGGGGTCGATCTTGGCACGGTCGTAGTCGAGGTAGTAGTTCTTGTCGTCGTCGAGGTACTCTTAGCATCCTTGTAGGAGATCATGGCGGCATCACGGTCACGAGGATACGGGCACGAAGGCCACGGTCGCCACAACAAACGTAGCACATGTACAGACGGACACCGATCTTCTTGCGGACATGGCACCAAACACCTGTTGTGCGCCGAGGATGGCGCGAGCAGTGGCCATGGAAGGCGACAGGCAGGGGTGTAGAGCGAGGTGGGGGGTCCTCGAGGACGCCTTGGACGGGGAGGAGCACACCAGAGAGCGGAGGAGGGCGCTGGAGGTAGGCCACGGCGTCCATGGCGGCGACCTGCACGGAGTAGAGGATGGCAAAGAGGTGGTATGGGCTTGGCGGCGGGGCTGCTCGGGGCCGGGGGGAGGCGCTTGTAGGGCTCCCGAGCGAGCTCCAGGGAGGCAGGGCGCGGCGCCGGCCGCTCTCGGCCGGAGTGGAGGAAACGGCGGCGGGCGGCGGCCACGGGAGGAGGCGCAGGGCGGAGAGAAGGGGGCCGCGGGAGGAGGAGAACGGCGGCGGCCTCTCGGTCCAGCAAGAGGAGGTCGAGGGCGACGGGAGGCGGAGCGAGGCGGAGGGGAGCTCGACGAGCGGGAGGCGCACGGAGGCGCTCGCCCCTGGCGGCGCGATGCAGAGGAAGGAGACGATGGTTCGCTGGGAATCGATCGATCGATGCTCTCCTTCTTTTTTTTTCCTGCGTGCGTGAGTGCGTTAGGTGTTGTGTGCGTGGGATGGGTTCTGTGTTGCGTGCGTTTGTGTGGTGCGTGAGGGTTAGGGTGCGTGTGTTGTGTGGCGTGTGTGAGTTAGGTGTGTGTTAGGTGTGGGTTAGGGTTAGGTTTACGTGGGGGTGGCCGGCTGGTTTGCTGGGCCTTAAGGCCTGGCCGGTTTGGGTTGTCTCCACTTATTTTTGTTTGTTCTTTTTTTTTATTATTATTATTAATTTCCAGGAATTAGGAAGATGGTTTGAAGTAGGAAAACAATGCTGGTAAAATCGTTTTGATAAAATAGTGACTTATTTTGAAAGCATCAAATATTTTGAGTTGACAAATAAAAATAGGTTTGAGAGGAAATAATTTTTAAGGCTCGACAACATAAAATGCAATGCATGCAAGATGCCATGATGATGCAAAAAAAAGAAGAAAAACACACACACTAATTGGGGGGGGGGGGGAATCCCCGGGTGTTACAGCCGACACCACTAACAAGGGGATTGCGCCCTCGCAATCCGCTCACAACCACGGGAGAGGGAGGAAGTCAGATCTATCGAGTCTTCGGCCACATTGTTGATCTCCTCGACACCACTAACAAGAGATTCTTGCTCGGGCTGATGACGATGTTCTTCCACCAGGAAATCTTCCGATGATCGAACCTATTAGGTTAAAGGCTCAGAAAACGTCCAACCACGTAGGATCCTAACACTTTGAAGGATTGAGTACGAGAGTAGACTCCAAAACAAATGAGATAGAAGGAGAATTAGAATAGATATAAGGAGAAAACAAGAATCCTATTGAGATGTTTCCAAAATAGTTTAACAGAAAATAGTTTTTGACACTCTAGAAACAACGACCGTTAGCGAGGTTATCCTACAGGCTTTGCGGACCCGTTGCTTCGATAACCATTCGTATCGAAACAATCTCAGGAATCGGAAACCATGCTCTGATACCATTTGTGACGCCCCGAGATCGGGTACTATGCAGATTTCAGCATTTCCACCAAATCCGCATAATAACCGATTCCAGGTTGCCATTTATGATAACATTACAATAGTTCACGAATATTCCACAATTACAACAGAAACAGATAGGTACAAGATGACTCAGACGAGCCAGGGATACAACTGATACATTACAAAGATCCAAATAACAGCGGAAGAAACAACATAGCGTCCGGCTACGGACAAGATCCAAATTGGACTAAGAGTCCTGAAGATAACCGAGAGCGTCCAATCCCTGCCCAGGCCAAGCCGGAGGGATTCCCAAGCTAACGTCGTCAGACTTCAAACCTGTTGACTGCAAGTTGGAATTTGCAGCCACGAAAGAGATTCGTGGGTCAGTACGGTTAAGTACTGGCAAGGGGGATAAAACCCATACTCACAAGTTACCGGCGTAGCCAGTCATCACAAGATACAAATACTTTAGGATCAACGGAAAGGGAGGGGTTATTGCAAATAAGCGACAGCAGGCTGCACTAACCAACTACAGAGATTCTATCACTTCCGACTAACAGAAAAGGAGATAAGATCGAGTGTTGTAACCAACTGAAAGATAACTTCAAACAAACCCATCCTGGATCTCGCCCCTTATCCAAAGAAGCAATCCGAGGATAACTCACACCGTTGTAATAAAGGTGAATCAAGTTATTGTGTCATCAACCTATTACTAGTCAAGTTATTAATCATTGGGTGTAACATGTTTGATTATTATGTTTAAGTTGTCCTGAGTACTTGTTAGCCAGTACTTTCACCAAGTAATCCATAACCGCGGAAAACACGGCTTCTCGAGAAGATTATCCCTGCAGGGTTGCACCAATTTGGCCGTACACGCAAGAATATCCCGCCAGATGGAAATGCACTTCCACCAAGCGGGGTACTCTACACAACCAACCCTTCTTCGCATCAAGCCCAAAGCACCGCGTGCTGTGCGTGCGCGGCTAATCGAGCCCCCCGAAGAAAAGGAGGACCCTCATAGCACTGGAAGACCACGCCGCCCTAAATGCCGACTACGAAAGTTCCACCCTGGCGCCAAGGGTTCGTACCTGCATATGATGCAGCAAATGGAACACCCGAACTAGTACGGCGATTTGGACGAGATGCGAATCGAGTCAGTTGAGGGGGGCGCCCATACTCGCTTCCCACATGCGGGTAGTGCGCTCATCATGGATCAGTAGACAAGACCCTTTTCCTATTAGGGTCGACACTAGCAGGCCTCAAAACCACAAAGGGCCTCCTGCCGGTGCCTTATCATCAAATTATTATTAACAGCAGCATTAACAGGATTGATTGATTAACATTCGAGCCCCCGGTACGGTAACAACAATAATAGCACGATAGTAAAAGAAGTAACCGACAACAGGCTCGAGCAAAAGCAACCCTAAGCATGCTAGATAAGAACAGGCACAAACAAAGGCTGTAGGTATGGAGGTGAGGCAATATCAAGGTTAAGGGATTCATGTGATGGGTTCGTAACAGAAACAACTACCACTAAGGCTAGCAGAAAAGAATCAACGGAAAGAATCGGTAACAAGTGATGAAAGGCAGCCATATGGCAGCAAGTGAGTATACTTTCCTGAGATCCCGCAAGGTAGCAGAACTTGTCGTTGCTCACATCATCTCAACGTCCTATCCGCGAAGAAGCAACGAACTAAAAGAAATACCGGATGCAACAATTACTTCTACGGCAAAGATCCAGCATGATCCTATTTTATATGCATGGCATGGCAAGATGCAACAGGGGAAACAACTTAAGCAATTTAATCGGAACCGGAGTCCGGAGAAATAGGAATTGGTTCAAGTTGTTTAGCTCACCATCAATATTAAATGTTGATCAACAGGTTTAAACAAGGTAGAGGTGATCTATTCAATATTAAATGGAATAGGGCAACAATTGAATTAAATACCCCAACACATTCCATATTTATTTATTAGGTGAACATACATAACACTACTACAAATGCAACATGCAAGGTGCAAACATGAACATGGATGGCATGAACAGATTAAGTGCATTTTTCTGGTATGAAAACATATTTTATTTGTTGGATTTGGAATTAAAATGAGCAAGTTATCAAATTAGCAATTTTAATGCATTAATTAAGAAATAGTTGTTTTCAGCAATTTAATTTATTCAAAATAGAAAACAAAGTTTATATTTACAAAGTTTAGAGAATTTTGATTGGAAAACATATTTTACTTTTCAAATTTGGAGTTAAGATGAATTAGTTATGATTTATGCAATTAAATCAATTTAAATTGAGCCGGAAGCCCCACATTTAATTTAGGAGGTTCGAGTTATTTATCTACCCACAAAAATGCAATGCAACACATGAATGAGATGACATTTTAATTATAGTTGATATGTTATAGAAAATAGGGCATAGGTATAGGGGTTTTAGGGTTTGGGTTCGCACGTTGGAAAGAGGATCGCCGGGGTCAACGCCGGAAACTTCGGAACGTGGAGGGAGTAGACGAAGAAGAGGAAGTAGACGAAGTAGTCGTTCTCGTTTTGTAGTCGTGGTAGTCGTTCACATCATCGGTGGTCGTTGTCGATATTTTCATAGAGGTTCGAAGAGGAAGTAGACGACGTAGGCGTGGTAGTGGAAGTAGTCGACGTCGTTGTAGTAGGGGAAGTAGTCGTAATTGCACCACCGCATCATCGTCTTCGGGGCGTCGATGAGATAATTGTTCTCGTGTCGTCATCGAAGTAGTCATTGTAGTCGTGGCCGAACCGTAGCAACATCGTCTTCGGGGTCGGAGGCGAACCTGACGGTCCCGGTCTTCGGGCGCGCACGAAGGCGGCCAACACAAAACGGACACGGTAGATCTTGTTGAGGTAGCGGAACTTGTCAACGAAGATCTTGTCGTCGAGGTACGGCTCGGGGTCGATCTTGGCACGGTCGTAGTCGAGGTAGTAGTTCTTGTCGTCGTCGAGGTACTCTTAGCATCCTTGTAGGAGATCATGGCGGCATCACAGTCACGAGGATACGGGCACGAAGGCCACGGTCGCCACAACAAACGTAGCACATGTACAGACGGACACCGATCTTCTTGCGGACATGGCACCAAACACCTGTTGTGCGCCGAGGATGGCGCGAGCAGTGGCCATGGAAGGCGACAGGCAGGGGTGTAGAGCGAGGTGGGGGGTCCTCGAGGACGCCTTGGACGGGGAGGAGCACACCAGAGAGCGGAGGAGGGCGCTGGAGGTAGGCCACGGCGGCCATGGCGGCGACCTGCACGGAGTAGAGGATGGCAAAGAGGTGGTATGGGCTTGGCGGCGGGGCTTCTCGGGGCCGGGGGGAGGCGCTTGTAGGGCTCCCGAGCGAGCTCCAGGGAGGCAGGGCGCGGCGCCGGCCGCTCTCGGCCGGAGTGGAGGAAACGGCGGCGGGCGGCGGCCACGGGAGGAGGCGCAGGGCGGAGAGAAGGGGGCCGCGGGAGGAGGAGAACGGCGGCGGCCTCTCGGTCCAGCAAGAGGAGGTCGAGGGCGACGGGAGGCGGAGCGAGGCGGAGGGGAGCTCGACGAGCGGGAGGCGCACGGAGGCGCTCGCCCCTGGCGGCGCGATGCAGAGGAAGGAGACGATGGTTCGCTGGGAATCGATCGATCGATGCTCTCCTTCTTTTTTTTTCCTGCGTGCGTGAGTGCGTTAGGTGTTGTGTGCGTGGGATGGGTTCTGTGTTGCGTGCGTTTGTGTGGTGCGTGAGGGTTAGGGTGCGTGTGTTGTGTGGCGTGTGTGAGTTAGGTGTGTGTTAGGTGTGGGTTAGGGTTAGGTTTAGGTGGGGGTGGCCGGCTGGTTTGCTGGGCCTTAAGGCCTGGCCGGTTTGGGTTGTCTCCACTTATTTTTGTTTGTTCTTTTTTTTTTAATTATTATTATTAATTTCCAGGAATTAGGAAGATGGTTTGAAGTAGGAAAACAATGCTGGTAAAATCGTTTTGATAAAATAGTGACTTATTTTGAAAGCATCAAATATTTTGAGTTGACAAATAAAAATAGGTTTGAGAGGAAATAATTTTTAAGGCTCAACAACATAAAATGCAATGCATGCAAGATGCCATGATGATGCAAAAAAGAAGAAGAAAAACACACACACTAATTGGGGGGGGGGGGAATCCCCGGGTGTTACATATGCGGCCATAGATGCATATGTCGCGTACGAGTTGTTCCGCATCTACTCGGCGGGGCCATAGATGATTTATGCATGCGTTCGATATCTATGTGCATGTAATGGGTATCTAATTAGTAGTATATATATGTAATGGATATCTTTTGTGATCGACTCTATATATATATGTTAATTATGAAATGTGATCGACTCTATGTTTGTGTTATGTGTGATCGACTCTATGTTTGTGTTATGTGTGATCGACTCTATGCATGTAATGAATATTGTTTGTATTATTGTTCTTTATTTTTGATATATTTTTTCATTTTAAGATTTTAAAATGAATTAGTATTATTTTTCTTCATTTTTTGATATATTATTTGTATTTTTAAGATTTTAAAATGAATTAGTATTATTGTTCTTAATTTTTGATATATATTTTGTATTTTAAGATTTTAAAATGAATTAGTATTATTGTTCTTCATTTTTTATATATTATTTGTATTTTTAAGATTTTAAAATGAATTAGTTCTATTTTTCTCAATTTTTGGATATATTATTTGGATTTTTAGAAATAATACAAATTAAAAGTTAATGTTTATTTATTTATTCAAAATTATTAATTACATCGTTACTTTTGTTTATTAAAAGATTTATTTGAAATTCAAACAATAAAGAAATGTGGCTTCGGCCAACATGTTAATAAGATTGATATGATACTACTATCATATACATGCGAGAGAAACACTTGGATTCGGGACGGGATGGAACTCGGAAGTTAAGCGTGCTAGTGCTAGAGTAGTGGGAGGATAGGTGACCGAGCGGGAAGTTTGACCATGAGTAACTAATTTGACTAGAGATAATCTTAGTTAGACACTAAGCAAATAATACAAATTGTGAAAAAAAAGGGAGTGAAAAAAAGGGAGTGAAAAAAAGGAGTGAAAAAAAGTGAGTGAAAAAAGGTGAGAAAAATAATTAGAAACCAAATGAATTAAAAAAAATACGAAATAAATCTAGTCCCGGTTCATGTGGCCAACCGGGACTAAATGTCCTCCGAACCCAGGCTCCGCCACCCGCCCACGTGGACAGGCCTTTAGTCCCGGGCCGTAAGAGATGGGACTATAGGGGGGGGCCTTTAGTCGCGCGTAGCTAGTCCCGGTTGCCCGGACGGGATTAATGGGCCTGGCGAACCGGGACTGTAGGCCTTTTTTCTACCAGTGAAGGCCCACACAGATAGCAGTTTAGGCTTACATACAATGCAGTTCAAGTGACAAAAACAAACCATTCCAAGACTATACATAGAGAAGTTCGAAACCCATACACTAGTCAGTTCAATATCCTATACACACAGCAGTTCAACCCTGTACGGAGAGAAGTTCACAATTCTGTCAGAGAACAGTTCCGGCCTTAACACAATGCAGTTCGCATTATACCAGAGAGCAGGTTAGGCCTAAAACATAATGCAGTTCAAGTCAAACTTGAGAGAAGTTCAGTTCGCATTCTACCAGAGAGCAGGTTAGGCCTAAAACATAATGCAGTTCAAGTCAAACCTGAGGGAAGTTCACGACCATATTGCTAGCAGTTTAGCCATACAAAGAATGTAGTTCAACTCAAATCAGAAAGAAGTTTGTGCCCATAGCGATAGCAGTTCATTCATATACACAATGGAGCTCATGTACATAAAGGAAGCAGTTCAAGACCATACACTGGTAGAAAATATGCCTTCCAGACGCCCCCATTAGTCCCCAAAATAATCGAACCGCGACCAAAGGGGTCTTTAGTCGCAGTTCGGGAGGGGACCCACGACCAACTATCTGGGCCTAGCACGCTCGGTCCACAGCTGGCGGACGGGAGGGGCTTTAGTCAGGCTGGCCTGAAGGCCTTTAGTCGCGGTTGGCCAGGACAACCGGGACTAAAGCACCATCCCTATATAGGACTCAGCTCGCTGCACTTAGCCACATTTGGTGTCACTTCTTTTCACAATATTCACAAGGGGGTGGTGGGTTTGATTTTGGTTCCTCCTATGCACACAAGGTGTTCGATGAAATGCCCGAGAGCATGAAACAAACATGATATGAAGTGTCCGAGCCACACTTGAGCTTTCTCATTTATTTTTCCTCCGCGATCGCGGTTAGAAACTTGAACCTTTCATGATTTGTATTATTTCTAGCTAGTTAGTTTAAAAAATGCATGATGGTTAATTATATACTTTATATAATAATAATGCAGACGAATCGACAATGGATGTACGGTAACCGACTCTCCGGCGAGTTCACTACGGGTTTGAAAGATTTCCTCGTAGTGGAAAATGCGAACAAGCAGCGAGGTTTTATTATCTGTCCATGTGTTGAATGTAAGAATCAGAAGGGTTACTCCTCCTCAAGAGACGTTCACATGCACCTGCTTCGGCACGGTTTCATGCCAAGCTATATTTGTTGGATCAAGCATGGAGAAAGAGGGGTTAGAATGGAAGAAGATGAAGAAGGGGATGATATCGATGAAAACCATCATGAGGATTTTGGTGATACTTTCATGGAGGATGATGCTGAAGGTGGGGAAGGGTTAGGTGAAGGTGAAGAAGAGGCACATGATGAGCCCGCTGATGATCTTGGTCGGACCATTGCTGATGCACGGAGACGCTGCGAAACTGACAAGGAGAGGGAGAATTTGGATCGCATGTTAGAGGATCACAAAAAGTCGCTGTACCCAGGATGCGATAATAGTCTGAAAAATCTGGGCTGCACACTGGATTTGCTGAAATGGAAGGCACGGGAAGGAGTAGCTGACTCATCATTTGAAAATTTGCTGAAAATGTTGAAGAATATGTTTCCAAAGAATAACGAGTTGCCCGCCAGTACGTACGAAGCAAAGAAGGTTGTCTTCTCTCTAGGTTTAGAGGTTCTAAAGATACATGCATGCATTAACGACTGCATCCTCTACCGTGGTGAATACGAGAATTTGAATGAATGCCCTGTATGCACTGCATTGCGTTATAAGATCAGAGGCGGTGACCCTGGTGACGATGTTGAGGGCGAGAAACCCAGGAAGAGGGTTCCCGCCAAGGTGATGTGGTATGGTCCTATAATACCACGGTTGAAACATCTGTTCAGGAACAAAGAGCATGCCAAGTTGTTGCGATGGCACAAAGAGGACCGTAAGTCCGACGGGGAGTTGAGACACCCCGCTGATGGAACGCAATGGAGAAAGATCGACAGAGAGTTCAAAGATTTTGCAGCTGACGCAAGGAACATAAGATTTGGTCTAAGTACTAATGGCATGAATCCTTTTGGCGAGTAGAGCTCCAGCCATAGCACCTGGCCCGTGACTCTATGCATCTACAACCTTCTTCCTTGGTTGTGCATGAAGCGGAAGTTCATTATGATGCCAGTGCTCATCCAAGGTCCGAAGCAACCCGGCAACGACATCGATGTGTACCTAAGGCCATTAGTTGATGAACTTTTACAGTTGTGGGGCAGACCTGGTGTACGTGTGTGGGATGAGCACAAAGAAGAGGAATTTGACCTACGAGCGTTGCTTTTTGTAACCATCAACGATTGGCCTGCTCTCAGTAACCTTTCGGGACAGACAAATAAGAGATACAAAGCATGCACGCACTACTTACATGAGACTGAAAGTGTATTTTTGGATAATTGTAAGAAGAACGTGTACCTGGGTCATCGTTGATTTCTTCCCCGAAATCATAACGTAAGAAAGAAAGGCAAGCATTTCAACGGCAAGGCAGATCACCGGCCGAAGCCTGCGGAACGTACTGGTGCTGAGATATTTGATATGGTCAAGGATTTGAAAGTCATCTTTGGAAAGGGTCCTGGCGGACAATCATTTCCGCTGGGAGTTGACGGGCGCGCACCCATGTGGAAAAAGAAATCTATATTTTGGGAGATACAATATTGGAAAGTCCTAGATGTCCGCTCTGCAATCGACGTGATGCATGTGACGAATAATATTTGCGTGAACCTGCTAAACTTCTTGGGCGTGTATGGGAAGACAAATGATACAAAGGAAGCACGGCAGGACCAGCAACTTTTGAAAGACCCAGATGACCGGCATCCGGAATGGTTTCAAGGTCGTGCCAGCTACGCTCTTACCAAAGAAGAGAAGGTTATTTTTTTTGAATGCCTGAGAAGTATGAAGGTCCCGTCTGGCTTCTCGTCGAATATAAAGGGAATAATAAACATGGCGGACAAAAAGTTCCAAAACCTGAAGTCTCACGACTGCCACGTGATTATGACGCAATTGCTTCCGATTGCTTTGAGGGGGCTCCTACCGGAAAATATTCGAGTAGCCACTGTGAAGCTATGTGCATTCCTCAATGCAATCTCTCAGAAGGTAATCAGTCCAGAAGATCTACCACGGTTACAAAACGATGTGGTCCAATGTCTTGTCAGTTTCGAGTTGGTGTTCCCACCATCCTTCTTCAATATTATGACGCACCTCCTGCTCCACCTAGTCGAAGAGATTTCAATTCTCGGTCCTGTATTTCTACACAATATGTTCCCCTTTAAGAGGTTCATGGGAGTATTAAAGAAATATGTTCGTAACCGTGCTAGGCCAGAAGGAAGCATCGTCAAGGGCTATGGAAATGAGGAGGTAATTGAGTTCTGTATTGACTATGTTCCTGACCTTAAGCCGATTGGTATTCCTCAATCGCGGCACGAGGGGAGACTAAGTGGAAAAGTACCATACACACATCATTTCAACCCTGTACATAGAGAAGTTCGAAGCACATAGAGTAGGAACTTCAAAAATACCATACACACATCATTTCAACCCTGTACGGAGAGAAGTTCATAATTCTACCAGAGAGCAGTTCATACTATAATACAATGCAGTTCATATACATATACCCAGACGTTTACTGGTGTGTCGAGGCAAGCCCAAGTAATGTCTTTTTTGAGTGGTACACACGAAAAAATAAGGACATTAAAATCACCATTTAAACTGCAGAATCCCATCGACAGTACAAACTCATCAACCGAGAAGTTCACTCGTATGTCGAGAGAAGTTAAGTACTCCATTTTTTCGTATATAGATAGTTCCGACTCTCTCTTTTCAACCCAACAAAAATCACTTAATTTGGAGGTCGGATAAGTGGCCAAATGATTTTTGAACATGCAAAATAAGGTTGACCAAACTTTGACCGCAAAATAACCCACTTAGAAATCGATTTTGAGTTTTTTGTTACCGATGAAACCGGTAGATTGAATAGACATGTATTTTCAGGCCGAACGATTTGAGTGTCCATCGAGCTAAAACGGATAATGTATGAGAAACTTATCACTGTTCGGCAATACACAAACATATATCGGGAAGTTCATACGTGGGTTATGTGAAGTTAACACGTATGTCGAGAGAATTCCAAATAATCAATTTTCTACATGATACACATAGAAAAAATAAGGAACATTAAAATTATTGTCTAAATTGCGGAATCCCGTCGGCAGAACAAACTCATCAGCCGAGAAGTTGACATGTATGTTAAGAGAAGTTCAGCACTCTATTTTTTCATAGATATATAGTCACCGACTCTCTCTTTTAAACTTAACAAAAATCACTCAATTTGGAGATCGGATGAGTAGCCAAATGATTTTTTAAACATGCAAAATAAAGTTGACCGAACTTTGACCGCAAAAATAACCCACTCAATTTGAATAGATGTGTCTTTTTAGCCCAAACGATTTGAATGCTTATTGAGCTAAAAGTGATAATGTATGAGAAAGTTATCGCTGTTTTAGTAAACGCAAATCACGAAAACTCCGTCGAGCAGTACACAGACGTATGCCGGGAAGTTCACATGTGTGTCGGGTGAAGTTAAATACTCCATTCTTATACTACGTTAAAGATTAGTATATTTTTGAAATTGAATTTAATCGGTCAAGAATTAAAGAAAACCGTAGAAGAGAAAAAGTTGCGGAATTTGAACAGTTTTCCAACGGTATATCATTTGCATTCTTTCGATAGATGGTTGAGAAAATATTTAAAAAATACGTTCTGTGTGACATTTTGCAGATCGTGTTTTTTAGAAATAAAAAATAACCGTAACGAATTTGAAAAAAGTGACAAAATGAAAAAAGATTCCTAATTTCACTAGTTTTTCAATGATATATCATTTGCTCAATTCTGATAAACAGTTAAAAAGTTATTCAAAAAATATGTTCACAACAGTTTTTACCCGATTTGAGTATTTTTTAACTTGTTTAAAAATAGTTACGAATTTGAAAACCTACATGAGACAATAAAAGATGCCGAATTTCACTAGCTTTTCAACGGTATATCATTTGCTCAATTCCGATAAACGGTTAAACAGTTATTGTTGTTTTAGTACACGCAAATCACGAAAACTCCGTCGGGAGTACACAGACGAATATAGGGAAGTTCAAACATGTGTCGAGTGAAATTCAATACTCTATTTTTATACTATGTTACAACTGATTATATTTTTTAAATTGAATTTAATCGGTCATGAATTAAAGAAAATCATAGAATAGAAAAAGTTGCGGAATTTGAACAGATTTCCAACGGTATATGATTTGCATCGTTCTGATGTACGGTTAATAAAATATTTAAAAAATATGTTCTGTGTGACATTTTGCAGATCATGTTTTTTAGAAATAAAAAATAACCGTAACGAATTTGAAGAAGTGACAAAATTAAAAAGTGCGAAATTTCACTAGTTTTTCAACGGTATATCATTTGCTCAATCCTGATTTACGGCTAAAAAAATATCCCAAAAATATGTTCATAGCAGTTTTTACGAGATTTCACTTTCTTTTTTTTAAATTGTATAAAAATGGTTAGGAATTTGAAAACCTACGTGAGACAAGGAAAGATGCGGAATTTTGCTAGCTTTTCAACGGTATATCTATTGCTCAATTCCGATATAAGGTTAAAAAGTTATTGTTGTTTTAGTCAACACGAATCACGAAAACTCCGTCGGGCAGTACACAGACTTATACCGGGAAGTTCACATGTGTGTCGGGTGAAGTTCAATACTCCATTTTTTATACTACGTTAGAGATTAGTATATTTTTTAAATTGAATTTAATCGGTCAAGAATTAAAGAAAACTGTAGAAGAGTAAAAGTTGCAGAATTTGAACAGTTTTCCAACGGTATATCATTTGCATTGTTCCGATAGACGGTTGAGAAAATATTTAAAAAATATGTTCTGTGTGACATTTTGCAGATCGTGTTTTTTAGAAATAAAAAATAACCGTAACGAATTTGAAAAAAGTGACAAAATGAAAAAGATTCGTAATTTCACTAGTTTTTCAATGATATATCATTTGCTCAATTCTGATAAACAGTTAAAAAGTTATTCAAAAAATATGTTCACAACAGTTTTTACCCAATTTGTGTATTTTTTAACTTGTTTAAAAATAGTTACGAATTTGAAAACCTACATGAGACAATAAAAGATGTCGAATTTCACTAGCTTTTCAACAGTATATCATTTGCTCAATTCCGATAAACGGTTAAAAATTTATTGTTATTTTAGTACACGCAAATCACAAAAACTCCGTCGGGCAGTACACAGACGAATATAGGGAAGTCCACATGTGTGTCGGGTGAAGTTAAATACTCCATTTTTTTATACTACGTTAGAGATTAGTATATTTTTGAAATTAAATTTAATCGGTCAAGAATTAAAGAAAACCGTAGAAGAGAAAAAGTCAAGGAATTTGAACAGTTTTCCAACGGTATATCATTTGCATCGTTCCGATAGACGGTTGAGAAAATATTTAAAAAATACGTTTTGTGTGACATTTTGCAGATCGTGTTTTTTAGAAATAAAACAATAACAGTAACGAATTTGAAAAAAGTTACAAAATGAAAAAGATGCGTAATTTCACTTGTTTTTCAACGGTATATCATTTGCTCAATTCTGATAAACGGTTAAAAGTTATTTAAAAAATACGTTGACAACAGTTTTTACCACATTTGGGTATTTTTTAAATTGTTTAAAAATGTTTACGAATTTAAACACCGACATGAGACAAGGAAAGATGCGGAATTTCACTAGCTTTTTAACGGTATATCATATGCACGATTTTGATAAAAGGTTAAAAAGTTATTGTTGTTTTAGTAAACACAAATCACCAAAACTCCGTCGGGCAGTATACAGACGTATGCCGGGAAGTTCACATGTGTGTCGGGTGAAGTTAAATACTCCATTTTTTCTACTACGTTAAAGATTAGTATATTTTTGAAATTGAATTTAATCGATCAAGAATTAAAGAAAACCGTAGAAGAGAAAAAGTTACGGAATTTGAACAGTTTTCCAACGGTATATCATTTGCATTGTTCCGATAGACGGTTGAGAAAATATTTAAAAAATATGTTATGTGTGACATTTTGCAGATCGTGTTTTTTAGAAATAAAAATATCCGTAACGAATTTAAAAAAGTGACAAAATGAAAAAGATTCGTAATTTCACTAGTTTTTTCAATGATATATCATTTGCTCAATTCTGATAAACAGTTAAAAAGTTACTCAAAAAATACGTTCACAACAGTTTTTAGTAGATTTGAGTATTTTTTAATTTTTTTAACAATGGTTATGAATTTGAAAACCTACGTGAGAAAAGGAAAGATGCAGAATTTCACTCGCTTTTCAACGGTGTATCATTTGCTCAATTCCGATAAACGATTAAAAAGTAACGTTAAAATTACCGCACGGAACTGTCCATACAGCGGGGCAGTTCTGCGTTTTTTTGTGAGAAGTTCAGAATTGGTTGTAGGGCACTACTCTACACCTGGTTGTAAGATATATATATCTTATAATTGGAGACTCCCTAGGAGACACCATGTAAACCCTAGGAAACCACAAAAAATTAATCATCAGATTTTAATTGTACGGTTACGAATATGTGGTTTGTGAGTTCTGTTCACGTACATTTCAACTCATCTTCCCTTGGTACAATCGGCTAAACACATTTGTCAAGATAAATAAAAGAGAATTTTAGTACAACTGACCAAACATGTACGTCACGAGATAGAAAATAAAAGTTCTAGAAAAAACTAAATATGTGATTGTTGAGTCCTATTTATGCTTTTTTCCAAATTTAACTTATTTAAGTTTAGCAATTTAATATGGATGCCATGATGCATGATTAAATGCAAAAGTGAAAATTTGGCTCAAATTTTCGAGTGCCAAATTTGGGCTGTTACATGTGACCTTTCTGGTTATGCACGCACGGGTCAAAATCCTGCAAGGATAAATTGTGGACGGGGTAAGGGAAGGGCGCAATAACACGGGAAGTCGAATGGGGGTCGTCTCGGGCTTCTGCTTGGGCTCACCAGGCCGGAATCGATGAGACGTGGCGTGGCAATATACAACTTCGGTGAGGATTTTGTGCAGTAACGGGGCACGATACATAGCGGATCCAGAGGGGAAATGGAGAGGGGCTCGAGGTCTTTTAAGGGGAGGAGACAACACACTAAATCGTGCCTTCCATCGACATAATTTAATCCGATAAGAAACAGCAGAAACGACATTTTTCAATATCGAGAGGTTGATAACGGGGTGACATCAGGTGACGTCATCGATTCGTTTTCTTTTCTTTTTATTTCTTGTTTTTAATCTTTTTCTAATAACCCAAATGACCTCAAACTAATTTCTAAAAATTTGTAATAATATTATCACTAGTAGGAAACTGCCTTTCTATGGAATGCTTTCTGTGGCGCACCAGTGTGTGGTGCGCCATAGAAATTTAGTTTTGTGGCGCACGTCAAAATATGCGCCACAGAAATGTTGTATTCTGTGGCGCACGGAGGAAGGGTGCGCCACAGAAACTCAATTTCTGTGGCGCACGTAATCTGGTGCGGCACAGAAATAAGCAATTCTATGGCGCACGGGGATTGGTGCGCCACAGAAATAGGCAATTCTATGGCGCACGGGGATTGGTGCGCCACAGTCCAACATTTCTGCCACACGTGGAGCCACAGAAATTTTTTCTTCCCTCCACACCCCCCCGGGAACGCCTTTTCTAGTTTTTGACGGAAGAGTTGGCGGTCTAAAAAGCATGAAAAAATAAATCCCTTATAGATGCACGGAGAGTTTAAGGTCTACTTTTTTTTATCAAATTTTGAAATATGAATTTCGACTTTCCTAGCAAAAGTTCGTTAAAAAAAGTAAAATGGGCATAACTTTTGCATACGATGTCGAAAAAAAATGATCAAGATATCAAAAAAAACTAGAGAGAAAAAGGAACCCAACCTCACTCGCCTTCGGCCTGTGAGCTTTTTTTAGAATCGCCAAATTCCAAAAGGAACAAAAGTTATGGTCGTTTGAAGATTTTGACTAGAAAATAAAAAAAAAGAAAAAAAAAATCTGTGGCGCACCCCTTCATTTGGTGCGCCACAGAATTCTTGAGGCAGGATTTCGAATCCTGCCTCCTCCCCTCCTCTTCTTCCTCTACTTTCCCTTCTCCTCTTCTTCCCTTCTCCCCTCCACTTCTCCTCCACTTCTCATCTTCCCTTCTCTCTTCTACCTCTCCACTTCTCTCCTCTCCTCCACCTACTACTCCACCTCTCCTTCTCCACCACCACCACCACCACCACCACCACCCCTCCTCCTCCTCCTCCACCACCACCTCCGGCGAGCTCATCCTCCTCCACCACCACCTCTCCTCCTCCTCCTTCTCCTCTCCACCAACTCCGGCGAGCTCCTCCTCCTCCTCCACCACCACCTCTCCTCCTCCTTCTCCTCCTCCACCACCACCTCTCCTCTTCCTTCTCCTCCTCCACAACCACCTCTCCTCCTCCTCCTCCTCCTCCACCACCACCACCACCACCACCTCCGGCGAGCTCCTCCTCCTCCTCCTCCACCACCACCACCACCTCCGGCGAGCTCCTCCTTCTCCTCCCCACCAATTCCGGTGACCCCCATCCTCCACACACCAACTCCGGCGAGCATCCGACGAGATCCGACGAAATTTCGAAATTTCGAAAAATTCCCGCGGCCAGATCTGGCCGCCTTTTTTTTTTGAAATTCAAAAAAAAAATCTGTGGCGCACCCCCCCTTGGTGCGCCACAGAATTGCAAAAAAATCTGTGGCGCACCTCACATTTCTGTGGCGCACGGCCACGGTGCGCCACAGAAAAAAATTCTATGGCGTGAATTCTGTGGCGCACCCCTCTGGCCCCTAGGTGCGCCACAGAATTGGAAAATGGTGCGCCACTGATAAGGCTTTCTGTACTAGTGTATATTTCAACTACACACATTTGTGGGCAACTTTGGACACATTTCAAATTTTGAAATTTGAAATTCAAAATTTGAATGATTTCTTAAATGATTTTAAAATGCCTTTTAAATATAGAAATCCAATAATTAGGAAATTTGGCTTCAAAAAATATGAAAAATTATAAAAATAAAACCATTGAGTTTATAAATCAATATATATTATTTGCACCCAAATTAAAGATTGAAACTCTGTTTAATATCTAAATGAGTGATGAATGCTCTGAAACAAATTAATAGTTTTTGAGCTTTAATATTAATAATTAAATATTTCAAGGCTCATAGTCCTCATATTTTCTAAAGACAAAATAATATTTCGAAATAAAAATATAATTAAAAACCTTTTAGTTTTAAAAAAATGCTTGAAATAAATTTTGCCTCTTTGCAAAATATTAATTCAATAAATTTAAGTTTTGTAAAATAGAGGGATATTTGGAATAACATTTCCAATTACATTGGAAAATAGTTATAATATTTCTTAAATAGAGGGATTTTTTTTCGTTGTTTTTGGTGGCTTGCATTATGAGGAAATAAAAGTTTCAATTTGTAGTGATTTTTGAACTTTCCAAAAATCAGGGATGTTACAACTAAGCACAAGTTTTCATTCGACGTCCGCAACCACCCCAAGTCCATAAGAACCGTGGGTGCCACCCCCTTGGTCTGCACCTCCACCATCAACAATATCACCATCACCAAGTCTCAACGTGATCTTGGTACAGACGTTCGAGAAGCTGTAAGTGCCCTACGAGTTCTTGGACCCCACGAGGACATTCACCAGCGTCACCAACGGGACCACGGTCCCCTTTGGACAAGTGTGCCTCGCCATCACGCTTGGCACTCGTCCGAACTTCCGCACCGAGTCCCTAGACTTCAATGTGGCACACATCTCCCTCCCCTACAACGCCATCCTTGACTACCCAGCTCTAGCCACGTTCATCGTAGTCACGCACTGATGCAGCACACCCCATTCCACCAAGCCCAACATCAAGTGAACCAATGACAAGATCATGAGCAGAGGCAATGCATGATAAGGTGAACTCAATCCTCTCTCTTTACGCCTTCGATGACTTGGTGAATGGTGTGCTACCTCATGGATCCACCCTATGTGTGCTCAGGTTTGACCCCACATTGGAGCCCCAAGACGATGCCCAAGAAGCTATGAACATGCCCAAGATGGTGCCCAAGAAGATAGCAAGGAAGATCAATAACAGGGGACCGAGGAAGAATGTCACGACCCCGGACCCAAAGGTATACATACTGTTATGCACTCCTAGTCATGGACCCACAAGGGCTTCAGGGTTACCAGCCCCGGCCGCAACAAACAACGGCAGGGAGACCGGATTCATCGGCACGCAGGCCGGATCACCACGGTACTACTATTCCTTGTGTCCATGCTAGTCATAACCAACTATGCATATCAAAGCGTCCACGAATCGTACGAAACTAAAGGAAACAGGACCAAAGCTATACAGAGATGTTATGTGTCCAGAAAGTGCAACAACAATCGAGGGTTTCTGAGGTTACCAAGCCCCAGGCCGAATCACATCAGCAGGCGTGCTCGGAAATGGATCATCGGCTCCACAACCCCTCGACTGCGACAACTATGCAGGCATAGCCAAAAATGTATAACAATGAGCTCGAAACCAACAACCGATCAAAGCAGTACTCTAAACATGGAAGGTGTATTAAACATGTGTTACTAGAGTATAACTTACAACCAGAGGTCACACGACCCAACATTACATCAGACAACGTTAGGCAAGTTATGTTGCTAATCAACAAGAACCAAAAAGGCCTAAGAGGCCGCAACATAAGGCTACATCCCAGCCCATAGATTCCAGGCTGCTACCTGGGAACCCCAAACTACTCGTCGATATCCATGTTTAATCACCACCGATGTGAGATCTTCTCCTGGACCAAAATTAAGCAAACCCGAGTACGGGAGGTACTCAACAAGTCTTAATCAACCTATTAGATATCTGATATCTTCAGAAAGGTTTTATGAAGGCTATTTTGCGTAAAGCAATCTTTATTTCCCGAAATCGAGGAAGAATAACACGTCTCATGGAATGTTTTTAAAACAGATGAGAAAGCCACTCAACTAAAGATATTATCGTCTTTTCATCCACCAACATCATTTCCTAGCATCCCACATGCTACAAGGATCACCCCTCTCGGCATTTCCGAGGAGGAACCCTTCAATCATGGTTAAAAAGTTTTATCCATTCCGTTCAAGTTATCTACGATCACAGAATTCGTTGCCAAGTCGTCCGTAACCGTGGACATAGCTTCTCGAGGAGATTTATCCCTGCAGGGGGTACACTTTACCCAAACGTACCATCCGACTCTTAACGCCACATGTACGCTCCTTGGGAGCGCGACAGAGGGTGGATGGCCATGACCTTTACCTTGCTCGACCCTATCCATGAGTCAACCCAAACAGGGCCACCCCGTCAACAGGGAGTTGGCCACCTCCTCACGGCACCTGTTCTGTGAGTCGGGATCAAGATCCGTGTACGTCCATCACTTGTACCGGTCACGCCCTAAGTTTTCTCCAAATCGTTTTTTGACTCACACGCAGATGGATAGATCAAACTACGTGACTCATGGACGTGGCCAAACAAGTTAGTTAGTCGAGCGAGGTCTGTTAGGCCCCGCGTGTGGTTGCACGCTCACTCTTGGCTTCGAAGGAGAGAACTCGCTCCTAGGGGCATGAACTGGACAAAACGCCACAACCCATTGTGGCCTCACATCCATGCCGTTATTTAGTCAAGTTTATCAAAGATAATTCAAATCACAACAAGCTGACATAAAAGATTCACGTATTGACCAGATTCATCAACCGGATGGATCCGATCACAACTAGGCATGGCTAAGAAAGACTCACGGGCTTTAACGAGGCGCGCACAAACAAACCTATAGCTGCTAGGAGCAGTGGATCAGGAAATTTAGGCGATGCAACAAGTATAGGGGAACTCTATCTAAGACCATAAATAATTTGAACCGCATGCAATATACGAGATTCAAAACACTTTGAAAACCATATATGAGAAGATAAGAGGTTATGCTTGCCTTGGTTAATAAAACGAGATAAAGATCTTCTGGAATAAGTGCTTGACTTGTCGATTAAGATCAAGTATTCTCCATTGGAGTTGTTGGCCTTCACTTCGGAGTCGCGTTCTACCGAGGGGGAAACAACACCGAAAGAAGAACAACAATCAACACATGGCATCGATGCAATGCACAATATGTTTGTATGAGCAAGTTAATGCACTGAAATAAAGCCCTAAACATGTTCGATGGGTTGCTAGGGTTCGTATGACAGTTATGCAGTTTAACAGAAACTAGCCCGAAATAGGCCCCGGAGGGCAATTCAGGCAACACTGAAAGTGAGTACAATTTTAAAAGCTCAAATGGGTTTGAAAACATCATAAATGGATTGCACTTGTCATTTTGAGCAATTTGGTATATAACTTTTAATTTTCTAATTTTATTGAATAAAAAACTTATTTTCTCTATTTTAAATGAATTAACAACATTAAATAATGCTCATTTTTTACTTTGTCAAACATGTATGGAAATGACATATTTGGGTAGAGTTTATTTTTCTGAACAAACCCATACTTTCATTTATTTTTCTGATTAATATTTTAATAGTTATTCAATTCTCAATTTTTATTCTTTTTCTGGAATTTCCTGGAATTACTAAAATGGGAGTTATGACGTCATCGTGATGTCACTGTGACATAACACGTAGATGGATCCTATCTTTGAACATGAGATCCATCAAACCGTCGCGAATTCGATGAAATGACTTGGTGCATAAGCTAGAGCAAGCTAAGGGGAACGAGTGGTGGCGCCGGAACAACCAAATCGTCGCCGGAGCTTCGCCGGCGGCGAACTCCCGCGGCGGCGGTGACACGGTCATGTCGGGGAGGAGGATTCCGAGGGCGAGAAAGAGATCTGAGGCCATGGGGAGGCTGACCGGATCAAGGGGAGTACGATGGCATCGACGGGGAGGTGCGGGAAGGGCAGAGGCGCCGTAATCGAGCTCGTCCGCCGGCGGTCGGACGTGAGGAAGAAAGCGATGGTGCGGCCGATTTCGGCCATCTCTGCTCACGGGGTTTGGGGTAGGAGAAAGAGGAGGCCAAGGCGGAGACATAAGTGGTCCCCGGTCGTCGCGGCGTGGCCGAAGACGGCGGGATGAGCGGCGGCCGACGGGACAGTGGTTAGGGTTTGGTTCGTCTTCGTGGAGGAGAGACAGAGGGAGTGAGCTCGAGGGTGAGGGAGGATGCAGGGGCCTTATCTCCATTCACCAGAAGCGGCAGTGGCGGGAATCCCCTCGCAGATCGACGGCGGGAGCAGCGCCACCAAGCTGCTTGCGTCCGGAGGTAGAAGATAAGGGATGATTTTCAAAAAAAACCTAGAGTTTTGGGAAATTTCAACAAGGTCCTTTTCTCTTTTAAAACAGGACAGAAACAGAGGTTTTGGGGGCCTTTTTGTAAACAGAAAATTTAGCAAAAATAACATTTGAAAACCTTGTCAAATTTCCAGATATACCTTTTTTTGTTTGGTGAAATTGATATTTTTTAGTGCAAATTTTTGAAAACCACATTAAGTAGTATTTGTGGTATATTTCTCAAACCATTTAAATTCACAATTTAAATTGGTTCAAACATGATTAAATTTTTGTTTCCATGCATGTATGAGATGAGCACAACACAAAAAACCCTATTGTAGCAAAACAGTGATGTTACAAATCTACCCCCCTTACAAGAATCTCGTCCCGAGATTCATGAAGGAGAAATAAAGAAGGAACACCGGTTTTGAACGATCTTCTCGAACCTTGCAGTTCTCTTCTTGTAGAGGTTGATCCATAACACTTGCGAAAATATCCAATGGTTACACCTTAGGCAGGAGGAAAAAACTTGTAGGAATTGATCTTCACGAAGATCGAGTATCTCATGGATACCTCATGACAGGAATGTTCATAAAGAATGTGACGCCCCGAGATCGGGCACTATGCAGATTTCAGCATTTCCGCCAAAATCCACATAATAACCGATTCCAGGTTGCCACTTGTGATAACATTACAACAATTCACGAATATTCCGCAACAACAACAGAAAAGATATATACAAGACGACTCAATGAGTCAAGAATACAACTGATACAATACAAAGATCCAAATAACAGCGGAAGAAACAACATAGTGTCCGACTACGGACAAGATACAAATTGGACTAAGAGTCCTGAAGATAACCGATGGCGTCCAATCCCTGCCCAGGCCAAGCCGGAGGGATTCCCAAGCTAACATCGTCAGACTTCAAACCTGTTGACTGCAATGTGGAATATGCAGCCACGAAATGGATTCGTGGGTCAGTACTATTAAGTACTGGCAAGTGGATAAACCATACTCACAAGATACCAGTGTAACCAATCATCACAAGATACAAATACTTTGGGTACAACGGAAAGGAAGGGATTATTGCAAAGAAGCGGCAGCGGGCTGCACTAACTAACTACAGAGACGCGCTACAACATCCGGCTAAAAGAAAGGGATAAGATAGCGCGACAAAACCAACTATAACTACTCACCAAATAATACCCATCCAGTATTACCCCCTACTAAGGAAGCAACCCAAGGAAAACTCACACTGTTGATTAAGGTAACATTCATTTTTATGGTGGAGGTAATCTATATTACTAGTCAAGTTATCATTGTTAAGTGTAAGTTGTCTGAGTACTTGTTAGCCAGCACTTTCACCAAGTCATCCATAACCGCGGACAAAACGGCTTCTCGAGAAGATTAACCCTGCAGGGATGCACCAATTTGCCCGTACACGTAAGAATGACCCGCCAAATGGAAAGGCCCTTCCACCAAGCGAGGCACTCAACACAACCCAACTCTTCTTCGCATCAAGCCCAAAGAACCCCGTGCAATTGAGCGCACGACTAATCAAGCCCCACGAAGAAAAGGGGACCCTCATAGCACTCTAAGAACGTGTCTCCCTAAATGCCGACTACAAAAGTTCCACCCTGGCGCCAAGGGTTCGCACCTACATATGCATGCGGCAAATGGAAAACCCGAACTAAATGAGGCGATTTGGACGAGATGCGAATCGAATAAAAGTTGCGGGGGGCGCCCATACTCGCTTCCCACATGCGGTTAGCGCGGTCATCATGGATCGGAGGACAAGACCCTTTTCCTAATTAAGGTCGACACTAGCAGGCCTCAAAACCACGCCGGGCCTCCTGCCGGTGCCTTATCATCAAATTAATATTACCCAAAACATTAACATGTTAATGATTGAATTGAAACCCAACTATCGACTAAACAGATGATAGGACAAAGGACAACAGGACTCGAGCGCAAACAAACCTAAGCATGCAACTACGACACGAGGGCCAACGGGGTAAACAAACAACAGGTAATAGGAAGTGGAAGGAAGGCTATATCATGGTTGCAAGGTAAACATATGATAGGATCGATACACAAGCATCGAATCATAAGGATAGCATAAAGACAACGGAAAGAATCGGTAACAATTGAGGAAAGGCAACATAGGTAGCAAGTGAGTATACTTGCCTGAGATCCAGCAAGTAGAGGTACATCCGCAGAACTTGTCGTTGCTCACATCATCTCAACGTCCTATCCGCGAAGAAGCAACGAACTAGAAGATACACCGGATGCAACAATTACTTTTACGGCAAAAGATCCAGCATGATCCTATTTTATATGCATGACATGGCAAGATGCAACACCAGATGCAAATTAGGCAATTTAATCGGAACCGGAGTCCGGGCAACAATTATAGGTTCAAGTTTTTTAGCTAACCATCAATTTAAATGTTGTTTAGCATGAAAAACAATAGTTAGGTGATCTAATCAATGTTAAATGGAATAGGGCATAATTAGTTAAATACCCCGACACATTCCATATGTTGTTATTTAGTGAACATGCATAACACTACTACAAATGCAAAATGCAAGGTGCAAACATGAACATGGATTGCATATTAATATTCCTTGCATTTTTCTGGTTGGAAAACATATTTGATATGTAGAATTTGGTTTTGAATTGAGCAAGTTATGAATTTGGCAATTTTAAATGAATGAAATAAGACATTGAATTATTGCAACAATTTTAAATGTTCAAACTAGAGAACAAAGTTGATATTTGGAAAGATCAGGAATTTTGGGATGGAATACATATAAAATTTGAATCATTTGGAGTTGTGGTTTGAAAGATATGGGCAAAAGAAGTTTAGGGGCTATTCTGCAAAAGACAAGGACCTATTTGTGAAGGAAAACACTGCGGGAGGGGCTCTGGTGCAAAAACTGAGAAGGCCAGGGGCCTAGATGCAAGTGTTCTGGATCTGGATCTGACAGAAACAGATCTAACCACGCGCATCCAGCCTCGGAGTCGCTGACGCGCGGGCCCTGTGCCAGCGGGAGCTGACGGAGCGCGGGTGGCAGCCAGGTCGGCCTCGAGGGCCACTGACAGCAGGGACCCACCCGCGGGGTGATATAGCGAAAAAGATTGGCCTTATCGGCCGAGGCGGGGATCGATCCCAGAACCTCACGGAAGCGTGCGGTGGGCTCTGCCACTGGGCTGGTGATGCGTTTCATGTGTGGATACAGATCCGAGAGAAGATATTATATCTCTACGCGCTACTGTTCTGACGAAACTGAATCACGCGCAGCTGCAGTCGTCAGAGAGGAAAACAGCGGGGACGGCAAGGTACTGGCGCTCGAAGGCGGCCCACAAAGCAAGAGGGAAGGAAGGGGAAGAGGCCGGAAAGGCCGGGGCTCACCGTGGTGTCGTCGACGCAGATCGGAGGCAGGGGCGGCTCGGGACGATGATGTTATCTGACGGAAGGGCAGACGGTAGCAGCTGCGCGCCGGAGAAGACAAAGGCGACGGTGTCGTCGATGGAGTCATCCTCCAGCCATGATTTCTTCAGCAAACGCGGAGATGGAACCCTCCTGGTTCCATTCCCGGAGGCAGGACGGTTCGTGGAGGTCCGTGGTGGTGGCGCCATGGCCTGCAAGGTGCGGCCACGGAGGGCTTTGCTCCGGTTCAGACACTTCAGAAAATAAAGGAAGAAAAGCAGGAGCAGGAGGGGAAGAGAAAGGGAGCGGCGGCGCTGAGGGAGAGAGAGGAAAGGGGTAGGGTTTCGGCTTGGAGGAGGGGTAGATAAGGAGGGGGTGCGGTGGAGGCTGTGGTGGTGCTCTGCTTTTCACCCTCCGTTGTCGTCACTGTGTACGGAGGTGGAAGAAAGCGACCGTGGTGGGCTAGGGGCTAACGGGCTGGGGTGGTAGGTGGGCCACTTTGGCCTGCCTCCCCCAGCAGGTGTGTTTTCCATTTTTTTTCTCTTTTCTTTTTGTAGAAAGGGTAGAAGAGAGAATTTAGAAGGTGTTAGGGTTTTGGAAGAAAAAATTATGTAAACCCTTTTGTTGCCTTGAGAATATTAAGTGCCCAAGAACAAAAGTTTTGGATTTTGAAAATTCAAAAGTTTTTAGTGATGTTTAAATTTGAATTTGACATTCCATTTAGGGTTTTAAGAAAAGGGGAGTTTATTTAACCAAGCAACATTTATTTTCCACTTCAATTTCATTGAAAACAAGTTGAGTGTGAAACAAGAGTGCATTGTTTGAATTTCTTAAATTGGTTTGAAAGTTTTGATTGGTTTGAAAACAAGTGCAATGCATATGATGCATGATGCTATGTGAAAAGGAAAACAACCAAATCTAATTGGGGGAAATCCCCCGGGTGTTACAAAGAACTTTTGAGTTAACAGCATGAAACACATCAACATAACGGAGGGAATAAGAGAATGTTTCAAGTTTTTGGACTATGGTTCTTGAAAGGATTTAGAATATGAGCTTTACACAAGACTTGAAATCCTATTTGAAAAAAAAGGTTGAACAACTTGTGACATTCGAGGTTTCTTCAAAACAGAAAACCAAGATGGAAGGATTGTCTTGGATACCACAACGTAATATCCGTACACGAGGGGAAACACGAGAAAACACTGTAATCATGCGTCGGAGAAAATTTGATACAGGATCATGTTCACTCTTCGGAGTGGACACGGACGATAATGGAACTTTCAACCATTCCATAGCAGTTTTCTTGAAATCCTTGTCAAGGATCGGAATGTTACTTCACGACAGAAGATGAGCAACCAAAAGGAATGTTGGAACACCGTAATTAAAGAGGAATTCTTGATCACACCATAAGGATGGGTAACCAATGGGGATTGAACCACTTAAAGGAATAAGGAATCTTTTTAAGATTTTGGTTTGAACGTAGTAGTACATCTACCACATGGTTAAGACCCCATGGCTGAAGTGACTGACAAATTCACACAATGTGTGAGATGAACAGAACTTCAAGTACCAACAAATTGAAAAGGGAACTGATCGATGGGGGTTACAAAATACCACGAGATGTTCTCATGATGAACTTGTTTCCACTAGATGAGAGGTCTGGAGGACTCATAGAGAGACATTGAACAAACTAACTTCCCAGTTATTCTGGATGTTATAGATACCGATAGCAGGCTCACGACAAGCCTTCTATAGTTCATCAAGTGAAAGTGAAACTTCGGATTAGAAGAACCGTGAGGCAACTTCTAGAATAGGTCACACAAGAATTCTCACGGAGAGTGGTTGTTCTTACCGATTCAAAGAGAGATATAACCTTAGGCCATCCGACTAGTTGTATCAACCACAACATCAACCATGCCGTATTTTCAAATGAACCTAATTCAGTACTCTTGAGGAAACACCAACCATCCTTGTTGTTTGAGATTCAGCTCTGATTAGTGGAATGATCATTCAGAACCAGCACGTTTGATCACAGAGGTTGAACCGGTTATCAACGCGATACATTTACTGGATTCTCAAGATATGGACTACCATTCCACGCTCAAGAAAATGCGAGAGATTGCATAACCCATGTATTGTCAACTTGTGAAAGACGGTTGCACCTACATGGTTTACTTGCGGAGGAACACATCGGAGTCCTTGTTGGGAAGAGATTACATAGATAACGAAGTTCTTGGACTTCTTCTCTTTCACGAACAATCAGTCAGTGGCTTGGTGTGGATGCAAACTTCTTCAGGAAACAGAGGTAACAACCTACCATATCAAGAATAGTCCACACATGCATGACCAACTTGGAGTTATTCCCGAGGGAACAAGAAAACTTTACTTGGATCCATGGCAACAACCTTCACCATAAGCACATGAATCGGGGTAAGTTACTTAGAACATCCAGAACACAAATTTGTGATGACACAGAGATGGTTCTTAAAAGTTTCCAACATTAATGCCATTGGATCAACATGAACCTCCTGCAACTTTGAGGAAATAGGAATGTCGTCGATGGGCTTGACAACACGCTTATCAGAACACTCCCGGAAGAGGGGTTCATGTAACATATGAACAAGGCCATGTATTGGTCAGACTAAAGGACATGAAGGTGTAGTTAGGTGGAACACCATGAGTAGAAACACCATCAAGGTACTCCTTGAATCTGTACTTGATCTGACGATAGCCCAAATCAAATCAAGGGTAGGATGACAGCATTTCCGCAATGGAGATACTATCCTTCTTCAACACAAAGGAAACTAGACATCCCTTAACAAAGGATCAAGTTAGGAGGAGCTTTTTCCTTCTAACTCTCCAATTTGTTGTTTAAGCTCAACCTACTAGTCTAGGGTGTCCAGCGGAGTTCTTGGAGAAAGAGTAGTTCAAATTACTCCTATTTTAGACATCACGGCCAGGTAAAACCTGGTGATACTTCTAGAAAGACAACCAGAATATCACAACCTACCGGTATGTCTCGGAATTCAAAAAGAATCTTGCTTTTCAAAGCAAAATGATATGGTTATGAGAGCTTCGGCATGAACCTAACTCTCTACACAAGAATGTGCACCGAAATGAATGGATTTGGTGACACGATCAACTTTAAGTAGAGACCGGGTGACCAATAGTGCTAAGAAGGATACAGATGTTTGTTAGATTTTCAAAGCAATAAAAATTTCTAGGAATATCTGATACACACCTCAATGCACACCCAACATTCTTTAGCATTCAATCTGGGGAAAAAGGTGGGTAAGGATGTGTAGGAGCATCACTTCATCAATAAGGCCAGGAAACTCAGCACGGCCTCTTGATATGAAAGAGTGTGATACCCTGAGGTAAAACATAATAGAAGCTAATGGAACTTCTTTAATCTGCGGATTACAAAACTTTGACCTAGTCCTAGAGATGACGAGGTACTAGAGTTTGTTTCTCCTTACATTCTAAGGTGGAACGTTCTGATGGAGAACCAGAGAGAATGCATTGGAAGAATCCAACACACATATGCAACTTGGTGTCCAAAATAACGGATGGAGATTTTGAGAGCAACTGAAAGGTAGAAACATGCTCAGGAGAATTCCTAAGATCATGTTGTTGCATAGGGTCATACTCATTTGTAAAACCCATGCAAGAAGATCGATATAGCTGAATTAAGAACGAATATGTGGAATTCAAGATGACCACTCTTGATGTGATCCCTTTTGGTTCCAAAAGAAAACCTATGACTATGAGAGTTGGAATTGCCTAGCCACCCTGAGGTGGAGCAGATTCCTTCAGGATCTGAAGAAACAGAACTTGGGTTAAAGTTCAGCATCCTGTACTGATAGAATGAGCATCACATGGTTATAACCACATGAGTCAACCCACTGCCATTCAGCACATTCCGGGACCTTCGGTTCAAGTCCAAGGGTAAAAAACACAGAGGAAAGAGTAACTACTATCTTAGTGCCTTAAAGGACACTACGAATAGCAATCACGAAGTATATTTCGAAGGACAACGATAGCTCCGTAAGTTGAGTAGAGGACAACGGACACATTCGAGATGAAAAGGAAATCTCAAGATTCTGTAGTTGAAACTTAAAAACATAGGAATGTGGAATTCAAACAACTCAGATTATGATGGAAAATAATCTCCCAGTTGAATCAAGAGATAACGGAATATGGAACACACACGACTCTAGAACTCAACACTAGGTCAACTTGGGTAAAAGACGTCCTTGCCAAAGAAGGAACCTAGGTTTTCAATGACTAGAACCTTTTTAAATCAAAACGGTAAGGTGACCCAGAGTTAGAGCGATACCAGATAAGGAGTAAAAAGAATTCTCAGAAGGTTTTCACAATTCATTTGAAGTTTCAAAATAGTTTTCACGATATCTAGACTCAACATCGACCAAGCAGTAAGGTTTTGCTATAGGCATTTCTACTCTGATTTCATGACTTGTCACGACCCCGGACCCAAACGTATACATACTGTTATGCGCTCCTCGTCATGGACCCACAAGGGCTTCAGGGTTACCAGCCCCGGCCGCAACAAACAACGGCAGGGAGACCGGATTCATCGGCACGCAGGCCGGATCACCACGGTACTACTACTCCTTGTGTCCATGCTAGTCATAACCAACTATGCATATCAAAGCGTCCACGAATCGTACGAAACTGAAGGAAACGGGACCATAGCTATACATAGATGCTATGTGTCCAAAAATTGCAACAACAATCCAGGGTTACTGAGGTTACCAAGCCCTAGGCCGAATCACATCGGCAGGCGTGCTCGGAAATGGATCATCGGCTCCACAACCCCTCTACAGCGACAACTATGTAGGCATAGCCAAAACTGTATAACAATGAGCTCGAAACCAACAACCGACCAAAGCAGTACTCTAAACATGGAAGTTGTATTAAACAGGTGTTACTAGAGTATAGCTTACAACCAGAGGTCACACGACCCAACATTACATCAGACAACAGAAGGCAAGTTATGTTGCTAATCAACAAGAACCAAAAAGTCCTAAGAGGCTGCAACATAAGGTGACGTCCCAGCCCATAGATTCTAGGCTGCTACCTGGGAACGCCAAACTACTCGTCGATGTCCACGTTGAATCACCACCGATGCGAGATCTTCTCCTAAACCAAAATTAAGCAAACCTGAGTACGGGAGATACTCAACAAGACTTAATCAACCTATTCTATATATTCTATCTTCAGAAAGGGTTTATGAAGGCTATTTTGCGTAAAGCAATCTTTATTTCCCGAAATCGAGGAAGAATAGCATGTCTCACGGAATGTTTTTTAAAACAGATGAGAAAGCCACTCAACTAAAGATATCATCATCTTTTCATCCACCAACATCATTTCCCAGCATCCCACATGCTACAAGGATCACCCCTCTCGGCATTTCCGAGGAGGCACCCTTCAATCATGGTTAACAAGTTTTAGCCATTCCGTTCAAGTTATCTATGATCACAGAATCCGTTGCCAAGTCGTCTGTAACCATGGACACGGCTTCTCGAGGAGATTTATCTCTGCAGGGGGTACACTTTACCCACACGTACCATCCGACTCTTAACGCCACATGTACGCTCATTGGGAGCGCGGCAGAGGGTGGCTGGCCACGACCTTTACCTTGCTCGACCCTATCCATGAGTCAACCCAAATAGGGCCACCCTGTCAACAGGGAGTTGGCCACCTCCTGACGGCACCTCTTCTGTGAGTCGGGATCAAGATCCGTGTATGTCCATCACTTGTCTGGGTCACGCCCTAAATTTTCTCCAAATCGTTTTCTGACTCACACACAGATGGAAATATCAAAATACGTGACTCATGGGCGTGGCCAAACAAGTTAGTTAGTCGAGCGCGGTCTGTTAGGCCCCGCATGTGGTTGCACGCTCAGTCTTGGCTTCGAAGGCGAGAACTCGCTCCTAGGGGCATGAACAGGACAAAACGCCACAACCCATTGTGGCCTCACATCCATGCCGTTATTTGGTCAATTTTATCAAAGATAATTCAAATCATAACAACCTGACATAAAAGATTCACGAATTGACCAGATTCATCAACCGGATGGATCAGATCACAAATAGGCATTGCTAAGCAAGACTCACAGGCTTTAACGAGGCGCGCACAAACAAACCTATAGCTGCTAGGAGCAGTGGATCAGGAAATTTAGGCGATGCAACAAGTATAGGGGAACTCTATCTAAGACCATAAATACTTTGAACCGCGTGCAATATACGATATTCAAAACACTTCGAAAACCATATATAAGCAGATAAGAGGTTATGCTTGCCTTGGTTAAGAAAACCAAATAAAGATCTTCTGGAATAAGTGCTTGACTTGTCGATTAAGATCAAGTATTCGCCATTGGAGTTGTTGGCCTTCACTTCGGAGTCGCTTTCTACCGAGGGGGAAACAACACTGAAAAGAAGAACAAAAATCAACACATAGGATTGATGCAATGCACAATATGTATGTATGAGCAAGTTAATGCACTGAAATAAAGCCCTAAACATGTTCGATGGGTTGCTAGGGTTCGTATGACAGTTATGCAGTTTAACATAAACTAGCCCGAAATAGACCCTCGAGGGCAATTCAGGCAAAACAGAAAGTGAGTACAATTTTAAAAGCTCAAATGGGTTTGAAAACATCATAAATGGATTGCATTTGTCATTTTTAGCAATAGGGTATATAAATTTTAATTTTCTAATTTTATTGAATAAAAACTTATTTTCTCTATTTTAAATGAATTAACAACATTAAATAATGCTCATTTTTGAACTTTGTCAAACATGTGTGAAAATGACATATTTGGGTAGAGTTTATTTTTCTGAACAAAACCATACTTTCATTTTATTTTTCTGATTAATATTTTAATAGATATTCAATTATCAAGTTTTATTCCATTTCTGGAATTTCCTTGAATTACTAAAATGGGAGTTATGACGTCATCGTGATGTCACTGTGACATCACACAGAGATGGATCCTCTCTGTGAACATGAAATCCATCAAACAGTCACGAATTCGATGAAATGACTTGGTGCATAAGCTAGAGCAGGCCAAGGGGAGTCGAGTGGTGGCGCCGGAACGACCAAATGGCCGTCGGAGCTTCGCCGGCGGCGACCTTCCGCGGCGGCAAGACACGGTCATGTCGGGGAGGAGGATTCCGAGGGGAATAAGGAGATCTGAGGCCATGGGGAGGCTCACCGGATCGAGGGGAGTACGATGGCATCGACGAGGAGGTTCGGGAAGGCTAGAGGCGCCGGAATCGAGCTCGTCCGCCGGCGGCCGGCCGTGAGGAAGAAGGCGATGGCGCGGCCTATTTCGGCCATCCCTGCTCACGGGGTTTGGGGTAGGAGAAAGAGGAGGCCAAGGCGGATCCGTAGGTGGTCTCCGCTCGTCGCGGCGTGGCCGGAGAGGGCGGGATGAGCGGTGGCCGACGGGACAATGGTTAGGGTTTGGTTTGTCTTCGTGGAGGAGAGACAGAGTGAGTGAGCTCGAGGGTGAGGGAGGATGCAGGGGCCTTATCTCCATTCACCAGAAGCGGCAGTGGCGGGAATCCCCTCGCGGATCGACGGTGGGAGCAGCGCCATCGAGCAGCTTGCGTCCGGAGGTAGAAGACAAGGGGTGGTTTTCAAAAAACCCCTAGAGTTTGGGAAATTTTAACAAGGTCCTTTTCTCTTTTAAAACAGGACAGAAGTAGAGGTTTTGGGGGCCTTTTTGTAAACAGATAATTTAGCAAAAATAAGATTTGAAAACCTTGTCAAATTTACAACCACACCATATTTTTGTTTGGTGAAATTGAAATATTTTTCAGTGCAAATGTTTGAAAACCACTGTAGCATTCCCACATTTAAATAATGTAGGGACACTTGTGTTATTGTGCTAGTCCCTGGATCAATTGCTAGCACCACAGTACAAAATGAAATATCATGCAAATGCATCAAATTCTATTATATCGCATGATCCAGTCTTTACAAAATAGTATTACAACTTGCATAGTCTCAGAAGACTAGCATAAATAGCGGAAAACATAGTACAACATTGAGCCCATCTTCTTCATGTGCCACAGGCAAAACATGTTGGTGATAGTCTCGAGATCCTAAACGAAATCCTCACTCGTCTTCAGAAACATCTGCAATATGGAATATGCAGCCACAAGGGAGTCAATACAATTTAATGTATTGTCAAGTAACACTATGGTGGATATAAATGGCAAGACTAATACTACATTCTTAATTGGCTGAGTGGAGTTTAGGCTAAGTTTGCATAAAGCCAGTTTTCTCCTATCACTTTTGTAAAACCAACTTTTCTTTTCAAAAGGATGGCAACATTCGATTAAGATCCAAGCACCACAGTACTGATCACTTGGTCAAAATTTTACTTATTTAAATTGATGATGAGATTCTTCCGTCATTCCTTGTCCAGCTGCTCATAGTTGTCCATAACCGGGGACACGGCTAAGATCTTAGTTTGTTGACTCTGCAAAGGTTGTGCACTTTCACCCTTTGTCTTCAATTAGCCCAAACATCCTATACACCCGGAGTGCATCATGGAAAGGAGAGAATTGAGACGAGATCTTTCAGAAGAAGAAGTCCAAACCCACCGGCAAGACCGTTCCACCTATAATTTTGCTACATCTGCTCGTCAAGCCTGGGTTGAACTCTCACAACTTAGTTGATCAAGACAGAGCCCATATGTCAAAAGGCTGCACGGGAAGCTACTAAACTTAGAAGGACATAGTAATCTCTTTGTTCCTGGGTGGCCATCCGCAAGTGACAACCTCAAGTGGAATAACCCTTAGATAAGGGCCCTGAGGAAACACTCAACATAATCCAGTCTTACCACTTCCACCCAGGTGGTTCATTCATTAGTTATACTTAGGATTTTTCCTTAACATCTAGAAAAACAATTTGTAACATTGCATAGCACCTAATAAATTCTAAGGCTATCAAAATAACAAGGTAAAAGAGATGGCTACACACTACTAGGATAATAGCATAGCATAGTATAACTTTGTAAAATTTCCTATCATGCATACTACTCAAAATCAACTAATGCATATAGAAAATAATGGGTAGTTGATGGTGTGTTACTTGCCTTGTTGAAGTGGGTGAAGATATCACACTCTCTTCACAAAAGATCGTTGCTCTCCATATAATCTATTCATTGAAAACACAATAGAAAAATAAACAAACATTCTACCAAACAACATACAAGTGTAGAAAACATACAGAGAAACTAACATATCAAAAAGGGGTTTAACCAAGTTGGCTAGGACAAGGTCAAGATTTGAGTTCAATACTTGTTAAGGAAATTCCAAGGGTTTACTTGGGATGGACTAGGTTGAGTTTGAAGTGATCAAACTTTATGAAAACATATTTGTCAAGGAAGTTCCAAGAGTTCACTTAGAATAAACATATTACTTCTTCAACTAAAGTAATACATGCAAACACTTGGTAATATTCACCTTCAAATATATTTGAGTGACTATGTTAGTATTTTCCATTGTGGTTAGGGTAGGTCTACTAACTTCATAACAAAGGATATAACAAGTTAAAGTCTTGGTATTTTCCATTTGGGTCAAGGGCTGAACAAAAACAACTTGTTATTCTTCAACTTGTGTGGATGGCTCCAAGTCTTCACAGGCTCGTCTTCTTGAAGATCATCTTCATGCTTCTATTGTAGTTTCCTCCTTGTTGTGAAGCTTCTCTTGAACTCTATAAATCTTCATGTATTTCACTTCACTACTTAGTTTGGGTATGGGATGGGCACAAATACCACTAATTCAATTAGAAAGAAAGCAAATAGAAAGGATAGAAAGAGAGGGATAGATGTCTTCTCCTTGATTTTCTTCACACACTTGTACTTCTTTGAGTTGCTTCTAGATGTGGAGTCCAAGTCTTCTCTTCAAAACTTCTTCTTTGATCTTCCTTGTAGCTTTTCATGTTTCCACCAAGTTGAAAGGATAATAATAGAAAAGGGAAGGAAAAAGACTTAGAGAGAAAGGGTGTTAGTCTTCTAGAAGTTTCTCTGGTTTTCTTCTAAGTGCTTCCACTTCTTGGAGATGCTTATGAAGTTTGTTTTATTTTCTAAGTCCTTCATTGGTCTTCTATCTTCATGTTGAAAAATCTCTAGATGGTTAAGTCCTCCATTGCACTTCATGGTTCTCACAAATCCCAACTTGGTGAAATCTTGAAGCAAGCATGGGGAGACAAGAAGTTGATGGAAACATATGTACTAGTGTTTTTAGGTTCATTTGTTGGCTAAGTATAATTTTAAGCTTCACTAAGGACTTAGCCTTGGTTTCATATAGCAATACACACATAGAACCACCTAAGCAAAATATTTCCTAAGTCATTTTTAATATGGTGTGAAACATGTGTGTGCTAACTTGGCCTAAAATACATGGGTATGGCTAATATGTGTCCAAAATTCTATGGCACTGGTTTCTATGGATTAAGGTTGCCAAAAGAAGCAAATTTTCTTAAGGGAACATATTAAAATTATTTATAGAATTTAAACTAAGTCAAATTTGCTCAAATGGCCATATAATTCTAAATCCATTCTAAACTTGTTCAAATAATATTTTGGGCTTATGTATCTTTTAGTACACATTCTAAGGAACCCAAAACAATTTAGTTTGCAAAAATTGGGTTTACATAATTTGAATTATGTCAAATTTCATCAAACAAGCATATTTGAATTTCAACAAATTTAAGTTTGTCAAATTTGAATTTGGACAGTGCCAAAAGTTTCTACAGAGGCAGGGGATTTCAAAAAGTCCAAGTTTGCTAAATTTGGGCTTATGGATCAAAAGTTATGATAGATCTAAGATGCAGGGACTAATCTGTAAAACTGCCAATTAATTCCAGCGGGAGGAAAATACAAATAAAGGCTAGGCCACGTGGGAGCTCCTGATTGGTTACTTGTGCTGACTCGGCTGCTGACCGTGCACGCTGACTGGGCGCTGACGTGGATAAGTGATTGGATCTGGGGCGTTAGATCCAGATCCAACGGTGGCGTACCCCTTCGGGGTGGATCTAATCTAGGCCACTAGACCTAGATCTAACGGCTGGGAGCGAGGGAGAGAGCTTACCGGCGTGGGGTGGCCGGAAAATGGCGCGACGGCGGCCGGAGTTATAGCTCCTGGACAACAACGGCGCTATGGGGGTCCTCGGGCTCGGGGAAGACCACGGGGACGCTCAGCGCGACACGGGGAAGAGGATGGTGGCGATGGTGCGCTCCCTCGCTTCCAGGAGTGGCGCCAAGATGCGGCTGGAGACGGCGCAACTCCGGTGACGCACGGACGAACTTGGCGGCGTCGATTGGCTGCGCAAAACAATCGAGAAAAGAGCTTAAAGGGTGCGCGGGGCCAGGGGTATTCGATAAGGACAGAAGAGGGCGGCCGAAACTCACCAAGGCGGCCGGAATCAACCTAGCACGGCGGCGTTGGTGAGAAACTCCGGCGAGCAAATTCTTCGTAGAGAGGGAGCGATTTACACGGGGTCCAGAGGGGAAAGAGAGAGAAGCGGTAGGGCTTTAAGGAGAAGGCCTCGGGGCAGCGATTAACGCTCTTAATCGCGAGTTAAAGACGGATTGAAAATTTGCGGTAACGGAAGCATTTTCTCCGCTGGAGGTTGATGACGATGGCGTCACTGATGATGTCATCCTGGGACCAGCTTGTCAGCCAGAGAGGAAGAGAGATGGGCGGGCTTTTGTTGGGCTGCGGCTGGCCTGCTTGGCTCGGCTTGCATGCGCGGAAACTAAGGGGCGGTTGTGGGCTGGGCCGGCTGGTTTCCTCTCTTCTTTTCTTTTTTGTTCCTTTTCTTTTTCTATTATCTCATTTTGTTTATAACTCTTGTTTTAAATATCTAAACAGCCTCAATCCAAATTCAAAAAATTTGTAAAAATATTATCTTTCTGTTTAGAACATTGTTATAAACATTTGAACACATTTCACTTTTTATATTTTTGAAAATATAATTAATTACTAATAGTACATAATGTCATTTTAATAATTAGAAAATAATAAATTGATGTTATTGTCTAGATAAAATTTGAGAGACATTATACATGTGATATATAATTTTTGAAAGTCATTTCACATCATTTTTATATTCTATTTTATTAAGATATGAGGGATTTACTAATAGCAATTAATGCCATTTTTAAAGTAGAAAATTAAATAAATATAAAAGCGTCTTAATAAAATTTGGGGAAAATCCCACAAGTCATAATATTGTTTTCTAAGTATTATTTTATGTTATTTACAAAGAAAAGCATTTTATGAATAGCACTTTATGTTTAAAACTTGGAATAACATTTGCATATCAATATAAATAATTGTTATTCTCATAAAATAATATTGAGGCATAAAAATTATTAGAGATAATTTTTCTAGTTTCAAAAGCTATAAAACATTTTCAAAGTAATAGTTGATTTGAAAACATGTTATAAAATAAGGTTTTCTAAGATAAAACAATTTCTTTGATTAATGAATATTTATTTTGAATGGGCTTCTAGGATTTATGAAATAGAGGTATAATGGATTCTTAATTTCCATTTTCATTGAATTATGTATTGTTTCCTTTTATTTCTTGCATCTCATTTGGTTTTTGGTGACTTGCATTATATGAAAACAAAAAAAATTCAATTTTTAGTGATTTTTGGACTTTCCAAAAATCAGGAATGTTACAACCACATTAAGTAGTATTTGTGGTATATTTCTCGAACCATTTGAATTCAGTGTTTAAATTGGTTCAAACATGATTAAATTTTTGTTTCCATGCATGTATGAGATGAGCACAACACAACAAACTCTATTGTAGCAAAAAATGGATGTTACAAAGAAGGAAGGAAGAAGGGAGAAGAAGAGGTGCAGGAAACCCGGCCTAGGCCAGCCTCCCGGCCAACCTCCAGGCCAACGTCCTCATAGAGCCAGCTGGCCTCTGGCCCGGCCTAGGCCGACCACCCTACGCGCCAGGACGACGACCTCCCAGAGCAGCCCGACCTCGACCCTGCCTCCAGCCCGGCCTAGGCCGGCCTCCCAGTGCGCCAGGCCGGCGACCAAACCGAAGACCCTCGCCTCTAGGCCGGCCTTAGCCCGGCTAGGCCGGCTCCCCTTCTCGGGAAAGGGGCCAAGTGCCTTGTAATAGCCTACCTACCCTCCTTTCTCCCCTAGACTATAAATGGACCCCTTTGGCTTCCGATCTAGGTTAGAGATGAATTAAGATTTGTGAGCTTAGCTCCTTACTCTTCTTGTGAGGCTACTCCTATGGTTTGTACCTAGGATCGTATTAAGGGTACTCCTATGACATGTATCTAAAATCATACCAAGATTCATTGGGTTACCTATCCTTTCCCCTTGGGATTCAATTAGGGACTTCCCAATCTTCCTCAACTAACCCTTGAGGTTCTATTGGCGTGGTGGACCGGCCACGGGTGTGAAGCGGTTACCAAAAACGTGAGTTGGGTTGGATCGATCGTTCCGTAGGCGGCCATTGCGGTTTAGTTGCCGGGAGATTTGGATTCTTTAGTTTTTGCTAGTTATGTCCCCTTGATTTCCCATGATTTCCCCTCGATTCCCTTTCGTGTTCATCGTGTTCATCTTTTGTTCTTCGTATTCATCGTTTCGATTCGTGAAGATCGGGCCACCCAAGAGGTTAACCCATCCATCATCTGGTATCAGCAGCTAGATTTCCACAAATTTGACCCCCAAAATCCCCCTTATCACCAAAAGTTTTTCGAAAAAATTTACCAAAAATAGCCTCAAAAGGGATATCGATCGATATGTTGATTTGTTCAGTTTTTCAGGGATTTGATCCGTGGATTTGTTGCTTTGGACCATTTCCAACCTTTATATTTAGCCACGATTCCCCAATTTGTCCATGAATTTACAAGATCTAAGGGATAAAATTCAAAATTTCGAGTTCATCAACGTGCAGGAAAACTGGCCTAGGCCGGGCTCAAGGCCGGCTCCCCAGCAAATTTTTCTGATTTTGATTTTTGGACAGATTTTGTAACGTGTTTTTCTTCGCCGTCTTTGATCCGATTTGAGTGATTCATGATTCCACGTGAAGCCTAAGACATAATCTACGAAACTAGATCACCGAATTGACACGACATCGACACCCCCTGGCCGCAAGTCCGTGATGATCCATCGAAGATGTATAACTTGCTTCCGCTTGAACTAACACATCCTTCGTGTACCGTGCCCATTCAGACTAGCTCTTTTATATTGCTTGGCATTGCACTAGTGGCACTGAGAGTGCGTGTTTTGAACTTGTGAGAGCGTAGTTCGATTAGGCTTGGCATTTGTATACCCATATAGAAAAAAAGTGAAAAGAGAAAATCAAAAAAAGAAGAAGAAAAAAAAAGATCGATGCCAAGTGCTATCCCTTGTGGGAACGTGTAGCTTCGCGTCGTACAAGAGAAGAGAGTGACCGGTTTCCATGGTGCAAATCTTGTTGCCTCTTATAGTTTGCGATTTGAGCTAGCGTCCTCCTTGTGTTGGTGTGGCATTGGGCTTAGTCTTCGTTAGGAACATTTCGTCTTCGCTCGTCCATTGGCCGCACTAACCCCATTTATCTCTTGTGTGTGTGTGTTCCATTTTGTTTTCCTCCCCTATGATTTCGTTCTTTTGCCAACATTTCATTGTGATTCATTTCTACATTTGACAACAAACTTTTCTTCCGATTTGTTGATTTCCCCCTTGCCACTTTCCTCACCAATTTGCCTTCCACATAAAGTGTGTGTGTTGTCGTGTGCGGTTTTCTTTCGATCTTTTTGGACTCACTTTGGACATACCGCCCTACACCTAGGCTCTCCCAATAGCCTCAATATGACCAAAAAAGATAACGTTGGGGTAAGTGAGACACCTATTCTTCATATCACACTTGTGTGTTTTTGAGATGGCTAGGGAAGGAGCGTTCACAAGTCCGAGCTCTGAAGAAGAAGGAAACCCGTTCTCCGATGGCAACTACCACAACTACGTCACCATCAACGACCATTCCGAAATCCAACAACTTGTGAATGCCGGATTGTATTGTTATGAACATCGAATCCAAGAGCAAGAGGCTCGTTTGAATGATTAAATGGCACGCATCAATGCTAACTTGGCCAAAATTTCCAACCACCATCGATCATCATCATCCTCAAGGTTTAGGCATTCAAGCAAACATCATCGATCTCATCACCAAGCTCGCTGACATGATCACATGGAAGAGGGTGGTAAACCTGGATCTGATACCACATCACCACTTCCCCCCCACAAGCTACTCGACGACATTGGTGTGAGGATAGCTCGCCATCACCACCTCATCTACACCGACAAGGCCGTGGTGACCATCTTAAACATCACCCTCTACGACCGGATTTACATCATCATCCTTGTCCCGCCAAGCTACGCTCACTTTTAT
This sequence comes from Alopecurus myosuroides, assembly GCA_028641055.1. Taxonomy (NCBI): domain Eukaryota; kingdom Viridiplantae; phylum Streptophyta; class Magnoliopsida; order Poales; family Poaceae; genus Alopecurus; species Alopecurus myosuroides. The sequence goes on along the minus strand of CM054062.1, from coordinate 289,582,391 downwards.
GGTCTTCATGACTTCGTGAATGGAACTCGGCCACATCAAAGGCCTCAAAAGAACAATGCTCGTCAACACCATAATGAACGCCAAGAGCTCGACATTCACCAACAACGCAATCGTGACAATGATACTCGTGTTTGCCGCGAGTCATGCCTACACCAACATCACAACAAGGACCATAGGCGTCATCCTCCCCATCATGATCGCCAACGCCGAGCCAATGAGGATGATTCATATGGAGGGTGGGAGACACCTCCTCATCACCTCCTACGATGGTTTACCGCGCCAAGCACCAACATTCAAACTGATCAAGAAAAACCTCGCCTTGGATATCTCGACACGCCTCCTTCATCACGACAAGAGGAGAGAGGAACTTCACCACAGATAACATTTGGCAACCTCCATGTGCGACATCCTATGAGAACGGACTATGGATTTCATGCTATAGAATATGTACAACCTCCATCAACACAATCGCACATCAACATCAAGGATGCAAAGTAGCAATGCCCAAAGATCGACACCACCATGAGTGTGAACATACAACTCCAACAATCTACGATGATGTCCCACCAATCTATGATGAAGTTCCACAAGTCAACAATGAATATTGTGGCTCCTATGACCTTGCCGATGTTGTCTCTACCTTTCCAACAATCCCAAGGACACGACATCGTCACCATTCTCACCAAGAACATGAAGATCAAGAATATCATCTTCACTGTCATCAACCACTTGAGGATGATACAATGCATGGTTTCCACTATCCCATCATCAAGATGACCGACTCTTATTCACTCCACACATTGACACTACCGCCACCTATAAAAAATCCAACACCAAATGCCAAGGAATGGAATCCTTCTATGATTCCCTATAAAGTTTCTATTGAGACGAGTGGTGAGAGAGTGATCCACCTAATGGATAGTGAGAGCCACAAGCCAAACATGACTGGGAAAATTTCGCGTGCTCACAAAGGCCTTGCCTTACTTGCAACCAAAAAAGAGATGCGAGATTTACGCGATGACCCATCCATACTTCGTCGTCCTTGTCTGCAAAGGAGAAGCATTTCAAACTAACATCATAACAAGCCTTCCTCCGTCTTTGTTTCCTTTATTGCAGGAATTTGGAGACATATTCCACGAAGAACTACCAATGGGTCTACCGCCTCCACAAGGTATCAAGCAACTCATTGACCTCATTCCAGGTGCGCCGAGTCAAGACCGTGCTCCCGACCGCATCACCAACGAGAAGACTAAGGAAATCGAGTGTCAAATCCAAGAACTTCTCAAGAAATGTTTTATTCACGAATCCCTTTGCCCTTGTGCCGTTGCGGTTATCCTTGTCCCTAAACAAGATGAAACTTATAGTATGTTCATGGATTGTCGCCTTATAAATGCCAAATCTATTAGATTTCGACATCCCATCCCTAGACTCGACGATACACTTGATAACTTATGTGGTGCTATAACTTTTTTTTAAAATTGAACTCAAATGCTGATATCACCAAAGTCACATGATCATAAGTGATGATTGGAAAACCGCTTTTAAAACAAAGCTTGGTTTGTATGAATAGCTTGTCATGCTCTTTGGTCTTTCCAATGCTCCTTTAAAACCTACACGACTTATGAATGGAGTTTTGCACCCTTTCATTGGCAAATTTGTCGTGGTTTATTTTGAAAGCATCCTTATCTATAGCAACTCTTTGGAGAGTCACCTTGAACATATTTCTCAAGTCTTGTTGACCCTTCGCAAAGCAAAACTTCTTGCAAATCTTTGTAAATGCTATTTTTGCACCAACAAGCTTGTTTTCTTCGGATTTGTGATTTCTTCAAATGGAATTGAAGTCGACAACAAGAAAGTCGAGGCAATTAGGAATTAGCCTAACCCTACTTCCGTGGGTGAGATAAGGTGTTTTCATGGCCTTGTCGGTTTCTATCGCCGCTTCGTGAAGGTTTTTTCCATAATTGCTTGCCCTTTAAATGAACTTACAAAGAAAATTGTATCATTTGTTTGGGGCAATGCTCAACAAAAGGATTTTAACACCCTCAAGAAATGTTTGACCAAAGCTCCTTTGCTTGTCTTGCCGGATTTTGAGAAAACCTTTTGAGATTTCATGTGATGCTAGTGGAATAGGCATTGGTGGCGTTCTTATGCAAATGGACGTCCCGTTCCTTATCATAGTGAAAAAATAGATGGTGCTAGACTCAATTACCCAATCTATGACAAGCAACTATTTGCTTTGGTCCGAGTCTTAGAAGTTTGGCAACACTATCTTTGGCCCAAAGAATTTGTTATTTATTCCGATCATGAATCTTTGAAATACTTGAAAAGCAAGGCTAATTTCAACAAAAGGCATGCTAATTGGGTAGAATTCATAGAATCTTTTCCTTATGTCATTAAGTACAAGAAAGGTAAAGAGAATGTTGTAGCGGATGCTTTGTCTAGAAAAGAGTGTCTTCTTACCCACCTTGACATCAATGTGATTGGTTTGGATGAGACCAAAGACTTATACTCTTCCGATGTTTTCTTTGGACCCATCGTTGAGAAATACTTGCCCAATCGAGGTTTTAATGACTACTATCTTCACAAAGGGTTCTTGTTTAAGGCTAACAAATTGTGTATTCCGGAGTCCTCTCTTCGTTTGTTGTTATTGAAGGAATCATATGAAGGAGGTCTCATGGGATATTTTGGCCGGGACAAGACCTACCCAATGCTCTCCAACCACTACTATTGGCCTAAGATGAGGCACCAAGTTGAAAGACTCATCAAGCGATGTCCTACATGTCTCCGACCTAAGTCTACTTCCAACCCTCATCGTCTTTACTTACCTTTGCCTACACCACATGCACCTTGGAGTGACATTAGCATGGACTTTGTGTTAGGACTCCCACGCACTAAAACAAACATGGACTCAATCTTTGTCGTTGTTGATCATTTCTCTAAGATGGGATATTTCATCCCTTGCAATAGAACGGGCGATGCTTCACATATAGTAAATTTGTTTTTCAGGGAAATTGTGCGTCTACATGGTGTGCCCACATCAATTGTGTCGGATCGAGATGTCAAGTTCACCTCCTACTTTTGGAAGACTTTGATGGCCAATCTCGGCGTCAAGCTCCTATTCTCCACCGCCTACCACCCACAAACGGATGGCCAAACCGAAGTGGTGAATCGAACACTTTCTTCGCTCCTACGGGCATTGATCAAGCCCAACCTCAAGAATTGGGAGGAATCCATCCCACATGCCGAGTTCTCCTACAATCGAGCATTTCACCAAGCTACTAAGAGAAGCCCATTCGAGATCGTCTATGGCTTCAACCCCAACACCGATCTCGACATCCTACCATTGCCTCTCCACAAGCAAGTTAACATGGACATTGACAAGCGCACCGAATACATCAAGAAGCTCCACAAATCCAAAATAGCTACGCTTGAGAAGCATTCCGAGAACCGAGCATCCATGATGAACAAGAACAAGAAGCCCATGGTGTTCCAAGAAGGTGACCTCGTTCGGCTACACTTGCACAAGGACCGTTTCCCACAAGAGCGCAACTCCAAGCTCAAGCCAAGATGTGACGGACCTTTCAAGGTCATCAAGCGCATCAACAAAAACGCCTACAAGCTCGACTTAATGCAATCAAAGTACCTTGTCCACTACTCCTTCAATGCCAAGGATCTCTCTCCCTTCCATGGATACCCAAGTAATGAGGAAGACCATGAGTCGAGGTCGACTCTTTTTCAAGGGGGGAGATGATTCAGCACACCTCATTCCACCAATCCCAACACCAAGTGGACCAATGAAAAGATCACGAGAAAAGGCAATGCATGATAAGGTGAACTCAATCCTCTCTCTCTATGCCTTTTATGACTTGGTGAATGGTGCGCTACCTCATGGATCCACCCTATGCGTGCTCAGGTTTGACCCCACATTGGAGCCCCAAGAAGATGCCCAAGAAGCTCAAGAACATGCCCAAGATGGTGCCCAAGAAGCTAGCAAGGAAGATCAAGAAGAAGGCACCGAGGAAGAAGGAGGGAAGAAGGGAGAAGAAGAGGTGGAGGAAACCCGACCTAGGCCGGCCCCAGGCTGGCCTCCAGGCCAACACCCTCACAGAGCCAGCCGGCGGCCAGCCTGCGCGCTAGACTCTCGACCTCCCGGAGTAGCCCGACCTCGACCCGGGCTCCAGGCCGGCCTCCCAATGCGCCAGGACGGCGACCAAACCGAAGAATCCGGCCGGCTCCCTGCTGGGAAAGGGGCCAAGTGCCTTGTAACAACCTACCTACCCCCCCTTTACCCCCTCGACTATAAATGGACCCCCTTGGCTTCAGATCTAGGTTAGAGATAAATTGAGACTTGTGAGCTTAGCTCCTTACCCCACCTGTGAGGCTACTCCTATGGTTTGTACCTAGGATCGTATCAAGGCTACTCCTATGATGTGTATCTAGGACCATATCAAGATTCATCAGGTTACCTATCCTTTCCCCTTGGGATACATTTAGGGATTTCCGAATCTTCCGCAACTAACCCTTGAGGTTCTATTAGCATGGTGGACCAGCCACGGGTGTGAAGCGGTTTCTAAAAAGGTGAGTTCAGTTGGATCGATCATTATGTAGGCGGCCGTTGTAGTTTAGTTGACAGGAGATTTGGATTCTTCAGTTCTTGCTAGTTATCTCCCCTCTATTTCCCACGATTTCCCCTCGATTCCCATTTCATGTTCACCGTGTTCATCGTTTGTTCTTCGTGTTCTTCATCGATTCGTGAAGATCGGGCCACCCAAGAGGTTAACCCCTTCATCACGCACCACGCGTACAACATCGCCAAGCTGCCCGGGCCTACTGGAACCATCACTAGCCGCGACGAGGTGGAGGACACGAAGCACTCTGTCGAGCATGCATACAAGGAGGTGGCGGCCTCGCACCCATTCGATGAAGACGACATGGTCACCATGCCGAGGTCCCTAAGAAGAGAATGATATTCTCTCCTGAGGTAGTAGCCACCCCTAAGATCTCCCCGAGCGCTGGGGGCTTAGGCCCTATCATCGTTTTCTGCACGGGCCTGCCTCCCAACCAGGAGGGCGCACTTGCTCGCTCCACGTGCCCCCACAAGGCCGTGCGAGACGTTACCCACGATGGGACCCCGTGACGCCACAGTAAAAAAGACGCTAGGACCTCTCTCCATGACGGTCTCATGGAGCTTCTCGGCAGGCATGCCGCATGGCCGCAAGAGCTTCTACCCACACAAGTGGGAGTCCTGTTCCGGTAGGGCAAACTTTTGTTTCTCAAGGGCGCCACAAGGCCACTACATCCTCGATCTATGCACCTAAACTCGCACAAGTATCATCCCCATGACGATGGGAGTCCCGTGTTCGCACGGTGGCGTCAAGTGCCTCTTGGGTGACCACTAGGTCACGACATCTCCAAGTGTTTTGTAAGAGAACAATGTATCACCCTAGCAGTAAATTCAGTTGTTTTGTCAAGAAATTCTCTCTTTTTATGCCGGCATGCTTGCATCTCTGCATCCAACACACTCATGTGCATTCATCTCAGCATGCATACATTCCTATCAAGAGGCCCGCGAGTGCCTTTTCCTCACGAGAGCATCACGCGAGCGGGCGTGGGTTGGTGTATGTGTACGTCTCGCTACTGTACACAATACCTCGCAAAGTCCCTTGGCGAATGTCTTATCACGAGATGCTCATGAAGGAATGGACAAACGCATGCCATTACCAATGCACTATAGTGCCATGTTAGGAAGAAAATGAAGTAAAGATGTTAAATAGGGAAGATTGTTTTTAAGGGCCAAATGTAGTGTTCCCACATTTAAATAATGTAAGAACATATGTGTTAGTGTGCTAGTCCCTAGATCAATTTCTAGCACCACAGTACAAAATGAAATATAATGCAAATGCATCAAATTCTATTACATCGCATGATCCAGTCTTTACAAAATAGTATTACAACTTGCATAGTCTTAGAAGACTAGCAGAAAACAAAGAAATACATCGGAAAATGTCGTGGTGGTATCACGGCAGATGCCATAGGATGGCAAAAGTTGGGATCGATGGACGCTGGAGGTGCTCGGGGAGGGATCACACGGCGAGTAGCCGCGTGTGATAGATCAAACAATGCAAACACCAAGATTTTACCCAAGTTCAGGGCCCTCGTGTGGAGGTAACACCCCTACTCCTGCCTATCTCTTTATATGTGTGTTACCGAGTAGTCACAGTACAATCAGGCCTTCTGCCGAGTAGCCACTCTTCTCTCTAGTTATTTCTGTGAATAGCGAAGCAACCCAGAGTGTCGACCCTCGCACAGGAGGAGGCAGGGCACCTTATATACTGGTGCCCAGCCGAATAGAAAACTAGTTTAGAGTACAACGGGATGTGACAGGAGCCCTGCAGAACCGCGCACGCCTCCGGGTTCCCGCTGACACTCGCCCCGTAAGTCGTTGCGCTGTTCAGAGATGGGACCTGTCCACCCTTGCCAGTGAGATAGGGTGGGCCCCTAGCCCCGTCCTGTCCCCTCTGTCAGTGACAGGACTAGACAGGCGCCTACATCACAGTAGCCACGCCGTGGTGCGAATAGTCACGCACTCCATAAGTTGAACCGCACGCCGTACGGACACAGGATACGCGGGGTCCTGTGTAAGAACGGCTCCATTGACTTCTGGTCTGAGTAGGAATCCACTCCCTCTACCCGGACAACTTCCTCTACTTGGAAGAATACAACTTCCTTGATTCTTCCTCCTGGTCATTGGTAGGTACTACCGGATAGCTGTCCACCGGGTAGCGAGTACCGGGTAGCCAGCCAACTTGGTCACAACTGCTCTTCTGGTCTTGCCTTTAGCACCTGCCTTACCCCTACTCGGGGGTAACCCCCCGACATTAGTCCCCGAAGCTGGTAGAGTCCTGCGAACTCGTTCACTGGGCCCTTCCAGCTTAAAAACAAATCTTGCCTTCGAACCGTAAGATGCCGAGTAGCACCTCTGAGTAGCCCTTATCCTTGGCTTGAATCTCTTCCTCTACGAGTAGCACCATTTCTCTTCTGTGATGCCGAGTAAGAAGACTTAGTGAAATCTTTGAAAACGCAATCCCGCCTCAATCGGTTCGAGTCCACCTCTGCGTGTCGCAACGGGGCACGTGTCGCACCCCTCTCACTCCGACGCCTCGGTACCCGGGATATGGCAGGCCACGCGCCCATAACTGCGGCCAGGGCCCACCAGCCTGTTAAGTCACTTCAACAGCATTTGTCAGCCCACGATCTCGACGCGGGATTAACTGCGCCCGTTACGCGCGCAATATGCGTTGTGTGCGTTTCTAACCGGTTCGCTTCCCACGCCGCACGATCTCGATGCACATCTGATCCCACTAACTCCGCCTGTAACGGCAACTCGAGGGGAGAGATAAATACCCCCTCGGTAACTCCTCCTTCTCTTTCCTGCTCACTTCCACCTTCTGCCTCTTCGCCTCTCCGCCGCCGCGCATCCTTGCCGTGCCGCTGCTCCGTGCGACGCCGGAAAGACAGAGATCACTTTCTCCACCCATCTCTTCCACAAATCTTCCACCAATCCATCTCATCTCCATGGCCCGCGGAGATGACGACGCTCGCGCCGGATGGGAGGGATCTTGTCGCACCCGGACTTCTAGAGGATACTCGCAGTTCCGTTGAATAGTAGTTGATTGGATTACGGGGCTTACCGGCACCCGCATCTCTTACGAGTAGGCCAACACACGTATGTGTGACAACCAACCCCTACTGTTCATCGTCTACGTAAACCATCCCATAGAAATCAGGATACTACCATTGATGTACTTCATACCATACACACATGGTACGTCAACGGCGTTGAACAAAATGATAACACAACAGATCTCTAAGACACAAATAAATAGAAACAAGTTGCAAATAGCTCTCACTAGAGCAGAGATAGCAAATACAATCATCCAGAGGACACCTGTCCCAACATAACATCATTACATCTCAGCGGAAGCATTCAAAGGGTCTGAGTACGGACAAATCAAAATAGGCTTAAGAAGCCGGGAATGAAAGGAAAACGGAGCCCATCCACGTAGCCTCGGATCCTGCCCGGGTCCGCTATCTACTCGTCAGCAGCCTCGTCAAACTCCACGTAGTAGCCATCACGGGGATCCTCGTAAGCGTAGTCTGCGGAAACCACATCCCCAAAGGGGTCAGTACATAAACGTACTGGCAAGCAAGACTCACAGTTCACCAAAATGTAACCCGTCAACACCAAGCACAGATGCTTTGGGTTCAACGGAAGAAAGTGTGATACAAAAGATGCGGCAGCGGGCTGCACTAATCAACTCCAGAAACATACTACAACTTCCGGCTAACAGCAAGGAGATAAGATAGCGTATCGTAACCAACTATAACTAACTCCAAACAAACCCATCCTGGATCTCGCCCCTTATCCAAAGAAGCAATCCGAGGATAACTCACACAGTTGGATTAATGATGGGTCAAGTTACTGTGGCAATAAGACTATTACTAGTCAAGTTATCATTAGTTAGGTGTAAGTTGTTCTGAGTACTTGTTAGCCAGTACTTTCACCAAGTCAACCATAATCACGGAAAACACGGCTTCTCGAGAAAATTTATCCCTGCAGGGGTGCACCAATTTGGCCGTACACGTAAGAATATCCCGCCAGATGGGAATCAAACCCACCAAGCGAGGCACTCTACACAACTCAACTCTTCTTCGCATCAAGCCCAAAGCACCACGTGCTGTGCGTGCGCGGCTAATCGAGCCCCACGAAGAAAAGGGGACCCTCATAGCACTCTAATACCACGCCGCCCTAAATGCCGACTACAGAAGTTCCACCCTGGCCTCGGGTTCGTACCTGCATATGAGTGCATCAAATGGAAAGCCCGAACTAAGGGTGGCGATTTGGACGAGATGCGAATCGAATCAAATTGAGGGGGGCGCCCATACACGCTTCCCACATGCGGATAGTGCGCTCATCATGGATCAGTAGACAAGACCCTTTTCCTAATTAGGGTCGACACTAGCAGGCCTCAAAACCACGCCGGGCCTCCTGCCGGTGCCTTATCAGCAAATTATTATTACCTCAAAATTAACAGGTTGTTGTTTAACATCGAGCCCCAGAACATAATGAAAATATAGTAACAGAAAGTAACGGGTAACATACTCGAGCAAAAACAACCCTAAGCATGCTAGTAAGACACGGGCAACAAGCAATGGGGTTATAGGTGTGGAGGTGAGGCTATATCAGGGTTAAAGGATAACATGTGATAGGTTCGTAACAGAAGCAACGATACATATGGCTAGCAGAAAAGACAACAGAAAGTATCGGTATCCAATGTTGAAAGGAACACAATGGTTCATGTGAGTGAATACTTGCCTGCAAACTCAGCAGCCTGGTACTGAGCTAGATCCTCAGAAGGGGTGTCGTAAGTATCGTCTGTCTCAACGTCGTCGTCTATTCGAGAAGAAGCAAACAAACAACGCAGAGAGACAAACAATCAATAACATGGAATAATTCACAATCATGGGATGATGCATGACCATTTAATTGATGCATCAAAATAAACTAGTTGACATGGTAATAACCTTGATTAAATGGACCCACATGCAATTTGAGTTGCATATGAAAGGCCCATGAATAATGGTTGAAACAATTGTTTTACAACTAACCAACAGGTGAAAGTGGTTTAGTATGATGCATGGATGAGGAAAACAGAAAAATAACAACAATACAAAAAATTTAAAATAAGGTTTACCAATTTTGGAATTTTATTGATTAAGTTAAGAAATTTTGGTTCCTTAAAGGTGTTACACAAGCATTTGTTGTTTTCAGCAATTTAAATTGTTCAAAACAAATAACAAAATTCATATTTGGAAAGAGCACAAAATTTTAGGTGGAATACATGTTTCAATTATTGAAAAGGAATTAAGATGAATTATTCATGAATTAAACAAGTTAACCAAGATTTAAATGAAATTAATTCAAGTTTGAATTTATTTGAATTTTTATTTGTTCAAAACATTAAACCAAATTCATATTTGAAAAGTTGATACTTTTCTAGTTTGAAAACATATCTTATAAGTTCAAAAATAATTTAATTTGAGCAAGTTATGAATTTAGCAAATTTAAATGATTTAAACAAGGTTTAAATTATTTAAGCAATTTTAATTATTCAAAACATGAAACAAAATTTTTATTTGAAAATATGGTTCAAAATAGCATGGAAAACATATTTTATTTGTGTTATTTGAATTAAGTTTGAATTAGTTATGCAATTAATCAAATTTTAAATGAATTGTTTGAATTTGAAATTTTAATGCATTTGAATTATTCAAAACAGAATAAAAATGTTATAAACAGGTAGAGAATTAAATTTGGTTCAACAAACATATTTTATTTTTATTATTTGGATTTGTAAAATAAAAGTTATTAGCAATTTAAAAACAGGGACCAATCTGTAATGAAAAAGGATTTAATTTGAAAAAGAAAAGCTGAAAAACGTTTTTCACTCTGTAGTGGCTAACCCTAGCCACTGACAGAGGGCCCCTGGGCTGCGTGGCGCTCACGTGGCAGCAGAGGCCACTGGCAGGTGGCCCCTGCCTGTCAGCAGCCCAGCGCAAAAAGTTGGGGTTTTATTCGCGAGCGCCAGGGCTCGAACCCGCGCTGCGGAAGGAGAGCAGTGGTGCGTTACCACTACGGTGCGTTTTCAGTTTTGACAGTATAGGGGGCGCGGTGAGGTTAACATTCAGTTCGTGTTTTAACTGAACTTTTCAGTTGCAGTTTCTAAACCTCGTCAGAGAACAACGGTGGCCGGCGGCGAGTTTTGTGCGTTGCTCGCTGCCGTGATGCTGCTGGGCTCGTGTGCGTGTGCAAGAAGTGTGCGTGTGCTTGCGATGCAGAGAGGGGGGAGGGTGGAGCAGGGTGTAGCTCACCCTCGACGTAGTCGTGGCAGAGGCCCGGGGCAGAACGACGGTGGCGACAACGACGAGGTTGGCGGCGGCGATCCAGCAGGTAATTGGTCGGGGAGGTGTCGAGAAGGACGAGGAGGATACGGGGAGCTGATTCCCGGGGTCAGCTAGGGTGGAGGAGCACGACAACGGCGACGAGCGCCATGGGTTCAGAGAGGGTGGCGCCGGTGAGGTTCAGGGATGGAGGAGGTGGCAGAGAGAGAGGGAAAATTGGCGGCGCTCTGCGAGGGAGAAGGAGGTAGGTGGCTAGGGCTGCGCTCGGGCTAGCTAGGCGAGGTTTTATAGGGGCTAGGGGCTGCTCCCGGCCGTCGCTGCGCGACGGCGTCGACGTGGATAGCCCCGATGGCGCGCCGTACAGCGAGAAGACGATGGCGAAGGGGTACGGGCCGTGGATAAGTGGTGGGCTGGTGGGCGCAGCCCACCTGGCTGTCCACTCCCTCCGTTTTTTTTTTAAATTCTGTTTCTTCCTTTTTTTTGCAGAAATAGAAATAGGAAGAAATAGATAGGTTTTTGGGTTAGGAAAAATTTAGAAAAAAATGTGGGGTTGCTTAAATATGTGACAGCAACAACTGCCAAGTTTTGTTTTTCAAAAGTTCAAAATAAAAAAATGTTGTTTGTAATTTGGCTCAAATTTGAATGAATTTTTAGATTAAGTTATTTATTGAAAACAAGATTTAAATAGGGTGAACATATAGTTTAAATGGAAACAAAAGGATTAGAATTTGTGTTGTAATTTTCATTAATTCCAAAAGGGTTGCTGTTTGGAAAATGTGATTTGAATTTTGAATGCAATTTGTATTAAGTGGATTATTAAGGAACAAATTAATAGTTGAGCTTTTATTTTTCATGGAAACAAATGGATGTTTTGTTTGAACCTTTTATTTGGAAAGTTGTAACAGAGCAAGTATGAAACAAAGCATTTGAATAATGTTTGAATTTCAATTGTGAAAACAGAGAAAAACAGATGCAACCAAAAGGAAAACAATTGCAATGATTAAGATGCCATGATGCAAAACAATAATAAAGCAATAAACAAACATTCTAAATGGAAGTTTTCATACTTGGGATGTTACAAAACGCCCCCCCCCCCCCTTGAAGGAATCGCGCCCCGAGATTCCTACTGAGAAGAGAAAAGGTCTGGATACTTCTTGCGAAGATCATCTTCGGTCTCCCACGTTGCCTCTTTATCGGAATGATGGGACCATTGCACTTTCAAGAACTTGGTGCTCTTGTTGCGAGTCTTACGCTCGGTCTCATTGAGAATTCGAACAGGGTGCTCCTCATAAGATAGATCTTCTTGCAGTTCAATGGAATCATGATCAACTGCACGATCTGGATCTTTGAAACACCTCTTGAGCTGTGACACGTGAAACACATCGTGCACCTTGGATAGTTTTTCTGGAAGTTCAAGACGATAGGCATTTTCCGCACGCCTTGAGAGAACGTTGAAAGGACCAATGTATCTTGGTGCAAGATTTCCTTTCACACCAAAACGATGAGTGCCTCTGAGGGGAGTTACATGGAGATATGCCTTGTCACCAGGTGCATAGATCATATCCCTGTGCTTGCTGTCATAGTAGCTTTTGTGATGATACTGAGCAATCTTGAGATTGTCACAAATGATGCGAACGTTCTCTTCGGCTTCCTTAACAATGTCAGGGCCTAAGAGTGAACGTTCACCAGCTCCAGACCAATTGATTGGACTCCTGCATCTGCGGCCATAGAGAGCTTCAAATGGTGTCATGCCTAGGCTTGCCTGGAAGTTGTTGTTGTAGGAGAATTCAGCATATGGAAGGCATTCCTCCCATTTCATGCCAAAAGAGATACCACATGCTATGAGCATATCCTCGAGAATCTGATTGACTCTTTCGACTTGCCCTTGAGACTGAGGGTGATAAGCTGTGCTGAACAGAAGTTTGGTGCCCAATGCTTCTTGAAAGATTTTCCAGAAATGAGAAGTGAATATGCTTCCACGGTCTGAGCTTATTTACAATGGAACACCATGAAGAGGAACAATCTTTGTTGTGTAGAGTTCTGCTAACTGGCTAGCTGAGATTGTTTCTTTGACAACAAAGAAGTGAGCTACTTTAGTGAGACGATCAATAACAACGAAGATTGCATCGTTGCCCTTCTTGGACTTTGGAAAACCAGTGACGAAGTCCATTTCAATCATGTCCCACTTCCACTCAGGGATTTTCAGAGGTTGGAGAAGACCGGCTGTTTTCTGATGGACTGCCTTAACACGTTGACAAACGTCGCATTCAGAAACGTATTTAGCAATTTCACGGTTCATGCCAGGCCACCAATACAGTGTCTTAAGATCCTGGTACATCTTTGTACTTCCAGGGTGGATGGAGAGAGGAGTTTCATGAGCCTCCTTGAGAATGACATCTTTGAGACTTTGAACTTGAGGAACTGCAATGCGTCCTTCGAAGAACACAGTTCCTTTGTCATCAACTGAGAAGGACTTAAATTTCTCCTTGCCTTCTTTGATGTGTTCTACCATCTTCTTGATTTCAGCATCACGAAGTTGTTCAGAACGAATCTTGTCCTCGAGAGTTGGACTGGCTGTCAAGCTAGCAAGATAGCCTTGAGGAACAAGACCAAGGTTCAGCTTCTGGAATTCTTCATGAAGTGGAGGTTGGCTTTCCATGATCATGAGATTATTGCAATATGACTTGCGACTGAGAGCATCGGCCATAACATTAGCCTTGCCTGGAGTGTAAGAAATGGTGAGATCAAAGTCTTTAATATTTTCAATCCATCTCCTTTGCCTGAGGTTTAGATCTGGTTGAGTGAAGATGTATTTCAGACTCTTATGATCGGAAAAGATTTCAGTGCGATTACCCAACAAGTATTGCCTCCATTTCTTGAGGCCAAACACAACTGCTGCAAGTTCAAGGTCATGTGTTGGATAATTGAGCTCATGTGTGTTCAACTGACGTGAAGCATAAGCCACAACTTGACGTTCTTGCATAAGAACTGCACCTAGACCTTGGAGAGATGCATCACAGAATATCTGGAAAGGTTTGGTAGTATCTGGGCCAACCAGAACTGGGGTGGAAGTGAGTTTAGTCTTCAGGAGATTGAAACTTTCATCACATTGTGGAGACCAAACAAACTTCTTGTCCTTCTTTGTGAGATCAGTGAGAGGTTTGGCAATCTTTGAGAAGTTTTGGACGAAACGACAACAATAGCTAGCCAAGCCAAGAAAGCTTCTTACTTGCTTCACCGTCTTAGGAGGTTTCCAATCAACAATTGATTTAACCTTTTCTGGATCAATGGCTATGCCCTTGGCAGAAATGACATGACCAAGGTAAGCAACTTCTGGAATCCAGAACTCACATTTGGAGAATTTGGCATATAGACGATGCTCGCGAAGTTTCATGAGAGTGAGACGAAGATGTTCTCCATGCTCTTCCTCCATTTTTGAGTAGACCAAAATGTCATCAAGATATACCACAACGAACTTGTCGAGGTATTCATGGAAGACAGAATTCATGAGTCGAGAGAATGTCACCGGTGCATTGGTGAGACCAAAGGACATGACGGTGTATTCATATAGACCGTACCGAGTGGTGAAAGCTGTTTTTGGAATATCTTCCTTTCTGATCTTTATTTGATGGTAACCCATTCTCAAGTCCAACTTTGAGAATATTGAGGCTCCAGCAAGTTGATCAAAAAGATCATCGATATGAGGAATTGGATACTTGTTTTTGATGGTTTTCTCGTTGAGAGGACGATAGTCAACCACGAGTCTCTTTGTTTGATCCTTCTTCGCAACGAACAGAGTTGGGCAACCCCAAGCGGAGGAACTAGGTTGAATGTAACCTTTTTCCATGTACATATCGATTTGCTCCTTTAACAATTTCAGTTCAGGAGGAGCTATCTTGTATGGATGCTTAGAGATTGGAGCAGTACCTGCTTCAAGCTCGATCACGAACTCAACTGCTCTGTCCGGAGGCATCCCTGGCAACTCTTCTGGAAAGACGTCAGGGAATTCACAAACCACCGGAACATTTTCAAGTAGAGGTAGAGGTTTAGCATCGAGGGTGTACAGCTGAACAGATTTTGATTCATTTGGAGAATAGACTATCTGGCCAGAAGGGTGGAACAGAGTTATTGACTTCTGAGCACAGTCAATCGTAGCTTTATTGGCCTTCAACCAATCCATGCCAAGAATGACATCAATGTCAGAATTGCCAAGCAGTATGAGAGAAGCAAGGAATATGTGACCTCCAATTAGGATCTGATTTTCATGACTGATCTTGGAAGTTTGCATAGTTGCTCCAGGGGAGTTTACTACTAGCGGGGAACCCAAACAAACAAAGGGGAGCTTAATTTCTGTCTCAAAGATCTTTGACACGAAAGAATGCGATGCTCCGGTATCAAACAACACTTTAGCTGGAAAAGAGTTTACGGGGAATGTACCGAGAACGACGTCAGGAGCTTCCTCAGCTTTGTCGATCTTGACATGATTCACCCTTGCGGTCCTCCCGACAGGCCTGTTGTTGGAGTTGAAGGCTTTTGCCGGGGGAGCACGCACCATTGCCTGGTTTGTGTTGGGACGAGGTGGTGGTGGAGGTAGCTGCCTCTGAGTGCACTTGTCAGCGTAGTGCCCCGTCTGCTTGCATTTGTAGCAAGTGACGAAACGAGGAGTATCTGGCCTTGGCTGCCCCATTGAAAACCTCTGACCTTGCATGTGAGCTGGGTTGGGTGGGCGGGGAGCGAAGCCTGGAGAAGCTGGGGCGTATGGAGCCCTAGTGACAGCACCATTTGGCACCCAGATGCGGCGCTTCTGCGGAGGGGTGGTCATGTTGGAGGAGGATCCACCCTCACGCGAGTGCTTTCGAGACTCCTCGAACGCCTTGCGCCCATTTTCTTCATTGAGCGCGGTGTTAACGAGCTCCTCGAAGTCTTTGGCCTTGATGTTGGTGAGGGCGTACTTGAGTTCCGGGTTAAAACCTCTGCGGAACCTTGCCATCTTCTTAGCCTCAGTGGACACCTCATCACCAGCGTAACGAGCGAGGCGATTGAACTCACTCTGATAGCCAATGACGTCCAGCTTGCCCTGCTTGAGTGAGCAAAACTCTTCACGCATCCTTTCCATGAGACCATCTGGAATGTGGTGCTTCAGGAAGGCTTCCTTGAAACAGCCCCAGGTGATTGGGTAGCCAGCTCTCATGGTCTGGTAGTTTTCCCACCAAGTAGCTGCCTGACCCTTCAGTAGGTAGGAGGCATACTTGACCTTGTCTTCCTCAGCAACGTGAGCAATCTCCAGAGCTCTAGCTATCTCACGGATCCAGTCATCAGCATCCAGAGGCTCGCGTGTTGCCACGAAAGCTCTCGGGCCCAGACTCAGACACTCCTTGATACTGACTCGTGGAGCATTCTGGTTGTTGTGCTGATTAGTCTGGAACTGGGCCATCTGTGCCATGACTTGGGTCATCTGAGTCAACAGCTCCGTGATTGGCGGTGGCTCAGGCGGGGTGTTCCTTGTTGGCGACATCCTGAATAGACATGCATTTTAGCACAACAATAGAAAAGGATAGACTTGGTAACCGAAAGAGAGATTATTCCGACGCATGAATAGATAACCAACAGGTACATCATCACATGTTCAAATACATCAGAATATCCAACACACCATAAATGGTTCGAATGCCAAAGGATAACTAAACATAGCTAAGAATGGATACGTCGGTACTCCCATGCTCATCACGCAGGACGGCGGTGAGTAGTACGACGAGAGGTACGGTGAGGAGCACGACCACGAAAGTAGGTAGAACGACGGTCCACATAGATCTGACGTGGCCTGAGAGCGACTCTAGGTGTGGTGAAGTACATAGCGTCGACTCCCTGTGCTCCAAAGCGTGGAATCCCAGTGTAACTAGCACCAAGGTTGAGGAGTGGACCTCTGATCGGCTCGTAACCTCCAGCATCTGGCAGGCGACGACCAACTGGCTGATCGAAACGTGCAAAGCGCTCATCTCCAACAAAGTCTGTGGTGTACATCGCCAGACGAGTCAAAGCAAGGTAGAGCTGCTCTCTGACTGAAACCAACTCCTGAGATAGTGTGCTGGCAACTGCGTCACTGTGCCTCACAAACTGAGCGGTGGTGTGCAGCCTGGAGTTATCATGCTCGTAGACATCCAGGTTGTCGTAGAGAGTGAAATGAGCTCCCTCCGAAGTGATGTAACCACGGGGGATGTGGCGATAGATAGAATCGTCAAATCCCCAGTAGTCAGCACGAAGGACGGTGAGACTCACATAAGCTGCCTGCTGCACGGCCATATCCACTGTGGAACCTACTGCCTCGTAGCGGTGGACAACGCTCATGCCATCATCTGACAGAATGTAGACGATAGCCTTTTAGTAGGTCTGGTCAAACTCTCGCTGCTGCTCGTAGACCTGGTACTCTGGTGCCCAACGGAACCCCAGATAAGTGACCATGTCTCTCAGCATCTCCGGATAACCGGCAGTGCTCTCGCAACGAGTCATCCGAACCACCTGCGGGAAGAACCTGAGATCCATCTGCAGATGATCGGGGAAGTTTTGATTAGACGCCGGTAGAAGAACTGAAGTGGAAAGCAACAACAAGGTTTCAACGGACGAAAGGATGTTGAGAAGAACAGGATATCGAAGCAACATCGGGAAACACGAGACCAAAAACTCCTGAGGTACTACGGAAAAACCCATCCGGACTTCTAAAGGATCAATATCTACTGCTTAAGGAATAGAGAATCTGCTTCCGGGGCTTACACGCCTCCGTTCTCAATCGTGAGTAGGCAACATGATAAATCATGTCACAACCACCTCCATTCCTATGGTCTAGTAGATATAACTATCCTAGAGAAACCAGGATACGTGAAATCCTAACTTGAAAGTTTAGGTGAGAAGAGAAAACAACGTTGCACTACCTTACCAGAAAAAGGGAGGGTGGGTGGGGAAAGAAGAAAAAGAACATAATTCCTACTCTCACGTTTCATTTTTCCTATATAGCTACAAAATAGTTTCTAGACTCAACTGCGACCAGTAAAAGGGATCCTACAGGCAGACAGGCTCTGATACCATTTGTCGCACCAGGACTTCTAGAGGATACTCGCAGTTCCGTTGAACAGTAGTTGATTGGATTACGGGGCTTACCGGCACCCGCATCTCTTACGAGTAGGCCAACACACGTACGTGTGACAACCAACCCCTACTGTTCATCGTCTACGTAAACCATCCCATAGAAATCAGGATACTACCATTGACGTACTTCATACCATACACACATGGTACGTCAACGGCGTTGAACAAAATGATAACACAACAGATCTCTAAGACACAAATAAATAGAAACAAGTTGCAAATAGCTCTCACTAGAGCAGAGATAGCAAATACAATCATCCAGAGGACACCTGTCCCAACATAACATCATTACATCTCAGCGGAAGCATTCAAAGGGTCTGAGTACGGACAAATCCAAATAGGCTTAAGAAGCCAGGAATGAAAGGAAAACGGAGCCCATCCACGTAGCCTCGGATCCTGCCCGGGTCCGCTATCTACTCGTCAGCAGCCTCGTCGAACTCCACGTAGTAGCCATCACGGGGATCCTCGTAAGCGTAGTCTGCGGAAACCACAGCCCCAAAGGGGTCAGTACATAAACGTACTGGCAAGCAAGACTCACAGTTCACCAAAATGTAACCCGTCAACACCAAGCACATATGCTTTGGGTTCAACGGAAGAAAGTGTGATACAAAAGATGCAGCAGCGGGCTGCACTAATCAACTCCAGAAACATACTACAACTTCCGGCTAACAGCAAGGAGATAAGATAGCGTATCGTAACCAACTATAACTAACTCCAAACAAACCCATCCTGGATCTCGCCCCTTATCCAAAGAAGCAATCCGAGGATAACTCACACAGTTGGATTAATGATGGGTCAAGTTATTGTGGCAATAAGACTATTACTAGTCAAGTTATCATTAGTTAGGTGTAAGTTGTTCTAAGTACTTGTTAGCCAGTACTTTCACCAAGTCAACCATAACCGCGGAAAACACGGCTTCTCGAGAAGATTTATCCCTGCAGGGGTGCACCAATTTGGCCGTACACGTAAGAATATCCCGCCAGATGGGAATCAAACCCACCAAGCGAGGCACTCTACACAACTCAACTCTTCTTCGCATCAAGCCCAAAGCACCACGTGATGTGCGTGCGCGGCTAATCGAGCCCCACGAAGAAAAGGGGACCCTCATAGCACTCTAAGACCACGCCGCCCTAAATGCCGACTACAAAAGTTCCACCCTGGCCTCGGGTTCGTACCTGCATATGAGTGCATCAAATGGAAAGCCCGAACTAAGGGTGGCGATTTGGACGAGATGCGAATCGAATCAAATTGAGGGGGGCTCCCATACACGCTTCCCACATGCGGATAGTGCGCTCATCATGGATCAGTAGACAAGACCCTTTTCCTAATTAGGGTCGACACTAGCAGGCCTCAAAACCACGCCGGGCCTCCTGCCGGTGCCTTATCAGCAAATTATTATTACCTCAAAATTAACAGGTTGTTGTTTAACATCAAGCCCCAAAACATAATGAAAATATAGTAACAGAAAGTAACGGGTAACAGACTCGAGCAAAAACAACCCTAAGCATGCTAGTAAGACACGGGCAACAAGCAATGGGGTTATAGGTGTGGAGGTGAGGCTATATCAGGGTTAAAGGATAACATGTGATAGGTTCGTAACAGAAGCAACGATACATATGGCTAGCAGAAAAGACAACGGAAAGTATCGGTATCCAATGTTGAAAGGAACACAATGGTTCATGTGAGTGAATACTTGCCTGCAAACTCAGCAGCCTGGTACTGAGCTAGATCCTCAGAAGGGGTGTCGTAAGTATCGTCTGTCTCAACGTCGTCGTCTATTCGAGAAGAAGCAAACAAACAACGCAGAGAGACAAACAATCAATAACATGGCATAATGCACAATCATGGGATGATGCATGACCATTTAATTTATGCATCAAAATAAACTAGTTGACATGGTAACAACATGATTAAATGGACCCACATGCAATTTGAGTTGCATATGAAAGGCACATGAATTATGGTTGAAACAATTGTTTTACAACTAACCAACAGGTGAAAGTGGTTTAGTATGATGCATGGATGAGGAAAACAGAAAAATAACAACAATAGAAACAATTTAAAATAAGGTTTACCAATTGTCGGATATATACCAAATAGGGGTATAGAAGATGGTGGGCCAAATGCCGGATTACCAGGGTGGCCTAAGTGGTAGTGGGCTTAGGTCCATTAGGCGGCCCAGTAGTCCGACGCGCAGAAGCCGGATTCTAGAAGAACCCGGATCACAGCCCATGAGATCTGGCTTGGAGGAGAAGACGGATTCCTTGCTTTCCAAGTTACAAGTTACCGTAGTTTTCTAGGTTTCCTATTCTGTAAGCCCTAATCCGGCTATTATATAAAGCCGGACGGGAGATAAACAACAAACGGGAGAACAGAGAAGCTCTACGCCAACTCGCCGAGAAGCTCATCTTCGTCGAGTGGTTTAGATCTAAAACCCTCACATTGTAACCCTGTTTACGGGCTTTAGTCCCAATTAGTGAGAAGTGCAGGAGTAGGCACGTCGTACTGTCGCGACGTACCGAACCTGGGTAAAATCATGTGTTCTGTGTTACTACGCTATCCCGTTACCCCACGTCTCTACCGTAGTCTCATGGCACCCCCGTCTATGAAAACTACTACGATGTCTCGACAGTTGGCGCCCACCGTGGGGCAAACGACGTCAGGCGTAAGATTCCGATCTGGGATACTTGGCGGAATCGGAAGATCGATCACTGTCGGAAGCTTGGAATTCGACAACGACGTCTAGCGCTTCCTCGACAACGGATCCTACGTACCGGCGCAAAACCACCTGGTAAGTGCCTGCGTGTTACCGGTAGGATCTGCTAACATCTTTATCGGACTAACCGCAGAAGCAATGGGGTTTTGCGGTGGAAGCAAGTTTATCCCACCCTCCCTATACCCAGTCGAAGATGACTATGATGCCGGATTCTGCTCAGATCACCGACACAAAAGTGATACACACTTTATCGGCATGGTGCAATCCGAAATCGCCGAAAACACGGATGATGGAAATCCCGTGCAAGAGGCAGATAACAATGCACCCGTCATGGAGACGGAAGATCAAACACCCGTCACAGAGGCGGAAGGTCCGACATCCGTCAACAAGACGATGAACACGGAAGCAGAATCCTTGCTTGCCGCCATTGAGGCGAGGTTGGAGTCGGAAACCGGATCGGATAACTTCGACTCTGAAGACGAAGACGAGGACGCCTTCGTAAGAAAGGTTAAATCTTTTCAAGAGGGATTCCATGAAGTCTTAATGGCGAAACCGGCTGATACCACGGACGCCGGCAGCCAGGAAAGCCCTAAAACCCCTCCGCCAGTGGAAGAGAGAGAAGACGGAGAAACTTCTCCGATATTCCCCAATGTCAAGGAGATGACAGAAGATGAGCCTGTCAAAAAACCTCCCTCTTCCAAGAAAAAGCACCGTGCCTCTAAAAAACTCCAATACAAAATCCGGAAGAAAAAATCAGCTGATCTCGCTGATGAAAACCTGGAAGTTGGAGATGTTAGTGGAACAAAGCCTGTGGAGAAGAAATCTAAGGAAATCACTGCTCCGCCAATGACGGAACAGGAAGAGCAAGAGCTACTGCAAACACCAGTGGGACCAGATGAACCCCCTGAGATGCTGGAAGCTAGGAGACAAGCTTTCCAACGGCAACAGCAACATCTACTTAGATCTCGGCAACATCTCCAACAAACCCATAATGACATCAAAGTCATGAAGGAAGAAATAGAGGAGTACGAGAGAAAGCATAGATCCGCGTTAAAACCTACTAGGTTACCCGGGATCGCAAGACCGGAAGAACTGCCGCCAAAAGAAAGGTTCCATAACCCATCTTGGCAAAAGCAGGTAAACGGCAAAGATGCCAAGGGCGAACCAATATACAAGACCGCAGCAGAAAACGCGGAAGCAGCGTTCGCGATTCTTAACAACGATCTGTATTCCAACGGGGAAAAACTCCAAGGGGTGTATGCTTTCCTAGGAAAAGCATTGCAACAACAACAGCGCCCTCAAGAGCGATCAGGGAGGCTGCATGACAACTCCGCCCTATGCAAGACAGCTACTTGCGCTGCTGGAGCACCTGGACCGGAAGAACCCGGGGATTCAGACAACTCAAAAGATAAAAAAGAGGATCCGAGAAAAGACAAGAAAAACCCCGACAACCGGGATGCAGCGTCTAAAACCGGATCCCATCTCCCGAAAGATGGGTATAAACCCCATGATCGGGAAGACAAACACCGGAAAGACGGCAAAACAATGCCACCTCCGAGAAACCCAGCCGAGAAAGCTGGAAGATACGATATACCTCACAGGCGTGAGAGATCCCGGACACCGCCTAAGGACAAAGAAAGGCATAGGAGTAGAACTCCGCCTAATCCAAAAGGGCGTGAACACGGAAGAGATAGAAACAATCCCGGAAGAGCGCGTTCGCGCAACAATGGTAGAGAAAGGAGCAGATCCCCTTCCGTCCATTCAGCCGGAAGATATTCTGCACACATTGACAGAGCAGAAAAAGATGATCTATACTTTGGGCCTAAATGTTTTACCGACAGGATCCGAAGAATAACGCTGCATTCTGGCTTTGCCAAGGTCGGTCCAACGTACCAGAAATACACTGGCAGCACAAACCCGGATACCTGGCTCTCGGATTACTATACAGCCGTCCAGATCAACAATGGGACAGACCTGGAAGCTGTCAAGTTTCTTCCCCTAATGCTGCTGGATGGAGCCAGAGATTGGATCAATGGATTACCGTCACGAACAGTCCATAGCTGGGACGATATGGCTAGAGTATTCACTCAGCATTTCCGGGGAACATACAAACGCCCGAATAGCATCAACCAGCTAAACCGTTGCACGCAATTTGAGGATGAACCATACGTGGATTTCATCTCCAGATGGACAGCAATGAAGAATAGTTGCTCTGGAGTAACTGACGTACAAGCAATGCATGCTTTCGTCAATGGCCTAAAACCCGGACTTGTACCATTCATGGTTGGTTCCAAAAAGCACAAGGATCTCGGATCCATGCTTACAACCGCCAATGAGCATGCCGCAGCCGAGGATGACATCAGAGCAAGAGGAGGCAATATTGAATCATTGATACTTGCGAAGAAAACCCCTTGTTCTGACAAAAAAGCCACTCCAGAAACAACGACAAAGCCCAAAGAGGTGAACATAGCCTTTGGAGGAGAGAAGGGAAATAAGTGGAAAGGACGCAACCCAGATCCAATCAATTACACTCCAGAGGAGTGGGAAAGGATTAAGTCGGAACCTTGCGTTCACCACTCGCAATTTGGGAAACCTACCCATACAAACGCGCAATGCCGGCTGAATAAGCACATGAAGGGCACTGCAGGGTCCGGAAGTAAAGGGAAGGGTTCCAAAAGGAAACCCGCCAAACAAAAGCCAGAAGCTGACAAAGAAGACAGTGAATCGGACACTGACGAAAAAATCCAGGAACAACAGCGCAAAGGCGAACCCAAGTTTCCGAGAGTTGATGGAGAAGCAATGCTAACTTGTTTAGCAATCCCATCAGCAAAGGTGGCAAAAAGAACACTTCGTGAAATAAACGCGGTTGTTCCGGCAACCCCGAAATTCTTGAAGTACTCCAATACACCGATAATCTGGGATCAGTCTGATCATCCCGGAAATATCCCTGAACCCGGCACACAAGCTCTTGTTGTAAGCCCTATTGTTCAAAATACTAGGCTAAGAAGAGTGCTGATGGATGGAGGATCCAGCATTAACATAATGTACCTGGATACACTGAAGCACCTGAAGATTTCCGAGTCTCAGCTCAACTACAGCAACATACGCTTCCATGGTATTGTCCCTGGCAGGCAAGCACGATCCCTAGGAGAAATTTCCCTAGATGTCACCTTCGGAGATAAAGATCACTTCCGGCAGGAAAAAGTATCCTTCGAGGTAGTGCCGTTCGAAAGCGTGTATCACGCAATACTCGGACGTCCAGCTTTCGCCAAATTCATGGCAAGATCCTGTTATATTTATAACAAGCTGAAGATGCCAGGACCCAAGGGAGGAGTAATCACTATAGCTGGTGATTTTAAGCTGGCAAATGAGTTGGAGAAAGAAAACGCCCTTTGCGCTCAGAGAGTAATAGCAAAGGAAGAACTGAAGGAATTAGCCAAGGAGGTATCGCCGTCAGAAATGCCGGCAGGAAAAGAAACTCGGAAGCCAACAGACAGCTTCAAGGCATCCGAGAATACAAGACAGGTAATCCTAGATCCCAAAGATCCGACAAAATTTGTCGTCGTAGGAACTGGGATGACTGACAAATAGGAAGGCGAGCTCATCAAGTTCCTCCGTGAGAACTGGGATATTTTTGCCTGGTGTCCAGCGGACATGCCAGGCGTACCCAGGGAACTTGCTGAGCACCAACTTAAGGTTATTACTGGATCAAAACCCGTCAAACAAGGTCTCCGTCGATTTGACGGAAGAAGACGGAAGGCTATTGGCAAGGAAATTATCCGGCTTTTAGCAGCGGATTTCATCAAGGAAGTGATCCATACTGACTGGTCCGCAAATCCGGTATTAGTACCGAAGAAAGACACTACTGCTCTTAGAATGTGTATAGATTACACATGCTTGAACAAATTGTGTCCGAAAGATAGATTCGCATTACCGCGAATCGATCAAATAATAGATGCCACAGCAGGCTCCGAGCTTTTATGCTTTTTGGATGCATACTCCGGGTACCACCAAATACGCATGAAAAAGGAAGATCAAATTAAGACTTCTTTCATAACCCCATACGGGACGTATTATTACGTAACCATGCCGTTTGGCCTGAAGAACGCAGGTGCAACCTACCAGCGTTGCATGCAACGTTGTTTGCATAGTCAGATTGGAAAAAATGTCCATGTTTATGTGGACGATATTGCTGTCGTAACCAAGGAAAAAGATACACTCCTTGAAGATTTGCGAGAAACTTTCGAAAACTTACGCACTTACAAGATGAAGTTGAATCCATCTAAGTGCGTATTCGGGGTCCCCTCAGGAAAACGTCTGGGTTTCATCGTTTCTCACAGGGGAATAGAAGTTAACCCGGAAAAGATCAAGGCAATCTTGAACATCACAAAACCTACCTGTGTCAAAGATGTCCAAAGATTGACGGGTTCCGCAGCTGCCGTTAGCAGATTTATTAGTCGGCTGGGGGCTAAAATCCTAACACTGTACAAGTTGTTGAAGAAATCCGACAAAGTCAAGTGGATAGCAAAGCTTTGGAATACATAGCAGTTATGTCTCTTTTATACTTAGTTCAATATCTATGTAAACATCTTTTGAGATCATGAAATAAAGTTGTTGGATTTCTGGTATCCATGTTTTTTACATGTTCATTATAGTAAAAGCATGTTTCCACCTTCTCTATTTCCCAATGATCTTACAAAATACTCAATGATAACCCGAATTGTGCCTGTGTACTCGGCGTTAAATAACTGAATGTTTTTTCAGCCTGCTAACGGCTAAAGGAAACTTGAATTGCCTGCGTGCCCAAGTTTCGGTTAAAAAGTTCCTTGTTTCTCTAAGCATTATCTGATTGCGTTTGTGTTGGGTTGCTGGAACTAGTTAGTAAAAATGCCTTTAGCATGATCCATCTTTCCGAGTTTAAACTGATTGGTTACTCCCAGTTATTCGGCATGACGATTCATATTGCTATTTGAGCCATTTCAAACACTAAGGACAGTTAAAACATATATGCCAGAGAGCTTAGAAGATAAAGGAATAATAACGTCCGAAAAACCTTGCAAAAAATTTCATAACTATTAATTGCAAAAGGCGGAATTTTTCATTCGTACAAATAGAAGCATTACATTGCAGATTACATTGAAAGAACAGTAATGCTTCTATTGTCTATTTTTCTGCCTTCCAGGTCAAAGGTAGCCCTTCAAGCATAGGATTCCTCCTCGCTGCTGTCGTCTTCTGGGATTGGAGGGATCTCTTCTTCTGGATAGTTGATGGAAATATTCACCATGGAGGCAATCTGGGTGGCGTGGCCTTTGATTTCATCAAAGATGGTATTTCGCTGAGTGTCCGTGTATCCCTGAGGGACACCGGACGCCACGCGCCAGGATTTAGCACCAGGGTAGTGCATGCACATAAGGCCGAGTGCCATACGCGCACCACCCCGTGCAGCGGAACGCAGGATAGAATCCCTGGATTCCGCCATCTCCATGATGGCTCCCGGAAGTTTTTCAACCTCCGAGAACTCCCCAGTCCTTGCGGGAAGAAACTTGTTCACCAGCTGCATTCCAGCAGCACAGATCGAAGTCCACATCTTCCCAAAGGCTTGGATCCCTTCAAGCCGGGTACCATCTGGGATATCTCCTGTTTTTCCCGACAAAAACATTCAAAAGGGTCAGGCAAAAAGCGGAGAAGAAAAACAAGGTATGGAAAAGTAAAAGGTAACGGAAAATTACCGAGAAGCTTGTCGATTTCAGAGATTTGCTCCAGGCGAAGGGTCAGAGCATTCTCTAAATCCTGAATGGTGGATTTATCCTTCTCCGCCTGTTCAGAAGCCTTGGAGTTGGCAACTCCAAGGGCCAAGTTGCTGGCTTCCAGATCCTTTTGAGCTTTCACAAGATGCTTGTGAAGCTCCAAGTTCTCCTTTCGGAGATTCTCGGCATTGCCGGCATCTTCAGCTATTTGCTTGGCCTTAGCCAAAGCAGCTGGAAAGCAAAGAAAATTCCGAGTTTAGCAAATTTCCAGAATAAGTACTTAGACAAAATATTGAATCACAAACCTCAGAAGAAAAATGTGTACCTGATGTTTCCGTCAAAGCAAGCTGAGACGATGCCAGTTCCGCCTCTCTCTCTTCAAGAATAGAAAGGAGATTTCTAACCTCCTTATTCTTGATAGTGAGTTTGTGGAAAACTTCCATGGTTATGGTTTCGGCGGTTTGCTGCAACATAGCAAGGAAAAGAATGGTTACAAAAAGCATCAAAGCAAAACAGGCATACAATTTTGTTTAATGCTTGGGGGCTAGAGTTACATACTTGGCTCATTCGGTGCAAACCCGCCAAGTTTTCCTGGAACTCTTTTGCGTATTCCGCAAAAGCAGTTCCGGCCGCGCTTAGGCCGTCGTTGATAATCTTGAAGTCTTTGTCAAAGGTGGGAATCTCCTCGTCGAAAGTCCGAGAAAATTTCTCCACCTCTGGAGCCGCCCTTTCCCTCGTGTCCGGGTCCGACACAACGGGCTGGCTGGGCTCTGAGGGCTTGGTGGTGGGGGCTGCAGTTTGCTCTTCCGCCATTGTGGACGGCGTGTTCGGGGCAACGGCGGAAGAAGGTTGACCGCCTCGGCTGGAAACAACCTTGTGTTTCTTCAGCTTCTTTGGTTTTAAACTGGAGGGAGGCAGGCTAAAAACAAAAAACCTGGAAAAGTTAAAAAAACCGAAGATGGATGAAAAGTTCCCATAAAAGAAAACAGAACCCAGAAGAAAGAACCTGGAAGTGGCGACGGGGATCCTGTCAAGATCGATAATTTCTTCCGAGGAAGTTATCTTCTTGCGCTTGCGTCCACCTGTAGTGGCGGTGCGCATCGCGTCCAGCTCAGCCTCGGATACCAAGTCCGAATCTGAAAGATCCGCGAACTGTCGGACAAACAAGATCAAAATCAGAAGCTAGAAAATCCGAGAAAAAATAAAACTGTACCCAAATAACTGAAAAATTACCTTGGGAACCGGATTTTCGGCCGTGTACATTGGCCGACTCGCCTCGTATTGGTCGCGTGATGCGACCAATTGGTTGATGCGCCGGCGAAGCTCCTTTGCGGGCCAATCCTTGGTGGTTGTCCGCATCGGATCCTTGACTCCCGTGTATTCGCACAGGAGACGGCCGCTGTGGTTGGCCAATGGCTGGATTCGCCTAATCAGCCAGCATAGAACCGTGTCCATGCCGGTTAGTGGCGGATCCATGGAGGTGAGCTTGGTGATGCGCCGCTTGATCTTTAGTAGATCTGGCGGCAGAACTTGGACGGCTTCCGTTCCCAGTTGTCTTGGGGAACGGCGGCAGAGTTCACAAAAGGAGGAACCCCGACAGCTTCCTTAAGGAAAGGCACGTCGGGATGATAAAAGAAGGAACCCGTCCAAAATTTGACGGATTCCGAGGTTTTTATCTTGGGGAACCAATCTTCTCGGAATCTCCGAAGAGTGAAAGATATGGTCCCGCAAGTCGGGAGTGCGCCCTCCGAAGAGTTCCGCTTAACCCCGAAGCAGTAAGTCCAGAAATCTAACCTAGGTTCTAGCCCTAAGTAGCCCTCAAACAAAGCCTGGAAGCCGGCCATGTAGAGGATGGAGTTGGGAGGAAGGTTATGGGGCTGGATGCTGTAGTGAGAAAGGATTTGGAGGAAGAAGGAAGAAGGTGGAAGTCCCATACCTCGAAGAACGTGGGAACAGAGAAGGACCCTTTCGCCATTTTTTGGCGTAGGCTCGGTCTCGTCTTCTGGAAGCCGCCATTTCTTCTTAAGAACCAGGCCCTCCTTTTCCAGGTTTGGAAGGAGAGCCGGAGGAATGCTGCAGGCAATCCAGTTGCCTGCAGACTCCGTTTCTTCGTCTGCTCCGGCGGCGGAAGAGGCGGCCGCCTCCGCGTGGGCGAGCTCGTCGCCAAGGAGTTGGATTTTCTCCTCCGCCGTTTCTGGAGCGAGCGGCGGGGAGACTGCGGAGTTCGATCCCGCAGCGTCCGCGGCGGCGGAAGGATTTGCGTCACCCTCCGCGGAGGCCGTGGTCTTCTCCGGCTCGTCGCCGGTGCGCTTGGGCGATTCCAGCTGCGGATCTAGATCGCTGATAAGCTCGTTGATGGTGGCGCGGGTCGGCGATGACGGCGAGGAGGCCATCTTGTGGTGGTGCGTTCCGGTGTGCTTGGATGCTGTGAGCGCCTGGGACAAGTGCTTTGCTCTCGAGCTCGTTCGCGTCAATGGCGTGGTCTGTGAGGGAGTGAGGAAAGTTTTCGTTGAGGACGAAGACGGCTATTTATAGCCGGAAAACCGTTTAGATGCGTGCCAACGGCTATTTTGACCGTTGGATGATTGCCGCGTGTCGCTCGCCGGAAAATCCGTGAAATGAGACGACGGAGTAATGATGATTATCTCCTCGTTTCCCGCGCGAATCTGTCAGAGATACGTTTCTGGGTTTTTCCGAGTAAATCTCAAACGTCGCTTACGTCAGCATGGTTGAGTGCGCTGACGTAGAAAGTTTCTTCTCCACGAAGGATCGTGAGAGAAAAGCCGGATTTTCAGGATTCCGAGTTTCACGTCACCATCTTTTTCAAATGAAGAATAAGAAGAATCAAGACTGCTGAATCAGTATTTCTCGGACAAAGAACATTTGGCGAAAAGCGGAGAATCAGAGTCTTGATCCTTCTTGGGGGCTACTGTCGGATATATACCAAATAGGGGTATAGAAGATGGTGGGCCAAATGCCGGATTACCAGGGTGGCCTAAGTGGTAGTGGGCTTAGGTCCATTAGGCGGCCCAGTAGTCCGACGCGCAGAAGCCTGATTCTAGAAGAACCCGGATCACAGCCCATGAGATCTGGCTTGGAGGAGAAGACGTATTCCTTGCTTTCCAAGTTACAAGTTACCGTAGTTTTCTAGGTTTCCTATTCTGTAAGCCCTAATCCGGCTATTATATAAAGCCGGAAGGGAGATAAACAACAAACGGGAGAACAGAGAAGCTCTACGCCAACTCGCCGAGAAGCTCATCTTCGTCGAGTGGTTTAGATCTAAAACCCTCACATTGTAACCCTATTTACGGGCTTTAGTCCCAATTAGTGAGAAGTGCAGGAGTAGGCACGTCGTACTGTCGCGACGTACCGAACCTGGGTAAAATACTGTGTTCTGTGTTACTACGCTATCCCGTTACCCCACGTCTCTACCGTAGTCTCATGGCACCCCCGACTATGAAAACTACTACGATGTCTCGACACCAATTTTGGAATTTTATTGATTAAGTTAAGAAATTTTGGTTCCTTAAAGGTGTTACACAAGCATTTGTTGTTTTCAGCAATTTAAATTGTTCAAAACAAATAACAAAATTCATATTTGGAAAGAGCACAAAATTTTAGGTGGAATACATGTTTCAATTATTGAAAAGGAATTAAGATGAATTATTCATGAATTAAACAAGTTAACCAAGATTTAAATGAAATTAATTCAAGTTTGAATTTATTTGAATTTTTATTTGTTCAAAACATTAAACCAAATTCATATTTGAAAAGTTGATACTTTTCTAGTTTGAAAACATATCTTATAAGTTCAAAAATAATTTAATTTGAGCAAGTTATGAATTTAGCAAATTTAAATGATTTAAACAAGGTTTAAATTATTTAAGCAATTTTAATTATTCAAAACATGAAACAAAATTTATATTTGAAAAGATGGTTCAAAATAGCATGGAAAACATATTTTATTTGTGTTATTTGAATTAAATTTGAATTAGTTATGCAATTAATCAAATTTTAAATGATATGTTTGAGTTTGAATTTGAAATTTGAATGCATTTGAATTATTCAAAACAGAATACAAATGTTATAAACAGGTAGAGAATTAAATTTGGTTCAACAAACATATTTTATTTTTATTATTTGGATTTGTAAAATAAAAGTTATTAGCAATTTAAAAACAGGGACCAATCTGTAATGAAAAAGGATTTAATTTGAAAAAGAAAAGCTGAAAAACGTTTTTCACTTTGCAGTGGCTAACCCTAGCCACTGACAGAGGGCCCCTGGGCTGCGTGGCGCTCACGTGGCAGCAGAGGCCACTGGCAGGTGGCCCCTGCCTGTCAGCAGCCCAGCGCAAAAAGTTGGGGTTTTATTCGCGAGCGCCAGGGCTCGAACCCGCGCTGCGGAAGGAGAGCAGTGGTGCGTTACCACTACGGTGCGTTTTCAGTTTTGACAGTATAGGG
Organism: Alopecurus myosuroides; assembly: GCA_028641055.1. Taxonomy (NCBI): domain Eukaryota; kingdom Viridiplantae; phylum Streptophyta; class Magnoliopsida; order Poales; family Poaceae; genus Alopecurus; species Alopecurus myosuroides. Next base: position 289,551,366 of record CM054062.1, on the reverse strand, counting down.
GGCGCGGTGAGGTTAACATTCAGTTCGTGTTTTAACTGAACTTTTCAGTTGCAGTTTCTAAACCTCGTCAGAGAACAACGGTGGCCGGCGGCGAGTTCTGTGCGTTGCTCGCTGCCGTGATGCTGCTGGGCTCGTGTGCGTGTGCAAGAAGTGTGCGTGTGCTTGCGATGCAGAGAGAGAGGAGGGTGGAGCAGGGTGTAGCTCACCCTCGATGTAGTCGTGGCAGAGGCCCGGGGCAGAACGACGGTGGCGACAGCGACGAGGTTGGCGGCGGCGATCCAGCAGGTAATTGGCGTCGGGGAGGTGTCGAGAAGGACGAGGAGGATACGGGGAGCTGATTCCCGGGGTCAGCTAGGGTGGAGGAGCACGGCAACGGCGACGAGCGCCATGGGTTCAGAGAGGGTGGCGCCGGTGAGGTTCAGGGATGGAGGAGGTGGCAGAGAGAGAGGAAAAATTGGCGGCGCTCTGCGAGGGAGAAGGAGGTAGGTGGCTAGGGCTGCGCTCGGGCTAGCTAGGCGAGGTTTTATAGGGGCTAGGGGCTGCTCCCGGCCGTCGCTGCGCGACGGCGTCGACGTGGATAGCCCCGATGGCGCGCCGTACAGCGAGAAGACGATGGCGAAGGGGTACGGGCCGTGGATAAGTGGTGGGCTGGTGGGCGCAGCCCACCTGGCTGTCCACTCCCTCCGTTTTTTTTTAAATTATGTTTCTTCCTTTTTTTTTTGCAGAAATAGAAATAGGAAGAAATAGATAGGTTTTTGGGTTAGGAAAAATTTAGAAAAAATGTGGGGTTGCTTAAATATGTGACAGCAACAACTGCCAAGTTTTTTTTTTGAAAAGTTCAAAATAAAAAAATGTTGTTTGTAATTTGGCTCAAATTTGAATGAATTTTTAGATTAAGTGATTTATTGAAAACAAGATTTAAATAGGGTGAACATATAGTTTAAATGGAAACAAAAGGATTAGAATTTGTGTTGTAATTTTCATTAATTCCCAAAGGGTTGCTGTTTGGAAAATGTGATTTGAATTTTGAATGCAATTTGTATTAAGTGGATTATTAAGGAACAAATTAATAGTTGAGCTTTTATTTTTCATGGAAACAAATGGATTTTTTGTTTGAACCTTTTATTTGGAAAGTTGTAACAGAGCAAGTATGAAACAAAGCATTTGAATAATGTTTGAATTTCAATTGTGAAAACAGAGAAAAACAGATGCAACCAAAAGGAAAACAAATGCAATGATTAAGATGCCATGATGCAAAACAATAATAAAGCAAGAAACAAACATTCTAAATGGAAGTTTTCATACTTGGGATGTTACAGATCTGACGTCACGGCGGAAGATTGCCGGTGGTTGGTTAATACCCCCCGCATCCCTCCCGGCGTGCAGTGCCGGCAGCCGGACGGCGAAACCATCCCCGCGCCGCAGGAGGGCGAGTTCGTCGTCTTCCTCGCGCACTTCAAGCGGGGATTTGGCCTCCCGGCGTCGAACTTCTTCAGGGAATTCGTCAATCACTTCGGTCTACAGCCGCATCACCTGCCCCCCAATGCCATGGTGATGCTCGCCTTCCACGCCGTGGTCTGCGAGGCGTTCCTGGGCGTGCGCCCGACTGTTCATACCTGGGCGCGGTACTTTTTCTTCCGGAAGCAAAGCATCCCCAAGCTCGGAAGCATGGAGAGCTCCCACGCCATGACGAAGACGGGTAGCGCGATGATGCTGCAGCGCACCGCCGGCAGCCACCCGCGCGTCAAGGGGCTTGACACGGTACATAAGTGGCAGCGCTCCTTCCTTTACGTTAAGAACGTTCCTGCCGAAGAAGGAGCGCCAATCACAGACCGGATAAATCTCCCCAAGTGGACGAATACGCCGCCAACCCAGCAGAATTGGGGATACAAGCCGAAGAATCATGACGAAATCCTTCAGATCGAGAAGCGCCTCGCCGAGCTGACGGAGTTGGGATTCAAGTGCGATGATCCCATCGCATGTTGGATCTCACGCCGAGTGCTCCCGCTTCAACGCCGCTCCCACAAGATGTGTAACATCAGAGGCAGTCGGGACTGCACGAGGACCACCACCTTCGAGCTTAGCACCGCCGATGTCGCCGTCTGGGCGAGATCCATCATGAAGACCAGCCTCACCGACACCTGGCAATATGGATTTGTGCCGTATAGCCGTACTAAGCGCATCGAACAGGTTAGCCCTCTCTTTTCTGTCTCTGTACCTTGATACCGAGTAGAACATCTCAAATATCCTGTAGGCCTTAAGTGCTTTGTGTTTGCACGCCATGTTGTGTAGCACATCCCGAGCATCTCAGTTGGCTTTATGTGCTTTGTGTTTGCACGCCCCGTCGAGTAGAGAACCTTAGCCTAATATGCTTTGTGTTTGCATGCTACTCTAAATAGGATTTTCTGGATTTATATGCTTTGTGTTTGCATCCTGTACCGGGTAGAACCCCTCAGCCTTGTACTCAATTGATTTGCACCACTTGCTTGTCTTTCCAGCATATCGATCGCCAAGCTGTTGAAGATGAGGAGCTCTTTGAGGCCAACTGGAGCAGTGACCGAGAAGAGGACGATGAGACTGCCTATGATACCCAGGACACCCTCTGTATCCCTCACGCCGAACAGCCGGGTAAGCATCAAGTTGACGCGTCCATTCGAGATTGGTCCGAGGACGAAGAAGGTGACTAAGTCCACTTCTCTTATTGCGAGTAGCGCAACCCAACCTCCCTTTCCGTTTCTCAACTATTTTTTCCCTTCTATTCTGCAGATGATCCTGAGGTGGACGAGGAAGACGAGGATGCCCTCGACGTCGATCCTATCTCTGTAGCTGCTCCTACTACTCGGAAGAGGACGGGTAGCGGTGCCCAAGAGCCTGCCGCCAAGAAAACCAAGAAGGCCGAGAAGAAGAAGAAGGTCACCATCGCCAAAAGGCAACTCCCCACCCGCAAGGGGTAAGTAACTTTCATCTGAGTTGCATTCTACTCCCGCTTCTCGGTGTTCTCTTTCCTTCCTCTTTGTCTCTGAACTCCCCTTCTGTTTTAGTGATCCTCTGGATGCCGATGCTGCTGCGGCTCTCACCACCTCCAGGAGAAAACCTGCCATCGACCTCGAGAAACTCATTGACCTCTCCGAGGATGAGGACGAGCCAGCAGCACGGGATAGGACGTGTGAGCCCTCTCCCGTGAAGGCAGAAGAAGAAGACGCCAACGCTGAGAACATGGGCGCTGGTGCCCAAAACATGGACTTGGAGCAGCAGGCCCGCGCGGATCAGAGCGCGCAGGATGCTGCTCACGATGAGATGCCTTCTTCTCCCCCAGCTTCCTCAGCTGGGGAGAATACCAATCAAGAAGCTGAGCACCAAGATCATGCCGCCCTTAAGCGGCAGGACGAGAACCTGGAGCAGCCGCTAGACGAAGCTGCGGTTCAAGACGACCCCGCGGCCCAACCACGGGTAGAAGAAGCAGAAGATGTACGCCCGAATCCCGTTGCCGAGCAGCGGGTTGAGGATACTGTGGTGTAGCAAAACCTGCAGGGCCAAGCGCAGCCGAACGCTGCATTGGGTAGCCGGCCCCCTGTGCCGCCTACTCAGCAGGTTACCCCACCTACTGCACCGAACCCTCCACGACCACAGAAGAAAACCAAGACTGCCCCGAGCCCTCCCGCAAAGCAAAGCACGCAGAAGACCGCGCCAAGCCCTCCTTCCAAGCAAGGTACCAAGAAGCCTGCTTCTCAGACGGATGCTACCGGCAAGAAGGCCGTTCAGCCTGACGCCCCAACTCGCCGGAACCCGCCGCGCCATGCTGCGCAGGACAATGCACTGATGCCACCGCCCAAATCAACCATGAAGCCTGCTGCTAAGAGCGCGCAGCTTACACTTGGCGCTCCTGGCAGTTCTGCTGGCGCGGGCGAAGGATCGAGCGCGAGCGCTCCTCAGTCCCAGCCCAGCTTCCTGCCCTACACGCTGCAGATGGCCAAGCAGCACAATATTGAGTTGACCAAGGGTGAGCAGCGGATCGCCCTTACGAAGGGCGCCCAGGCCAAGGCGGTGGACGCCAAGTTGTCGGAGAAGAAGAAAACCCTTGTGTTCCACTCACGCGAGGCCAACGAGACTGAAGTTCAAACCGAGGGGCTCCAGCAGGTGATTGACCGAGTAGGCTTCATTGATCAAGTGTGGGAGAGCAGCGTCCTTGGGAACAAGACGTGGGATGGCAGCACTGTAGGCACGCTGGACCACTGGCGTACTGACTGGAACAAGGCTGATATGGGCTACAATCCCATGACCATCGCCTCCAACACATGTACGCTGGCCGCGAAGCTATTCGTTCATCGCAAAGCCGCCGAAGACATCGAGAAGACATACGCTGTAGGTTTCTTTTGCTTGTTCCGAGTTGTGACTTTTCTTCTCTTCTGTTCTTCTTTTTCTCCTTAGCCACTATCCAGTCCCCGAGATTCGGGCCGAGTAGACGGGTGCTCAACCGAGTTGCCGTCTTCTCGGGCCAAATCTTCCAAAAATTGTCTAATTCGTTTTCTTCCTTCTTCCCAGAATAGCCTCATGAAGAGGACCAACTTGTTCCGGCGGCTGCTCTGGAACCATAGCATCGCTACCCGACGGCTCTCGGCCCTAGAAAAAGAGCGCAAGAACGACGCCGAGTTGGAGCAGGCGGCAGTGGATCGTGCCCTTCAACTCTCTGCAATCGAAAGTAAGCCTTTAGCTATTCGGTTAGTGCGTTTTGTGTTTACGCCCGGATTTGCTCTTTGCTCTAACTCTGTTTACTCTGCAGACAAATTCAAAGAATTGCAGGAGCAGCACGAGCACTGCCACGTCTTCACCGCCTCCGCCGAGAGCAAGATCAAGGAGCTGGAAGGTGAGTTGTTGATCCTTCTCTGCTTGTTTTTTTTCTCCTTTTTCTTGGTTATTCTACTCACCGTGATGTTTCTTTCCGTAGAAGAGTACAAGAAGTTCCGTGAGGAGCATCTTGATTGCTTGAAGCCCGCGGAGGTGAAGCAGCAACTAGAGAACCAACAAACAGAGCTCAAGAACAATCGCGACGCCGAGTTCGAAAAGTTGCAGGTCCAATTGAAGACTGCCCTCCAGGACGCCCTAGACCAAGCCGCCGAGAAGGACAAAGTCAAGGCAGTAGCCAAGGCCAAGGAGAGGGCCCTCAAGGCGGAAAACGAGGTGTTGAAGAAGTGCAATGCGGATCTCATGCTCCAGCTTGGCACTGCTCGCCAAGTCGAGGAGAGGCATATTGCCGATGAAGAGTCCTGGAAGAACAAGCTGTATGCGCTACTTATTGACCTCAATAGTAAGTTTGTGCTTCTCTGCATTTGACTGCTTCCTTCTTCTCCCCTTGGCTTTGTTTGCTTCTCCTCTTTCCTGCTTGACTTCATTTCCGCTCCGTTTCCATTTCTGACTCTTTCCGATAGCTTTCTCAGATATCTTCCCTGATCTCTGCGCAGTTAGCACACCTGCTTTGGCCAAAGCTCAAGGAATCCGAGCTGAGAAAGGATTGCCCACCAGCACCAAGTCTACGATCGAGGACAACCTCACGAGCATCCAGTCACAGCTCCGCCAGCTTAGGGGCTTGGGCACTAGCCTGGTGTCCACGGCCTTCAAGCTGCACTATCTATTTTGGCCTCGCGAGTCTGCGCCCAAAACTATTCGCGCCCTCACCGAGAAGCTCGATGGTGCAAAGGCCGAGTTGAAGAAGTGGCGTGCATCCTCAGCTCGGGCAGGCGCCGATCTGCTGCTTCTCTTCATCTGCAGCTGGTACGAGAACTTAAACCTCGACACCATCCTTGAGGTGCGCCTGGGCTCGAAGTGGTCAAACGATCCCAACTACGTGGCTCGCCACAAGGCAGTTGCGTACGAGATCGCCTCCTACGCGGACACCACCCTCTTCCTCGACGGCCCCACCGAGCCTGACACCGAGGCGGAAATCGAGGATGAATATGAAGAGGAAGATGAAGATGAGGACACCGAGTCAAAGGACTTGGGTGTCTTCGAAAATACTGGTGCCGAGGAAGGATCCGGGAAGGGGAAGGGCAAGGCTATTGCGGATAGCGATGAGGAGCCGGAAACCGAGGGCCAAGATGCCACCATCACCACCGAGATGGTGACCGAGGCTGCGGCTCCCGAGCTGGGCTCGTCCTCTGGCGCGGCGCTTGATGACGCGGCGCTACTCCGCACTCAATCCACTGCTTCCACCTCAGCTACCGACCCCATCTCGGTGGCCACTGCCACCTCTGAGCGAGCCACCGCCAACACCGAATCTGATGCTGCCAACACCAACCTGGAAAACACTGCTACTTCCAACCAGTGATCTCCTACAAACACTTATGCCCTAGAATTTTTATCAGATCCCCGGGATGCCGGGTGCATATGTATCAAACAATTATCATTTCCGTCGCTACTCAGTTTTATTTCCCTTGAAGTTTGAAGTTTATTAATTTGAGCAACATTGGGCCGATGCCGAGTTGCGTTATTATGCAAGTCCCCGAGTTGCATTTTTTATCCGCTCTTTCCTTTTTGTCTCAGCTCTTACCTGCAACTTGTTGCTTTGTTGGTAGTCGAGTCACAAGAGTTCAAAGTAGGAGTTTCAAATACTTAGCCACTTAGAAAAATTCATAGTAACGCTGCCCACCACTTAGCCGGAAAGAAAAAACAGCAAAAAACACTCTACTCGGTTGCCACACGCTTCCTTTCCTTTGCAATTTTTCATGTGTTCATTGACTCTTTGGCTTGTTCTCTGGCTTGCCATGAAGCCGGGTTGCGGACATCAGCAGAGTCGCAGAGTGTCCGGTGAGTTTAAACACACTACTTTGTATGCTTTTGAAATTCTGAGTGGTTCAACCGAATAGACAAAGTAAACACAAAGAACAGTTTGGACGAGGGCAGTCCCCGAGTTCAATTTCAGATTGCCGAATAGAAGTTTAACTCGGATAAGAGAGTACATACATAATTTGCTCACGAATGAAAACAACGGAGTAGAGCTACATTCAAGGGGCGCTTAGATTCCTCTCCGGCTTTATCCGGCCTGTTCTTCTGTGATGGCTGTACGTCAACAAGATAATATGCATCATTGTGCAGAGCCTTGCTCACAATGAAAGGCCCTTCCCACGGAGGAGATAGCTTGTGCATCCCGGCAGTGCATTGCACAAGCCTAAGCACCATGTCTCCTTCTCGGAAAACCCTTGGGTTCACTTTCCGGCTATGATAACGCCTCAAGTTTTGCTGATAAACAGCTGAACGTGACCGAGTTAACTCTCTTGCTTCTTCTAGCAGGTCAACGTCATTTTCTTGAGCTTCTCTAGCCTCTGCCTCCGTGTAGAGCGTTACACGGGGCGAGTCATGCTCTAGGTCAGTGGGCAACACAGCCTCAGCTCCATAGACCAAAAAAGAATGGCGTGTAGCCGGTTGACCGGTTAGGGGTAGTCCTTAGACTCCACAACACCGCTGGCAACTTGTCGTGGGATAATCACGGCAGATGTTACCGGGGGTAACTGATCTTGGGGCAAGTCGACACAGGTATTCGGGAGAGGGTTTAGCTCGAAGGAAGACATGGCGGAAAGCAATCTAAGAACCGGAAAATAACTCGCCGGATCTTAATATGAATTATGCTGGATACTCGATAACAGGTGTTACAACTATGACTTGAATCTCTGGCAAACTAAACCTAGGGGCCGGTTTATAAAGCACCCGTACACCCCTAACTTGCCCTTCAAGGCACATCTTGAGTCCTACTCGAACTCCACATACAAACCCTAACTTTCCTTATCGCAGCCCACAATCCGGGTTACGAATCTCACAAGCCTTTGGGCCTTCCGGTAATCTCTTTACTCCTAGCCGGATATCGCTCAGCACACCTCGGGCCGGATTATATCTTGAAGTGGGCCTACCGGGTTACTATTCCCCCATCAGTAGTCCCCAGAATAGCCTGGGCTTCCAAGATTTACTCTTCGAAGTGCTGGCTATTCCCTGCAGAAATATTGGATACAAGAACACATGAAGATCAAGATACAATATGTTGACAAATGGCTGGGATTAGCACCAAGGGGATCAGGTAGAAACCCGGCTCTCCCTCAAAGGCTCTCCCTCAATCTTCCAGACTTGGGTCTTAATAGGAAACTCGATGATTTCACATCTTCCTCGATAACTATCGCTGATACTAGGAAAGAAATTTCCCCTTCCTTTTTCTCTGGATTATATCGATCTATGCATAAGGCGCGTCTTTCAAATTTCAAAATAGCCAACTATTACTCCGCACCTCCCGGGTTTCACCCGTTAGGTTAGGCTTTTCCACCCGGGCTATTATAAATAGACCCCAAGGAGCAAACTCAACCCTAACGGCTCATTTCCCCCACTCCTCTTCTCCTCAAGCTCGAGTTCGCGGAGTGCCACCACGGAAGCCCTACGCACATCGCCGGAGCCCATCCGCCGTCGCTTGCGCTCCGCCACCGTCCAACCCACTCCAGCTCCCAAATCCACCACCAAGCCCCCGATTCGCCGGCCGGAAATCGAGAAAGGGCATCAATCTTGCGCCATCTGTCTCCGCAAATCCCTACTTCAACCTCCTCCGGTAAGCTCTTGATATCCTCCAGCCCAACCTTGCAATCTCTTAGCTTTTCCTTAGATCAGATCTGAATCGAGTCGCCTGCAATTTCTCGGGTCCTGCCGAATTGACTTACTAGTGTTTACCATAACCACTCCCATAGATAGGATGCGCAGCTTATCTTACTCCCCTACCACTAAGTATCATTAGATTGGCCTTAAATACAGAAATTGGATTTCCCATCTGGGCTCGGGTCACCAAAAATTTCCGCCCTTGTTCTTATCATCCGGAAAATCTCACTTCTCCGGCTCACTTGCTGATAATAGACATAAGGGTATCCTTCTACCTTCCCCAGACACTCACTTTACGGAAAAACTTCACAGCTTCCGTAACGACATGCGATACCCGGACAGATCGCACTTGATCCGGCAAGGCAATACCCGGATCATTTTTAAGTTACCGGTAACTGACTATTCATTAATTTCCGAGTTTTCGCTTCTCACCTCCTTTCCCTTTGATGTTTTAACAGGTCAACCCCATGGCACCCAAGAGGCAGGGGAAACAGCCGGCTAAAACTAAGCCCACTAACTCCATTTCAGCCAATTGGGGGAGATCCTCCGTTACCAAGGCCAAACTGGAGGAGTTGGTCGAGCTTGGAATCCTTCCTCCCCAGGAATCTATCCACTGGAGAGTACCAGGCAGCGAAACCCGGCCTTCTCCAGCAACGGATGAGGTAATATGTTTCGTCGAACACGTGACCCGAGGCTTCAGGCCCCCGGGTCACCCTTTCTTTCGTGACGTCCTAGATCACTACAACCTCCGTATTTTCGATATAGGCCCGAACTCCGTCCTGAACATCACCCACTTTATCGTTCTTTCCGAGTCTTACTTGTGCACTCCGCCAAGTCTGGCTCTCTTTGTTGAACTCTTTCAGTGCAAGCCGTGCCGCGAAAGCGGTGACGGCGCACTTCTTACTTGCGGCGGGGTTTCTATCCAGCGCCGCAAGAATTCCTTGATGCCTCCCCTCACTCTCAATTCTCATGTAAAGCACTGGCAGCTCTCATACTTCTACTGCCAGGACACCTCCCCACCCGGCGAAAAGAAGTTGCCGGGTTACTCGGAGGGTCAGCTTGACATTTCCGAATCTTTCAATGCCTTCGCCTCTGACTCGGACAGGGAGGCGATCTTGCCTTCGTTGGCTAAGATCTCCATCTTATCAGCCCGAGGCCTCATCGGGCTAAACTTGGTGAAGACCTGGGTTAACTTCCGCATCCAGCCAAACTCCATTCGTGAGAAGCTGATGTGTGAATATTCGGGTCAAACCTCGGACCCGATCCGATACTCTGCCAGCACCTTTGCCCCTAATGACATGAACAAAACGATCAAGGGTTTTTTAACAGAGAAGCTCGAGGTAATCCGGAACATAGCCGGGTTAGAACCTTTTACACTCGAGAACCCCGCCCCCGCTGTAAGCTTTCTACCTCTTGATTTTGGATTTTAACAAGCTTACCTTTATCCGCTTTTCATGACTCAATATTAACCATTACCCTGGCATTTTCATCTCAGGCCGATAATGACTTTTGGACAATCGATACTCCTCCCAGTTCTGGAGACGCGGAGGATGAAGATGACGCCGTTAATTCGGACGAAGGTGCATACTTAACCCCCTTGCACACATTATATCCTATCTCCTCTTTTTCCTTATGCTATATCTTCAATACCTTTCAGAACGAGAGGACCAAGACGAGGAAGAAGAGACAGATGGCTGGGAAGAGTCCGCCAGCGAGGAGGACGAGCCGGAGCCGGCCACCAAAGCTGGATCCAAAAGGAAATCCCAGAGGATCGCCCTCCAGGTTTTTATTTCGTTCCCTTGCACTTTAATTTTTGTTCCCATAACGTCATTTCGGGGCTAACCCCACCTTCACCCCTTTTGATCATAAATGAAGGAGCCACCCGCGACTAGGCGCCGAGTAACCCGGAACCATCCAGGCAACGAGGGCCTTAACCCGGGCACCTCATCGCCCCCGGCTCGACACTCTGGTATTTATATCGTAAATAAAAAACCCTTTCCGGACATTCCTTCGCAACATAATCTCAAACCTTGCTTGGCATTTTTCAGTATCTTCCGGATCTAGCAGCGGCTTTCCTTCGGACTTCCCGGTGAACACCGGGTAAGCGCCTTTTCCTGATATTATACCGAGCTTTTATCGCCTTTTTTCATAACCAAAGATTAATTGTGCCTTCGCACCTTCTTCAGAGCCACGGTTGTTACTAGCGACCAGGAGGACACCGAGGCTAAGGTCCGGGTCGAGAACGAGCCGGCTGATGATGCCTTCACCACAACTGGCGACGAGCAAGCGTCGCCACCGGAGCCAGCTAGGCATGACGCCGGGTATCCAATCGCTTCGCACGCAGGCGAGAAGGAGAAGGGAGCAGCTTCGAGCGCGGGAGGGGGACCAGACTCCGACATTCGGATGACCCGGGTGCCACCTCCTGTTACAAGAAAAGCTCCTTTTCCCACTTTCCATGTACCCGAGTCATCTAACTCGGATAACGCTGATTTTAACCAGCTAATGAGCGCTCTTCTCGCCATGAAAGCTTCGGAAGGAAATATCCTAGAGCGTATGGCTGCAGCACATCAGGTAATCTTATTTGACACTTCTTACTATACATCCAGTCCCCAAGTTCCGAGCATAATTTTCTGTGATTATTCTCGGTACTTCGCATAATAATTTTCTGTAATTAATTTCTCAGAAGGAAATATTCTCGCGATATCCGGCTTACAGTTGCACTCATTCTTTGCAGGCGGAGATAACTCAGTCGGATGAAACATTACTTAAAACTGAGCAGCTCTTGCTTGCGGAAACAAAGCGCAGGGAAACCCTTGAAGCGGAGGTAAAGACTTTGAAAAAAGATGTCTCCAAATACAAGAACAAATACAATGCTGCCCAATCCTCGCTGAATAACCTGTCGACTCAAATTACGGACACTTACCGTATCTTGCTAAGTAAGTTTGCTATTTGCGATTAACTTGCGTATCTCTATCTTGCCGCTGTAATAACCAATGTTACTGATATGCTTTTGTGTGTTTCGATTGCAGGTGCTAACCTTGCTGCTCCGGAGGAGAACACCGTTACTCAGGCTAAAACTCTGAAGACTGTGCTCCGGACATTTTTTGCCGGCACGAAACTTTTGCTGGATGCTATAAAGTGGCCTTCGGAGGTATACCCGGGCGAAGAAAATCTCATGCAGGCCTTGTCCACAGCGCCTGGATGGATTGAAATATTGAAGCGTTCGTCTTGCCGGATTGGGATGACCCGGGCTTTGACGCTGGCGAAGGCTTATTTTCCTAAGCTTGACCCGGCCAAGGTAGTATCCGGGTTCCCGGAATTCAAGGCTGACGGGTCTAAGTTTAAACCCCAGGACTTCAAAGCTATACAATCTTCGGTACGTCACTCGGCCACAACTTTGGCAGATAAAATGGATCTAAACACAATTATGAGCTCATATGACTCTGAGGGCAAGGTTATTCTGGTGGAGGCACCCCCTCCTTTTGATATGCTGGAAAAGTGGTCGACTGACCTGGCCAGGAGGAAAGAAGAGGCTGCGAAGAGAGAGACCGAACTAGGCGTAAAGCCGTCTACCTCAACACCAGCCGTTCCTCCGCCTGTCCGTCCTGACGTGAAGAGTCCGAGTAAAACTGCTGGCAAAGCCAAGGAGCAAGTCCAAGACGAAGACCCGGAGGACCACTCCCGGGATGCCGAGTAGGATGATACCTAGTGCTTTTGCGTTTCTCGAGACTGATATGACTTTTGGCGGTGCGCCTGTGCAACATTGATACTGATATTATGACTTTGCGCTTGTTAATTTATGATAACTCTTTGCCTCTCCCGGCTTTTGATAATCTCGATCCTTGTGTTACATGTAAGCTTATTCTCGATACTTTGAACTCTTGCTTTTGATTCCCTTTTGAGACTCGGCTAACCGAATATCGTAGGTTTTGATAGACGGACTTTTCTTTAAGTCCCCAAGACTCGGAAACTAAGGTTTACGAGCTTTAGTAGTTAAATAGTTTGTTTCTGTCTCGAAGTCCCCCGTCCCCCTGACCCAAAGTACGAGCTAAGGGGGCGTGACCTTTCTCAGATGACAAACTGCTCTTTACCAAGCTGAAGACCAATAGCTGTTCACATAAATACTGAAGTCATGCTTAATACTTGTTGAGTTTCCGGCTATTTGAGCCTTATACTCTGCATGGACTTGTGGTTTAGATGACCCTTTTGATTATCTTGTACTGTAAGCCGGCTTTCGCGTGGATACCATGCTGTTACATCTATACGAAAAACAGGGTCAAGCAAGTCCCATTGGGCTGCATAGTTTGATTGTAATCGTAAGTGAACAGAGCATGCCACTTTAGCGCGAGTCACATCGAGCTTAAGTAAGAATAATCAAGAAATTTGGCTCCTTTGTCCGGTTATAAGATTGCAGCCGTACCCGTTTTTTCGAGTAATCAGCCTCATAACTCATAGGCATCGAGGCCGGGTCTCCGGGTTTGTGATTACTTATTTAAGCACACCAATCCCCGAAGACCTATATGCACATGACGTATTTTGATGATATTGACGTATTGATAATAACAAGCATTACTTACTTGTAACTGAAGCAAAGACCATGATAAGACTCGAGACCATCTTCTTTTATTGATAAAAATTTCTTTTTTGAATCAGCAGGCCGCCTCATTAAAAACCTTCCAGTCCCCTTAGGTACCCTGGGTAGGAAAAGAGTGCGTATGAAACCTGCCGTCCATTACACTGCTTTAGTTATTCTCGAGAGTCGGCCTCGCGTTGGTACGGCCGATGCACATTCTCCACTTGCTATGCCCTTTCATAATGAGTACCGGATTTGCTAGCCAATCCGGGTATATCTTCCTTGAAACGTGATCAGCTGCGGATGGCGGTACGTCTTCTTCTTCCCTGCTAGGAGTTTTGAAAGGATCGCTCCTGATGAAGCCTACCATCTTAGGGTTTTGTTCTGCCCTAACTTTTGCTCTGTCCCCCTCAGGAGTTGGCTTTTTTAACGTTGTCCTCTCTTCTAGGTCCACCTGAGAACGGTAATGTTTGAGCTCTTCCTTCCTGCAGGCTTGCTCGGCCATTGCCGCGTCTCCCTCATCACATTCAGCTGCTATATCTCGATTTCCGTGTATTGTAATGGTCTTCTTGGGACCCGGGATTTTCAGCTGTAGGTACACATAACACGGTCTCGCCATGAACTTGGCATAAGCCGGCCTTCCAAACAATGCATGATAAGGACTGCGCAACTTTACTACCTCGAAGGTAAGCCACTCGACTCGGTAGTTGTCCTTTGACTCTCCAAAAGCTACTTCCAGTGCCACCTTTCCTTCGGGGCATGCCGAGTGACCTGGCACTATCCCGTGAAAAACTGTTGTACTCTTTTGCAGCTGCGATTCCTTTAAGCCCATACGCAGAAAAGTTTCCCAGTACAGGATATTGATACTACTTCCTCCATCCATCAAGACTTTTTTCAGTTCGTAGCCGTTGACCTGTGGTGCCACTACCAAAGCTAAGACTCCCGGGTGGTCAACTCTATCCGGGTGATCCTTCCTGCTCCATGTTACCTCTTGTTCTGACCACCTCAAATATCTTGGAACAGCGGAAGAGACTGAATTAACTGCTTGTTTCAGTATCTTCTTATCCTTATTAGAGCCTCCTGTCGTGTGCACATGATATTGACCCAGCTGTTTGGGGTTAGCTTGAAAACCTCCCGCTCCCCCTTGATTGTTACCTTGATTTCCAGCTGGCGGGTTGCCGGCTGGGGGCGGTCCGTTGCCCAAATTTCCACCTAGGCCCGGGCCTCCTCCTCGGCCTGCACCTCGCATGGCTCTGTTCACTTCCTCGTTCTTCCACCTTTGTAAGTCGGCACATTGCTCCAACGAATGATTGGCCGGCTTGCCGTTCCTGCTATGCTTCGGGCATGCCATCCTAAATATGTCCCAACTGTTGCTTGGTCTTGGAGGTCCTTGGTAGTGTCCCCCATTGTGATTTCCAGTATTAAAATTTCCTTCGGATCTAGGTCTTGAAGACCCGGCCTCCGTGTTGGCTACAAACTCGGGATTCCCTTCAAACGGTCGTTTGTTCTGGCTATTTCCATTATTGTTTGGCGCCGATCCATTGCCGGTTTTCCCAATGTTACTTGTGTTTGCTTTTGCTTTCTTGTCATCAACTTCCTCCTCTGTGGTATCCGTTGCAGCGTGTTTGTTGCATGCATCCATTAACTCTCCCATCGTAACCTCCGCTGCATTCCTACTAGATTTCATGCGAGTTAGCTTTTGCACTAAAGGAACATACTTACATGTTTTTGCCATAGCTTGTAGCGCGTCCTTGGGCTGGATATCCGTAGACGAGTGGAGTATCTCCATAACCCGGCGTACCCAGCTGCGTGCTGACTCTCCTTTCTTCTGAACGCATCTTTCTAAATCGTCAATAGTAAATAACTTTCTGCACGTCCCATGAAAGTGCTTGATAAATGCGGTCTTTAGCTCCTCCCACGATTTGATCGACTTTTCCGGTAAATTGGTGAACCACAACTTTGCTGCTCCCTCTGACATCATTAAGTACATGAATTTGGCTTGGAGATTCTCGGATGCGTTGCGAATCGACATCGCCATCTCATAGCTGCTCAGCCACGTTTCTGGATCCATTGTTGGCTCATAATTTACTACTTTCCCCGGTTCTTTGAACTTCTCCGGGTAAGGTTCTGCTCTGATATCGTCCGAGAGGCACTTGGGTCCCGCCAGGGTGGTTGGGGCTGGTCTTACTCGGGAGACACGTGACCCGGCTGGGGGTGCCACGAGGTGCGGCGCCACCGGCAACTCGTGCCCTGCAGACCCGGCCCCGGCTCTTCTGGCCCTGGAACTGTCCACCACCGCCTGCGCTGCTGATATTACTGGTACTGTCTGGATACGCGGTGGAGGCGGCATTTGCTGTTGCTCTTCCCTTCGTCGTGCCGCACTGGCTTGGACATTGCCCTGTTGCTGACTGACGTACGGCGTCCCATGCATTCCGCTTCTGTGATCCGGATAATTGGCTTGCTGTGCTACCGCGGTGTGTAGCAGATCGATTGCTCGTCGGGTTCCTTCTGCATGAGGCGAATCTCCTACAGGAATCTGGTTTAATGCGAGCGTTGCTGCGTACACGTTGTCCATGGGATTGTTGTAATGGCCTGCTGGTGTGTGGAATCGTGATGGTGGTGGTGGCATGGTATTGCCGGCTGTCACCCCTGTCTGCGGCAAAGGTAACCCGGCTGGCGCGTTTACCGGCTGTGCTCCTGTTGACGGTCGTGGTATGGTCCCTTGGTTCACCGGTGGAATCGGCTGATCTTGAGGCGTGAACACCAGGGCAGTCGGGTTAATAACCCCTCCTGTTGCCGGCAGCATAGTTCGGTGCCTTTGGTGCATCCTTGTCGTTTCCTCCCGGAGCCGGGTCTCTCGGTCATCCAACTCGCGCTGCCGCGCGACCATCCCCTGCCTTTCTGCTTCTACTTGCCTTCTTTGCTGCTCCAACGCACGACGAGCTACGTCCAGGTCTCTTACGCGTTCTGCCGCGTTTTCTGGGGTAATTACTGTGGCCAAGACCGTGGGGTCTAAGATCAAATTATTATCAAACAGAGCCGGGTGGCGCGGATTCGAGGGGCCCGCCCCCGGTGTCCGGTTTGCTTGGAACCCAAACATATTTGCGTGTCGCTCCTCGTCGGCTGGGCGACTGGTGACTGATGCCGACTCTCCATCGACCTGGACCAAGACCGGGTCAACTGTACCTTGCTGCTGGGCCACAGCCTGAGCCGCCCCGATTGGCGCCGCGGCTGCGTTTTCTTGATTGAGATTGATCGCGGGAGCCGCATAAACTGCAACCCGGCGCATGATGCCCGGTGTAGATTCGTATTGTTCTTCCTCGCTGTTTTCCTTCTCATATCGATCTTCCAGCAAGTCCTTTATGGATGCCGTGTCATCCTTTCCATCGCTTGGGTCACGCGGAGTCCATGCCGGCTCTTCCAGCTGTTCCCAACGTGTAATAGGCTCCTCTGCCTGGTATGTTGTTCCGACTGACTCTTCTCTATCGGGTTGGGCGTATGCAGCCTCCCCTGATACAGGATCAGAAAAATTGTCAGGAATCGAACCAGAGGTACATACCATGCCGATGAAGACGTTGATTCGGCCGATCGTCACGACCGATCCAGATTCGAGGCGATCCGACTCAGGCCCCCAGCCGGAATCGTCCACCATCTTCTTTCCTTCGTGGTCGTCGTAGATCTCACCGACGACGAGGTTCTCCATGCTTTTCCGAGCTTCTCCCGTGATGCAAACACCTTTGGACGCAGGCCCCACGGTGGGCGCCAACTGTCGTGGGATAATCACGGCAGATGTTACCGGGGGTAACTGATCTTGGGGCAAGTCGACACAGGTATTCGGGAGAGGGTTTAGCTCGAAGGAAGACATGGCGGAAAGCAATCTAAGAACCGGAAAATAACTCGCCGGATCTTAATATGAATTATGCTGGATACTCGATAACAGGTGTTACAACTATGACTTGAATCTCTGGCAAACTAAACCTAGGGGCCGGTTTATAAAGCACCCGTACACCCCTAACTTGCCCTTCAAGGCACATCTTGAGTCCTACTCGAACTCCACATACAAACCCTAACTTTCCTTATCGCAGCCCACAATCCGGGTTACGAATCTCACAAGCCTTTGGGCCTTCCGGTAATCTCTTTACTCCTAGCCGGATATCGCTCAGCACACCTCGGGCCGGATTATATCTTGAAGTGGGCCTACCGGGTTACTATTCCCCCATCACAACTCGTCTAGCCAACACCCAGGTGTTTTCAGCAGCGGCTCAATCAGCCTTGGCTTTATGCCTGATAGCACCATGCCATTTGCTCTTTCCACTTGCCCATTGGAGGCGGGATGCACAACAGACGCAACATCTAGGCGAATGCGCTTATCTCTGCAGAACCTCGCAAACCTGCCTTCAGCAAAGTTTGTGCCATTATCCGTGATAATGCTGTGCGGGTAGCCATACCTCAGGATTACATCCTTTAGGAAACTCACAGCAGTGGCTCCATCACACTTCCGAATAGGTTTTACCTCGATCCACTTCGTGAACTTATCCACCATGACCAGAATGTGAGTCATGTTGCCTCTAGCCGGCTTGAAAGGACCCACCATATCCAAGCACCAAACAGCAAATGGCCAATTAATGGGAATGGTCTTCAACTCGGAAGCTGGCACATGAATCTTACTTGCGAATCTTTGGCAGCCATTGCACTTTCTCACAATATCTTCAGCTTGCTTTAGGGCAGTGAGCCAAAAGAAACCATGCCGAAAAGCCTTGTTGACCAGAGCCCGAGAAGAGGCGTGATGCCCGTATTCTCCTTGGTGTATCTCCACCAATATCTCCTCTCCCTCTTCTGGCTCTACACAGCGCTGTAGAACACCAGTAGGACTTCTTCTATGCAGCACATCTCTGAAGATTGTGTAGCCCTTGGATCTTCTCTGAATTTGCCTCGAAGTAACCTCATCACCCGGCAAGGTGCCGTCTTTTAGAAAGGATAATATGGGCAGAGCCCAACTCGGTGTCTCCCGGATGGGAAACACTGGTTCGTCCAGTTCCATTGGATCAGCCACCACTTCTTCTTCTTCTGGGGCGGGGACGAGTCCTCGAGATCTCGTGCACGCAGCGAGAACTCCCTCAATGAATGCGACAGTCCCCGAGTTAGGAGGGGCAGTCCCCGAGTGTAGCATCCCAACTTTTAATAAAGATGGAATACATGTGTTATTGTGCTAGTCCCTGGATCAATTGCTAGCACCACAGTACAAAATGAAATATCATGCAAATGCATCAAATTCTATTACATCGCATGATCCAGTCTTTACAAAATAGTATTACAACTTGCATAGTCTTAGAAGACTAGCAGAAAACAAAGAAATACAGCGGAAAACATAGTACAACATTGAGCCCATCTTCTTCATGTGCCACAGGCAAAACATGTTGGCGATAGTCTCGAGATCCTAAACGAAATCCTCACTCGTCTTCAGAAATATCTGCAATATGGAATATGCAGCCACAAGGGAGTCAATACAATTTAATGTATTGGCAAGTAACACTATGGTGGATATAAATGGCAAGACTAATACTACATGCTTATTTGGCTGAGTGGAGTTTTGGCTAAGTTTTGCATAAAGCCAGTTTTCTCCTATCTCTTTTGTAAAACAACTTTTCTTTTCAAAGGGGTGGCAACATTGGATTAAGATCCAAGCACCACAATACTGTTCACTTGGTCAAAATTTTACTTATTGAAATTGATGATGAGATTCTTCCGTCAATCCTTGTCTAGCTGCTCATAGTTGTCCATAACCGGGGACACGGCTAAGATCTTAGTTTGTTGACTCTGCAGAGGTTGTGCACTTTCACCCTTTGTCTTCAATTAGCCCAAACATCCTATACACCCGGAGTGCATCATGGAAAGGAGAGAATTGAGACGAGATCTTTCAGAAGAAGAAGTCCAAACCCACCGGCAAGACCCGTTCCACCTATAATTATGCTACATCTGCTTGTCAAGCCTGGGATGAACCCTCACAACTTAATTGATCAAGACAGAGCCCATATTGTCAAAAGGCTGCACGGGAAGCTACTAAATTTAGAGGGACATAGTAATCTCTTTGTTCCTGGGTGGCCATCCTCAAGTGACAACCTCAAGTGGAATAACCCTTAGATAAGGGCCCTGAGGAAACACTCAACATAACCCAATCTTACCACTTCCACCCAGGTGGTTCATTTATTAATTATACTTAGGATTTTTCCTCAACATCTAGTAAAACAATTTGTAACATTGCATAGCACCTAGTAAATTCTAAGGCTATCAAAATAACAAGGTAAAAGGGATGGCTACACACTACTAGGATAATAGCATAGCATAATATAACTTAGCAAAATTTCCTATCATGCATACTACTCAAAATCAACTAATGCATATAGAAAATAATGGGTAGTTGATGGTGTGTTACTTGCCTTGTTGAAGTTGGTGAAGATATCACACTCTCTTCACAAAAGATCGTTTCTCTCCGTACAATCTATTCATTGAAAACACAATAACAAAATAAACAAGCATCCTAACCAACAAACATACAAGTGTACAAAACATACATAGCAACTAACATATCAAAAGGGGCTTAACCAAGTTGGTTAGGACAAGGTCTATGTTTGAGTTGAAAGATTCATTCTCTAGTGGTCTCATTCTTGTTAAGGAAATTCCAATGGTTTACTTGGGAAGGACTAGGTTGAGCTTGTAGTGATCAAACTTTATTATAACCATACTTGTCGAGGAAGTTCCAAGAGTTCACTAAGAATAAACATATTACTTCTTCAATTAAAGTAATACATGCAAACACTTGGTCATATTCACCTTCAAAAATATTTGAGTGACTATGTTAGTATTTTCCATTGTGGTTAGGGTAGGTCTACTAACTTCATCATCAAAGGTAAAATATTACTAAGTCTTGGGTTTTCCATTTGGGTCAATGGTTGGACAAAAATAACTTGTTACTCTTCAACTTGGGTGGATTGCTTCTAGTCCTCATGTGATTGCCTTCTTGAAGATCATCTTCATGCTTCTATTGTAGTCTTGTTCCTTGGATGGATTCTTCTCTTGGTCTTGATAAATTCTTCATGGCTTTCACTTCACTAATTGGTTTGGGTATGGGATGGGCACAAAATACCACTAAGTCAAGAGAAAGAAAATAGGAAGAAAGATTAGAAGAGAGGGAGATGTTTTCTTCTGGATTTCTTCACACTTGTACTTCCTTGAGTTGCTTCTAGTGGTGGAGTATTTTCTTCAAAATTTCTTCATTGATCCTCCTTGTAGCTCTTCATGTTGCCACCAGGTTGAAAGGAGAAGAATAGAAAAGGGAAGGAAAAAAGACTTAGAGAGAAAGGGTGTTAGTCCTCTAGAAGTTTCTCTGGTTTTCTTTTAGTGCTTCCACTTCTTGGAGATGCTTATGAAGTTTGTTTTATTTTCCCAGTCCTTCAATGGTCTTCTATCTTCATGTTGCAAAATTTCTAGATGGTTAAGTCCTCCATTATACTTCATGGTTCTCACAAATCCTTTGATGAAATCTTGAAGCATGAAAGGGGAGTGGAGAAGTAGATAGCAAACTAAATTTCACTATTTGGTACTATATGTGATTGGCACATTCTAAGGACATGTCTTGGCTCCAAATGGACATAACATCAAATAGTAACAGTTGAAAACAAATCCTAAGTCATGGTGAAAATGGATGTATCACTATGTTGGGTTTTTGGTCAAATAATCATGACCATGGTTCAAGGGTGTCCAAAATGGTTGGGAAAGGTTGTTTCTGGTCCAAGGTTATCAAATGGAGCAATTTTGCAAAAGGAACTATATTGAAATTATTTATACAAATTAATCTATGCCAAAAATACTCAAATAGACAACTTTAATTCTAAATTCAATTTTAATTTGTTCAATTATTATTTTGGGACAGAGGATATGAAAGTACACATCCTAAGGTTTCCAAATATATTTTATTTACAATTTTTGGATTTGTAGAATTTGAATTATGCCAAATTTCATCAAACAAGCATATTTGAATTTGAACAAATTTAAGTTTGTCAAATTTGAATTTGGCCAGTGTTAAAAGTTTCTATATGTCAAGGGCTTTCCAAAAAGTCCAAGATTGCTAAATTTGGCTAAGTGGTTAAAAAGTTATGATGGTTGCAAGTTACAGGGACTATTCTGCAAAATTTACTATTAATTTCTATTCCGGAAGAAAAAAAAAACAGAAAATGGGCCGCTATTTGCTGCGCTGGGCGACAGATAAGTGCTGGGCTTGGGCCGGTTTCACGCTGCACCGCGCAACCAATTGATTACTTAACGCTCGGCCTACGTGGCACTTTCTGATTCGCCCGTACCTGTTCGGTAAGTGATCTAATCACGGCCGTTTAAAACAGATCGGACGGACAAGGATGAGGAGGAGGAGTCTCACCGGGGTAGTTCGCCGGAAAATGGCGCGGTGGCGGCGCTGGGGCTCGGGAGTCGACGCCGGTGATGCTCCGGTGGTTCTTGGGCTCGGGGAAGACCACGGCGACGCTCATCGCGACACGGCAGAGAGAATGGTGGCGATGGCGCTCTCCCTCGCTTCCGGGATGGACTGCGCCGAGCAGATGGTGGCAGAAGAGCTCCGGCGAGCTTCGGTTGCCGTTGCCGTGGTCTCTCTGCTGCGGAGAAAATAGAAACAAGGCATGAGGGAGGGCGCTAGGACAAGGCGACTCGAAAGAGACCAACGGGGACGGTGGGGACTCACTGTGGTGGCCGGAAATGGAGGTTGACGGTGGCGGGTTCGAGCATCTCCGGCGAGAAATTTCCTAGGCATACGGGCATGAAACGGAGGGGGAGGAGAGGGTAAATGGAGAGGAGGGACAGGGGATTTAAGGGGAAGAAACGGAGGGAGTTATGATGGCCTTAATCGCCCGGAATCAGGGCGCAAAAATTCCACCCGAAACAGTCGGGGCAGTTTCCTTCTGAGGAAGAAGATGATGACGTCATGCGTGACGTCATCGATTTGTTTTTTTTTTTTCCTGTTTTCTTATTTATTTTATATCTTCTATTTTATGAATCCAATTTACATGAAACAAATTTCTAAAATCATATTATTTCAAATACTTTCTAATAGTACCATTTTGTAAACTTTCAAAATAATTTTTATTTTTGAATTTTGAAATTTGAAATAATTCCTTAATAGAGCTTAATGTGATTTTTAATTTAGAAAATTATAAAATACAATTATTAGTCAAATATAATTTCAGTGGTTTTATAAAGATCAAATACTATTTTCCAAAACCATTTCAAAGAGTTTTCATCTCTTTTATGTTTTGAAAAAAATAATTAATTCACTAATAGTACTTAATACCATTTTAAAATAGAAAATAGTAAAATGGGGTTTTTGATTAAATAAATTTTTAGAGACATTATACATGTCAAATACTATTTTTGGAAGTCATTTCACATCACTTTTATATTTTATAAATTTAAGATTTCAGTGATTTACTAATAGTAACTTAATGCTATTTAATTAGTTCATATCAAATTATTAATATTGTTGATCAATAAAATTTAGAATAAAACCACAAGTCATAATATTGTTTTCAAAACCTTTTGTTATGTTATTTTCAAAGCAATGTATTTCATTTTCACCCCTTCATGTTTAAAACTGGGAATAACAACTAAAAGTTATTATTAACAATTTTATTCTCATCAAATACCTTTGGGGCTTAGAACTTTATTAAGGGTTATAAATCTTTGACTTTTGTTGCCCTAAAATATCTTCAAAGTAATATTGGAGTTGTAATTATTTTGGGTAAAGGCTTGTTGATAAAAACATAGAATTTTATTTTTGAATGGGATTTTAGGGTTCATGGAATAGAGGTATAATTGTATTCTTAATTTCAATAACATAGGAATTACAATATTATTTCCTTTGTGTTTGGGTTTTATTTGTTTTTGGTGGATTGCTTTAATAGAAAACAAAAAGTTTCAAATTTTTGTGATTTTTGAGATTTCCAAAAATCAGGGATGTTACACCGAGTAAGAAGGGACAGTCCCCGGGTTGCAGGCGCCAGTCCCCGGGATGGAGACGGCAGTCCTCGGGTTCTCTTTTGCAGCCTCCCAGTCAATCTCCATGGGAACAGCTTCTTCACCACGCAGAGAAGGAACAAAGATGGATTCCGAGTTGGGGGACGGCTTGATAGATGGCTTCCTCAAATGCTCCAAGGCAACCCCAGCCGGTATGTATTACTGAGAAGACCCCAACTTGGACAGCTCGTCAGCTGCCTCATTCTCTGCTCGGTGTATGTGTTGGATCTCGCATCCTTCAAAGAATCCAGTCATGGTTTGCACCAGGAACCGATATGAAGCCATGTTGGCATCCAGTGCATCCCAAGTGCCCGAAACTTGCTGCACAACGAGATCCGAGTCGCCATAGCATATGATACGCTGCACGCCAACCTCCTTGGCCACCTTCAAACCGTGTACCACGGCCTCGTACTCTGCCACATTGTTGGATGCCTTGAAGTGAATTTGCAGCACGTACTTGAGTTGATCTCTCTTGGGTGACCTGAGCACCACGCCAGCACCCAATCCTTCCTTCACCTTGGAGCCATCAAACTGCATCTTCCAGTAATTGGATACCGGAGTAGGAGGCTCATACTGCACCTCAGCCCAATCTACCAGAAAATCCGCAAGAATTTGAGACTTGATGGCTTCTCTTCTCGCATACGCAGGAGCGTACGCGGCCAGCTCAATCGCCCACTTGGCTACTCTGCCACTTGCTACCGTGTTACCCATGATGTCCGAGATGGGAGCAGTACTCACCACTGTGATGGGATGCTCTTGAAAATAGTGCTTCAGCTTCTTGGCGCCCAAGTACACGCCGTAAGTCATCTTCTGGTAGTGCGGGTAGTTCTGCTTGGAGCTGGACAGCACCTCACTGAGATAATATACAGGCCGCTGCACGGTCTTGCCTTCTTCTTCTCGCTCCACCACAATCACCACACTGACCACTCGGTTAGTCGCAGCAATGTATAGCAGCATTGGCTCTTTGGGTAGCAGGCTAGCCAAGATGGGAGCGCTACCCAGCATGTCCTTCAGCTCCTTGAACGCCACATCAGCTTGCGGTGTCCAGACAAACTTGTCATTTTTTGTTCATCAACTGATACAGAGGCAAGGCCTTCTCTCCCATTCGGCCCAGGAAGCGGCTCAGAGAAGCCAAGCAACCAGTGAACTTTTGCACATCCTTCAGGGATCTCGGCAAAGACATGCTCTCAATAGCTTTTATCTTTGAAGGATTGGCCTCAATGCCCCGACTGGATACCAAGAAGCCGAGTAGCTTTCCAGCCGGGACGCCAAAGGTGCATTTAGTCGGATTCAGCTTCATCTTGTACTTGCGCAAGTTGGCAAATGTTTCCTCAATGTCACTAAGCAGAGTATGTGTTTTATTCGTTTTGATGACAATGTCATCTACGTACACCTGCACATTTTTGCCAATTTGATCATGCAAGCATTTCTGCATGCATCTCTGATAGGTAGCCCCCGCATTCCGCAACCCAAAGCACATGACACGATAGCAATAAGCCCCGTACAGGGTAATGAAAGCAGTCTTTATTTGATCAGCTGGGTTGAGAGCTATCTGATGCAAACCAGAGTAGGCATCTATGAAAGACAAAAGCTCACAACCAGCAGTGGAATCAATCACCTGGTCTATGCGGGGTAGCGGAAAGGGATCTTTGGGGCAGGCCTTGTTCAGGTCGGTGTAGTCCACGCACATGCGCCATGCGGTATCCACCTTGGGGTCCTCCTTCTTCTTCTCAACCATCACCGGGTTGGCTAGCCAGTCAGGATGCAAAACCTCCATGATGAAGTTGCTTATCAGCAACTTGGTGATCTGGTCACCAATGGCCTTCCTTCTCTCATCGCCAAAGCGACGCATCGCCTGCTTCACTGGCTTGGCATCATGTCGCACATGTAGCGAGTGCTCAACCAACTCCCTCGGGACACCTGGTAAATCCTCATTGGACCAGGCGAACACGTTCCGATTCTCACGGAGGAAGTGGATGAGCTTGCTTTCCTATTTCTCTTTCAACCCGGTGCCAATGATGGCAACACGGTCTGGGAACTCAGGGTCAACCTGGACTTTCTTCGTTTCCTGGGACGCCTGGAATGCAGTCCCGTACTGGGAACTCGGCATGCCGGGTGCACCACCCTGCGCTGCTTGCGCCATCGCCACCACCTCGTACATATTTTTCTTCTCGGCAGCAATGACCATGGATTCCGCTAGCTGGGAACCAGCAGAGGCACACTCCAAAGACCTCTTGTAGTCACCCGAGATGGTGATCACTCCATTAGGACCAGGGATCTTCATCTTCAGATAGGCAGCATGGGTAGAAGCCATGAACTTGGTGAGTGCAGGCCTACCGAGAAGGGCATGGTAGGGGCTTTGAAGATCAACCACCTCGAACCGGACGTACTCGGTGCGGCAGTTTTCCCTGGTGCCGAATAGGACATCCAGCCAGATGCGGCCGATTGGAGCACAAGATACCCCCGGCACAATTCCATGGAATGTGGTCTTGCTGGGCAGCAGCATGTTCTCGCCAAGGCCAAGCTTCTTCAATGTATCCAGATACAAGATGTTGATGTTGCTGCCGTTGTCGATCAGCACCTTGCATTGCACGCATGTGCTGCGACTGCTTGTCGACTGGCTCGGTGACGAAGATCATGTAGCTCTCGTGATGCTCCTGGTACTGGTTGCGGTCTCCACCACCATTGTTGCCATTGTTGTTGTTACCTTGGTTGTTGTTGTTGTTGCTGTTGTTGTTGCCTCTGTTATTGTTGCGGGTGTAGTAGTTGTTGTTGTAGTTTCGGTCGTTGTTGTTGTTGTTGCGGTAGCGGTCGTTGTTGAAGTAGCGGTTGGCTCCTAAAGCCACCTGGTTGACATTCTCTCTTCTCGGGAACGCGGCCGGCCGAGGAGCGGGTGCCCGAGCTGGCTGCACATTGGCATTCGCTGCTGGCAGAGGAGGAGGAGGAGGCAAGCCCTCGTTCTTGATCTGTTCCCACCAGCTGCATTGCCGAGTAGTGTGGTTGGCAGGCCTAGCAGGATGCCGAGTGTGGAAGCTGCACGGACCATCCTTCATCTCCGTAAAGATGAAGTTAGGGGCAGGCCCCGAGTTGCCGCTACCCTGCTAGGAAGCACTGTATGGTTTCTTGATGCCTTGGCCCTGATTCTGGTTTTGCCCGTACTGGGCTCCAGCAGTTTTTTGCCTATGGCTACTCCCAGCAGCCGTGGTCACAGCATTTACCTCCTCGGGATCATACCGAGTATCAATCCGGTCGCCCCTGCGCTTGTTGTGGAAGTCATTGCGCTTGCTGCTGTTGTTGTTGTAGTTCCTTCTCGGCTCGGGGGAGTCCAACAGAGGCTTAGTTGGATCGCCGAGTGCATACATGTCAGCAATCTTGATGGTCTCCGCGAGTGTACTCGGCATCTCGCGCTGCAGCTTCTGCCACAACATGCTGCCATGCCTGCAGCCCTGCGCAAACCAAGTGATGGCCTGGGCCTCATTCACACCTTCACAGGTGTTCCTCAAGGTGCTCCACCGAGTAAGATACTCGCGGTCGGTCTCGTCTTCCCGCTGCTTGCAAGCGGACAACTGTTGCGGCCTATTCGGCCTCTTGTACGTGCTGGTGAAGTTGCTAATGAAGGCATCCGAGAAGTCCAGCCAGCAATTGATGTTGTCCCTGGGCAGGTTGTTGAGCCACGTCCGAGCTGGACCCTCAAGCATTTGCGGCACATACCGCACAGCCCATCTCCGGTTCCCGCCTGCAATGTGCACGGCTGTGACGTAGTCACTCAACCAATCTTCTGGCTTGGTGCTGCCATTGTAGCACTTGGTCCCTCTGGCCAGCTGGAAGTGGTTCATGGAAGGCTCGTTCATGATACGAGCACCAAAGCAATCTGGGCCAGGTGGCCCCTTGCTCTCGAGTTGCGCGGACAGATTGATCCTGTCTAGCTTGAACCTCGCATCACTGGGCTCCAACATGCGCTCACCAAGTCGATCAGCAACATTCCTGGGGTCAACATAACCGACTAGCCCCATCGCCGTGTAGCCATCATCATATCTGTTCTCCTGCACGATAGCGGCTTGCACCACCGGGTTGGCTGCTGGCGCAGCCGCACGCGGCTGAGCTGCAGCAGGCTGCTGCGTCCTCTGCCGAGTAGGCTGAGCAGCAGGACGCCGAGAAGGCCCCGCGTTATCTCCGCTTTGTGCCCTACTCTGAGCTTTATGGGCTTGATAGCCTGCTCCTGCAGTAGTGTGTTTCTGACCGGATTCTCGTGGCACAGCGTGCTGTTTCGCAGCGAGAACCGGGTCGTACACTTGCATCTCTCTACCTTTCCTAGAGCGCACACTCTGGTCCCTCTCGCGACTGGGATGCGGGGATGAGGCCTGATCGTTAGATCTGACCGCATGCGAATGCACCACTTGAGAAGCACCAGCACCCGGATTGGCTTTCCGGAACTCCTCATTCTGCCTAGAGCCTCTAGCACCAGCTCACTGAGCCTCTCCTGCTGCCTAGCGCGCGCGTCGCCAGCTAGGTTTGGCAACTCTGCGGCTACAGCCTCTGCATCTCTAAGGGTTTTGGCGGGGGTGCTGTATCTAGGCCTGGTGGAGGTGTTTGCGGTGGCAGATTGGCTAGGACCTCTACAACGGTCACCAACTCGGCGCCTAGGTTGCGACGCGTAGCGCCTGCCTTTCTGTGTTTCCTAACAACAGGAGTAAAGCCGTGGGCCTTGTTGTACTCGTTCTGATCTAGGCTAAGCTCGAGCCTAACCTTATCCAACTCCAGCTGCTCGGAGAGCAACTCCTGGCGCTGTCGGTCGAGCTGTGCCCTCATGGTCAAGAGCTCAAGATCGGTGGGAGGCGGCATGCCCATCCGCACGGCGGATGCCGGTATCGTCGGAGTAGTGGAGAGGGGGATGTTGCAGTCCTTCTTGTAGGGCTTGTGGGTCTTCCCGCCAGCACTCAAGCTAGCGAGATCCTCGATGACGCCCGCGGTAGCAGCAGCCGCACCCTTCCCGGCATCGGCAGCCAGGCCAGCCACCATTACCTCCACGCTATCCGCAGAATGGCCAATCGGCCTTCCGCGGGCAGCGATCATAGCAGGAGGATCGTCCGTGACCAGCACCTCATCTGGGAACTCGCGGACGATGGCGGTGGCGACGTAGACGAGATGCGAGCCGAAGGAGAGCACCGAGCCGCCTGCCGGCAGGGGCCTCCCGCCAAAATCTCCGGCGTTGTCGGTGACGAAGTCGAAGGAGCCGAATCTGTGGACAAGGCCACAGACCACGCGCTCCCCAGTAGCAGAAACGGGTCCCGTCCGAACATGGACTCCAGCCAGCGCCGCTGTCTGCCCCACGGTGGGCGCCAACTGTCGTCGTGGTATCACGGCAGATGCCATAGGATGACTAAAGTTGGGGCCGATGGACGCTGGAGGTGCTCGGGGAGGGATCACACGGCGAGTAGCCGCGTGGGATAGATCACAAACAATGCAAACACCAAGATCTTACCCAGGTTCAGGGCCCTCATGTGGAGGTAACACCCCTACTCCTGCCTATCTCTTTATATGTGTGTTACCGAGTAGTCACAGTAAAATCAGGCCTTCTGCCGAGTAGCCACTCTTCTCTCTAGTTTTTTCTGTGAATAGCGAAGCAACCCAGAATGTCGACCCTCGCATAGGAGGAGGCAGGGCACCTTATATACTGGTGCCCAGCCGAATAGAAAACTAGTTTAGAGTACAACAGGATGTGACAGGAGCCCTGCAGAACCGCGCACGCCTCCGGGTTCCCGCTGACACTCGCCCTGTAAGTCGTTGCGCCGTTCGGAGATGGGACCTGTCCACCCTTGTCAGTGAGATAGGGTGGGCCCCTAGCCCCGTCCTGTCCCCTCTGTCAGTGACAGGACTAGACAGGCGCCTACATCACTGTAGCCACGTCGTGGCGCGGACAGTCACGCACTCCGTAAGTTGAACCGCACGTCGTACGGACACAGGATACGCGGGATCCTATGTCAGAACGGCTCCATTGACTTCTGGTCCGAGTAGGAATCCACTCCCTCTACCCGGACAACTTCCTCTACTCAGAAGAATACAAGTTCCTTGATTCTTCCTCCTGGTCATTGGTAGGTACTACCGGATAGCTGTCCACCGGGTAGCGAGTACCGCGTAGCCAGCCAACTTGGTCACAACTGCTCTTCTGGTCTTGCCTTTAGCACCTGCCTTACCCCTACTCGGGGGTAACCCCCCGACAGAAAACATAGTACACCATTGATCCCATATTCTTCATGTGCCACGGGCAAAACATGTTGGCGCTAGTCTCGAAATCCTAAACGAAATCCTCACTCGTCTTCAAAATCATCTGCAGGATGGAATATGCATCCACAAGGGAGTCAATACAATTTAATGCATTGCCAAGTAACACTATGGTGGATATAAATGGCAAGACTAATACTACATGCTCATTTGGCTGAGTGGAGTTTTGGCTAAGTTTGCATAAAGCCAGTTTTCACCTATCACTTTTGTAAACAACTTTTCTTTTCAAAGGGTGGCAACATTGGATTAAGATCCAAGCACCACAATATTGTTCACTTGGTCAAATTTTACTTATTGAAATTGGTGATGAGATTCTTCCGTCAATCCTTGTCCAGTTGCTCATAGTTGTCCATAACCGGGGACACGGCTAAGATCTTAGTTTGTTGACTCTGTAGAGGTTGTGCACTTTCACCCTTTGTCTTCAATTAGCCCAAACATTCTATACACCCGGAGTGCATCATGGAAAGGAGAGACTTGAGACGAGATCTTTCAGAAGAAGAAGTTCAACCAACCGGCAAGACCCGTTCCACCTATAATTATTCTACATCTTCTTGTCAAGCCTGGGATGAACCCTCACAACTTAGTTGATCAAGACAGAGCCCATATGTCAAAAGGCTGCACGGGAAGCTACTAGATTTAGAGGGACATATTAATCTCTTTGTTTGGGTGACCATCCACAAGTTACAACATCA
Source organism: Alopecurus myosuroides (assembly GCA_028641055.1). NCBI lineage: Eukaryota > Viridiplantae > Streptophyta > Magnoliopsida > Poales > Poaceae > Alopecurus > Alopecurus myosuroides. The sequence goes on along the minus strand of CM054062.1, from coordinate 289,521,120 downwards.
AGTGGAATAACCCTTTGACAAGGGCCATGAGGAAACACTCAACATAAACCGATCACGTCCAAATTCCACCCAGGTGTTTCATTTAATGTTATACTTAGAATTTTTCCTCAACATCTAGTAAAACAATTTGTAACATTGCATAGCAATCTACTAAGTTCTAAGGCTATCAAAATAACAAGGGTAATGGAAATGGCTACACACTACTAGGATAATAGCATAGCATAATATAACCTAGTAAAATTTCCTATCATGCATACTACTGAAAACTCTAATGATGCATATAGAAAATAATGGATAGTGAATGGTGTGTTACTTTCCTTGTTAAATATGGTGAAGAATTCACACTCTCTTCACAAAAGATCGTTTCTCTCCGTACAATCTATTCATTGAAAACACAATAACAAAATAAACAAACATGCTATCAAACAAACATAAAAGTGAAGCAACAATCATGGAAAAAGGGATGTAACCAAGTTGGCAAGGACAAGGTCAAGGTTTTAGTTTTGAAAGATTCATTCTCTAATTGTTTCATACTTGTTAAGGACTTTTCCAAGGGTTTACTTGGGATGTACTAAGTTTATTTTGATGTGATCTAACTTTATTGTAACCATACTTGTCGAGGAAGTTCCAAGAGTTCACCAAGGTGATCTAACTATCTCAACTAAAGTAACACATAACAATGTGTAACACTTAGTCATTTTCATCAAGATATTTGAGTGGTCTAAGTTAGTATTTCCATTTTGGGTTAAGGTAGGTCTAGGTTCAACTAACTTCATAACAATGGACATAACAAGATAAAGTCTTGGGATTTTCCATTTGGGTCAATGGTTGGACAAAAAATACTTTCTAAATCTTCAACTTGTATGGATTGCTCCAAGTCTTCACATGCTTATTGAAGATCATCTTCATGCTTGTATTGTAGTCTTGTTCCTTGGATGGATTCTTCTCTCGGTCTTGATATATTCTTCATGGCTTATCACTAGTTGGTCCAAGTTAGGATGGGCACAAAATACCACTAAGTAAATTTGGAAAGAAATAAGAAGAAAGAGAGAGGGAGATGTTTTCTTATGGATTTCTTCACACTTGTACTTCCTTGATTTTCTTCTATTTTTTGCGAAGTCCAATCCCTTACTTCAAATTCTTCAATGATCATCGTTGTAGCTCTTCATGTTGCTACCAAGTTGAAGATGGAGTTCCTTCTTGTTCTTGAGTCTTGATCTCCATTTTGCTAAGTTGATGAATTCATGAAGCAAGAATGGGGAGTGGAGGGATAGATGGAAAACTAAGTTACTGCTTGTATTATATGTGACTGACACATACTAAGGACTTGGTCTTGTCTCCAATTAGCCATAACAACAAAGGTAAAAAGGATAGAAACAACTCTTACACATAAACAACTACATGGACTACTATGATGGATTTTTGGCTAAATTACATGGTCATGGTCCAAGAGTGTCCAAAATGGTTAGGCAATGGTGTCTCTAGTTCAAGGTTACCAAAAGGATCAACTTTGCCTAAGAAAACATTTTCTAATTATTTATAGAAATAATTCTATGTAAAAAATACTCAAATAGACAACTTAATTCTAAATTCAGTTTTAATTTGTTCAAAAATTATTTTGGGACAGAGGTATGAAAGTAAACATTCTAACATTTCCAAAAATATTTTATTTGCAATTTTTGGATTTGTAGAATTTGAATTATGCCAAAATTCATCAAACAAGTATATTTAAATTTGAACCAATTTAAGTTTGTAAATTTTGAATTTCAACACTGCTAAAAGATTTTGCACATCCAGGGTATTTCAAAAAGTCCAAGTTTGCTAAATTTGGACTTATGGATCAAAACTTATGATGGTTCAAAGGTCTAGGGACTAATCTGCAGAATTGCCATTTTATTTTTATTCGGATTTAAATCGAGAGACGGGCTGGGCTCAGATCTGCTATTTGCCGCGCATGGCGATGGATAGGGACTAGGCCTGGGCCGGCTACGCGTTGCCATGGGCGACAGATAATCCAATCGGCGCTGCTGACTGGCGCACACGTGGCGCAACCTAATTGGTTGCTACCCCTCCGCGTAAGTGATCTAATCTAGGCCATACGTTTAGATCCAATGGTAGGGATTTAAAAGAGAGGGGAAAGGGTGGCTCACCAGGCTGCTCTTCGCCGGAAAATGGCAGACGGCGGTGCTGGAGCTCGGGCGTGGACGACGGCGAGGCTACGGCGGTTCCCGGCGGTAAGGGAGGGCACCGAGGGGCTCGACACAGCACAGCGGTCACGATGGTGAACACGGGAGGGCTCCACTCGCTCGGCAACAACGGCGGCGATCAGATCTCGGTGCGATGATGGCAGAAAACGCCGGTGAGCTCGAAACCGTGGGTTCTGTGCGCCAAAAAATTCAAACAGGGGTTCAGGGCATGCGCACGGGCAAGGGAAGAAGGGAGAGCAAGGAATGGGAGGTGGAGTCTTACTGGTTTGGCCGGAGTTGCAAAAATCGACGGCGGACAGACCGGCCTCCGGCGACCAATTCTGGTGGCTTGGATGCATGAAACAGAGAGAGAGGAGAGGGGAAACGAAGAGGGAGGCCGGGGCTATTTATCGATGCCGGGAGGGGAAAGAATTGCAGCCTTAATGGCGAGAAATCACGGGGCGAAAATCACGGTCGTGACACACGCGGTTTCCATCAGAGGAAGAAGATGATGGTGACGTAAAATTCAAAAAAGAAAGATGATGGTGACGTCACCATTGACGTGAGCACATTTTTTGTTTTTCCTGTTTTTCTATTTCTTTAATATCTCTTGTTTTATTAATCCAATTAGCCCCCAAGTTAATTTGTAAAAACATGAAATTCCAATACCTTTCAACCAGAAACATTTTTGTTAACTTTTCAACACATTTCAATTTTTGAATTTTGAAAATTTAATAAATCCCTAATAGTGACTTAATGTTATTCCAAAATAAAAAATAATAAAATGTAAAACTTAGTCAAATAAAATTTAGTTACATTCTATTAGTGGAAAATTATTTTTGAAGATCATTACCACTTATTTTCATATTTATATTTTTAAGATATAAGTGATTTATTTATAGCAACTTAATGCCATTTTTTAAATAGAAAAACTAATAATCATTAAAGTGGCTTAATAAAATTTAGAATAAAACCGCAAGTCATAATAGTGTTTGCAATGCCCTATTTTATGTTATTTTCAAATAAATGGATTTTATTTTTCCACCTTTATGTTTAAAACTTGGAATAACAAAAAAAAAAGTTATTATTAAAATATTTCATTCTCATGAAATATTTTTGAGGCTTAGAACTTTATTAAGGGCCATAAATCTTTGATTTTTGTTGCCATAAAATGATTTCAAGTAATATTTGAATTGAAAGCATTTTATGTAATAAAATTTTCTAAAGATAAAATGGTTTTCTTTATCTAAGGAAAAATCATTTTGAGATGGTTTTACGTTTTATAGAATAGAGGTATAATTGGATTGGAAATTTCAATTAATTGCAATTTATATTGTTTTCTTTTGTTTCTTGCATCTCATTTGGTTTTTTTGGTGACTTATTAATCATGAAAACAAAAAGTTTCAATTTTTGTGATTTTTGCACCTTCCAAAAATCTGGGATGTTAGAGACTACCACCCTTAAAAGAAATCTCGTCCTGAGATTTGGGAAGGCTAGAAAGAAAGATCAGGTTTTGGATAACAGGGTTCTAGAACCACTGGGTGGGCTACCACCCTTAAAAGAAATTGTTGTGGGTAGTCTATTTTCATTATATTGGAGTGTAGCTGGGTTCCAGATTGGCTTGAGTAGAAATTTCCTTCACGGTAGAGCTATAGACCAACATAGGTATGTTGAACTACCTTTGACACTGAGGGGTTACTCTTTGGGTCAAAAAAAGGCCAAGTTGAGAGGATTTCACAACATAATCTCATTATAATGGGAACACATTTCTCAAACATTCATTGTAGTTTATTACACTGGAAGAAACTTCTAAGGAAGAATTTATTTCCAATATAAAACTTTGCCTTAAGACTCCTTAGATATTTCATGCTCCTCATGCTTTTCTACAGGTTGTCATTTTCCTTCCTTCTTCTTTTCAGGGCATTTGTTGGCGTAGTGTCCTTTGTTCTTGCATCTGAAGCATGTCACTTGGCTGATGTCTATATAGACAGAATTGGGGTTCTTCTGAAGTTTCTTCTTCTTATTTGATGGTATTAAATTGGCCATCATATCTTCATATTGATGTCCAGTATACTCAACTATGTGGGTTGAAAGTCTGGGCTGCTTGTTGGGACAATTTCTAGATAGATTTTCATCTTCTTCACAAGAATAACAATTCTTGGTAGGTGTGTTTGGATGAATTTGGATGTGGTGTAGTCTTAGATCTAGTATCCATGTTGACATGGTCCATCTGATTAGTATCTAACTTGTGTTTTCCCTTTACTTCTCGTTTCCTAAGTTTCTCTTGGATTGCACTAAGAATTTCCACTCTGGCTTGTTTTCCAACTTGTTGTACCACGGGGTAAAGTGGACATTGTGTTGGAACATGTGTTGTTCCTTCACAAAGAAAACAAGTAACTTGAGTGAAGTATCCTTCGGTTGAGTTGTTTGCATCACCATGGGGCCACTCATCAGGACAATCTTTGGAATAATGTACTATCTCTACACAAACTTTGCATGCTTTGAGTGTTGACAACCATTCTTCTTCTGCCTCCTGGTTATCTCTAGCTATCAAGGGTTGATTGTTTTCACTATTGGTCATGCTTTGGCAAATCATATGCACTATCTGAGATTGGGTATCTAACACTTGCTGCATTCTGGTGCTAACTCCATATTGGGATTGCTGGCTTGATTCTGGATCATCAGTTGTATTATCTGAGTTTGACCCTCTAGTAGCATCTGCATTGCTATTGACTTCTCAGGGTTGTTGGCATTCTGGCTAGGCATTTGTTTTGGGTTTTAGAGATTAGAAAGATAGCTAAAGGAGGCTCCTAATCAAACACAGCAGATCAATGAAACTCATCTTGCAAACAACACATAACATGTAGTATTACATTCATCACACCAAACAACAAGGTTTTAGAAAACAAACTAATATTGCCGTACCACACTCATTGGTATGATCAATACACTAACAAGTTAATGTTGTTCTAACAAAGTAATTTAGATTGGTGGTCTCATCTATATCTTCTTGAGTTCTTCAAATCCTTCTCTCAATATCTTGAGGTGTTCTTGATTGTTGTCAAGTCTATGTTTTTCTTCAAGTTCTTCAATAATTCTTCAGTGTAGGTCTTCATGTGGTGAAAATACTTCTTGCACTTCTTGGTATGGTCATCAACATTCTGTCTTGATGGTATTGAAGAGGTAGGTCATCTAGAAAATTTTGGAGGTGAATAGTAGCTGAGATGATGTGAGAGGAATTAAGATGATTGTTTTGTTTCTAGAAAGTTTGAACATAGTAAATTTTCAATCCTAGGGTCTTTTCCAAACTTAGGGTCTCAAATTCTACAGGAAACACAATGCTATGATACCATTCTATAGCGTTCCCACATTTAAATAATGTAAGAACATCTGTGTTAGTGTGCTAGTCCCTGGATCACTTGCTAGCACTACAGTACAAAATGAAATATCATGCAAATGCATCAAATTCTATTACATCGCATGATCCAGTCTTTACAAAATAGTATTACAACTTGCATAGTCTTAGAAGACTAGCAGAAAACAAAGCAACACAAAGGAAACATAGTACAACATTGAGCCCATCTTCTTCATGTGCCACAGGCAAAACATGTTGGCGATAGTCTCGTGATCCTAAACGAAATCCTCACTCGTCTTCAGAATCATCTGCAGGATATATGCAGCCACAAGGGAGTCAATACAATTTAATTTATTGCCAAGTAAAACTATGGTGTATATACATGCTTATTTGGCTGAGTGGAGTTTTGGCTAAGTTTGCATAAAGCCAGTTTTCACCTATCACTTTTGTAAAACAACTTTTCTTTTCAAAGGGTGGCAACATTGGATTAAGATCCAAGCACCACAATATTATTCACTTGGTCAAATTTTACATATTGAAATTGGTGATGAGATTCTTCCGTCAATCCTTGTCCAGTTGCTAATATTGTCCATAACCGGGGACACGGCTAAGGTCTTAGTTTGTTCACTCTGCAGAGGCTGTGCACTTTCACCCTTTGTCTTCAATTATCCCAAACATCCTATACACCCGGAGTGCATCATGGAAAGGAGAGAACTGAGACGAGATCTTTCAGAAGAAGAAATTTAACCCACCGACAATACACGTTCCACCTATAATTATGCTACATCAGCTTTTCAAGCCTGGGCTGAACCCTCACAACTTAGTTGATCAAGACAGAGCCCACATGTCAAAAGGCTGCACGGGAAGCTACTAGATTTAGAGGGACATAGTAATCTCTTTGTTCCTGGGTGGCCATCCACAAGTGAGAACCTCAAGTGGAATAACCCTTTGACAAGGGCCCTGAGGAAACACTCAACATAAACCGATCACGTCCAAATTCCACCCAGGTGAACGGACAACGACGTCGCCTAGAGGGGGGGTGAATAGGCGATTAAAACTTTTCCGGTTAAAGCTTGCTAAATGCGGAAATAAACTAGGTGTTTAAATTAACAAGCATACAACCTAAATATTCTAGGGTCAACTAGAAGCACCAACAACTTATGCTAAGCAAGACAAGCAACAAGGTGATAGCAAGATATATAACTTCAAGCGCAAAGGCTATCACAATGTAAATTGCATAAGAAAAAAAGCTCGGGTATAGAAATAACCGAGGCACACGGAGACGATGATGTATTCCCGAGTTCCTCCCACAGGGGAAGTACGTCTCGTTGGAGGGGTGTGAGCTCGCCACAAGATGACTACTCAACGCCACAAAGGCCTCACCCTATTCTCCGATGAACCCCGCCACAAAGGCCTAGTTCACCTTCCACTATTGGCAACCTTCAAAAACGAGGCACGCATCCACAACTTAATTGGAGGCTCTCGGTGTCATCACGATCTTGGGGCACACATCCACAACTCAATTGGAGGCTCCCAAGAACACCACAAGTCGTCTAGGGTCCAAGACCCAAGAGTAACAAGCTCACAAACTTTCAACTTCCACGAATCCTCCTGGAGAGAGCAAACCGATGCAACCGATGCAAATGGCAAGAACACAAGTGCTGAAATCCTTCACTCTCGGATTCCAACAAAGCAACAAATGCTTATGGGGGAATAAGAGAGGAAGAACAATGGAGGAGAAACACCAAGAACTCCAAGATCAAGATCTACTAAGTTTCCCTCACTAAGAGGGAAGATGGATTGGTGGAAATGTAGATATAGATCTCCTCTAACTTCTCCATCAAAGATATGCAAGAATCATAGGAGGGATTGGGAGAGGGGCAAGCTATCCAAGGTCAACAATGGTGGGGGAGAGGGAGAAAAACGTGCTTGGAGGCTTGGGGACCAATGAGGAAGAAGACCCCCTTAAATAGGTCCCCACAAAAACTAGACGTTTTGTGTGCAGAGTGAGCAGGATATTCCGGTCCAAAACTGGACCAAATAATCCGGTCCGACAGGAATATCCGGTCTAAAATGAATAATCCGGTACCAAGTTTTGTCCCGCGCATGTGACTAAACCGGATATTCCGGTCCCTCTAGAATAATCCGGTACAAATAATCCGGTTCACTTATGTTAGATCTAACTCCAGTCCTTAGCCGTTTTCGGCTGAGAACTTCGGAGTGGAGGGACAGATGCCAACCCGATATTCCGGTTCAAACTTGAACCGGAATTTCCGCCCCCCCCCCCCCCCCCCCGCAAGACTAACAAAAACAACAACACGAAAACTGCAATAACTGTTTCATCCGGACTCCGTTTTTGACGATCTTGGGCTCGTTGAAATCACCAAAACGAGCACTACAATAATATGCAGAGAAACATCATTTTCCACCAATGGAAGATGAAACCAAATGGGGAAAGGTTTTGGCCTCTCAAAAAGGAACAACCGGTAAAACCTCCTACACAAAAACACACATAACTTTTGCGAATGAACTCCGAACGAGATAAATCCAATTGCATTGGAAAGATAATAGCAAGGAGTATCCAAATAAAAGTATGGAGAAGATACCACACATGGAAGGTGTGGGAACAAACCCAAAGACGAACGGAATATTTTCACCACCGAAAACGCAACAAATTTTTCTTACGAAATCCGTTTTTGAGAAACCAAGGCTTGTCATGAAGATCACGACAAGCACTAAAACCCAAAGGAGACAAAATCAAAATAAGAACCAAGAAAGTTGATATGCAAATTATGCAAAGGTTTGAGCTCTCCATAACGATTCGATCAAGTTACTCACTTGAGAGCCCCTCTTGATAGTACGACTATCTATCTTATAACCCGGTCTCCCAAAGACACGAGACTGGTAAAATAGAAAACCTATCAAGATTATACCTTTTCCTTGAGCATTCCACTTGAGATAGATGATGATGATATTGACTCTCTCAAGTTGGATCTTCTTTCTTGATCGCGCTTGCTAGCACAAGCTCCGGTTGATGAAGACTTGCAAGTTGCTCCCCCATACACCATTATGGGAGAGACTCTTCTCGGAAAATCTTCACAAGGCCACAATCTCCAAAAGGGTGGAAAGCATCAAGCATAGGATATCTTCTAGATGCTTCACTTGAGCTTCCACGTCAAGCTAGATGACGAACATCGCTTGACGACGACATAGACCACGGGCTATATGAAATCTTCCTTTTGGTTCATGCCCATGGAAAGATACCTAACCACACATAGATATGCCAAACACACATATCATGGGTTAGTTCACAAAGTTATATTTACAATTTCTTACCATACCACGAGATACACAATCCCACTTGGTACAACTTGTAGCTTTGTGTGTTGATCACTAGCTTGATCAACCTTGTATCTTTGCTTCTCACTTAAAATGATGATGTCTTGAAGATGATAATGAAATATCACCTAATCCTTTTCTTCAATACACACTAGCAATAAGCTCAACTCAAATCATGACCATTCTTCATATAAATCCTTGAATATAACAATGGACATCAAGGAAGCTAATAGAGTTCAACACATGAACTCCACTATTTCCTATGGACAAGATCTACAAGGATAACTCAATGCAAACATTAGTCCATAAGGATTGTCATTAATTACCAAAAACACATATGGGGGCACCATGCACTTTCAATCTCCCCCATTTTGGTAATTCATGACAATCCCTTTTTACGAGGGTTTATATGATGAATTAAGCAACCATGCTAAACTAAGAGCAAGGATGCAATAGCATGGAAAGGCAAATGCTTAGGAACGAAACTAAAGCATGAACCAAATTCCCTTAAACCCTCTAAACTTCTCCCCCATTGGCATCCATTGCCAAAATGGGCAAAAAGATAAGAAGGTCAGTATAATAAGAGCTCCCCCCATAGTGTATGCATTCCTCATGATATGAGTGAAATCAAGAGCATATATCCAACTACGAATAGATGGAGGGAGATCAAACTATATTGAGGTTCCAAAGATTTACAAGCAATGTCAAATTGAAGGATACTTTCACAAAGAAGCAACCAACCAAAGGATCCAAAAAAACGATTGACCAAAATCAGTATTTCGATAAGATCAACAAAGTGTTCTAGAAAATCAAGAGGGAACTCCCCAAAGTACATGCACAATGTTAGGTTTGAATTACTATATAATGTGCACAACATGGACTCATCACTCCCTTCTAGATAATTTTGAACACAAACAAGAGCAAGAGAATAGATTGGAAATGAAGCAAAGCAACTTGCAAACAAACAAAAGTTGAGCAGTTAATAACAAGAAGCGACAAATAAAGACTTACTTAACCGAAATAGATGGGTGTGACAAGGATTTTTTTTAGGAGACTAATAGGATGAAAAAAATCATCACATAGTCTTTCAATTATTGAGGCACATAGTGCATATCATGTCTTTCCCATACACACAAACCATCAAATGATAAAACACATAGGTCCACAAGCTTATTAAGATGCAAAAGGAATACCAAAAGAAAAGCAAAGCTTGTGCCTTATAGGAACCACCAAGGAATATAAAGCAATAAAACGTGGTCACTAAAGAAATAGAATATCAATTAAAGATGTAACTATTGCCGTGTGTATAAGTTTCTGAGTGGACACCAATCACAAAGATATATATCCACAAAGAAACATGCACACACAAAATAGGTACAAAGTTGAAGAACATTATATCCAAGAGAGGTTCATAAATATACCACTAAGATTTTTGCATGAAAGCAAAGCACTAAGCTTAGTTTAATATTAAGGGGATATGGATGAACAATCAATAAACTCATCAAAGCATCACAAATATCACAAGGGAAAAGTGATAGTTGGAATGCTTCGAGAAAGGTAACGCATATCACAAAAGATTCAAATGGTTTTTGAGAATTCATCAATATTGCATATGAGAGACTTCAAGTAGAAGTTGCTAGATTAATATACTTGGGATTGGTGAATCATGAATATGATTATAAATATCCCCTTAGTATGTAATCATCCCGGCGTACTCATAGTTGCAATAAAGATGCTTTTGATAACACATTTGCAAGAACCAAATGAAATGCAACAAAGGGAAATCATGCCAAGAAGCAACCTACACAAGGTTGAAAGCTAGAAATGTATCCATGAGATAGATACTTGTTACCGAGACGACATTGGTGATCAAGAGGATGCGAGTTTGATAATCATCGTAGCTTGACTCCTATAATACCATGGTGAGAACAGCTTCCTTATGAATGGAGCAAGAAACCAATGTATCTCCATTGTACCTAAAAACAAAATTCAAGTACAAAATGGTACCCAAACTCATTGTGTCCAAAGTAGTTAGAACAACTACAATACATAGGACAAACTCCACATAAATATGTGCATATTAATATGAATTTGAATTTCATGCACATCTTAGCCATTTAGGATTCGATGGAGTTTTATCCTATATATATATTGGATCAACGAAAGTAAGCATGCCAAATGATATAGATAGTAAATATGCATGCACAAAACTTTCAAGAACCAAAAGAAGATACAAATTGTACAAAGAACCAATTAAACCAAGAAGCCACTCACAAGAGTTAAAAGAAAGAGAATTGTCCAAATTATATCAAGACCCAAATCAACACATGATTGAGGAAACCAAATAGAGAAGATACAAAAAAACATAAAAGAATAAACAAACCCTATACACTTTTCATGATAGCACACAAAGTACCAAGACGAAAAATGTTCGTCTCCCAAAGAGACAAGCCATTGGGATAAAATACAAATTTAAAGACAACAAGTGTTCAAACGCATATAGGATAGTTCTTCCAAAAATAGTGCATTATTTATGATCTTGCATTTGAATACAAAATGCACACAATGGAATCATTACTCTGCATATATATTATTCAAACACTAGTCATGTTTAAATAAAATCAATTAGATGCAATACCAATTTAAATAACGGTGATCTACTCAATGTAGGATAGCTTCCCCAAGAATAGTGCAGCCCAAAGAAGTATGACTTTGAACATAAGTGCAGAAGTATGGGATCATTGCTTTTCTTAACTCAAGAAAGCATAAAACAAATTTTTAGTAGAGCAAGGAAGACACAAAGGAGTTTGAACCAAACAAATACCTTGGCAAGAAAGAAGGCAATTTTTTGAGCAATGGCCAAAGTAAATATGATCAATAAATTTACCACAAATTATTATAACTTGTCAAAGACAAGAGATGTATGGAGATATTTCTCGGTGGTAGATTGGTTCACAATCATATTCACAAAACATAAGCATGTGGTAAAAGATAGGAACAATAAAAAAACATGCTTAGGAAGAGATTCTTCAAGGCTTCAAATAAAACCCGAAAAGCAAGGAAACAAGAAACTCTCTAACAAACAAGATACCAAAGAAGAGAGGCACAAGATATTTTAAGAAAATATGGAACTTGTTTGAGAAACATGCCACTTAGGAACAAGATAACTAGAATATCAACTCTAGGTGGCAATACCTCACATGTTCACATTTTATAGGCTTGTAATATGCACATAGCTTATTACTCCCCCATAATGTGATAATCCATTGCAATAAATAAGAGGCAAAAATAAATCCAACTAGAGAAATTTAATGGACATTTAGAAATTGAATTTCTCATCAAAATGACATACCACATAGAGACTGGATAATATTGATATATCAACACTAAGTGGTATTCCTCATATACACACATTTTAGGATAGTAAAGTGCAAAGAATATTACTCCCCTAAAATGGGATAGTCCATTAATCTCCCAAAGAGCCAACTAAAATAAGAAACAATAATAAAGAAGGCTCAACACAAAGCACACAAGTACATGGAGTGCAAACCACAACAAACACACACTAGATTACTCAAGATAGGTAAGTTGTAAGCACACCACATACAAACATATGCTAGAAACAAAACTAACATATGCAAGGGAGCAAGAAACTTTCAATGTATATATGATTTAAATACAAGTTACCGGATGGATTAACATTGGGTAAGAGATATATATAATCCAAGTGACTTGGCTTGAGGAAATATAATTGATGAAGATCCCTTAATTCTTCGTGAGATATCCAAGTCTCAAAAGCCCTCCAACAACACCTATTGATCAAGTTTGAGCTTGTTGGTCCCCAACAAAGTTGGGTCCTAAGAGGTTAGTCACAATAGGTTTGGCAACCCAAATGGTTCTCTTCTTGACACCACTTGGAGTACCAACATACTTGGAAAACAAATTGCCCACATTATCCTTCCGAATGGAATAAACATCATAGACAAGTATGGGGTTGGATAATGTATCATTAGTGCATGAAGAAGAAAAGTGTCCCTTCTCACGACAAAGGTAGCAACATCGACTCTTCTCTTTCTTCTCAAAAGTCTTCTCAACAAGAGGAGCATTGGTTTGAGTCTTCTTAGGAGGTGGCCGTTGTTCAACTCGTGGTTGAGCATGAGATTGAACAAGAGGCTGCTTCCGTAGTTGCTTCTCACTAAGAGGCTTCTTATTCAAAGGGCAAGATCTAACATGGTGCCCTTCAATCTTGCACTTGAAGCAAATAATCTTGGCCGGATCTTTAACTTGTTCTTGGCCCTTCTTCTTGTCAACCATGGACTTGTTCTTTATATTGGATTTGAATCCAAGTCCACTCTTCTCATTTGGAAGTCTTCGCACTCTCAACATCTTGTCAAGGGTGGAACTCCCTTCATGACTCTTTTCCAAGTCTTTCTTCAAATAAGTGACTTGGGCCTCGAGCTCTTTATTTTCCTCTACATGGTTATAATCAACACAAGAGCTAGAGGAAGTTGAAAGTAAAGTATGGGAACCTATAGGGGGGTGAATAGGTGCTACGACCAATTTTAATTTTTCTTTTGATTTAGGCTTGACACAAAGGTAAATTCTCTATATAATGCGGCTATGGTGAATTTACCAATATGACAAGGATAATGATAAACACAATGCAAGCGATAAGTAAAGAGAGTGAGGGAACGAGGTCACCAAGGTGAAGCACACGGAGACGCGATGTATTTCCGAGTTCCTCCTTTTTAGGGGAGTACGTCTCGTTGGAGGGGTGTGAGCTCGCCACGAAGGCCTCACCCTATTCTCCGATGAACTCCGCCACAAAGGCCTAGTTCACCTTCCACTATTGAACCCCTTTGAGGCGGGGATCGAATCCTTTACAAACAACTTGGGGCACACATCCACAACCAAATTGGGGGCTCCCAACTCTTCTTGAATCACCAACAAGTATCAAGATTCCTAGGTTCTCCACAAGAGGAAACCCTAGGCTAGATCCCTCAAGCTAGAGTGGGGGATATGAAGAACGGCTCGGTGAAGATGTAGATCGGGGCCTTCTCCTTCAATCCTCCAAAGATATTCAAGATTGGGTGGAGGGATTGGGAGTTATGAGGGATTTGGTGAGTTCTTAAATGCTCATAAATGCTAAAGGGAAGAACTAGATCTTGAGGAAGAAGAGGAGGGGTATTTATAGCCCCTCCTCACAACTAGTCGTTGTGCAGGATTTTTGGACCGGAATATCCGGTCCAATTTGGGACCGGAATATCCGGTCCAATTTCGGACCGGAATATCCGGTCAGCTTCTCTCCACGAAATCCTGCTGACTTGAACCGGATTATCCGGTTGCCCCAGAATAATCCGGTTCAAATAATCCGGCTCGTTGCTGTGAGGCGCAGGCAACTGTACCAGATATTCCGGCTCCTCCGGAATAATCCGGTACGAATAATCCGGCTCACTGCTGTGAGCAAATCATCCAGTCCTTAGCCATTTTCGAGCAACATCACCAACAACCGGAATATCCGGTCCAAGATGAATAATCCGGATCAAATAATCCGGCTCATCTATGTGAGGAAACTGGTCCAGAATTTTCCAGACCGGAATATTCGGCTCCTCCGAATAATACGGTTCCAAATAATCCGGCTCATCTCTGTGAGGAAACTGGTCCAGAATTTTCCAGACCGGAATATCCGGCTCCTCCGAATAATCCGGTTGGGTTCTGTCTCAAAACTCTCAGGCCAAACTTCACCGACTTTTCGGTGATCGATGCCGATGATAAGTATAACACCTGCACGCTCGAACACCTCGATAAATAGTGTACTTAGTATTGTTAACTAACACACAAAACATCGGGAAAACGAAATGCACTTTCAATCTCCCCCTTTTTGGTGTTAGATGACAATACTAAGATTTGCAATAAAACCTTGACAAGAACATGTTTGAAACAAAATGGAAATTTCTCCCCCTATCTCTATGCATATCTTTGGTTTGCCTCAAATGCAAATAGATGCAATAATATACGGGGAGTAATTTCCAACAAGTAGCAAACATGCCAAAGTAACAATATCACAAATATGATGAGGATAAGATAGAAGTATATACCTTGTGCGAGGATAATATAACCAATCACAATCAATAGAAAATATCCTCGTCATATAAGATAGATAACCATATATCCAATAACATAGATAATCCATGATAATATCCAACATAACCAACAAAGTCTCACACATACTAACACACATAATTTTAAACGAGACAATAGTTTTAACACGAAAGCGAAGAAACTAAATGGACACAAGCTCTCAAGAAATTATAAAAGCAAACGCTTGTGCCCGAACCCATGCAAATCCCGTAGTCTAGAAGCTACTTCTCCCCCTTTGGCATCGAGACACCAAAAAGGAGAGAAATAACTAAACTAACGTCCCAAACACGGTCTAAGCATCAGAGTGCTAAGAAGACTCGCCAGCAGACGTCTCGGACTCTCCCTGTGCCTCATGCTCATAATCAGTGGCCTCGTCCTCATCCTCCTCATCATCATAAGCAGCTCCAGAGGTAGAAGCCTGAGTAACCCGGAGAGCCTCCTCAATGCGCTCCCAAGGAGTGCTATCCTCAGCAGACCAACCAGTGTAGGACTGAGCAGTACGAGGAGTAGGCAGATCACCAGTAGCACCACTCACGTGGTGAAGAATCTGACTCTGGGTGCACGCCATGGCAGTGTCTCTGCAATAGGCCCTATACTGCTCCTTGTGGATATCCACCTTCATGCAGAGCACATTTGAAAGTGCATTTCGTTTTCCCAGTGTTTTGTGTGTTAGTTAACAACACCGAAAAGTCGGTGAAGTTTGGCCTGAGATTTTTGGGACAGAACTCAACCGGATTATTCGGACCGGATTATTCATCCTGGACCGGATATTCCGGTTGCTGAGAAAGGAGCACAAAAATGGCTAAGGACTGAGAGTTTCGCATACTGGAGTCAACCGGATTATTCGGACCGGATTATTCATCCTGGACCGGATATTCCGGTTGCTGCGAAAAATGGCTAAGGACCGGAAGCTTGGAGCTACTGGAGTCAACCGGATTATTCGGACCGGATTATTCATCCTGGACCGGATATTCCGGTTGCTGCGAAAAATGGCTAAGGACTGGAAGCTTTGAGCTACTGGAGTCAACCGGATTATTTGTACCGGATATTTCATATCTATACCGGATATTCCGGTTGCAGTTGAAGAAGTGGAAAAATGGCTAAGGACTAGAAGATTTGCGTACTGGCATCTACCGGATTATTTGTACCGGATTATTTCAGATCAACCGGATAATCCGGTCCAGCACTGTAGATCTGCGTGGAGCAATCTGACCGGATATTCCGGTCCAAACTTGGACCGGATATTCCGGTACCTTTTTTCCTGCACAACGACTAGTTGTGAGGAGGGACTATAAATACCCCTCCTCTTCTTCCTCAAGATCTAGTTCTTCTCCTTAGCATTGATGAGCATTTAAGAACTGACCAAATCCCTCATAACTCCCAATCCCTCCACCCAATCTTGAAGATCTTTGGAGGATTGAAGGAGAAGGCCCCGATCTACATCTTCACCGACCCGTTCTTCATTTCCCCCTCTCTAGCTAGAGGGATCTTGCCTAGGGTTTCCTCTTGTGGAGAACCTAGGCATCTTGTTTCTTGTTGGTGATTCAAGAAGTGTTGGGAGCCCCCAATTAAGTTGTGGGTGTGTGCCCCAAGGTGTTTGTAAAGGATTTGATCCCCGCCTCAAAGGGGTTCTATAGTGGAAGGTGAACTAGGCCTTTGTGGCGAAGTTCATCGGAGAATAGGGTGAAGCCTTAGTGGCGTTGAGTAGGCCTTTGTGGCGAGCTCACACCCCTCCAACGAGACGTACTCCCCTAAAAAGGAGGAACTCGGAAATACATCGTGTCTCCGTGTGCTTCCATCGGTTACCTCGTTCCTCCCTCTCTTTACTTACTTGTACTTGTTGCATTGATTGCTTGTCTTGTCATATAGGTAAATTCATCACTAGTTGCACTATCTAGAGAATTTACCTTTCTTGTCAAGCCTAAATTTGAGAAAAATTAAAATTTTCCGTAGCACCTATTCACCCCCCCCCCCCCTCTAGGTGCCTATACTCTACTTTCAATTGGTATCAGAGCCTCGGCTCTTCTATCGGGCTTAACCGCCTAAGAGTTTGAGTATGGGAGATGATGTGGTTGACACTCCGTCCGATGTCATTGTGACCATGGATGATCTCAATGAATTGAGAACTTCATTGACCTCATCCATAGACACAAAATTTGATGAGTTGCGTCAATTCATGGCACAATTCCTCAAAGACAAAGGACCGGAGGTGGTCGACTCATCCCCTCTGGAAACGGAGGGTGCCAAGAAAGGGGTTGATGGTGAACCACTTAAAACTGCTTCCGCCGAACAATCCGCTAAGAAGGGTGCGAGTGGAAAGGAAGGATATCATGCCGTTGAAGGGCAATATTCTCCCGATCCTCCCATCCCTTTTCCTCATATAATTCCTAGGGGAGATCCACCTAAAATTGATGCATATTCTTTTCGTGAATGGCAATACTACATGGAGACTCACTTGAACTCTTCTTGTATAGATCTTTGGAGAATCACTCGTGATGGATACAAGCCATATGATCCCAAGAATCTCACAAGAAGAGAGGTTGTAGATTGCCAACTCAATTACACCGCTTTGTCCATCCTTCATCAAGCCGTGGGCCCCAATCACATGCCGCATCTTCAACACTTCTCCACCGCCAAAGAGACATGGGATGCACTTGTCCTCATGTTTGTTGGGAAAGAAAGCATGCAAAGAAATCGCTATGACACCTTGACCAATGAGGCCGAAGGATTTTTCATGCGTGATGGAGAAGATCACGTTGACATGTATCGCAGGCTCAAATCTCTTGCCACCGCTTTCTCTAATGCGGGTGCAACACATATTGATGATGCTTGGATCAAGAGGAAGTTCATAATTGCCGTGATGCCTTTTGAGGGCACGGATATGAAGAGCATTCAAGGGAGACATGATTTCTCCACCATGACCTCTACCCAAGTCATGCAAGAATTGAGCTCCTACAAAGTGCAAACCAAGAATGCTCTTGACAACCGTGCTAGGGCCATTGGGATGCATCAAGGAGCTTCCGTTGCTTTGAAGGCCAAGGTGTTGGCAAGAGAAGTTGAGAATGATGAAGATGGTGAAGAAGCATTGCCTCCATTGAAGGAACAAGAATATGATCCCGTCCTAAAGGATCTAATAGCTCTCACCGTGCAAAAGTTTTGGAACAATCCCCCAAAAGGCAAGAAGTTTGTTGAGGAGAAGACCAAGTCTCGTTATGGTAATGATGGGGCTCAAAAAGTGAGATCTTGCTTCAATTGCCAAGACAAGTACCATTTCATTGCGGAGTGCCCCTATGAGAATAGAGAGAACCATAGCGGCAAGCTCATCCGCAAGGACAAGTCCAAGGTTGAATACAAGAAACCTCATTTCAAGAAGAAACCTTTCAACAAGAAGACTCCTACCAAGTTTGTGCTCTTGACTCAAGAGGATTATGATTCCGGGAGTGATGAAGAAGAAGAAACCACAAGTGAAGTGGCCGCTCTAGCTATTGCTTCCACTCCATCTTCGTCATCTCTCTTTGAATCCCCCAATGAAAATATTCCTCAACGCGATGCCAAGTGCTTCATGGCTAAGGCCACGGAGGTATCATCTTCTCCTAACTCTAAGACCCCTAGTGAACTAGAACATATTGCTTGTCTTAGAGAAGAAGAGGAAAGAGCCTCCTTGGACCGTTTTATGTCTAACATGCAAGGGGAGACCAAGAAGTACTTTGAGCATCTCATGAGGCAATTGGGAGAGGCCCAAGAGGCCCTTGAGAAGAAAGGTGAGATTGAGAGAAGGGATGCGGATGAAATTGCATCTCTCTCAATGACTCTTGAAGAAGAGCATGATGGTAGAGTTTCTCTAGAGGATGAACTTGAAACTATTGAAACTACTCATAATGAACTTGTCTCTAAAATCATTAAGGAACGTGATCTTGCTATTGCTAAATATAGAAAGGCTAAAAAGGATAAAGTAGAGTTTGGGGTTGGTCATGGTAAACTAACCGAGGAGTTTGAAAAGCTAACCATTGCTCACAAAGCTTTGGAAAGCCAACACTCATCCCTCAAAGAGTTGCATGAACAACTTCAAACTCAACTTACTCAATCTAACCATCCTAGCACTTCTACTTCTTCTTGTGATCATGCAAATATTATTGAAGAAAATGCTAGGTTGAAGGATGAGCTAGCAAGGCTCAAGGGCAAAAGCACTCAAGTTGAAAAGGTGGTGCTTGCCACCCCACAAGTGGTTGCCCCAAGCACCAATGCGGTCATTTCTAGACCTCAAGTGAGTGATCCAAGGCAACAAGTGGGCAAGCAAGGTCTTGGCTATGTAGCCAAGAAAAGGAACAAGAAGAAGAAGAACAAGAAGAAGAACAAACATGGTGCTTCGGGTGGTATTGTCATGAGGGACAACACTACTCGTAGATCCTTCGCGGGAACTAACAACCCACACCATTTCTTATATGTTGATTATTATGGTGTTGTGCAAGCTAAATATGTTGGTCCTATTGAGGGTTTTATTGACTATACTATATGGGTTCCAAAGACCCTTGTTGCTAACATGAAGGGACCCAACTCGGGTCCTAACTCTAGTCAATGATCTCTTGCAGGACTATGCTTCCGGTGGGACTAAATGGATTCTTGATAGTGGATGCACTAATAATATGACCGGAAGAAAAGAACTTGTGACGGAGTTGCGACCAAATGACATCCAAGCAACCGTCACTTATGGGGACTCGTCCAAGTCTAAGGTATCCGGGTTTGGCAAGGTTGTGGTGGCTCCCGATATCACTATCGTGAACGTCATGCTTGTCGAATCCCTTGGTTACAATTTACTTTCCGTCCGCTCTCTTAGTAAGATGGGGTTCTCCGTCTTCTTTGATGGTGATATTGTGGTCCTTTTGAGGAGCAAGACTCTTGACGTCGCTCACGTGGGACATGTTGAAAATGAGTTGTATGTGGTAGACTTCTCTAAGTCAACCAACACTCAAGCAATGTGTCTTTTCGGGAAGGCGGACTTGGGATGGTTATGGCATCGCCGGCTATCCCATGTCAACATGAGAACTTTGCAAAGTCTTCACAAAAGTGGCCTTATTGTTGGACTAAAAGAAAATGTTTCCTTTGCCAAGGATCGCGTTTGTAGGTCGTGTGTTGAAGGGAAGATGCATGACATTGTGCACAAGGCCAAGACTATTATCTCATCAAAGAGGATCTTGGAGCTTCTCCATGTTGATCTCTTTGGTGCCGTGCCCGAGGCAAGTCTTGGCGGCAAGAAGTATTGCTTGGTGATTGTCTATGATTATTCAAGATACACTTGGGTTTACTTCTTCAAGTGCAAGAGTGAGACCCAACAAACCATCATCGACTTCTCCAACGAAGTGCAACGTCAACACAATGTGCAAATCATGGCTATTAGGAGTGATAATGGGTCGGAGTTCAAGAACTATACATTGAATGAATTTCTTAGTGAAGAAGGCATTCGTCACCAATACTCCGCCACTTACACTCCTCAACAAAATGGTGTTGCCGAAAGGAAGAATCGCACTCTCTTGGATATGGCAAGGACCATGTTGGCGGAGTACTCTTCTCCCCAATATTTATGGGCCGAGGCCGTATCCACCGCATGCCACTCCTCCAACCGCCTCTACATCCGCAAAGGCTTGAGCAAGACCCCATATGAGATCCTCACCGGCAACAAGCCCAACGTATCCTACTTCCGTGTATTCGGTTGTAAGTGCTTTTATTTGATCAAGGGTATTAGGTTGTCGAAATTTCAATCCAAAACTATTGAGGGTATTTTTGTTGGTTACGGTGCCGAATCCCACACTTATAGAGTCTATGACAAAGCCTCACGGATTGTCATAGAATCTTGTAGTGTGGTGTTCGAAGAAAATGACGGCTCCCAAGTGGCGCAATTTCATGTTTCAAATGTAGATGTTGAAATGCCTCAAGAAGCCATAGGAAGGATGGGTGTGGGATTCTTCCGCCCCATCGAGGGACACCTTATGGCTACTCGAGAAGGACTATGCTCTACCCAAGTGGAGCCCTCCTCTACATTTGAAGATCAAGCCAAGGAGCCAACTACTACACCTAACCGAGAACATATTCAAGACCCTCCTCTCATTGATCAAGTGACTCCGCAAGTCGTACCCACTCCTCTCACTAATGCGAGTCAAGATCAAGGCCAAGATCAATCATCCTCTTCATCCTCTTCTCAAGTTGAAGCTAGTATTGAAGATATTGTTGATGACGATATTGATGATCAAGGCCATGTTGGTCAAGTTGGGGACCCAAATGATCAAGATGATCAAGTGATTCCTCCTCGCAATAATGAGGAGATCGAAGCCCGTCGCATCAAAAGGATAAGAAGAGCTTTGAAGCAAATTGATTCCCAAGATGACAAGGTCTTGGAGGATGTTCAAGCTAGAAGATCCACTAGAAGGCAATTGGCTCATTTTTGTGAGCATCAAGCTCATATCTCTATGGTGGAGCCTAAGAAAGTGTATGAAGCTCTTGAGGACTCCGATTGGGTTGAAGCTATGCATGATGAGCTCAATAACTTTGAGTGCAACAAAGTTTGGAGATTGGTTGAGAAACCCAAGGATTGCCACAATGTTATTGGCACCAAGTGTATTTTCAAGAACAAGCAAGATGAGAATGGCATTGTCATTAGGAACAAGGCAAGATTGGTCGCTCAAGGTTACACCCAAGTTGAAGGCATTGACTTTGATGAAACCTATGCGCCCGTGGCTCGCCTTGAGTCCATCCGTATCCTCCTTGCTTATGCATCCTCACATAATTTCAAATTGCAACAAATGGATGTGAAAAGTGCTTTCTTGAATGGTCCACTAAAAGAGGAGGTATATGTTAAGCAACCTCCGGGGTTTGATAATCTCAACTTTCCCAACCACGTTTACAAACTTGACAAGGCTCTCTATGGTCTCAAACAAGCACCTCGTGCTTGGTATGAGCACCTTAGGGAGTTGTTAGATGATCGTGGTTTCGAAGTTGGGAAGATTGACCCCACTCTCTTCACCAAGAGAGTAAAGGGAGAGCTTTTCATATGCCAACTCTATGTGGACGATATCATCTTTGGCTCAACTAACCAAGCTTTCAATAATGAGTTCTCTAAGCTTATGACTGACAGGTTCGAGATGTCTATGATGGGTGAGCTTAAATTCTTCCTTGGCTTTGAGATCAAGCAATTGGCTCGTGGGACTTTCATTTCTCAAGCCAAGTATACCCAAGATATGATCAAGAGGTTTAACTTCCAAGATGCTAAGATCAAGACATCTCCTATGCAAGTCAAGTGTCATCTCTCTCGTAATCCAAAAGGGAGTAAGGATGTGGACCAAAAGCTTTATCGTTCTATGATTGATTCTTTGCTCTATCTTTGTGCATCTAGGCCCGATATCGTTTTGAGTGTAGGTGTGTGTGCAAGGTATCAAGCGGCTCCTAAGGATTGCCATCTAATGGCGGTTCATAGGATCTTTCGTTATTTGGTTCATACCTCAAGATTTGGTTTGTGGTACCCAAAGGGGGCACAATTTTCTCTCAATGGATATACGGATTCCGATTGGGCGGGTGATCAAGATGATAGGAAGTCAACTTCCGGGGCTTGCCAATTTCTTGGTAGGTCCCTTGTAAGTTGGTCCTCGAAGAAACAAAATTGCATTTCTCTCTCCACCGCCGAAGCCGAATATGTTGCCGCCGCAAGTGCATGCACCCAATTGCTATGGATGAGGCAAACTCTCAAGGAATATGGAGTTCATTTGGACAAAGTACCTCTTCTATGTGACAATGAAAGTGCTATCAAGATTGCATACAATCCGGTGCAACACACAAGGACGAAGCACATTGAGATTCGCCACCACTTCATCCGTGATCACGTGGCGAGAGGAGACATTGCACTCGGTTATGTGCCCACCAAGGACAATCTTGCGGATATTTTCACGAAGCCACTTGATGATGCAAGGTTCTTGTTCTTGAGGAATGAGCTAAATGTGATTGATTCAAGGAGCTTGACTTGACTATCTTGCGCACACCCCTATAGATGAAACGTGTTCGAGTTTAGATGTAGGCATGGACATAGGGGGAGTGTTATCCTAACACATTGGGTTCTCCCTCCCCCCATTATGCCCATAGCGAAAAATTCATTGTGATCTCTCTTTTTCTAATGTTGAATTGTGAGCTTCAATGTTGAGTTTTGGCAATGCCCCCAAGATATATCTTCGCGGTTGCATACCAAGAACTCTTACATGGTGGCTTCGGCCACCAACCTCTTCATTTCGAAGAGTTGGATCTTAGTTGGGTTTTTCTACTTGTCATTTCATTGCCTTTCGTGTGTTTTTCCCGTCTAAGTGGTTCTTCCTAGGAAAATCCCACTCAATTGGTATTTTAGTTGGTTGTTTCTTGCTCTTGAGAGGGATAAGTACTAGTCTCAGTTTGTTAAATCTATCCTAAGCCTTTCTCTCAAAAAGACTTTCTTTTCTAAGCACTAGTGTCGTCCGTTGAAAACGAGGAAATTTCGAATCAGGAGGCAGTCGAAATTTCCGGTTCAGTTTTGAACCGGAATATCCGGCTGTACCGGAATATCCGGTTCAAACTTGAACCGAAATATCCGGTTCGGCGAACTTCATAAAGCCTGGAGCCCGACGGGAAGAGGCAGTTCTTGCCCTTTTCCCGTCCGCTCCTCTCCACCAAATCGCCGCCGCCGTGATTCTTGGCCTCCCGGGTCGTTTCCTCCGCGAGATCTTGGAGCTTTGGCCCGGATCTTGTTCTCCTCGCGATTTGGAACGTTTCTACCCAAGCATTTTTCTCCATGGATCCCGGTAATGTTCAAATCTCTTGAATCTTGGTGCTATAACCTTACCTTCCATGGATTTGCGTTTTGTTGGCTATGCTTGGTAGATTTCGTTCCGGAGAGGACCCCCCCTACATGCTAGAAACCATAGACTAGATTACTTGTTTGCAATCCCTGTGGAAATCTGAGATTTAGATTGATTTTGTGCAGATCCGCAACTTACCGGAATATCCGGTCCACGACTGAACCGGAATATCCGGGTAACCGGAAGATCCGGTTCAGTTTTGAACCGGAATATCCGGCTATGTCCAGTACTGTTTTAGGACAGCCCCAAATTGATCTTTCCCAGATTTCTACCTCGATTGTTTCCTGGAATCTCCTCTATCGTTTCTATGCATGATTGTATCCGTTGTGTGACACTAGTGTACTCATCTTGTGCTATCCCCCTACTATCTTGTTTCACAGGTGGTGACCACGAACGGAGCGTTCCGAAGCACAAGAAGCAAGTTTCTACCCGGAACAAGAGGAAACCTCGGCTCAACTATAAGACCGACATTCCTACTCAGGATTTCAATGAGCTCAGAAAGCAGGATGCCTATCTTTCTCCGAGGGTTGCAAATATTGATTCTCGTTTCTGGAATCTGGAGCAGTCCTATATTTATGCTGACATCTATTGTGACTACCGCTATCCGTGCCGCCCTATGCATCCATTTGACCATGCCGCTCTCAAGGCCAAGGAGGAATTTGCTGATGCAGCCAGTGTTGTTGAGCGTTTCGGTCTGGTGAAGCTAATGGAGACTCAGTGCAACTACAACACGCAGCTTGTGATGCAGTTTATGTCCACCCTCGTGTTCTCCACTGTGGATATTGTGACCCATCTCAAGTGGATGTCTGAGGACACACCTTGTGAAGCATCTTTTGAGAGGTTTGCTCGGCGTCTTGGATACTCTTACAGCGAGCACCCTCCTCTTGGTCGCCGCGTCCATGAGGTTGATAGGCCGAGGAGGGAGGTGTCCATGGCTGAGCTATATGCCCCTGGTTTCACTGTTGGGGGACTTGAGGGACTTCTTCCACTTTATGATCAGCTGGTTCGTATCTTCAGAGCTTTCCTTGTGCCGAGTGGAGGTAACAACGATGCCCTCACCACTCCTCTGTGCAACCTTCTGATTCTGGCTAAGGAGTGTATGGAGGAAGAGGACCCGTCTGTCTCCTATACTGTGGATGTGATGGACGTCATCTTTCACGAGCTCTATGCTGCTATGATTGGTGGCTACACCATTCCCTATGCTCCCTATATCATGATGCTTATCAAGTATGAGATGAGGAAGGAGTACACCGAGTTACCCATGGTTGAGCACAAGGTCAGGAAGCTGTATGTCAAGAGGAAGCTGAAGACTGCGGCTGCTTCTCAGAGTGCTCCATTTGAGGGTGGTTCCTCTATGGGTGGTCCTTCTGGCTCTCAGTCTGCTCCCAGGGCGCCCGTGTCTGATATTACCACCTTGCGCAACGTCAGGAAGCTCTCCTGGTTTCAGCGCAACATGCTCTGCATGAAGGTGGACATTCACAAGGAACAGTACAGGGCGTATCGCAGGGACTCTGACTTGGCTAGCTCTCAGCGGCAGATTATCCATCACATGAGTGGTGGCACTGGTGATGTACCTGCTCCTATTGCTGCTCAGTCCTACTCTGCTTGGTCTGCTGGGGATTTCACTCCTTGGGAGAGCATTGAGGCGGCTCTCAGGTCTACTCAGGAGACTGCTACACGAGCTCATGATGCTGCTGCTGATGAGGAGGAGTCTGATGATGAGGAGGAGTCGGATGCTTAGACCGTGTCTGGGACGTTAGATTAGCTATTTCCCTCCTTTTTGGTGTCTCGATGCCAAAGGGGGAGAAGTAGCTATTATAGACTACGGGATTTGCATGGGTTCGGGCACAAGCATTTGCTTTTATCCTTCCTTTGAGAGCTTGTGTCCATTTTATCTTCATTTGTCGTGCTTGTGAACTTATGTCGTTTAAAACTATGTGTGCTATTATGTGTGTGACTATGTTGGTTATCTGGATATTATCATGGTTTATCTATTTATGGAGTGATGGTTATCTATCGTATATGTTGAGGAGATTATCTATGGTTGTGCTTGGTTATTCTTGGATATATCATTCTCGCACAAGGTATATACTTCTTTACACTCAACATATTGGTGATGTTGTCTCATTGTCATGTTTGCTACTTGTTGAAAATTTCTCCCTATACATCATTGCATCCATTTGCGTTTGAGGCAAACAAAAGACATGCATAGAGATAGGGGAGAGATTTCCATCTTGTTTCAAGCATGATTACTGACAAGGTTTATTGCAAATCTTAGTATTGTCATCTAACACCAAAAAGGGGGAGATTGAAAGTGCATTTCGTTTTCCCAGTGTTTTGTGTGTTAGTTAACAATACTAAGTACACTATTTATCGAGGTGTTTAGTGTGCAGGTGTTATACCTAACATCGGCATCGATCACCGAAAAGTCGGTGATGTTTGGCCTGAGAATTTTGGGACAGAACTCAACCGGATTATTCGGACCGGATTATTCATCCTGGACCGGATATTCCGGTTGCTGAGAAAGGAGCACAAAAATGGCTAAGGACTGAGAGTTTCGCATACTGGAGTCAACCGGATTATTCGGACCGGATTATTCATCCTGGACCGGATATTCCGGTTGCTGTGAAAAATGGCTAAGGACCGGAAGCTTGGAGCTACTGGAGTCAACCGGATTATTCGGACCGGATTATTCATCCTGGACCGGATATTCCGGTTGCTGCGAAAAATGGCTAAGGACTGGAAGCTTTGAGCTACTGGAGTCAACCGGATTATTTGTACCGGATATTTCATATCTATACCGGATATTCCGGTTGCAGTTGAAGAAGTGGAAAAATGGCTAAGGACTAGAAGATTTGCGTACTGGCATCTACCGGATTATTTGTACCGGATTATTTCAAATCAACCGGATAATCCGGTCCAGCACTGCAGATCTGCGTGGAGCAATCTAACCGGATATTCCGGTCCAAACTTGGACCGGATATTTCGGTACCTTTTTTCCTGCACAACGACTAGTTGTGAGGAGGGACTATAAATACCCCTCCTCTTCTTCCTCAAGATCTAGTTCTTCTCCTTAGCATTGATGAGCATTTAAGAACTCACCAAATCCCTCATAACTCCCAATCCCTCCACCCAATCTTGAAGATCTTTGGAGGATTGAAGGAGAAGGCCCCGATCTACATCTTCACCGACCCGTTCTTCATTTCCCCCTCTCTAGCTAGAGGGATCTTGCCTAGGGTTTCCTCTTGTGGAGAACCTAGGCATCTTGTTTCTTGTTGGTGATTCAAGAAGTGTTGGGAGCCCCCAATTAAGTTGTGGGTGTGTGCCCCAAGGTGTTTGTAAAGGATTTGATCCCCGCCTCAAAGGGGTTCTATAGTGGAAGGTGAACTAGGCCTTTGTGGCGAAGTTCATCGGAGAATAGGGTGAAGCCTTAGTGGCGTTGAGTAGGCCTTTGTGGCGAGCTCACACCCCTCCAACGAGACGTACTCCCCTAAAAAGGAGGAACTCGGAAATACATCGTGTCTCCGTGTGCTTCCATCGGTTACCTCGTTCCTTTCTCTTTACTTACTTGTACTTGTTGCATTGATTGCTTGTCTTGTCATATAGGTAAATTCATCACTAGTTGCACTATCTAGAGAATTTACCTTTCTTGTCAAGCCTAAATTTGAGAAAAATTAAAATTTGCCGTAGCACCTATTCACCCCCCCCCCCCTCTAGGTGCCTATACTCTACTTTCAACATTGCGCTGAAACCAGGAAAGCTTCCTGACATGGCGCATAGTGCTAGAGCCAGGAGTGGACGCAGGTTGAGACCTAGTAGTGGGACCTCCCATAGAGGAACCACCCTCAAAAGTAGCATCCTGAGCAGCAGGAGTAGTCTTCTTCTTCCTCTTGATGTACAGCTTCTTGACCTTGTGCTCAACCATAGGTAGCTCCTCATACTCCTTCCGCATCCCATGCTTGATGAGCATCATGATATGCGGTCCATAGGGAATGGTGTTTCCACCAATCATAGCAGTGTACAGCTCGTGATATATGATGTCCATAACATCCACAGAATAAGAAGCAGTCGGATCCTCATCAGCCATGCACTCCTTAGCCATCATCAGAAGGTTGCATAAAGGAGTGGTGAGAGCATCATTATTACCTCCACTTGGCACCAAGAAGGATTTGAAGATACGCACCAGCTGATCATAGAGGGGAAGAAGTCCCTTATTGCCTCCAACAGTGAATCCAGGTGCATATAACTCAGCCATATACCTCTCCCTCCGAGGTCTATCCACCTCATGCACACGGGGGTCAACAGGAGGATGAGGGTTGTAAGAGTACCCAAGGAGACGAGAAAATCTGGGAAAAGAAACCTCATAAGGAGTGGACTCAGCCATCCACTTGAGACAGCACACCTGTTCATTACTGAACACCAAAGTAGACATAAACTGCATGACGAGCTGGGTGTTGTAGTTGCACTGGGTCTCCATGAGCTTCACAAGCCCGAACCGCTCAACAATACTCGCGGCATCAGCAAACTCCTCTTTCTCCTTGAGAGCAGCAAAGTCAAAGGGGTGCATCACTCGGATAGGGTGAGGGAAGTCATAGTAGATATCAGCATAAATGTATGACTGCTCCAAGTTCCAGAACTGAGGATCACAATTAGCAACTCGAGGGGCGAGGTAGACATCCTTCTGCCTGAGCACAGAGAAATCCGGGACAGAGATGTCGGTCTTATAGTTGAGCCGAGCCTTCCTCTTGGGCTTAACAGAAACCTGCTTGGGGCGCTTGCTAGCACGCTTGTCAGAACCACCACCTATGAAACAAGACAATAGAAAGATAGCAATAGAGATGAGTGCACTAGTTTCAAGCAACGGATGAAACATGCATAAAAACAATAGAAAAGATTCCAGGTATTAATCTAAGTAGAAATCTAGCAAGGATTAATTTTGGGATGTTCTCAAACGGCACTGCACAGAGCCGGATATTCCGGTTCAAAACTGAACCGGATATTCCGGTTGACCCGAATATTCCGGTTCAATCGTGGACCGGATATTCCGGTAGTGCGAAAACAGCACAAAATCAATCTAGATCTAGACTTCAAAAGTAGATCGGTGACATGTGAATCTAGTCTATTGTATCTAGCATGCAAAGGGACCTCTAAGGAACAATTTCTACCAAGCATTGTCAACAAGAACAAAAATCCATGGAGTGGTATGGTAATAGTACCAAGATTCAACGAGATTGAACATTACCGGAATCCATGGACGAAGATGCTTGGATGGAAACGTTCCCAAGGACGAGGGGAACGAGATCTGGGCCAAGGCTTGAAGATCCCGCGGAGGAAACGGCCCGGGAGGCCAAGAATCAGTGCGGCGGCGTTTGGGGGTGGAGGAGAGGAGATGGGGAAGAAAGGGCACGAACTGCCTCTTCCCCGTCCGGCTCCAGTTTTTGTGATTTTCGCCGAACCGGATATTCCGGTTCAAGTTTGAACCGGATATTCCGGTACAACCGGATATTCTGGTCCAGAACTGGACCGGAAATTCCGGCTGTCTACTGATCCGAAATTTCGTCGTTTCAAAGGAATGACACAAGTGCTAGAAGAAAATGGCTTTTTGATAGAATGGCTTAGGATAGAAACACCAAACTGAAAGTAGTACTTATCCCTCTCAAATGCAAGAATCAAACAAACAAAAGACCAATTGAGTGAGATTTTCCTACGAACGAACACTTAGAAGGGAGAAACCAAGAAATGCAATGAAATATCAACTAAAACCCAACTAAGATCCAACTCTTCGAAATGAAGAGGTTGGTGGCCTAGGCCACCATGTAAGAGATCATGGTATGCAACCGCGAAGATGTATCTTGGGTGCATTGCCAATTCTCGACATTTGAAGCTCACAATTCAACATTAGAAAAAGAGAGATCACAATGAATATTTGCTATGGGTATAATGGGGGGGGAGGGAGAACCCAATGTGTTAGAATAACACTCCCCCTATGTCCATGCCTACACCTACACTTGAACATGTTTCATCTATAGGGGTGTGTGCAAGATCTTCAAGTCAAGATCCTTGAATCAATCACATTTAGTTCATTCCTCAAGAACAAGAATCTTGCATCATCAATTGGCTTTGTGAAAATATCCGCGAGATTGTCCTTGGTGGGCACATAAGATAGTGCAATATCCCCTCTTGCCACATGGCCACGGATGAAGTGGTGGCGAATCTCAATGTGCTTTGTTCTTGTATGTTGCACCGGATTCTATGCAATCTTGATGGCACTTTCATTGTCACACAAAAGAGGCACTTTATCCAAATGAACTCCATATTCCTTGAGAGTTTGCCTCATCCATAACAATTGAGTGCATGCACTTGCGGCGGCAACATACTCGGCTTCGGCGGTGGAGAGTGATATGCAATTTTGCTTCTTGGAGGACCCACTCACTAGGGACCTACCAAGAAATTGGCAAGCCCGGAAGTAGACTTCCTATCATCTTGATCAGCTCCCAATCGGAATACGTATAGCCATTGAGAGAAAATTGTGCCCCCTTTGGGTACCACAAACCAAATCTTGGGGTATGAACCAAATGACGGAAGATCCTATGGACCGCCACCAAGTGGCTATCCTTAGGGGCCGCTTGATACCTTGCACACACACCTACACTCAAAACGATATCGGGTCTAGATGCACAAAGATAGAGCAAAGAACCAATCATAGAACGATAAGCTTTCGATCCACATCCTTACTCCCCTTTGGATTACGTGATAGGTGGCACTTGACTTGCATAGGAGAGATCTTGATCTTTGCATCTTGGAAGTTAAACCTCTTGATCATGTCTTGGGTATACTTGGCTTGAGAAATGAAAGTCCCACAGGCCAATTGCTTGATCTCAAAGCCAAGGAATAATTTAAGCTCTCCCATCATAGACATCTCGAACATGTCAGTCATAAGCTTAGAGAACTCATTATTGAAAGTTTGGTTAGTTGATCCAAAGATAATATCGTCCACATAGAGTTGGCATATGAAAAGCTCTCCTTTTACTCTCTTGGTGAAGAGTGGGGTCGATCTTCCCAACTTCGAAACCACGGTCATCTAACAATTCTCTAAGGTGCTCGTACCAAGCACGAGGTGTTTGTTTGAGACCATAGAGATCTTTGTCAAGTTTTTAGACATGGTTAGGAAAGTTGAGATTCTCGAACCCGGGAGGTTGCTTCACATATACCTCCTCTTTGAGTGGACCATTCAAGAAAGCACTTTTCACATCCATTTGTTGCAACTTGAAATTGTGAGAAGAGGCATAAGCAAGGAGGATACGGATGGACTCAAGACGAGCCACGGGTGCGTAGGTTTCATCAAAGTCGATGCCTTCAACTTGAGTGTAGCCTTGAGCAACCAAGCGAGCCTTGTTCCTTATGACTATGCCATGCTCATCTTGTTTATTCTTGAAAATCCACTTCGTGCCAATAACATTGTGGCAATCCTTGGGCTTCTTAACCAATCTCCAAACCTTGTTGCGCTCAAAGTTATTGAGCTCATCATGCATTGCTTCAACCCAATCGGAGTCCTCAAGAGCTTCAAATACTTTCTTCGGTTCTACCATAGAGATATGAGCTTGATGCTCACAAAAGTTTGCCAATTGCTTTCTTGTGGATCTTCTAGTTTGAACATCCGCCAAGACCTTGTTGTCTTGGGCATCAATATGCTTCAACGCTCTTCTTATCCTTTTGATACAACGAGCTTTGATCTCCCCGTTATTGCGAGGAGGTATCACTTGATCATCTTGATCATTTTGGTCCCCATCTTGACCATCTCGGCCTTGATCATCATCATCATCAACAACAATATCTTCAACACTTGCTTCAACTTGAGGAGAGGATGAAGATGATGGTTGATCTTGTCCTTGGCCTTGACTCGCATTAGTGAGGAGTGGGTACGACTTGCGGAGTCACTTGGTCAATGAGAGGAGGGTCTTGAACATGTTCTTGGTTAGGTGTAATAGTTGGCTCCTTGGCTTGTTCTTCTAATGTAGAGTAGGGCTCCACTTGTGTAGAGCATAGTCCTTCTCGAGTCGCCATAAGGTGTCCCTCAATGGGGCGGAAAAATCCCACACCCATCCTTCCTATGGCTTCTTGAGGTATTTCAACATCTACATTAGAAACATGAAATTGCGCCACTTGGGAGCCATCATTTTCCTCGAAAACCACACTACAAGATTCTATGACAATCCGTAATGTCTTGTCATAGACTCTATAAGTGTGGGATTCGGCACCATAACCAACAAATATACCCTCAATGGTTTTGGATTGAAATTTAGACAACCTAACACCCTTGATCAAATAGAAGCACTTACAACCGAATACACGGAAGTAGGAGACGTTGGGCTTGTTGCCGGTGAGGATATCATATGGGGTCTTGTCCAAGCCTTTGCGGATGTAGAGGCGGTTGGAGGAGTGGCATGCGGTGGATAAAGCCTCGGCCCATAAATATTGGGGAGATGTGTACTCCGCCAACATGGTCCTAGCCATATCCAAGAGAGTTCGATTCTTCCTTTCGGCGACACCATTTTGTTGAGGAGTGTAAGTGGCGGAGTATTGATGACGAATGCCTTCTTCACTAAGGAATTCATTCAATGTATAGTTCTTGAACTCCGAACCATTATCACTCCTAATAGCCATGATTTGAACATTGTGTTGACGTTGCACTTGGTTGGCGAAGTCGATGATGGTTTGTTGAGTCTCACTCTTGCACTTGAAGAAATATACCCAAGTGTATCTTGAATAGTCATCGACAATCACCAAGCAATACTTCTTGCCTCCAAGACTTGCCTCGGGAACGGCACCAAAGAGATCACCATGGAGAAGCTCCAAGATACTCTTTGATGAAATAATAGTCTTGGATTTGTGCACCGTATCATGCATCTTTCCTTCAACACACAACCTACAAACGCGATCCTTTGAAAAAGAGACATTTTCTCTTAGTCCGACAATAAGGCCACCTTTGTGAAGACTTTGCAAAGTTCTCACGTTGACATGGGACAAGCGGCGATGCCACAACCATCCCACGTCCGCCTTCCCGAAAAGACACATTGCTTGAGAGTTTGTTGACTTTGAAAAGTCCACCACGAACAACTCATTTTCACAATGTCCCACGTGAGCGACGTCAAGAGTCTTGCTCCTCAAAAGGACCACAATATCACGATCGAAAAAGACAGAAAACCCATCTTTCCAAGAGAGCGGACGGAAAGTAAGTTGTAACCAAGGGATTCGACAAGCATGACGTTCACGATAGTGATATCGGGAGCCACCACAACCTTGCCAAACCCGGATACCTTAGACTTGGACGAGTCACCATAAGTGACGGTTGCTTGGATGTCATTTGGCCGTAACTCTGTCACTAGTTCTTTGCTTCCGGTCATATGATTAGTGCATCCACTATCAAGTATCCATTTAGTCCCACCGGAAGCATAGTCCTGCAAGAGATCATTGACTAGAGTTAGGACCCGAGATGGGTCCCTTCATGTTAGCAACAAGGGTCTTTGGAACCCAAATAGTATAGTCAATGAAACCCTCAATAGGACCAACATATTTAGCTTGCACAACACCATAATAATCAACATATAAGAAATGGTGTGGATTGTTAGTTCCCGCGGAGGTGCTACGAGTAGTGTTGTCCCTAATGACAATACCACCCGAAGCACCCTGTTGGTTCTTCTTCTTGTTGTTCTTCTTCTTCTTGTTCTTCTTCTTGGCTACATAGCCAAGACCTTGCTTTCCCACTTGTTGCCTTGGAGCACTCAATTGTGGTCTAGCAATGACCGCATTTGAGCTAGGGCAACCACTTGTGGGGTAGGTATCACTACCTTCTCAACTTGAGGGCCTTTGCCCTTGAGCCTTGCTAGCTCATCCTTCAACCTAGCATTTTCCTCAATAATATTTGCATGATTACAAGAAGAAGTAGAGGTGCTAGGATTGTTAGGTTGAGTAAGTTGAGTTTGAAGTTGTTCATGCAACTCTTTGAGGGATGAGTGTTGGCTTTCCAAAGCTTTGTGAGCATTGGTTAGCTTTTCAAACTCCTAGGTTAGTTTACCATGACCAACCCCAAACTCGACTTTATCCTTTTTAGCCTTTTTATATTTAGCAATGGCAAGATCACGTTCCTTAGTGATTTTAGAGACAAGTTCATTATGGGTTAATTCAATAGATTCAAGTTCATCCTCTAGAGAAATTCTACCATCATGCTCTTCTTCAAGAGTCATTGAGAGGGATGCAATTTCATCCGCATCCCTTCTCTCAACTTCACCTTTCTTCTCAAGGGCCTCTTGGGCCTCTCCCAATTTCCTCATGAGATGCTCAAAGTACTTCTTGGTCTCCCCTTGCATGTTAGACATAAAACGGTCCAAGGAGACCCTTTGATCTTCTTCTCTAAGACTAGCAATATGTTCTAGTTCACAAGGGGTCTTAGAGTTAGGAGAATA
Source organism: Alopecurus myosuroides (assembly GCA_028641055.1). Taxonomy (NCBI): domain Eukaryota; kingdom Viridiplantae; phylum Streptophyta; class Magnoliopsida; order Poales; family Poaceae; genus Alopecurus; species Alopecurus myosuroides. The sequence continues at coordinate 289,486,769 of CM054062.1, read as the reverse complement.
TGATACCTCCGTGGCCTTAGCCATTTAGCACTTAGCATTGCGTTGAGGAAGATTGTAATTGGGGGATTCAAAGAGGGATGAAGATGATGGAGTGGAAGCAATAGCTAGAGCGACCACTTCACTTGTGGTTTCTTCTTCTTCATCACTCCCGGAATCATACTCCTCTTGAGTCAAGAGCACAAACTTGGTGGGAGATTTCTTGTTGAATGGTTTATTCTTGAAATGAGGTTTCTTGTATTCAACCTTGGACTTTTCCTTGCGAATGAGCTTGCCACTATGGAGCTCTCTATTCTCGTAGGGGCACTCCGCAATGAAGTGATGCTTGTCTTGGCAATTGAAGCAAGATCTAACTTTTTGAGCCCCATCATTTCCTTAACGAGACTTGGTCTTCTCCTCAACAAATTTCTTGCCCTTGGGGGGATTGTTCCAAAACTTTTGAACGGTAGGAGCAATGAGATCCTTTAGAACGGGATCATAGTCTTGTTCCTTCAAAGGAGGCAATGCCTCTTGTCCATCTTCTTCATTCTCAACCTCTCTTGACAAAACCTTGGCCTTCAAAGAAATGGATGCTCCTTGGTGCATTCCAATGGCCCTAGCACAGTTGTCAAGAGCATTCTTGGTTTGCACCTTGTAGGAGCACAATTCTTGCATCATTTGAGTTGAGGTCATGGAGGAGAAATCATGTCTTCCTTGAATGCTCTTCAAGTCCGTGCCCTCAAATGGCATCACGGCAATCATGTACTTTCTCTTGATCCAAGCATCGTCAATATACTTTGCACCAGCACTAGAGAAGGCGGTGGCAAGAGTTTTGAGTCTTCGATACATGTCAACATGATCTTCTCCATCACGCATGAAAAATCCTTCGGCCTCATTGGTCAAGGTGTCATAGCGATTTCTTTGCATGCTCTCATTCCCAACGAACATGATGACTAGAGCATCCCATGTTTCTTTAGCGGTGGAAAAATGTTGAAGATGCGGCATGTGGTTGGGACCCACGGCTTGTTGAAGGATGGACAAGGCGGTGTAGTTTAGTTGGCAATCTACGGCTTCTCTTCTTGTGAGATTCTTGGGGTCAAATTGTTTGTATCCGTCACGAGTGACCCTCCAAAGATCTATACAAGAAGAATTCATGTGAGTCTCCATATAGTATTGCCATTCACGAAAAGAAAAAGCATCAATTTTAGGTGGATCTCCCCTAGGGATTATATGAGGATGAGGGACGAGGGGATCGGGAGAATATCGGACATCAACAGCGTTATATCCTTCCTCTCCACCCGCACCCTTCTTAGCGGATTGTTCGACGGAAGTAGTTTTAGATGGATCACCATCTACCCCTTTCTTGGCACCCTCCGGAGTAGTTTCCGGAAGAGATGATTCGACTACCTCCGGTCCTTTGGCTTTGAGGAGTTGTGCCATGAGTTGACGCAACTCATCAAATTTGTTGTCTATGGATGAGGTCAATGAAGTTCTCAAAGCATTGAGATCATCCATGGTCACATTGCCAACGGACGGAGCGTCAACCAAATCATCTCCCATACTTAAACTCTTAGGCCTCGTTTGGCGTAAGTGTTTCCAGGAGTCTCATAGTGTATTTTCCCGGCCCACTTCCGATACTCGCGAAACCACAATGAAGTCGTTTGGTAGGCTAGACTGTGCCGGGCTGACCCAGTGAAAACTCCACAATACACGTTGGGTCGGAGCGTTTCGGAAACGCTCCATCGCCCTTGCGTCTTAAGCGTTGCGGCACAGAAACATCCAATCCCATCCGATTTTAACTCACCCGACGCCCGCGACAGCAAACAACAAGGAATTAGGGAAGTGAGTGATTAGGAGAGGATTGAAAGGAGGGAAGCGGATTGGGTGATCGGTGTGCTTTCACCCAAAACACGGTGGATTATACTCGAAAATACACACTAATCCATGCCTGCCAAACAAGGCCTTAGGCGGTTAAGCCCGATAGAAGAGCCGAGGCTCTGATACTAATTGAAAGTAAAGTATGGGCACCTAGAGGGGGGGTGAATAGGTGCTACGACCAATTTTTCTTTTTCTTTTGATTTAGGCTTGACACAAAGGTAAATTCTCTAGATAATGCGGCTATGGTGAATTTACCTATATGACAAGGATAATGATAAACACAATGCAAGCGATAAGTAAAGAGAGTGAGGGAACGAGGTCACCAAGGTGAAGCACACGGAGACGCGATGTATTTCCGATTTCCTCCTTTTTAGGGGAGTACGTCTCGTTGGAGGGGTGTGAGCTCGCCACGAAGGCCTACTCAACGCCACGAAGGCCTCACCCTATTCTCCGATGAACTCCGCCACAAAGGCCTAGTTCACCTTCCACTATTGAACCCCTTTGAGGCGGGGATCGAATCCTTTACAAACAACTTGGGGCACACACCCACAACCAAATTGGGGGCTCCCAACTCTTCTTGAATCACCAACAAGTATCAATATGCCTAGGTTCTCTACAATAGGAAACCCTAGGCTAGATCCCTCAAGCTAGAGTGGGAAAAATGAAGAACGGCTCGGTGAAGATGTAGATCGGGGCCTTCTCCTTCAATCCTCCAAAGATCTTCAAGATTGGGTGGATGGATTGGGAGTTATGAGGGATTTGGTGAGTTCTTAAATGCTCATAAATGCTAAAGGGAAGAACTAGATCTTGAGGAAGAAGAGGAGGGGTATTTATAGCCCCTCCTCACAACTAGTCGTTGTGCAGGATTTTGGGACCGGAATCTCCGGTCAGCTTCTCTCCACGAAATCCTGCTGACTTGAACCGGATTATCCGGTTGCCCCAGAATAATCCGGTTCAAATAATCCGGCTCGTTGCTGTGAGGCGCAGGCAACTGTACCGGATATTCCGGCTCCTCCGGAATAATCCGGTACGAATAATCCGGCTCACTGCTGTGAGCAAATCTTCCAGTCCTTAGCCATTTTCGAGCAACATCACCAACAACCGGAATATCCGGTCCGAGATGAATATTCCGGATCAAATAATCCGGCTCATCTCTGTGAGAAAACTGGTCCAGAATTTTCAAGACCGGAATATCCGGCTCCTCCGAATAATCCGGTTCCAAATAATCCGGCTTATCTCTGTGAGGAAACTGGTCCAGAATTTTCCAGACCGGAATATCCGGCTCCTCCGAATAATCCGGTTCCAAATAATCCGGTTGGGTTCTGTCCCAAAACTCTCAGGCCAAACTTCATCGACTTTTTGGTGATCGATGCCGATGATAAGTATAACACCTGCACGCTCGAACACCTCGATAAATAGTGTACTTAGTATTGTTAACTAACACACTAAACATCGGGAAAACGAAATGCACTTTCAGAAGTAGATGCTTCATTGTTAGAGCAACAAGGCAAGGAAAGCAATTCATCACAAGATGTAGAAACATTATGAGAGGATGAATTACTAATACGAGCACAAGTCAATATAGCATTACTAGAAGATATTGTGCGAGTAACCACATGAGGCTCACAAGATGTTACCTTTGTAGTCATAGCCTCAAGAGCTAATTTTAGCTTGGTATGGGATGCTAGAAGATCCTCATGAGAGCTAGATAGCTTTTCATGACTTTTTTCCAATTTCTCACACTTGCTAGACATTAACTCAAGTTAAGCCCTTAGCTCAACATTCTCCTTCAAAATAGATGCTTCACAAGATGTGGAGTTAGTAGCACAAGCATCATTAGAAATAGAAGAAGACAACTTGGCAAGCTCATTATTCAACCTAGAGTTTTCCTCAATTAGATTAGCATTGCCAACAACAAATTCAACCTTTTCATTTTTAAGCAGTTTATATTTAGCATTAGTATGGTCACGTGCTTTAGTGAGATAGGCTATTTGTTCATTATAGAGCTCCTCGATAGATTAAAGTTTCTCCTCAAGAGTAACTCGGAGCTCAAACTCTTCCTCAAGAGACATAGTGAGGGATTCCTTTTCATCGGCATCACTTCTTTCAATCTCACCTTTCTTTTCAATGATTTTAGAGATATAATAAGCAAAAGCCAATATTTCACCCAAAGGAGTGATAGCTTTACTACCTTTAGGGAGATCAAGAAGAACCAACTCACTCTTCTCCATTAAAGAGACCTCATCCTCATACTCTCCACAAAATAAATCCTCATCCTCATTATCACAAGATGTAGTGGGTTCCAAAGGTGGATATACCTTTGAATCCTTAGCCATAAGGCACATATGAGAAATGGATAATGATGATGAAGATTGACTTGAAGTACCAATAAGGTCCACGTCTTGTTCCACCAAAATATGGGATTCCTCTACATTGTTAGCCACACAAGTACTAGAGGAAATGGAAGCATTGTTTTTATGAATACAAGACATAGGATGCATATCATCATGAGATTTAGTTAAACAACTATTACATGATAATCAAGGACTATCAACACTAGCATGTATGGAACTTTGAGTGCTAGAAGATATTAAGTCCAAAGATAGATAGTTTCAATGGGATAGAGATGAAGTATAGTCAATAGAAAATTCACTATCCATGATGCAATTTCTATCACCACTCACCATATCATTACCTTGTGACAAATCACATGTTGGTGGAGTGGAGAAAGATGTGAACTCATCACGGATGGAAGTGGATGAAGAACAATCATCCTCAATAATGTTGGACACATCATATATATCTTGAAGTTTTGTCCATAGCTCATGAGCGTTCCAAAAAGGCATGATTAAATCGATAACTACATCGCTCAAAACACACAAGAGACCATTAGATACAAGAGTATCAAGATAAGAGTTTTCCTCATCCTCTAAAGATAAATCTTGAGAATTATTTGGAGGAGGAAAATCCATATCTACAATTCTCTTAACATACTTTGGACCCATGTCCGTAACAAAATTAAGAATGCGAATTTTCCAAACATCATAGTTTCTACCATAGAATATAAAAGCGGGACCGTGCTCTATTTATCTAAACGACATCATACTCTCTAGGATGTAAATCCTAATAAGAGATACGAGGCTCTCATACCAATTGAACGGACAACGACGTCGCCTAGAGGGGGGGTGAATAGGCGATTAAAACATTTCTGGTTAAAGCTTGCTAAATGCGGAAATAAACTAGGTGTTTAAATTAACAAGCATACAATCTAAATATTCTAGGGTCAACTAGAAGCACCAACAACTTATGCTAAGCAAGACAAGTAACAAGGTGATAGCAAGATATATAACTTCAAGCGCGAAGGCTATCACAATGTAAATTGCATAAGAAAAAAAGCTCGGGTATAGAAATAACCGAGGCACACGGAGACGATGATGTATTCCCGAGTTCCTCCCAACGTCTCGTTGGAGGGGTGTGAGATCGCCACAAGAGGCCTACTCAACGCCACAAAGGCCTCACCCTATTCTCCGATGAACCCCGCCACAAAGGCCTAGTTCACCTTCCACTATTGGCAACCTTCAAACCCGAGGCACGCATCCACAACTTAATTGGAGGCTCTCGGTGTCACCACAATCTTGGGGCACACATCCACAACTCAATTGGAGGCTCCCAAGAACACCACAAGTCGTCTAGGGTCCAAGAACCAAGAGTAACAAGCTCACAAACTTTCAACTTCCACGAATCCTCATGGAGAGAGAAAACCGATGCAACCGATGCAAACGGCAAGAACACAAGTGCTCAAATCCTTCACTCTCGAATTCCAACAAAGCAACAAATGCTTATGGGGGAATAAGAGAGGAAGAACAATGGAGGAGAAACACCAAGAACTCCAAGATCAAGATCTACTAAGTTTCCCTCACTAAGAAGGAAGATGGATTGGTGGAAATGTAGATCTACATCTCCTCTAACTTCTCCCTCAAAGATATGAAAGAATCATAGGAGGGATTGGGAGAGGGGCGAGCTATCCAAGGTCAACAATGGTGGGGGAGAGGGAGAAAAACGTGCTTGGAGGCTTGGGGACCAATGAGGAAGAAGACCCCCTTAAATAGGTCCCCACAAAAACTAGCCGTTTTGTATGCAGAGTGAACAGGATATTCCGGTCCAAAACTGGACCAAATAATCCTGTCCGACAGGGATATTTGGTCTAAAATGAATAATCCGGTACCAATAATCCGGTTGGGTTTTGTCCCGCGTAGGCGACTAAACCGGATATTCCGGTCCCTCTAGAATAATCCAGTACAAATAATCCGGTTCACTTCTGTTAGATCTAACTCCAGTCCTTAGCCGTTTTCGGCTGAGAACTTCGGAGTGGAGGGACAGATGCCAACCGGATATTCCGGTTCAAACTTGAACGGGAATTTCCGCCCCCCCCCCCCGCAAGACTAACAAAAACAACAACACGAAAACTGCAATAACGTTTTCATCCGGACTCTGTTTTTGACGATCTTGGGCTCGTTGAAATAAACACAACAAGCACTACAATAATATGCAGAGAAACATCATTGTCCACCAATGGAAGATAAAACCAAATGGGGGAAGGTTTTGGCCTCTCAAAAAGGAACAACCGGTAAAACCTCCTACACAAAAACACACATAACTTTTGCGAATGAACTCCGAACAAGATAAATCCAATTGCATTGGAATGATAATAGCAAGGAGTATCCAAATAAAAGTATGGAGAAGTTACCACACATGGAAGGTGTGGGAACAAACTCAAATACGAATGGAATATTTTCACCACCGAAAACGCAACAAGTTTTTCTTACGAAATCCGTTTTCGAGAAACCAAGGCTTGTCATGAAGATCACGACAAGCACTAACACCCAAAGGAGACAAAAGCCAAATAAGAACCAAGAAAGCTGATATGCAAAGAATGCAAAGGTTTGAGCTCTCCATAACGATTCCATCAAGTTACTCACTTGAGAGCCCCTCTTGATAGTACGACTATCTATCCTATAACCTGATCTCCCAAAGACACGAGACCGGTAAAATAGAAAACCTATCAAGATTATACCTTTTCCTTGAGCATTCCACTTGAGATAGATGATGACGATCTTGACTCTCTCAAGTTGGATCTTCTTTCTTGATCGCGCTTGCTAGCACAAGATCCGCTTGATGAAGACTTGCAAGTTGCTTGTAACATCCAAGTATGAAAACATCCCTTAGTGGTTCAATTTCTTGTTGTTTTTATTTAAGCAATGCATCATATCATCATCCTCATATTTATTTATGTTTGCATTGTTTTCTTAATGAATCAAATCTTGTTTTCACACTTGTCTGTTACAATCTTTCAAATAAAGATTTGCAAATCCAACAACATCAATTGCTTCCAATTATTTTCATGTTGGATCAACTCTTAATTTGTTGCTTAATTCATCAATCACTTAATCAATTAATCAATTAATTTCAAATTATTTCCAAACTCAAACCATTTCTCAAATCTTTAATCATTTGAATCCATGAAATTCACCACTAAATTGAATTCATTAAATCACCTTCAAACCCTAAAGAAAACCCTATTGAAAATACCTTGATTTTCTACTATTAACTAATATTGGAAATCTCTTTTAAATTGGTTTAATTTTAAAAACAACAAGCAAACAATAAAGTTTTTGAAAACAAAAACTGCCAAAAGGTTTCTTTTCAACTAAGAAGTTCATCCTATTTTTATTCCAAAATTCTCTTTAAACAAAGCCTTTGTTTTGTTTCCTTTTGCTTAACTACAAAAAAAAACAGTAACAGAAATAAAAAATAAAAAAAACAGTGGGAGGAGAGGAGCCGCAGCAGCTAGCCCAGCCCGTTTTCCTTTGGCCCGTTAGCACCCCCAACGTCGCTGTCGTCCTCCTTCTGCCTGACGTCAGGTGTACGATCACGCCTCCATCGTTGATCCTCCACAGAACCACTCCGATGGCCGCCGTACAGCCTCCACCTACTCCATAAAACCACCGCGGCGCCCCCTCACGGCCACTCAACCCTAGAACTCTATCCCGGCGCCGCCAACTTCCTTTCCTCTCCCCCCAAGCCCCTGCTTTTCCCTCTGAAATCCACGCTCTGAACCCCGCCGCCACTCTCTGAAACCCGCCGCCGCTCGCCGTCTCCGGTGGCTCTCAGGGCGCGCTAGCCACGGGAATGGATACGCCTCGGTTCCACCTTCATCATCGACACCAGGGTGGAGCCTGAGGAGGTCCATAGGCTCGCCGCCGTCGCCGGGAACTCCGCCGCTGCTACTGCTGTTCTCGACCGAGATCATCTGCGTGCTCGTCGACTGCTCCTCCTCGCCTCCCTCGATGTGAGCGCCCCCGTTTCCCTCGCATCTCTCCCTCCCTCGCTCCCTGCTTGCACCGGCCACACCACCACCAGCAACCGCACACCGCCGCTGTCAACCATCGAGCCACCGCGTCTGTTTTTCCGATCAAGTTCATCGTCAGGTTCAGTTAGCGAACCAGTGTTGAAAATTCAGTTAACTCAGTACCAAAGATATCCTCCCGCGGCCCCTACTCCTGTCAAGAACGAGCGATTAACACAGTGGCAAGTGCCACCGCGTGCAGCCTGGAGGGCGCGGGGTCGATCCCCCCTCGGCGCACCGCGCACCCCCCTTTTTTTGCTGGATTTTCTCCCCTGGCCACGCGGGCTGCCACGTGCGCTGCCACGCTGGCTTGGACCCGCTGGTCAGTGGCAGCGGGTAGAGTCCCTCTAGGTAACAAAAGTAAACGCAAATCTGTTTAAAAATTCTATTTCTTTTAAGTGGGCAGAATAAACACCTAAATTGCAAATTCAATAACTTTTAATTTATGAACCCAATAAATACAAACTTGATGTCTATTCTGATCCAAATTTCATAATCTTTCCAAATATTCAACTTGTGTTCTGTTTTGAATTTTCAAAAATGCATTTAAATTTCAAATTTGAATAATTCAAATGCAAATTGAAATAATTCATAACTAATTCATACTGTTTTCAAATAATTCAAATAAAATATGTTTTTCACACCTTTTTGAATGCTCTATTCAAATATAAACTTTGTTTTCTGGTTTGAATAATTTAAATTGCCTAAACAATTTAAATCTTGTTTAATTCAATTAAAACTTGTTTAATATTGTTTAATTCATAACTAAATAATCCAAAGTCCAATTTCAAAATGTGAAACATGTAATCCAACTAAAATTTGATAAACTTTTCAAATATAAAATTTGTAAATTGTTTTGCACACTTTAACTTGATGATAACAACATTTACTTGTGTGCCATGTTTAAGTAACAAAGTTCCAAACTTAATAAATGCTTTCTAAATTGTTAACTATCATTCCAATTGCATTTAAATTGTTATGTTATTGTTATTCATCATGCATTCCTCATACTAAGTCACTTACACATGATGCTTAGTGATAGAACAATTAATTCAACTCTAAAGCATGGGCTTCCATATGCAACCTTTGCATATGGAATCCATTTAAACTTGTGTCTCATATCAACTAGTTTAGTTTGGTGCATCTATTAAACGTGACATGAATCATCCAATGTTTGTGCACCTATGCCATGTATTGATTGCCCATCTTCCTTCGTTGTTGTTTTTGGCTTCTTCTCGATTAGACGACGACTACGTTGGTACCGACGAGCCTTACGACACCACTACTCAGGACCTAGCCCAGTACGAGGCTGAGCTGCCAGGCAAGTTATCACTCACATGAATCATCGAGTTCCTTTCCACACTTGTTGTCGATACTATCCTTTTGTCTACTATTGCTAGCCCTATGTATCGTTGCTTGTTCTCCGAACCTATCACATGATTCCTGAGCCAATGATATTGCCTCACCTCCATACCTACAGCCTTTGCTTGTGCCTTAGTATTATCTAGCATGCTTAGGGTTGCTTTTACTCGAGTCTGTTGTCGGTTACTACTGTTACTATCTTATTATCTTGTACCGGGGCTCGTTGTTAATCAATCAATCCTGTTAATTGCTAATGGTAATAATAATTTGATGATAAGGCACCGGCAGGAGGCCCATGAGAGGTTTTGGAGCCTGCTAGTGTCGACCCTAATAGGAAAAGGGTCTTGTCTACTGATCCATGATGAGCGCACTACCCGCATTTGGGAAGCGAGTATGGGCGCCCCCCTCAACTTGACCTGATTCGCATCTCGTCCAAATCGCCTCATTTAGTTCGTGTTTTCCATTTGCCGCATGCATGTTTTTGCGAGCCCAGCGCAGGGTGGAACTTTCGTAGTCGGCATATAGGGGGACACGGTCTTAGAGTGCTATGATGGTCCATTTTCTTCTGGGCTTTATTAGCCGTGCGCCCAAGGTTCTTTGGGCTTGATGCGAAGAATGGTTGGTTGTGTTGAGTGCCCCGCTTGGTGGGAGGCATCCCATCTGGCGGGATATTCATGAGTGTACGGCCAAATTGGTGCAACCCTGCAGGGATAATCTTCTCGAGAAGCCGTGTTTTCCGCGGTTATGGATTACTTGGTGAAAGTACTGGCTAACAAGTACTCAGGACAACTTCAACATAATGATCAATCATGTTTCACCCAATGATTAATAATTTGACTAGTAATAGGTTATTCACACAAATAACTTGATTCATCTTAATCCACCTGTGTGAGTTATCCTCGGGTTGCTTCTTTGGATAAGGGGCGAGATCCAGGATGGGTTTGGTTGACGTTATCTTTCAGTTGGTTACAATCCTCGATCTTATCTTTTCTGTTAGCCGGAACTTGTAGTTATCTTCTGTAGTTGTTTAGAGCAGCCAGCAGCAACTTTCATATCACCCTTTCTTCCGTTGATCCCAAGCATCAATGCTTGTGTTGACGGGTAACTCTTTGATGAACTGTGAGTCTTGCTCGCCAGTACTTGGATGTACTGACCCCGTCGGGGCTGTGGTTTACGCAGAGTACGACTACGACTACGATGCTTCTCAGGACGGCTACTTCGTGGAGTTCGACGACGCTGCAGACGAGTAGTTAGCTGGACCTCGGGCAGGATCCAGAACCTACGTGGATGGGCTTCGCTTTTCTTTATTTTCTCCGGCTTCTTAAGCCATGGATTTGTCTGTACTCAGACCCCTTTGATTGCTTCCGCTGTTGTAATGGATGATATGTTGGGACGTGTGTCCTCTGGATGACTGTATTCGATATTTCTGCCTTAGTGAAGGCCAGTTGCACTTATTTCATTCCTTTGTGTCTTAGAGACAGTTTGTGTTATCATTTCGTTCAAAGCTGTTGACGTACAGTGCGTGTTTGAATATGAAGTACGTCGGCAGTAGTGCCTTAGGTTCCTAGCGGATAGTTTACTTCGACGGTGGAAGCAGGGCTTGTGTTGTCGCGCATAAGCGCAGGCCTACCAGGAAGCTGGGACGTGGGAGCAGTTATGCCCCATAATCCAAGCACCTGACTTCCAGTTCGTGCGATGAGTATCCTCTAGAAACCTTGGGTGCGACAAATGGTATCAGAGCCTGTCTGCCTGTAGGATCCCTTTTTACTAGTCGCAGTTGAGTCTAGAAACTATTTTGTAGCTATATAGGAAAAATGAAACGTGAGAGTAGGAATTCTGCCATTTTTCTTCTTTCCCCACCCACCCACCCTTTTCTGGTAAGGAAGAGCAACGTTGTTTTCTGTTCTCACCTAAATTTTCAAGTTAGGATTTCACGTGTTTTGGGTTATCTGTAGTACCTCAGGACTTTTGGTCTCGTTTTCCCGATGTTGCTTCGATATCATGTTCTTTTCAACATCATTATCGTCCGTTGAACCTTGTTGTTGTTTTCCACATCCTTTTTCATCTACCGGAGTCTAATCAAAACCTTCCAAATCATCTGCAGATGGGTCTCAGCTACTACCCGCAGGTGGTTCGCATGACTCGCTGTGAGAGCACCGTCGGTTTTCCGGAGTTGCTGAGAGACATGGTTACCTATCTGGGGTTCCGTTGGGCACCAGAGTACCAGGTCTACGAGCACCAGCGAGAGTTTGACCAGACTTGCTACCGGGCTATCGTCTACATTCTGTCGGATGATGGCAGGAGCATTGCACACCAGTACGAGGCAGTAGGGTCCACAGTGGATATGGCAGTGCAGCAGGCAGCGTACGTGAGTCTCACCGTCCTCCGTGCTGACTACTGGGGGTTTGATAAGTCCAGTTTTCGTCACATCCCCCGTGGTTACATCACGGCAGCGGGAGTTCACTTCACTGTCCACCGCGACCTGGATACCTACGAGACTGATAGCTCCAGGCTCCAGACCACTGCCCAGTTCGCTAGTCACAGTGACGTCGTTGCTTCCGCACTTTCTCAGGAGTTAGCCTCAGTCAGGGAGCAGCTCCACCTTGCTCTCACTCGTCTGGCGACGTACACCACAGACTTTGTTGGAGACGAGCGCTTCGCACGTATCGTTCAGCCAGCTGGTCTTCCGTTGCCAGATGCTGGAGGTTACGAGCCGATCAGAGGCCCACTTCTCGACCTCGGAGCTGGTTACACAGGGATTCCCCGCTATGGAGCACAGGGAGAGGACGCTTTCTACTTCACCACACCGAGAGTTGCTCTCAGAGCAGTTCCTATCTACATGGATCGTCGTGATACCTACTTCCGTGGGGTTCCTCCTCACCGTATCTCTCGTCGTACTACTCACCGCCGTCCTGCGTGATGAGCATGGGAGTACCGTTGTATCCATTACTAGCTGTGTCTAGTTTATCCTTTCGTTTTCGAACCATGTATTGGTCTGTTGGATATTCTGATGTATTTGAACATGTGATGATGTACCTGTTGGTTATCTATTCATGCGTCGAAATAATCTATCTTTCGGTTACCAAGTCTATCCTTTTCTGTTGTTGTGCTAAAAGGAATTTCTGTTCAGGATGCCTCCAACCAGGAACAACCCGCCTCCGCCACCACCAATGGGGGAACTGTTGGCTCAGATGACCCAAGTGGTGACACAGATGGCCCAGATCCAGGCTAACCAGCAACACAACCAGAATGCTCCAAGGGTCACCATCAAGGACTTCCTCAGCTTGGGCCCAAAAGCTTTCGTGGCAACACGTGAGCCCCTGGATGCTGATGACTGGATCCGTGACGTAGCAAGAGCTCTGGAGATAGCTCATGTTGCTGAAGAGGATAAGGTCAAGTACGCCACCTACCTACTGAAGGGTCAGGCAGCTACTTGGTGGGAGAACTACCAGACCATGAGAGCTGGCTTTCCTATCAACTGGGGATGTTTCAAGGATGTCTTCCTGAAGCACCACATCCCGGATGGTCTCATGGAAAAGATGCGTGAGGAATTCTGCTCTCTCAGACAGGGCAAGCTGGACGTTCTCGGCTACCAGAACGAGTTCAATCGTCTTGCTCGGTACGCTGGTGACGAAGTGTCCACCGAAGCCAAGAAGATGGCAAGGTTCCGCCGAGGTTTTAACCCGGAACTGAAGTACGCTCTCACAAACATCAAGTGCAAGGACTTCGTGGAGCTCGTGAACACCGCGCTCAATGAGGAGAATGGGCGCAAGGCGTTCAAAGAGTCGCGCAAGCACTCGCGTGAGGGTGGTTCCTCCTCCAACATGACCACCCCTCCGCAGAAGCGCCGCATCTGGGTGCCAAATGGTGCTGTCACTCGGGCTCCAAATGCCCAAGCTTCTCCAGGCTTTGGTCCCCGCCCACCCAACCCATCTCAGATGCAGGGTCAGAGGTTCCCGATGGGGCAGCCAAGGCCAGGTTCTTCTCGTGTCGTCACTTGCTACAAGTGCAAGGAGACTGGACATTATGCTGATAAGTGCACTCAGAAGCAGCTACCCCTACCTCCTCGCCCCAACACCAACCAGGCTATGGTTCGTGCTCCCCCGGCTAAAGCCTTCAACTCCAACAATAGGCCTGTCGGGAGGAACGCGAGGGTGAACCATATCAAGGCCGACAAAGCCGAGGAAGCTGCTGACGTCGTTCTCGGTATATTACCCGTAAACTCTATTCCAGCTAAAGTGTTGTTTGATACTGGAGCATCGCATTCGTTTGTGTCAAAGATCTTTGCTACAACGTACAATTTAGCTCTGGTTCCGCTAAGCAATCAAATCTATGTGCACTCTCCGGGAAATAAAATGATTACTTCCAAGATAAGCATGGACAATCAGATCCTAATTGGAGGTTGTGTATTCCTTGCTTCACTCATGTTGCTGGGAAATTCTGACATTGATGTCATTCTGGGTATGGATTGGTTGAAGACCCACAAAGCTAAAATTGACTGTGCTCAAAAGTCAATAACTCTCTCCCACACTTCAGGCCAGATAGTCTATTCTCCATATGGATCAAGTTCTGTTCAGCTGTTCAACCTCGATGCCAAACCCCTGCCTGCAATTGAAAATGTTCCGGTGGTTTGTGAATTCCCTGACGTCTTTCCAGAAGAGTTGCCAGGGATGCCCCCGGATAGAGCAGTTGAGTTCGTGATCGAGCTTGAGCCAGGTACTGCTCCAATCTCTAAGCATCCATACAAGATAGCTCCTCCTGAACTGAAATTGTTGAAGGAGCAAATCGATATGTATATGGACAAAGGTTTCATTCAGCCTAGTTCCTCCGCTTGGGGTTGCCCAACTCTGTTTGTTGCCAAGAAGGATCAAACAAAAAGACTCGTGGTTGACTATCGTCCTCTCAACGAGAAAACCATCAAGAACAAGTATCCACTTCCTCGTATCGATGATCTTTTTGATCAACTTGCTGGAGCCTCAATATTCTCAAAGTTGGACTTGAGGATGGGGTACCATCAGATAAAGATCAGAAAGGAAGATATTCCTAAGACAGCTTTCACCACTCGTTACGGTCTATAGGAATACACCGTCATGTCCTTTGGTCTCACCAATGCACCGGCAACGTTCTCAAGACTCATGAATTCTGTCTTCCATGAATACCTCGACAAGTTCGTTGTGGTATATCTTGATGACATTCTAGTCTACTCAAAATCCGAGGAAGAGCATGGAGAACACCTTCGTCTCACTCTCATGAAACTTCGCGAGCATCGTCTGTATGCCAAGTTTTCCAAATGTGAGTTCTGGATTCCAGAAGTTGCATATCTTGGTCATATCATCTCTGCCAAAGGCATTGCCATTGATCCTGAAAAGGTTAAGGCAATTGTTGACTGGAAACCCCCTAAGACGGTGAAACAAGTTAGAAGCTTTCTTGGCTTGGCTAGCTATTGCCGTCGTTTCGTCCAAAACTTTTCCAAGATTGCTAAACCTCTCACTGATCTCACAAAGAAGGACAAAAAGTTCGTTTGGACTCCACAATGTGATGAGAGTTTCAACCTCCTGAAGACTAAACTCACTTCCACACCTGTTCTAGTTGGCCCCGACACCACCAAACCTTTCCAGATATTCTGTGATGCATCTCTCCAAGGACTAGGAGCAGTTCTTATGCAAGAACGTCAAGTTGTGGCTTATGCTTCACGTCAGTTGAACCAACATGAGCAAAACTATCCCACTCATGATCTTGAACTTGCAGCAGTTGTGTTTGCCCTCAAGAAATGGAGACAATACTTGTTGGGTAACAAAACTGAAATCTTTTCCGATCATAAGAGTCTGAAATACATCTTCACTCAGCCAGATCTGAACCTCAGGCAAAGGAGATGGATTGAGAAGATTAAAGACTTTGATCTCACCATTTCTTACACTCCAGGCAAGGCTAATGTTATGGCCGATACTCTCAGTCGCAAATCCTATTGCAATAATCTCATGATCATGGAAAGCCAACCTCCACTTCATGAAGAATTCCAGAAGCTGAACCTTGGTCTTGTTCCTGAAGGATACCTTGCTAGCTTGACAGCCAGTCCAACTCTCGAGGACAAGATTCGTTCTGAACAACTTCGTGATAATGAAATCAAGAAGATTGTGGATCACATCAAGGAGGGCAATGATAAATTCAAGTCCTTCTCAATTGATGACAAGGGAACTGTGTTCTTCGAAGGACGCATTGCAGTTCCTCAGATTCAAAGTCTCAAGGATATCATTCTCAAGGAGGCTCATGAAACTCCTCTATCCATTCACCCTGGAAGTACAAAGATGTACCAGGATCTCAAGACTCTGTATTGGTGGTCTGGCATGAAACGTGAAATTGCTCAATACGTTTCTGAATGCGACGTTTGTCAACGTGTTAAGGCAGTCCATCAGAAGACAGCAGGTCTACTCCAACCTCTGAAAATTCCTGAGTGGAAGTGGGACATGATTGAAATGGACTTCGTTACTGGGTTTCCAAAGTCCAAAAAGGGCAACGATGAAATCTTCGTTGTTATTGATCGTCTCACTAAGGTTGCTCACTTCTATGATGTAAAGGAAACTATCTCAGCTAGCCAGTTAGCAGAGCTCTACACAGCAAAGGTTGTTCCTCTTCATGGTGTTCCATTGGAAATAAGCTCAGACCGTGGAAGTATTTTCACTTCTCATTTCTGGAAGAGCTTTCAAGAAGCATTGGGCACCAAACTTCTGTTCAGCACAGCTTATCACCCTCAGTCTCAGGGACAAGTCGAAAGAGTCAATCAGATTCTCGAAGATATGCTCAGAGCATGTGGTCTCTCCTTTGGCATGAAATGGGAGGATTGCCTTCCATATGCTGAATTCTCCTACAACAACAGCTACCAGGCAAGCCTAGGCATGGCACCGTTTGAGGCACTGTATGGTCGCAGATGCAGGAGTCCAATCAATTGGTCTGGAGCTGGTGAACGTTCACTTTTAGGCCCTGACATTGTTAAGGAAGCCGAGGAGAAAGTTCGTATCATTCGTGACAATCTCAGGATTGCTCAGCCTCGACAGAAGAGCTATTATGATAGCAAGCACAGGGATATGGTCTATGCACCTGGTGATAAGGCATATCTCCGTGTAACTCCCCTCAGAGGCACTCATCGTTTTGGTGTGAAAGGAAAGCTTGCACCAAGATACATTGGCCCTTTCAACATCCTATCAAGACGTGCAGAGAATGCTTATCGTCTTGAACTTCCAGAAAAACTATCCAAAGTGCACGATGTGTTCCACGTGTCACAACTCAAGAAGTGTTTCAAAGATCCAGATCGTGCAGTTGATCATGATTCTATCGAACTGCAAGATGATCTATCTTATGAGGAGCACCCTATTCGTATTCTCGATGAGACCGAGCGTAAGACTCGCAACAAGAGCACCAAGTTCTTGAAAGTCCAATGGTCGCATCATTCTGATAAAGAGGCAACATGGGAGACCGAAGAGGATCTTCGCAAGAAGTATCCGGACCTGTTCATTTCTCAGTAGGGAATCTCGGGGCGCGATTCCTTCAAGGGGGGGCGTTTTGTAACATCCAAGTATGAAAACATCCCTTAGTGGTTCAATTTCTTGTTGTTTTTATTTAAGCAATGCATCATATCATCATCCTCATATTTATTTATGTTTGCATTGTTTTCTTAATGAATCAAATCTTGTTTTCACACTTGTCTGTTACAATCTTTCAAATAAAGATTTGCAAATCCAACAACATCAATTGCTTCCAATTATTTTCATGTTGGATCAACTCTTAATTTGTTGCTTAATTCATCAATCACTTAATCAATTAATCAATTAATTTCAAATTATTTCCAAACTCAAACCATTTCTCAAATCTTTAATCATTTGAATCCATGAAATTCACCACTAAATTGAATTCATTAAATCACCTTCAAACCCTAAAGAAAACCCTATTGAAAATACCTTGATTTTCTACTATTAACTAATATTGGAAATCTCTTTTAAATTGGTTTAATTTTAAAAACAACAAGCAAACAATAAAGTTTTTGAAAACAAAAACTGCCAAAAGGTTTCTTTTCAACTAAGAAGTTCATCCTATTTTTATTCCAAAATTCTCTTTAAACAAAGCCTTTGTTTTGTTTCCTTTTGCTTAACTACAAAAAAAAAACAGTAACAGAAATAAAAAATAAAAAACAGTGGGAGGAGAGGAGCCGCAGCAGCTAGCCCAGCCCGTTTTCCTTTGGCCCGTTAGCACCCCCAACGTCGCTGTCGTCCTCCTTCTGCCTGACGTCAGGTGTACGATCACGCCTCC
The DNA here is from genome assembly GCA_028641055.1 of Alopecurus myosuroides. NCBI lineage: Eukaryota > Viridiplantae > Streptophyta > Magnoliopsida > Poales > Poaceae > Alopecurus > Alopecurus myosuroides. The sequence continues at coordinate 289,468,846 of CM054062.1, read as the reverse complement.
ATCGTTGATCCTCCACAGAACCACTCCGATGGCCGCCGTACAGCCTCCACCTACTCCATAAAACCACCGCGGCGCCCCCTCACGGCCACTCAACCCTAGAACTCTATCCCGGCGCCGCCAACTTCCTTTCCTCTCCCCCCAAGCCCCTGCTTTTCCCTCTGAAATCCACGCTCTGAACCCCGCCGCCACTCTCTGAAACCCGCCGCCGCTCGCCGTCTCCGGTGGCTCTCAGGGCGCGCTAGCCACGGGAATGGATACGCCTCGGTTCCACCTTCATCATCGACACCAGGGTGGAGCCTGAGGAGGTCCATAGGCTCGCCGCCGTCGCCGGGAACTCCGCCGCTGCTACTGCTGTTCTCGACCGAGATCATCTGCGTGCTCGTCGACTGCTCCTCCTCGCCTCCCTCGATGTGAGCGCCCCCGTTTCCCTCGCATCTCTCCCTCCCTCGCTCCCTGCTTGCACCGGCCACACCACCACCAGCAACCGCACACCGCCGCTGTCAACCATCGAGCCACCGCGTCTGTTTTTCCGATCAAGTTCATCGTCAGGTTCAGTTAGCGAACCAGTGTTGAAAATTCAGTTAACTCAGTACCAAAGATATCCTCCCGCGGCCCCTACTCCTGTCACGAACGAGCGATTAACACAGTGGCAAGTGCCACCGCGTGCAGCCTGGAGGGCGCGGGGTCGATCCCCCCTCGGCGCACCGCGCACCCCCCTTTTTTGCTGGATTTTCTCCCCTGGCCACGCGGGCTGCCACGTGCGCTGCCACGCTGGCTTGGACCCGCTGGTCAGTGGCAGCGGGTAGAGTCCCTCTAGGTAACAAAAGTAAACGCAAATCTGTTTAAAAATTCTATTTCTTTTAAGTGGGCAGAATAAACACCTAAATTGCAAATTCAATAACTTTTAATTTATGAACCCAATAAATACAAACTTGATGTCTATTCTGATCCAAATTTCATAATCTTTCCAAATATTCAACTTGTGTTCTGTTTTGAATTTTCAAAAATGCATTTAAATTTCAAATTTGAATAATTCAAATGCAAATTGAAATAATTCATAACTAATTCATACTGTTTTCAAATAATTCAAATAAAATATGTTTTTCACACCTTTTTGAATGCTCTATTCAAATATAAACTTTGTTTTTTGGTTTGAATAATTTAAATTTCCTAAACAATTTAAATCTTGTTTAATTCAATTAAAACTTGTTTAATATTGTTTAATTCATAACTAAATAATCCAAAGTCCAATTTCAAAATGTGAAACATGTAATCCAACTAAAATTTGATAAACTTTTCAAATATAAAATTTGTAAATTGTTTTGCACACTTTAACTTGATGATAACAACATTTACTTGTGTGCCATGTTTAAGTAACAAAGTTCCAAACTTAATAAATGCTTTCTAAATTGTTAACTATCATTCCAATTGCATTTAAATTGTTATGTTATTGTTATTCATCATGCATGCCTCATACTAAGTCACTTACACATGATGCTTAGTGATAGAACAATTAATTCAACTCTAAAGCATGGGCTTCCATATGCAACCTTTGCATATGGAATCCATTTAAACTTGTGTCTCATATCAACTAGTTTAGTTTGGTGCATCTATTAAACGTGACATGCATCATCCAATGTTTGTGCACCTATGCCATGTATTGATTGCCCATCTTCCTTCGTTGTTGTTTTTGGCTTCTTCTCGATTAGACGACGACTACGTTGGTACCGACGAGCCTTACGACACCACTACTCAGGACCTAGCCCAGTACGAGGCTGAGCTGCCAGGCAAGTTATCACTCACATGAATCATCGAGTTCCTTTCCACACTTGTTGTCGATACTATCCTTTTGTCTACTATTGCTAGCCCTATGTATCGTTGCTTGTTCTCCGAACCTATCACATGATTCCTGAGCCAATGATATTGCCTCACCTCCATACCTACAGCCTTTGCTTGTGCCTTAGTATTATCTAGCATGCTTAGGGTTGCTTTTACTCGAGTCTGTTGTCGGTTACTACTGTTACTATCTTATTATCTTGTACCGGGGCTCGTTGTTAATCAATCAATCATGTTAATTGCTAATGGTAATAATAATTTGATGATAAGGCACCGGCAGGAGGCCCATGAGAGGTTTTGGAGCCTGCTAGTGTCGACCCTAATAGGAAAAGGGTCTTGTCTACTGATCCATGATGAGCGCACTACCCGCATTTGGGAAGCGAGTATGGGCGCCCCCCTCAACTTGACCTGATTCGCATCTCGTCCAAATCGCCTCATTTAGTTCGTGTTTTCCATTTGCCGCATGCATGTTTTTGCGAGCCCAGCGCAGGGTGGAACTTTCGTAGTCGGCATATAGGGGGACACGGTCTTAGAGTGCTATGATGGTCCATTTTCTTCTGGGCTTGATTAGCCGTGCGCCCAAGGTTCTTTGGGCTTGATGCGAAGAATGGTTGGTTGTGTTGAGTGCCCCGCTTGGTGGGAGGCATCCCATCTGGCGGGATATTCATGAGTGTACGGCCAAATTGGTGCAACCCTGCAGGGATAATCTTCTCGAGAAGCCGTGTTTTCCGCGGTTATGGATTACTTGGTGAAAGTACTGGCTAACAAGTACTCAGGACAACTTCAACATAATGATCAATCATGTTTCACCCAATGATTAATAATTTGACTAGTAATAGGTTATTCACACAAATAACTTGATTCATCTTAATCCACCTGTGTGAGTTATCCTCGGGTTGCTTCTTTGGATAAGGGGCGAGATCCAGGATGGGTTTGGTTGACGTTATCTTTCAGTTGGTTACAATCCTCGATCTAATCTTTTCTGTTAGCCGGAACTTGTAGTTATCTTCTGTAGTTGTTTAGAGCAGCCAGCAGCAACTTTCATATCACCCTTTCTTCCGTTGATCCCAAGCATCAATGCTTGTGTTGACGGGTAACTCTTTGATGAACTGTGAGTCTTGCTTGCTAGTACTTGGATGTACTGACCCCGTCGGGGCTGTGGTTTACGCAGAGTACGACTACGACTACGATGCTTCTCAGGACGGCTACTTCGTGGAGTTCGACGACGCTGCAGACGAGTAGTTAGCTGGACCTCGGGCAGGATCCAGAACCTACGTGGATGGGCTTCGCTTTTCTTTATTTTCTCCGGCTTCTTAAGCCATGGATTTGTCTGTACTCAGACCCCTTTGATTGCTTCCGCTGTTGTAATGGATGATATGTTGGGACGTGTGTCCTCTGGATGACTGTATTCGATATTTCTGCCTTAGTGAAGGCCAGTTGCACTTATTTCATTCCTTTGTGTCTTAGAGACAGTTTGTGTTATCATTTCGTTCAAAGCTGTTGACGTACAGTGCGTGTTTGAATATGAAGTACGTCGGCAGTAGTGCCTTAGGTTCCTAGCGGATAGTTTACTTCGACGGTGGAAGCAGGGCTTGTGTTGTCGCGCATAAGCGCAGGCCTACCAGGAAGCTGGGACGTGGGAGCAGTTATGCCCCATAATCCAAGCACCTGACTTCCAGTTCGTGCGATGAGTATCCTCTAGAAACCTTGGGTGCGACATTGCTCCCCCATACACCATTATGGGAGAGACTCTTCTCGGCAAATCTTCACAAGGCCACAATCTCCAAAAGGGTGGAAATCATCAAGCATAGGATATCTTCCAGATGCTTTACTTGAGCTTCCACGTCAAGCTAGATGACGAACACCGCTTGACGACGACATAGACCACGGGCTATATGAAATCTTCCTTTTGGTTCATGCCCATGGAAAGATACCTAACCACACATAGAGATGCCACACACACATATCATGGGTTAGTTCACAAAGTTATATTTACAATTGCTTACCATACCATGAGATACACAATCCCACTTGGTACAACTTGTAGCTTTGTGTGTTGATCACTAGCTTGATCAACCTTGTATCTTTGCTTCTCACTTCAAATGATGATGTATTGAAGATGATAATTAAAGATCACCTAATCCTTTTCTTCAAGACACACTAGAAATAAGGCTAACTCAAATCATGACCATTCTTCATATAAATCCTTGAATATAACAATGGACATCAAGGAAGCTAATAGAGTTCAACACATGAAACTTCATTATTTCCTATGGACGAGATCTACAAGGATAACTCAATGAAAACATTAGTCCATAAGGATTGAAATTAATTACCAAAAACACATATGGGGGCACCATGCACTTTCACCAGGTGCTTCATTGAATGCTATACTTAGAATTTTTCCTCAACATCTAGTACAACAATTTATAACATTGCATAGTAATCTACTAAGTTCTAAGGCTATTGTAACATCCCAAGTATGAAAAATAAGCCTTTAGAATGTTTGCTACCTGTTATTTTATGTTTTGCATCATGGCATCATGTTGATTGCATTTGTTTTGCTTGTTTCCATTTGTTTTCATTTATTTTGCACCTGTTTTTCTCTGTTTTCACAATTCAAATTCAAACATTATTCAAACACTTATTTCATACTTGCTCTGTTACAATCTTTTTCAAATAATAATGCCAAATCAAACCCTTATTTGTTTCCATTTTATTCCATAATGCTCACTTATTAAAAGGATGGTTTTAATCAATCAATTAAATTCCAAATCACATCCAAAATTCAAATCAAAGCATCAAACAGCAACCAATTTGAATTTATGCAGATTATACAACAATTCCAATCAATTGTTTCTAATTAAACAATAGGGTTCCAAATAATTTAAACCTTTGTTTTCCATAATTAAATCAATACTCAAATTAAGTCAATTTGAAACCACTTCACAAACAGCAAGTTAATTTCAAACTTTCTGAAAACAAAACTTGGCATTTGTTTACTATTGACCTAATAGCTTACCCTAATTTTTTCTAAAAATTTTACTACCTTAAAACCCCACCTTTTCTTCTTATTCCAATTTCTGCAAAAAAAAAAAACAGAAGGAGACATTTTAAAAATAAAAACAGGCGCCAAGGGTCGTGGGCTGCGCCCAGCCCACCTCCTCCTTTTTCTCCCGCGCGCAGCCGGCCTTTTTCTTTCTCTCCCAGCGCGCGTACCGGTTCGTTTTTTTCCCTTCGTCGTCATCGTGTACGGCAGGCCATCCGTGGCGCCACGGCGGCAGTAGCGCCCTCCGACGGCGATCCGCGCAACCCTAGCGCCTATAAAACCCCCCTAGGGCTCTGCGCCGCTGCCCTAAGCCCTAGGTTCCCCTTCTCCCTCGAGGCCGCCGCCGTTTTTCCTCTCCCCGTCGTTTTCCCCTCTCTCTGTCACCTCACCGGAGAAGCACCCCTCTGAAACCCCGATGAGCACCGCCGCCTCGACGCGCCACTCACCCACCTAGCCCCGGGAATCAATCCACCTCCTCGCCCTCTTCCGATTGCACACCGGAGCCACCCCAGAGATCAACCAGAACGCCGCCGCCGTCCTCGTCCCCGACGCTGTCGTTGTCGCCGTCGAGCTCGAGCCTCTGCAACGGCTACATCCGCGGTGAGAGCCACCGTGTCCTCCTCCTTCCCTCTGTCTTGCACCAGCATCACCGCAGCGCACGCATCTGTGCCCACTGCACCAGATCCCAGCACCAGTGTGACGCCCCGTGATCGGGCACTATGCAGATTTCAGCATTCCCGCCAAATCCGCATAATAACCGATTCCAGGTTGCCATTTATGATAACATTACAATAGTTCAAGAATAATCCACAATTACAACAGCATCAGAAAGATACAAGATGACTCAACGAGCCAGGGATTACAACTGATACAATACGAAGATCCAAATAACAGCGGAAGAAACAAACGTCCGGCTACGGACAAGATCCAAATTGGACTAAGAGTCCTGAAGATAACCGAAGGCGTCCAATCCCTGCCCAGGCCAAGCCGGAGGGATTCCCAAGCTAACGTCGTCAGACTTCAAACCTGTTGACTGCAAGTTGGAATTTGCAGCCACGAAAAAGGATTCGTGGGTCAGTACGGTTAAGTACTGGCAAGGGGGATAAAACCCATACTCACAAGTTACCGGCGTAGCCAGTCATCACAAGATACAAATACTTTAGGATCAACGGAAAGGAAGGGGGTTATGGCAAATAAGCGACAGTAGGCTGCACTAACCAACTACAGAGATTCTATTGCTTCCAACTATCAGAAAGGAGATAAGATCGAGTGATAGTAACCAACTGAAAGATAACTTCAAACAAACCCATCCTGGATCTCGCCCCTTATCCGAAGAAGCAATCCGAGGATAGCTCACACCGGGGTATTAAAGATGAGTCAAGTTATTGTGTGAATAACCTATTACTAGTCCAGTTATTAATCATTGGGTGAAACATGATTGATCATTATGTTGAAGTTGTCCTGAGTACTTGTTAGCCAGTACTTTCACCAAGTAATCCATAACCGCGGAAAACACGGCTTCTCGAGAAGATTTACCCTGCAGGGGTGCACCAAAGTAACCACACTCATGAATATCCCGCCAGATGGAATGCCTCCCACCAAGCGGGGCACTCAACACAATCCAACCCTTCTTCGCATCAAGCCCAAAGCACCGCGTGCTGTGCGTGCGCGGCTAATCGAGCCCCACGAAGAAAAGGGGACCCTCATAGCACTGGAAGACCACGCCGCCCTAAATGCCGACTACGAAAGTTCCACCCGGGATCCAAGGGCTCGCAAGATCATGCATGCAGCAAATGGAAAGCCCGAACTAGTACGGCGATTTGGACGAGATGCGAATCGAGTCAAACTGAGGGGGAGCCCATACTCCCCAAATGCGGGTAGTGCGCTCATCATGGATCAGTAGACAAGACCCTTTTCCTAATTAGGGGGTCGACACTAGCGGGCCTCAAAACCACCCTGGGCCTCCCGCCGGTGCCTTATCATCAAATTATTATTATTATTACCATTAGCAATTAACAGGTTTGATTGATTAACATCGAGCCCCCAGAACATAATGAAGTAATAACAGAAAGTAACGGGTAACAGACTCGGGCAAACAACCCTAAGCAAGATAGTAAGTCACAGGCTCAAGCAAAGGTTATAGGAGGGGAGGTGAGGCAATATCAGGGTTGAGGATTCATGTGATAGGTTCGTAACAGAAACAACTACTACTAAGGCTAGCAGAAAAGAATCAACGGAAAGAATCGGTAACAAGTGATGAAAGGCAGCCATATGGCATGCAAGTGAGTATACTTGCCTGAGATCCCGCAAGGTAGCAGAACTTGTCGTTGCTCACATCATCTCAACGTCCTATCCGGGAAGAAGCAATGAACCTCGAACAAACACCGGGATGCAACAATTACTACTACGGCAAAAGATCCAGCATGATCAAGATATGGATGCATGACAAGTTTAAAGATGCATCAAGGTAATCTAGTTGACAAGATAACACAATTTAAATGGACACATATGCAATTTTGAGTTGCATATGAAAGCCCATGAATTATGGTTGAAACAATTGTTTTCCAACTAACCAATAGGTGAAAGTGGATTAGCATGATGCATGGATGAGGAAAACAACCAAATAACAACATTAGAATCAATTTAAGATAGGGTGTAGCAATTTAGAATTTTATTATTAACTTAGGGAATTTTGGGTGCCTTAAAGGGAACACACAAGTATTTGTTGTTTTCAACCATTTAAAATGTTCAAAACAAATAACAAAGTTGATATTTGAAAAGAACATCAAATTTTTGTTGGATTACATGTTTCACATTTTGAAATTGGACTTTGGATTATTTAAGTATGAATTAAACAATATTAAACAATTTTTAATTGAATTAAACAAGATTTAAATTGTTTAAGCAATTTTAATTATTCAAAACAGAAAACAAAATTTATATTTGATTAGCTTATTTAAAATGGTATTGAAAACATATTTTATTTGTATGATTTGGACTTATGAATAATTAGTTATTGAATTTAGCAAAATACAATTGAAAGATTTAAATTTGAATTTAAATTGTAATTTGAAAGTTCAAAACAGAACACAAGTTGGATATTTGGATAGATTAGGAAATTTGGCTCAGAATAGATATAAAGTTTGTATTTAAATGAATTACAGAATAGAAGTTATTGAATCTCAAAGTTTTATTTCAAATCTGTTTATTAAAAGGAATTTTGTAATTTAGGATATACGCAGAAATCCAATTGTTACGCAGTCTCACTCTACCCACTGCCACTGACAGTGGGCCACATGCCACTGTGGCGTGCCAACGAGGCGGGTGGAAGGTGACGGGGCCGTGGAGGTGTATGACGGGTGGGGCCGCACCGCGCGGAATAAATCCCAAAAAGGGGGGTGGGCGCCCTAGGGATCGAACCCCGAACCTGTACCGCGCGCGAGGGGAACATGACCACTACGCTGTCGCTGCTGGTTTGATTCAGAGAGGGGGGTGACTGAATAAGAGGCACAAAACTGCTGCTAACTGAACTTTGACTGCGAGTGGTTAACTGAACCTGACGAGAACGATGATCGACCGGAAAAAAACAGACGCGGTGATCTCCGGCGTGGACGACGGCGTGTGCTAGCGATGAGTGGCGTGGGTAGGCGAATAGAGAGAGAGGGAGGCGAGGACAGGAGCGCTCACCACTGTTCGAGGCAGTAGCAGAAGGCGAGGCAGGTGCCGGATGGAGGTGGTCGCCGGTGGCGGACAGTCGACGAGCTCGACGGCGTCGCCTCCTCGGTCCTCCTCCCGCCTCCTCGCCTACAGAGAACTTGGAGCTGGTAGATCCAAGGTTCCATTCCCGGCATCGTTAGCACCTCGAGATGACCGTGGGCTACCGGCGGTGAGGGTACAGGGAGGAGGTCTGACGGCGGTTCAGAAGGTGCAGGTTTGGGTGGTGATCTTCAGAGCAGAGGGGAATCGGTGTGGATCTAGGAGGCGATAATGGATGGGGACGGTGGCGTGGAGTAGAAGAAGATGGGGATGGAGACTTGGCGTGGAGAAGGGGAAGAGAGGAGCGGGGGCAGGAGCATGTGAGGGTGGGTGCGGTGGTGTACTGCCTCTGCCGGCCTCGCTTTTCTTCAGAGAAAGCGACAGGGGCAGGTGGGGGATGACGTACGGGGTGGACTGGGTCGTGGTGGTGGGTTTGGGCCAGGTGGGCTGTGTTGGGTAGATAGGTTAGTTGCTGTCTCTTCTCTTTTTCTTTCTGTTTTATGTTTATTTTTTATTTTTATTTTTTTCCTGAAAACAGATTTGGAAGAAAATTGATAGATTTTGTTTAGGGAAATTCCAGTAAATTTAGGGTAGGTTATTTAGGTAATTAGAAATACATTTCCAAGGTTGGTTTGCAGAAATTTGACATTTTAAAATATTGTTTGTATTTGAAACCACATTGAATGAATTTTCAATACTAAACAACCTTATTTAAAACAACATTTTTAATAGGGTTACCCCTAAGATTTAATTTGATTGAAAATTAGTTGATTGGATTGCTAAGTTTATGAATTCAAAAGTGGTTATGTTTGAGGCATTTTGATTAGGAGATGGAGGTGATTTAATTAATTGATTAAAAATAGTTTGTTTGGTTAAACCCAACAATTTAATGATTGATTTGGTTTAAGTTTTGGAGTTAGTCATTAGGGTTTTAACAAGAGGGGGGAAAAGTATTAACAAGCAATTGGATTAAACAACTGCAAATTAGTGAAAAACAATTGAGTGATTTAGTTTGCAAGTTTGAAATTGGAAATTTTGAGCAAGGGTGAAAGTTTCAATTGTGTTTGAATTTTTGAGTTGCTTTGAAAACTGAATGCAATGCTCATGTGATGCATATGATGCAAGCCAAAAAGGAAACAAACACTTTCTACCAAAGGTAACACCCCAGGTGTTACAGACGACACCACTAACAAGGGATTGCGCCCTCGCAATCCACCTGCTAACCCGGGAGGGGAAAGAAGTCCGACTATCGATTCTTCGCGCTTCCAGTTGATCTCCTCGACACCACTAACAAGAGATTCTTGCTCGGAGTGACGACGATGTTCTTCCACCAGGAATCTTCCGATGATCGAACCTATTAGGTTAAGGGCTCAGAAAACGTCCACCCACGTAGGATCCTAACACTTTGAAAGCTTGAGTACGAGAGCAGACTCCAAAACAAATAAGATGGGAGGGGAAATAGAATAGGGATAAGGAGAAAACAAGAATCCTATCGAGATGTTTTTCCAAAATAGTTTAGCAGAAATAGTTTTTGACACTCTAGAAACAACGACCGTTAGTGAGGTTGACCTACAGGCTTTGCGGACCCGTTGCTTCGATAACCATTCGTATCGAAACAATCTCGGGAATCGGAACCTGGGTTCTGATACCATTTGTGACGCCCCGTGATCGGGCACTATGCAGATTTCAGCATTCCCGCCAAATCCGCATAATAACCGATTCCAGGTTGCCATTTATGATAACATTACAATAGTTCAAGAATAATCCACAATTACAACAGCATCAGAAAGATACAAGATGACTCAACGAGCCAGGGATTACAACTGATACAATACGAAGATCCAAATAACAGCGGAAGAAACAAACGTCCGGCTACGGACAAGATCCAAATTGGACTAAGAGTCCTGAAGATAACCGAAGGCGTCCAATCCCTGCCCAGGCCAAGCCGGAGGGATTCCCAAGCTAACGTCGTCAGACTTCAAACCTGTTGACTGCAAGTTGGAATTTGCAGCCACGAAAAAGGATTCGTGGGTCAGTACGGTTAAGTACTGGCAAGGGGGATAAAACCCATACTCACAAGTTACCGGCGTAGCCAGTCATCACAAGATACAAATACTTTAGGATCAACGGAAAGGAAGGGGGTTATGGCAAATAAGCGACAGCAGGCTGCACTAACCAACTACAGAGATTCTATTGCTTCCAACTATCAGAAAGGAGATAAGATCGAGTGATAGTAACCAACTGAAAGATAACTTCAAACAAACCCATCCTGGATCTCGCCCCTTATCCGAAGAAGCAATCCGAGGATAGCTCACACCGGGGTATTAAAGATGAGTCAAGTTATTGTGTGAATAACCTATTACTAGTCCAGTTATTAATCATTGGGTGAAACATGATTGATCATTATGTTGAAGTTGTCCTGAGTACTTGTTAGCCAGTACTTTCACCAAGTAATCCATAACCGCGGAAAACACGGCTTCTCGAGAAGATTTACCCTGCAGGGGTGCACCAAAGTAACCACACTCATGAATATCCCGCCAGATGGAATGCCTCCCACCAAGCGGGGCACTCAACACAATCCAACCCTTCTTCGCATCAAGCCCAAAGCACCGCGTGCTGTGCGTGCGCGGCTAATCGAGCCCCACGAAGAAAAGGGGACCCTCATAGCACTGGAAGACCACGCCGCCCTAAATGCCGACTACGAAAGTTCCACCCGGGATCCAAGGGCTCGCAAGATCATGCATGCAGCAAATGGAAAGCCCGAACTAGTACGGCGATTTGGACGAGATGCGAATCGAGTCAAACTGAGGGGGAGCCCATACTCCCCAAATGCGGGTAGTGCGCTCATCATGGATCAGTAGACAAGACCCTTTTCCTAATTAGGGGGTCGACACTAGCGGGCCTCAAAACCACCCTGGGCCTCCCGCCGGTGCCTTATCATCAAATTATTATTATTATTACCATTAGCAATTAACAGGTTTGATTGATTAACATCGAGCCCCCAGAACATAATGAAGTAATAACAGAAAGTAACGGGTCACAGACTCGGGCAAACAACCCTAAGCAAGATAGTAAGTCACAGGCTCAAGCAAAGGTTATAGGAGGGGAGGTGAGGCAATATCAGGGTTGAGGATTCATGTGATAGGTTCGTAACAGAAACAACTACTACTAAGGCTAGCAGAAAAGAATCAACGGAAAGAATCGGTAACAAGTGATGAAAGGCAGCCATATGGCATGCAAGTGAGTATACTTGCCTGAGATCCCGCAAGGTAGCAGAACTTGTCGTTGCTCACATCATCTCAACGTCCTATCCGGGAAGAAGCAATGAACCTCGAACAAACACCGGGATGCAACAATTACTACTACGGCAAAAGATCCAGCATGATCAAGATATGGATGCATGACAAGTTTAAAGATGCATCAAGGTAATCTAGTTGACAAGATAACACAATTTAAATGGACACATATGCAATTTTGAGTTGCATATGAAAGCCCATGAATTATGGTTGAAACAATTGTTTTCCAACTAACCAATAGGTGAAAGTGGATTAGCATGATGCATGGATGAGGAAAACAACCAAATAACAACATTAGAATCAATTTAAGATAGGGTGTAGCAATTTAGAATTTTATTATTAACTTAGGGAATTTTGGGTGCCTTAAAGGGAACACACAAGTATTTGTTGTTTTCAACCATTTAAAATGTTCAAAACAAATAACAAAGTTGATATTTGAAAAGAACATCAAATTTTTGTTGGATTACATGTTTCACATTTTGAAATTGGACTTTGGATTATTTAAGTATGAATTAAACAATATTAAACAATTTTTAATTGAATTAAACAAGATTTAAATTGTTTAAGCAATTTTAATTATTCAAAACAGAAAACAAAATTTATATTTGATTAGCTTATTTAAAATGGTATTGAAAACATATTTTATTTGTATGATTTGGACTTATGAATAATTAGTTATTGAATTTAGCAAAATACAATTGAAAGATTTAAATTTGAATTTAAATTGTAATTTGAAAGTTCAAAACAGAACACAAGTTGGATATTTGGATAGATTAGGAAATTTGGCTCAGAATAGATATAAAGTTTGTATTTAAATGAATTACAGAATAGAAGTTATTGAATCTCAAAGTTTTATTTCAAATCTGTTTATTAAAAGGAATTTTGTAATTTAGGATATACGCAGAAATCCAATTGTTACGCAGTCTCACTCTACCCACTGCCACTGACAGTGGGCCACATGCCACTGTGGCGTGCCAACGAGGCGGGTGGAAGGTGACGGGGCCGTGGAGGTGTATGACGGGTGGGGCCGCACCGCGCGGAATAAATCCCAAAAAGGGGGGTGGGCGCCCTGGGGACCGAACCCCGAACCTGTACCGCGCGCGAGGGGAACATGACCACTACGCTGTCGCTGCTGGTTTGATTCAGAGAGGGGGGTGACTGAATAAGAGGCACAAAACTGCTGCTAACTGAACTTTGACTGCGAGTGGTTAACTGAACCTGACGAGAACGATGATCGACCGGAAAAAAACAGACGCGGTGATCTCCGGCGTGGACGACGGCGTGTGCTAGCGATGAGTGGCGTGGGTAGGCGAATAGAGAGAGAGGGAGGCGAGGACAGGAGCGCTCACCACTGTTCGAGGCAGTAGCAGAAGGCGAGGCAGGTGCCGGATGGAGGTGGTCGCCGGTGGCGGACAGTCGACGAGCTCGACGGCGTCGCCTCCTCGGTCCTCCTCCCGCCTCCTCGCCTACAGAGAACTTGGAGCTGGTAGATCCAAGGTTCCATTCCCGGCATCGTTAGCACCTCGAGATGACCGTGGGCTACCGGCGGTGAGGGTACAGGGAGGAGGTCTGACGGCGGTTCAGAAGGTGCAGGTTTGGGTGGTGATCTTCAGAGCAGAGGGGAATCGGTGTGGATCTAGGAGGCGATAATGCATGGGGACGGTGGCGTGGAGTAGAAGAAGATGGGGATGGAGACTTGGCGTGGAGAAGGGGAAGAGAGGAGCGGGGGCAGGAGCATGTGAGGGTGGGTGCGGTGGTGTACTGCCTCTGCCGGCCTCGCTTTTCTTCAGAGAAAGCGACAGGGGCAGGTGGGGGATGACGTACGGGGTGGACTGGGTCGTGGTGGTGGGTTTGGGCCAGGTGGGCTGTGTTGGGTAGATAGGTTAGTTGCTGTCTCTTCTCTTTTTCTTTCTGTTTTATGTTTATTTTTTATTTTTATTTTTTTCCTGAAAACAGATTTGGAAGAAAATTGATAGATTTTGTTTAGGGAAATTCCAGTAAATTTAGGGTAGGTTATTTAGGTAATTAGAAATACATTTCCAAGGTTGGTTTGCAGAAATTTGACATTTTAAAATATTGTTTGTATTTGAAACCACATTGAATGAATTTTCAATACTAAACAACCTTATTTAAAACAACATTTTTAATAGGGTTACCCCTAAGATTTAATTTGATTGAAAATTAGTTGATTGGATTGCTAAGTTTATGAATTCAAAAGTGGTTATGTTTGAGGCATTTTGATTAGGAGATGGAGGTGATTTAATTAATTGATTAAAAATAGTTTGTTTGGTTAAACCCAACAATTTAATGATTGATTTGGTTTAAGTTTTGGAGTTAGTCATTAGGGTTTTAACAAGAGGGGGGAAAAGTATTAACAAGCAATTGGATTAAACAACTGCAAATTAGTGAAAAACAATTGAGTGATTTAGTTTGCAAGTTTGAAATTGGAAATTTTGAGCAAGGGTGAAAGTTTCAATTGTGTTTGAATTTTTGAGTTGCTTTGAAAACTGAATGCAATGCTCATGTGATGCATATGATGCAAGCCAAAAAGGAAACAAACACTTTCTACCAAAGGTAACACCCCAGGTGTTACAACCAGGCACGAGCACAGCACCACCGCTCGCCGCCGGCGTCGTGTCTGTCAGGTTTCAGTCTTGCGAGCGCGCGAAAAATTCAGTTATCCCAACTCTGAACCTCAACCTAGCTGCAGCCTCCTTGCTAGCAAGATCCGATCGAGCAGCGCAGTGGTTGCGTTCAGTTTTCGCGCACGGGCAGGTCCCGAGTTCGAGCCGTGGTTCCGTGGAATAAATCCACACTTTTTCGCGCACGGCTGACAGGCAGGCCCCACCTGCCTGTGGCCCTTGCTGCCACACCAGCACGCAGGCATGCCACGCTGGCCCCAGGCCCACGGGCAGTGACTCGGGTTAGATGGCAGTGCGGTAACACTTAATTTCCAGCACGTTTCTTTTAAAAAACAGGTCCTTTTAAATTGCAGAATGGTCCCTAAAACTAAAACATTAATAACTTTCAAACTATAACTCCAAATAATAAAATTTAAATATGTTTGTTGGTCTAAATTAAATTATCTATCTAACTAAACCATTTGTTTTCTGTTTTGAATTTTCCAAATGCATCCAAAATTCAAATTCAAATAATTCAATTGTAATTTGCTAAATTGCATAACTAAATCATAATTAATCCAAATAATGCAAATAAAATATGTTTTCCATACCATTTTGAACCACCTATTCAAATATAAATTTTGTTTCATGTTTTGAATAATTTGAATTGCTTAAATAATTTAAACCTTGTTTAAATCATTTAAATTTGCTAAAATCATAACTTGCTCAAATTAAATTAGTTTTGAACATGTAAAATATGTTTTCAAAATAGAAAAGTATAAAATTTTCAAATATGAATTTGAATTTATGATTGGAACAAATAAAATTCAAATAATATTCAAACTTGTTTTAAACTCATTTAAAACTTGTGTAATTTTGTTTAAGTCATAATAAATTCTTCCTAAATCCTTTTTCAATATTTGCAACATGTAATCCACCCAAAATTTTATGATTTTTCAAATATGAATTTTGTTATTTTTTTTGCACAACTTAAATTGGTGAAAACAACAAATACTTGTGTGTCACCTTTAAGGAACCAAAAAATTCCTTAACTTAATAAATAAAATTCTAAATTGGTAAACCTCATATCCATTTGGTTCTATTGTTGTTATTTTGTTGTTTTCCTCATCCATGCATCATACTAATCCACCTTCACCTGTTGATTAGTTGGGAAACAAATAATCTAACCAAAATTCATGGGCTTTTCATATGCAACTCAAAATTGCATATGTGTCCATTTAACTTGTGTTACCATGTCAACTAGTTTATTTTGATGCACCCATTAACTTGACATGCATCATCCCATGATTGTGCACTATGCCATGATATTGATTGTTTATCTTCCTGTATTGTTTGTTTGCTTCTTCTCGGATAGACGACGACGTTGAGACCGACGATCTTACGACACCCCTTCTAAGGATCTAGCCCAGTACTAGGCTACTGAGTTTGCAGGCAAGTTATCACTCACATGAACCATTGTGTTCCTTTCAACATTGGTTACCGATACTTTCCGTTGTCTACTTCTGCTAGCCATATGTATCGTTGCTTCTGTTACGAACCTATCACATGATACCCTGAACCCTGATATTGCCTCACATCCAATCCTATAGCCCCGTTGCTTGGGCCCGTGTCTTACTAGCATGCTTAGGGTTGTTTTTGCTCGAGTCTGTTATCAGTTACTTTCTGTTACTATATTCTATTATATTCTGGGGCTCGATGTTAAACAACAACCTGTTAATCTTGAGGTAATAATAATTTGCTGATAAGGCACCGGCAGGAGGCCCGGCGTGGTTTTGAGGCCTGCTAGTGTCGACCCTAATAGAAAAAGGGTCTTGTCTACTGATCCATGATGAGCGCACTAACCGCATGTGGGAAGCGAGTATGGGCGCCCCCTCAATTTGACTCGATTCGCATCTCGTCCAAATCACCACACTTAGTTCGGGCTTTCCATTTGATGCACGCATATGCAGGTACGAACCCTTGGCGCCAGGGTGGAACTTTTGTAGTCGGCATTTAGGGCGGCGTGGTCTTCTAGTGCTATGAGGGTCCCCTTTTCTTCGTGGGGCTCGATTAGCCGCGCACGCACAGCACGTGGTGCTTTGGGCTTGATGCAAAGAAGATTTGAGTTGTGTAGAGTGCCCCGCTTGGTGGGAGGCATCCCATCTGGCGGGTTATTCTTGCGTGTACGGCCAAATTGGTGCAACCCTGCAGGGATAAATCTTCTCGAGAAGCCGTGTTTTCCGCGGTTATGGATTACTTGGTGAAAGTACTGGCTAACAAGTACTCAGAACAACTTACACCTAATGATTAACAACTTGACTAGTAATAGTCTTATTGACACAATAACTTGAACCATCATTAATTCAACTGTGTGAGTTTATCCTCGGATTGCTTCTTTGGATAAGGGGCGAGATCCAGGATGGGTTTGTTTGGTGGTTAGTTGTTAGTTGGTTACGATACGCTATCTTATCCCTTTTCTGATAGTCGGAAGTTATAGCAACTCTGTAGTTGGTTAGTGCAGCCAGTTGCAGCATCTTTTATATCCCCTTCTTTCCGTTGAACCCAAAGCATCTGTGCTTGGTGTTGACGGGTTACACTTTGGTGAATTGTGAGTCTTGCTTGCCAGTACGTTTATGTACTGACCCCTTT
Organism: Alopecurus myosuroides; assembly: GCA_028641055.1. Lineage (NCBI taxonomy): Eukaryota > Viridiplantae > Streptophyta > Magnoliopsida > Poales > Poaceae > Alopecurus > Alopecurus myosuroides. Next base: position 289,451,639 of record CM054062.1, on the reverse strand, counting down.
GGGGCTGTGGTTTCCGCAGACTACGCTTACGAGGATCCCCGTGACGGCTACTACGTGGAGTTTGACGAGGCTGCTGACGAGTAGATAGAGGACCCGGGTAGGATCCGAGACTTCGTGGATGGGCTCCGTCTTTTCGTTTCCGGCTTCTTAAGCCTATTTGGATCTTGTTTGTACTCAGACATGTTGAATGCTTCCGCTGTGATGTACTGATGATATGTTGGGACATGTGTCCTCTGAATGATTGTATTTGCTATCTCTGCTCTAATGAGAGCTATTTGCAACTTATTTCAATCGTAGAGATCTTTTGTGATATCACTTGTTCCAATGCCGTTGACGTACCATGTGTGTATGTTTTGAAGTACGTCAATGGAAGTATCTGGATTTCTATGGGATGGTTTGCGCAGACGATGAATAGTAAGATAATGGTTGTCACACGTTTACGTGTTGGCCTACTCATATTGAGATGCAGGTGCTAGTATGCCCCGTAAGCCATTTATCTACTGTTTAACGGACTGTGAGTATCCCCTAGAAGTCCGGGTGCGACAAATGGTATCAGAGCCTGTCTGCCTGTAGGATCCCTTTTTACTGGTCGCAGTTGAGTCTAGAAACTATTTTTGTAACTATATAGGAAAAATGAAACGTGAGAGTAGGAATTCTGTTCTTTTATTTCTTTCCCCACCCACCCTCCCTTTTCTGGTAAGGAAGTGCAACGTTGTTTTCCCTTCTCATCTAAACTTTCAAGTTAGGATTTCACGAATCCTGGTTTCTCTGGGATAGCTATATCTACTAGACTATAGGAATGGAGGTGGTTGTGACATGATTTATCATGTTGCCTACTCACGATTGAGAACGGAGGCGTGTAAGCCCCGGAAGCAAATCCTCTATTCCTTAAGCAGTAGATATTGATCCTTTAGAAGCCCGGATGGGTTTTCCGTAGTACCTCAGGAGTTTTGATCTCGTGTTTTCCCCGATGTTGATATCCTGTTCTTCTCAACATCCTTTTCGTCCGTTGAAACCTGGTTGTTGCTTTCCACTTCAATTCTTCTACCGGCGTCTAATCAAAACTTCCCAAATATCAAGTCTATCTGGCCAGAAAGGTTGTTGTTGTTTCGAAAACTACCAGGCTATGAGAGCTGGCATTCCTATCAACTGGGGTTGTTTCGAGGAAGCATTCCTGAAGCACCACATTCCAGATAGTCTATTCTCCAAATGAATCAAGTTATATCCATCTATACACCCTCGATACAAAACCAAAAAAATGTTCCGGTGGTTTGCGAATTCCCTGACGTCTTTCCAGAAGAGTTGCCAGAAATGCCTATCGTCTTGAACTTCCAGAAAAACCATCCAAGGTGCACGATGTGTTTCACGTGTCACAGCTCAAGAGGATCTTCGCAAGAAGTATCCGGACCTTTTCTTTTCTCAGTAGGAATCTCAGGGCGCGATTCCTTCAAGGGGGGCGTTTTGTAACATCCCAAGTATGAAAAATAAGCCTTTAGAATGTTTGCTACCTGTTATTTTATGTTTTGCATCATGGCATCATGTTGATTGCATTTGTTTTGCTTGTTTCCATTTGTTTTCATTTATTTTGCACCTGTTTTTCTCTGTTTTCACAATTCAAATTCAAACATTATTCAAACACTTATTTCATACTTGCTCTGTTACAATCTTTTTCAAATAATAATGTCAAATCAAACCCTTATTTGTTTCCATTTTATTCCATAATGCTCACTTATTAAAAGGATGGTGTTAATCAATCAATTAAATTCCAACATCCAAAATTCAAATCAAAGCATCAAACAGCAACCAATTTGAATTTATGCAGATTATACAACAATTCCAATCAATTGTTTCTAATTAAACAATAGGGTTCCAAATAATTTAAACCTTTGTTTTCCATAATTAAATCAATACTCAAATTAAGTCAATTTGAAACCACTTCACAAACAGCAAGTTAATTTCAAACTTTTTGAAAACAAAACTTGGCATTTGTTTACTATTGACCTAATAGCTTACCCTAATTTTTTCTAAAAATTTTACTACCTTAAAACCCCACCTTTTCTTCTTATTCCAATTTCTGCAAAAAAAAACAGAAGGAGACATTTTAAAAATAAAAACAGGCGCCAAGGGTCGTGGGCTGCGCCCAGCCCACCTCCTCCTTTTTCTCCCGCGCGCAGCCGGCCTTTTTCTTTCTCTCCCAGCGCGCGTACCGGTTCGTTTTTTTTCCCTTCGTCGTCATCGTGTACGGCAGGCCATCCGTGGCGCCACGGCGGCAGTAGCGCCCTCCGACGGCGATCCGTGCAACCCTAGCGCCTATAAAACCCCCCTAGGGCTCTGCGCCGCTGCCCTAAGCCCTAGGTTCCCCTTCTCCCTCGAGGCCGCCGCTGTTTTCCCTCTCCCCGTCGTTTTCCCCTCTCTCTGTCACCTCACCGGAGAAGCACCCCTCTGAAACCCCGATGAGCACCGCCGCCTCGACGCGCCACTCACCCACCTAGCCCCGGGAATCAATCCACCTCCTCGCCCTCTTCCGATTGCACACCGGAGCCACCCCGGAGATCAACCAGAACGTCGCCACCGTCCTCATCCCCGCCGCTGTCGTTGTCGCCGTCGAGCTCGAGCCTCTGCAACGGCTACATCCGCGGTGAGCGGCACCGTGTCCTCCTCCTTCCCTCTGTCTTGCACCAGCATCACCGCAGCGCACGCATCCGTGCCCACTGCACCAGATCCCAGCAGCAGGCACGAGCACAGCACCACCACTCGCCGACGGCGTCGTGTCTGTCAGGTTTCAGTCTTGCGAGCGCGCGAAAAATTCAGTTATCCCAACTCTGACCCTCAACCTAGCTGCAGCCTCCTTGCTAGCAAGATCCGATCGAGCAGCGCAGTGGTTGCGTTCAGTTTTCGCGCACGGGCAGGTCCCGAGTTCGAGCCGTGGTTCCGTGGAATAAATCCACACTTTTTCGCGCACGGCTGACAGGCAGGCCCCACCTGCCTGTGGCCCTTGCTGCCACACCAGCACGCAGGCATGCCACGCTGGCCCCAGGCCCACGGGCAGTGACTGGGGTTAGATGGCAGTGCGGTAACAATTAATTTCCAGCACGTTTCCTTTAAAAAACAGGTCCTTTTAAATTGCAGAATGGTCCCTAAAACTAAAACATTAATAACTTTCAAATTATAACTCCAAATAATAAAATTTAAATTTGTTTGTTGGTCTAAATTAAATTATCTATCTAACTAAACCATTTGTTTTCTGTTTTGAATTTTCCAAATGCATCCAAAATTCAAATTCAAATAATTCAATTGTAATTTGCTAAATTGCATAACTAAATCATAATTAATCCAAATAATGCAAATAAAATATGTTTTCCATACCATTTTGAACCAACTATTCAAATATAAATTTTGTTTCATGTTTTGAATAATTTGAATTGCTTAAATAATTTAAGCCTTGTTTAAATCATTTAAATTTGCTAAAATCATAACTTGCTCAAATTAAATTAGTTTTGAACATGTAACATATGTTTTCAAACTAGAAAAGTATAAACTTTTCAAATATTAATTTGAATTTATGATTGGAACAAATAAAATTCAAATAATATTCAAACTTGTTTTAAACTCATTTAAAACTTGTGTAATTTTGTTTAAGTCATAATAAATTCTTCCTAAATCCTTTTTCAATATTTGCAACATGTAATCCACCCAAAATTTTATGATCTTTTCAAATATGAATTTTGTTATTTTTTTTGCAAAACTTAAATTGGTGAAAACAAAAAATACTTGTGTGTCACCTTTAAGGAACCAAAAAATTCCTTAACTTAATAAATAAAATTCTAAATTGGTAAACTTCATATCCATTTGGTTCTATTGTTGTTATTTTGTTGTTTTCCTCATCCATGCATCATACTAATCCACCTTAACCTGTTGATTAGTTGGGAAAAAAATAATCTAACCAAAATTCATGGGCTTTTCATATGCAACTCAAAATTGCATATGTGTCCATTTAACTTGTGTTACCATGTCAACTAGTTTATTTTGATGCACCCATTAACTTGACATGCATCATCCCATGATTGTGCACTATGCCATGATATTGATTGTTTATCTTCCTGTATTGTTTGTTTGCTTCTTCTCGGATAGACGACGATGTTGAGACCGACGATCTTACGACACCCCTTCTGAGGATCTAGCCTAGTACCAGGCTACTGAGTTTGCAGGCAAGTTATCACTCACATGAACCATTGTGTTCCTTTCAACATTGGTTACCGATACTTTCCGTTGTCTACTTCTGCTAGCCATATGTATCGTTGCTTCTGTTACGAACCTATCACATGATACCCTAAACCCTGATATTGCCTCACATCCAATCCTATAGCCCCGTTGCTTGGGCCCGTGTCTTACTAGCATGCTTAGGGTTTTTTTTGCTCGAGTCTGTTATCAGTTACTTTCTGTTACTATATTCTATTATATTCTGGGCTCGATGTTAAACAACAACCTGTTAATCTTGAGGTAATAATAATTTGCTGATAAGGCACCGGCAGGAGGCCCGGCGTGGTTTTGAGGCCTGCTATAGTGTCGACCCTAATAGGAAAAGGGTCTTGTCTACTGATCCATGATGAGCGCACTAACCGCATGTGGGAAGCGAGTATGGGCGCCCCCCTCAATTTGACTCGATTCGCATCTCGTCCAAATCACCACACTTAGTTCGGGCTTTCCATTTGATGCACGCATATGCAGGTAACCCTTGGCGCCAGGGTGGAACTTTTGTAGTCGGCATTTAGGGCGGCGTGGTCTTCCAGTTCTATGAGGGTCCCCTTTTCTTCGTGGGGCTCGATTAGCCGCGCACGCACAGCACGTGGTGCTTTGGGCTTGATGCGAAGAAGAGTTGAGTTGTGTAGAGTGCCCCGCTTGGTGGGAGGCATCCCATCTGGCGGGTTATTCTTGCGTGTACGGGCAAATTGGTGCAACCCTGCAGGGATAAATCTTCTCGAGAAGCCGTGTTTTCCGCGGTTATGGATTACTTGGTGAAAGTACTGGCTAACAAGTACTCAGAACAACTTACACCTAATGATTAACAACTTGACTAGTAATAGTCTTATTGACACAATAACTTGAACCATCATTAATTCAACTGTGTGAGTTTATCCTCGGATTGCTTCTTTGGAAAAGGGGCGAGATCCAGGATGGGTTTGTTTGGTGGTTAGTTGTTAGTTGGTTACGATACGCTATCTTATCCATTTTCTGATAGTCGGAAGTTATAGCAACTCTGTAGTTGGTTAGAGCAGCCAGTTGCAGCATTTTTTATATCCCCTTCTTTCCGTTGAACCCAAAGCATCTGTGCTTGGTGTTGACGGGTTACACTTTGGTGAATTGTGAGTCTTGCTTGCCAGTACGTTTATGTACTGACCCCTTTGGGGCTGTGGTTTCCGCAGACTACGCTTACGAGGATCCCCGTGACGGCTACTACGTGGAGTTTGACGAGGCTGCTGACGAGTAGATAGCGGACCCGGGTAGGATCCGAGACTTCGTGGATGGGCTCCGTCTTTTCGTTTCCGACTTCTTAAGCCTATTTGGATCTTGTCTGTACTCAGACATGTTGAATGCTTCCGCTGTGATGTACTGATGATATGTTGGGACATGTGTCCTCTAAATGATTGTATTTGCTATCTCTGCTCTAATGAGAGCTATTTGCAACTTATTTCAATCTTTTGTGTCGTAGAGATCTGTTGTGATATCACTTGTTCCAATGTCGTTGACGTACCATGTGTGTATGTTTTGAAGTACGTCAATGGAAGTATCTGGATTTCTATGGGATGGTTTGCGCAGACGATGAATAGTAAGATAATGGTTGTCACACGTTTACGTGTTGGCCTACTCATATTGAGATGCGGGTGCCGGTATGCCCCGTAAGCCATTTATCTACTGTTTAACGGACTGTGAGTATCCCCTAGAAGTCCGGGTGCGACAGCTATCAAAATAACAAGGGTAAAGGAAATGGCTACACACTACTAGGATAATAGCATATCATAATATAACTAAGTAAAATTTCCTATCATGCATACTACTGAAAACTCTAATGATGCATATAGAAAATATTGGGTAGTTAATTGTGTGTTACTTGCCTTCTTGAAGTTGGTGAAGAATTCACACTCTCTTCACAAAAGATCGTTGCTCTCCGTACAATCTATTCATTGAAAACACAATTACAAAATAAACAAACATGCTACCAAACAAACATACAAGTGAAGCAACAAACATAGCAAAACGGATGTAACCAAGTTGGCTAGGACAAGGTCAAGGTTTTAGTTTTGAAAGATTCATTCTTTAATGGTTTCATACTTGTTAAGGAGTTTTCCAAGGGTTTACTTGGGATGGACTAAGTTGATTTTGATGTGATCTAACTTTATTGTAACCATACTTGTCGAGGAAGTTCCAAGAGTTCACCAAGGTGATCTAACTATCTCAACTAAAGTAACACATAACAATGTGTAACACTTAGTCATTTTCATCAAGATATTTGAGTGGTCTAAGTTAGTCTTTCCATTTTGGTTTAAGGTAGGTCTAGGTTCAAATAACTTCGTAACAATGGAAATAACAAGATAAAGTCTTGGGATTGTCCATTTGGATCAATGGTTCGACAAAAAAAACTTTCTAAATCTTCAACTTGTATGGATTGCTCCAAGTTTTCACATGCTTGTCTTCTTGAAGATCATCTTCATGCTTCTATTGTAGTCTTGTTCCTTGGATGAATTCTTCTCTTGGTCTTGCTAGATTCTTCATGGCTTATCACTAGTTGGTCCAAGTTAGGATGGGCACAAAATACCACTAAGTCAATTTGGAAAGAAATAATAAGAAAGATAGAAAGAGTAAGGGAGATGTTTTCTTCTGGATTTCTTCACACTTGTACTTCCTTGAGTTGCTTCTAGTTGTTGTGAAGTCCAATCCCTTACTTCAAATTCTTCAATGATCATCTTTATAGCTTTGCATGTTGCCACCAAGTTGAAGATGGAGTTCCCTCTTGTTCTTGAGTCTTGATCTCCATTTTTCTAAGTTGACGAATTCTTGAAGCAAGAATGGGGAGTGGAGGGGTAGATGGAAAACTAAGTCACTACTTGGTATTATATGTGAATGACACATACAAAGGACTTGGTCTTGGCTCCAATTATCCATAACAACAAAGGTAAAAAGGATAGAATCAACTCTTAGGCATAATCAACTAGATGGAATACTATGATGGATTTTTGGCTAAATTACATGGTCATGGTCCAATAGTGTCCAAAATGGTTAGGCAATGGTGTCTTCGGTTCAAGGTTACCAAAAGGATCAACTTTGCCTAAGAAAATATTTTCTAGCCCCCAGAAACATTTTTTCAGTGGGAGTCTGTCAGACCCCGGACCCAGAGATATACATACTGTTATGTGCTCCTAGCCATGGACTCACAAGGGCTTCAGGGTTACCAGCCCCGGCCGCAACAAACAACGGCAGGCAGACCGGATTCATCGGCACGTAGTCCGGATCCCCGGTCTACTACTCCTTGTATCCATGCTAGTCATAACCAATTATGCATACCCAAGCGTCCACGAGTCGGATGAAACTGAAGGAACGGGACCAAAGTTATACAGAGCTGCTATGTGTCCAGAAAGTGCAACAACAATCGAGGGTTACTGGGGTTACCTCGCCCCAGGCCGAATCACATCGGCAGGCGGGCTCGGACATGGATCATCGGCTCCACAACCCCTCGACTGCGACAACTATGCAGGCATAGCCAAAACTGTATAACAACGGGCTCGAAACCAACAACCGATCAAAGCAGCACTCTAGACATGAAGCTTTATTAAACATGTGTTACTAGAGTATAGCTTACAAGCAGAGGTCACACAACCCAACATTACATCAGACAACGGAAGGCAAATTATGTTGCTAATCAACAAGAATCAAAAAGGCCTAAGAGGCCGCAACATAAGGCGACGTCCCAACCCATAGATTCCAGGCTGCTACCTGGGAACCCCAAACTACTCGTCAAATGTCCATGTTGAAACACCTCCGAACTGAGGAACTCCACCTGAACCAAGTTGAAGCAAACATGAGTACGGGAGGTACTCAACAAGACTTAGTTAACCTATTATATATCTGCTTCTTTTAGGAAGAGTTATGAAGGTTATTTTTGCGTAAAGCCATCTTTGTTTTCCAAGTTGAGGGAGGAATAGCACGTCTCATGGAGTATTTTGAAAACAGGTGAGAAAGCTATTCAACTACTAAAATCATCATCTTGTTAAACCACCAAATCATATCAGCACCTCGTGCTTGAAAGATCACCACCTCAAGTTGTTCCGGTAACTTATGCTACAAGGTAACCCCTCTCGACATCTCCGAGGAGGCATCCTTCATTCGTTATCAACAAGTTTTAGTCACTCCGTTCAAGTTGTCTATGATCACAGAATCCGTCACCAAGTCGTCCTTAACCGCGGACACGGCTTTTCGAAAAGATTTAACCCTGCAGGGCTGTACAACTTTAACCACACGTACCAACCAACTCTTAGTGCCACTAGATTAGCACTATTCTGGTAAGTGCCGGCAGAGGGAGGTTGACCACAATCTTTCCCTTGCTTCGCCTATTCCATGAGTCGCTCCGAGTAGGGATGGACCGCCAATAGGGAGTGGCCATCTCCTGTCGAGTCTCTATCGTTGTGCGCGATGCTCGACGGTTACCTACCCGCAGAGCGCCGATACATCCCCACATCCTAGTTTTGAAAGTGTTTTGATATTCCCGCAAATCCAAATGGAAAGCCCGAACTAGGCAACTGATGGAACAAACTAGGCAAGTTGAGACCGAGGGGAATCCAATCCCTGTGTGGATGCACGCTCAGTCTTGGCTCGAAGACGAGAACTCGCTCCTAGGGGCATGAACGATACAACCACCACAGACCCTCCGTGGTCTCGTCATCCACACCTTTAAATCATGTTAATCAAACATCTGTTAACTTACCACTACTTCCCGCCATACTAGATTATTTCATAACTCTGATTCATCAACCGGATGGAGCAGAGATAACAGGCATGTATGACTAAGCACAGCATATTTAAGGCTTTGGCGATGAACACAATCAAACCTATGGCTGCTAGGAGTAGTGGATCAGGATAAGTAGGCTATGCATGGTATAGGAGAACTCTAACTACTGACACAAGATACATTGGAATCGGATGCAATGTACGAGAATCAAAAGTCTTTCGAAATCATATATGAGCAGATAAGAGGTTATTCTTGCCTTGCTTCAAGAAAACCATAGAAAGTCTTCAGGAATAAGTTCTTGACTTGTCGGTTAGGATCAAGTATTCGCCATTGGAGTTTTTGGCCTTCTCTTCGGAGTCGCGCTCTACCGAGGGGGAACAACACAGAAAAGAAGAACAACAATCAAACATGGCATCGATGCAATGCACAATATGTATGCATGAGCAAGTTAATGCACTGTAATAAAGCCCTAAATATGTTCGATGGGTTGCTAGGGTTCATATGTCAGTTCTCCAGTTTTACTGAACTTAGCCCGAAATGGACCCCGGAGGGGCACTTCGGACAATTCTGAAAGCGAGTACAAGTTAAAGTGCCCGAATGGTTTTGAAAACATCTTAAACAGATTTTTCATTTTGAGCATTTTGGTATATAACTTTTAATTTTCTAATTTTAGTGAATAAAAACTTATTTTTCTATTTTTAAATGAATTAACAACATTAAAATAATACTCATTTTTCAACTTGGTCAAACATGTATGAAAATGGCATATTCATGTAGAGTACATTTTTCTGAACAAAACCATACTTTTCTTTTCTTTTTCTGAATAACATTTTGGAAGATATTAATTATCCAATTTTATTCCTTTTTCTGGAATTTCTTGAAATATCTAAAAAAAAGGGAAAATGACATCATCATGATGTCACTGTGACCTCACATAGGGATGAATCATCTCTGTTCTTCACATCCAAGATCAAATTCGAATGAATTCGTGTGCAACTGAAGAAAAGAACTATACAGCAACGGAGAGGAGCTCAAGGGGAGCCGAGGGGTGCCGACGGTTGACCAAATAGTCACCGGAGATGGTGCCGGCGACCATATGCACGGCGGCGGACGGCGGGTCCTGGCGCGACGGCGAACTAGAGGAGCATGGAGGCAACGGAGGGTACCGGGAGACTCACCACAGCACGGGGAGGCTCTAGAGGTGGTCGGAGGAGACAGGGGCGGCCGGAATCCGCCGCGGCGTGAGGAGAAGGCCGGCGGCCGGACTCGGAGAAGATGGCGGCGATCTCTCGGCTCCGGTCATCCCATCCCGATTCCGTTGGCCATAAGGAGGAGCAAAAGACAAGGAAGCTCCCGAGCTTCTCTGCGTGGGCTCTCGTGGCCGGAGATGACGAGGAGAGGAGATCGCCGGCAAGGTGTGGCTCAGCTAGGGTTCGTCCGGGTTCTTCCCGCGCAGAGAGAGGAAGAGGAGGGTTCCCGGGGGGTTCTGAGGGAGGTGGGTTCGATTCCGACACGTCCCTGGTCTCCTATCCACGCAGGCAGGCAGGCAGAGGAAGAGGTGGCGCCGGCGACGAACAGGGACATGGCAGCGAGCTGCTTCACTTCGGGAGGAAGAAGACACAAGCGAATTTCCAAGATAACCCCCTAAAGTTTTATAAATTTTACAAATCAACCCTTTTCTATTATAGAATAGAAGAGAACATTAGATTTTGAGGGCCTTTTTGGAAGAATAAAATTTGGCAAAAACCATTTTTGGAATGCTCACAAAAATTTCAACAAAACCATCTCTTGGTTTGGTGTATTTGAATTATTTTTCAATACAAAATTTTGGGACCCATTTTAAGTACTTTTTGTGGGATTTTCACAAACCAATTTAAATTGTTTCAACATGGTTCAAATTGTTGTTTCATGCATGTATGAGATGAACACAACACCACACACCCTATTGTAGCAAAAAATTGGGATGTTACAAATCTACCCCCCTTACAAGAATCTCGTCCCGAGATTCCTGAAGAAGAAGAAAGAAGGAACACCGGTTTTGAACAATCTTCTCGAACCTTACGGTTCTCTTCTCGAAGAGGTTAATCCGTAGCATCTTGAAGTGTTGAACAGATACACCTTAGGTAAGAGGGAAACTCTTAGGGTTTGATCGTCACGAAGATCGAGTATCTCATGGATAACTCAGGATAGGACTGTTCATAAAGAACTGTTGAGTTATCGTGCATGGAACACATCAAGATAACGGAAGGAACTGAGAGAAGGTTTCAAGTTTATGGATGATAGTTCTTGAAAGGATTTAGAATATGAGCTTTGCACAAGACTTTAAATCCTTTTTGAAAAGAAAGGTTGCACAACTTATGACATCGAGGTTTCTTCAACCAGAATACCAAGATGGATAGGATGGTCTTGAATATCACAATGTGATATCCGTAGACAAGGGAGAACACGAGAACCCACTGTAACCGTGCTTCGGAGAAAATTTGATACAGGATCATGTTCACTCTTCGGAGTGGACACAGAAGATGAAGGAACTTCCAACCATTCCATAACAGTTTTCTTGAAATCCTTGTCAAGGATGGGGATATTACTTCACGATAGAAGATAAGTAACCAAAGATATGGGAACACCTTAACAGAGAAGGAATTCTCGGTCACACCATAAGGATGGGTAACCAATGGGGATTGAAGCACGGGAAGGAAATATGGAACTTCTTTCCTATTGTGGTTTTGGACGTAGTAGTACATCTACCACATAGTTAAGACCCCATGGTTGAAGTGACTGACAAATTCACACAATGTGTGAGATGAACAGAACTTCAGGTACCATCAACTTGGAAAAGGGAACTGATCAATGGCGGTTACAAAACACCACGAGATGGTTCTCGTGATGAACTTGTTTCCACTGGAAGGAAGGTTTGGAGGATCAACAAAGAGACGTTGAACAGAACAACTTCCAAGTTCTCCTTGATGTTTTAGATACCGACGGCAGGCTCATGACAAGCCTTCTATAGGTCATCAAGTGAAAGATGAACTCCGGTTTGGAATAATGGAAAGGGGAAACTTGTTAGAATGAGCCACACCAGAATTCTCACGGAGAGTGGTTGTTCTTATGGATTCAAAGAGATATGACATTAGGCCTTCCGGCTAATTGTGTCAACCACAACATCAACCATGTCGTACTTTCAAATGAACCAAATTCAATACTCTTAAGGAAACACCAACCATCGTTGCTGATTGAGATTCAACTCTGGTTAGTGGGTTGAATAACTGAGACTCAACGTGTTTGATCGAAGATCTTGCATCGGTTACCAACGAGATACATTTACTAGATTCTCAAGACATGGACTACGATGTCAAGCTCAAGAGATGAGCGAGATTGCAGAACTGATGGATTAGCAACTTGTGAAAGACGGTTGCACATACATGGTCTACTTGCGGAGGAAGACATCAAAGTCATTGTTGGGAAGATGATAACAAAGATCATGAAGATCTTGGACTTCTTCTCTCAAGGAAAATAAGTCAGTGGCTTGGTGTGGATGCAAACTTATTCAAGGAGTGGAGGTAACAACCTACCATCTCAATAGTAGTCCACACATGCATGACCGACTGGAGATTATTTCCGAAGGAACAAGAAAACTTTACTCGGATCCATGGCGACAACTTTCACCATAAGCACACGAACCCAAGAAAGTCACTTCGAACATCGAGAACACAAATTTCGTCATGACACAAAGTTGGTTCTCGAAAGTTCCAACATTAGTGACAATTGTTCAAAATGAACCTCTTGCAACTTGGAGAAATAGGAATGTCATCGCTCAACAACACTCTTATCAAAACACTCCAAGAAGAGGGATTCATATGATATATGAACAAGGCAAGATATTGGTCAGACTAAAGGACATGAAGGTACACTCAAGAGAAAACACCATGAGTGAAACACCATAAAGACAGTCCTTGAATCTGAGCTTGATTTGATGATAGCCCAAATCAAATCAAGGTTAGGATGATAGCATGTCCACCACGGAGATACTATCCTGCTTCAACATGAGGAAAACTAGACATCCCTTAATGAAGGATCAAGTTAGGCGGAGCTTTTGTCTTTCAACTCTCCAAGTTATTGTTTAAGCTCAACCACTAGTCCTGGGTGTCTAATGTAGTTCTTGGAGAAAGGAGTAGTTCATATTACCCCTTGTTTAGACACCACGGTCAGGTAAAACCTGGTGATACTTCTGGAAAGACAACCAGAATATCACAAACCACCGGTATGTCTTGGAGTTCGAAAGGAGGCTTGCTTTTTAAGGCAAAACGATATGGTCTTGAGAGCTTTGGTGTGAACCTAACTCTCTGACCAATAAGGTGCACCAGAATGAATGGATTTGATAACACCTTCAACTTCAAGAAGATGTTGGGTGACCAATAGTGCTAAGAAGGATACTGATGTTTCTTAGATTTTTCAAAGCAATAGGAATTGCTAAGATTGTCTGATGCACACATCGGTACACACCCAACCTTCTCAAGCATTTCAGGCTTGGAGGAAGGGTGAGTGAAAACGTGTAAGAGCATCACTTCATCAATAATACCATGAAGTTAAACATAGCCTCTTGGTATGTAAGAGTGTGATACTCGAAGGTGGAACAGAACAGAAGCTATTGAAACTTCTATAATCTGCGGATTACATAACTTTGACCTGGTCCTAGAGATGAACGAGGTACTGGAGTTTGTTTCTCCTTACATTCCAAAGTGGAATATTTGAACGGAACACAAGATAAATGCATTGGAAAACTCCAACACACATATGCAACTTGTATTCCAAACAGTAGATGAGGTTTGGAAGCAAGCAAAGAGTAGGAACGTGCTCTTGGAAAATCCTGAGATCACGTTGGATGCACGTGTAATACTCATGTGTAGAACCCATGCCAAAAGGTTGGTATAGCTGAACCAAGAACAAAGATATGAGAATATAAAGAACACACTTGTCGTGATCCTTTTGATTCCTAGAGAAAACCTATGACTATTGGAGCTGAGATTACCTAGCCACCGTGAGGTAAAACAGATGTCGCACCCGGACTTCTAAAGGATACTCGTCGTTCCGTGGAACAGTAGTAGATTGGATTACGGGGCTTACCGGCACCCGCGTCCTCTTACGAGTAGGCCAACACACGTATGTGTGACAACCAACCCCTATCTGTTCAGCGTCGATGTAAACTATCCCATAGAAATCAGGACACTTCCATTGACGTACTTCAAACCATACACACATGGTACGTCAACGGCGTTGAACAACTGATATCACAACAGATCTCTACGACACAAAAGATTGAAATAAGTTGCAAATGGCTCTCATTAGAGCAGAGATAGCAAATACAATCATCCAGAGGACACATGTCCCAACATAACATCATTACATCACAGCGGAAGCATTCAACATGTCTGAGTACAGACAAGAACCAAATAGACCTAAGAGGCCGGAAACGAAAAGACGGAGCCCATCCACGAAGTCTCGGATCCTGCCCGGGTCCGCTTTCTACTCGTCAGCAGTCTCGTCATATTCCACGTAGTAGCCACCATGTAGATCCTCGGAAACGTAGGTCTGCGGAAACCACAGCCCCAAAGGGGTCAGTACATAAACGTACTGGCAAGCAAGACTCACATTTCACCAAAGTGTAGCCCGTCAACACCAAGCACAGATGCCTTGGGTTCAACGGAAGAAAAGGGATATAAAAGATGCTGCCACTGGCTGCGCTAAACAACTACAGAGATTCTATCACTTCCGGCTAACAGAAAGAAGATAAGATCGAGTATTGTAACCAACTGAAAGATAACTTCAAGCAAACCCATCTTGGATCTCGCCCCTTATCCAAAGAAGCAATCCGAGGATAACTCACACAGTTGGATTAATGATGGTTCATATTATTGTGTCAATAAGCCTGTTACTAGTCAAGTTGTTAATCATTGGGTGTAAGGTTGTTAATCATTAGGTTTAAGTTGTCCTGAGTACTTGTTAGCCAGTACTTTCACCAAGTAGTCCATAACCGCGGAAAACACGGCTTCTCGAGAAGATTATCCCTGCAGGGTTGCACCAATTTGGCCGTACACGCAAGAATAACCCGCCAGATGGGATGCCTCCCACCAAGCGGGGCACTCTACACAACTCAACTCTTCTTCGCATCAAGCCCAAAGCACCTTGGGCGCACGGCTAATCGAGCCCAGAATAAAATGGACCCTCATAGCACTCTAAGAACGTGTCCCCCTATATGCCGACTACGAAAGTTCCACCCGGGTACCAAGGGCTCGCAAGATCATGCATGCAGCAAATGGAAAACCCGAACTAAATGAGGCGATTTGGACGAGATGCGAAACGAATCAAATTGAGGGGGGCGCCCATACTCGCTTCCCACATGCGGGTAGTGCGCTCATCATGGATCAGTGGACAAGACCCTTTTCCTATTAGGGTCGACACTAGCAGGCCTCAAAACCACAAAGGGCCTCCTGCCGGTGCCTTATCATCAAACTATTATTTAACAATAGCATTAGCATGATTGATTGATTAAACATCGAGCCCCCAGAACATAATAAAAATATAGTAACTGAAAGTAACGGGTAACAGACTCGAGCAAAACAACCTAAGCATGCTAGTAAGACACGGGCTCAAACAAAAGGTTATAGGTATGGAGGTGAGGCAATATCAGGGTTAAAGGATACATGTGATAGGTTCGTAACAGAAGCAACTAATCATAGGGCTAGCAGAATAGACAACGGAAAGTATCGGTAACCAATGTTGAAAGGAACACGATGGTTCATGTGAGTGATAACTTGCCTGCAAACCCAGTAGCCTGGTACTGAGCGAAATCCTTAGAAGGGGTGTCGTAAGTATCGTCGGTCTCAACGTCGTCGTGTATCCGAGAAGAAGCAAACAAACAATGCAGAAAGATAAACAATCAATAACATGGCATAGTGCACAAACATGGGATGATGCATGACCATTTAATTGATGCATCAAAATAAACTAGTTGACAAGATAACAACATGATTAAATGGACCCACATGCAATTGGATTGCATATGGCAAGAGCCCATGATTAAATGGACCAACATGATTAAACTAGTTGACAAGCATGTGTCGTAACAATGATCTACAAGTTATTACCATGTGAAAGTTTGCTTAGCATGATGCATGCATGATGATAACAACAAGATAACAACAATAGATGCAAGGGGAAAAGGAATTTAACAAGTTTGGAAATTATTTGTTAAGTTTGGAAAGTTTGGTTACTTAAAGATGTCACACAAACAATTGTTGTTTTCATCCAGTGAAAGTGTTCAAAACAATTAACAAAATTTATATTTGAAAAGAACACAAAATTTTAGTTGGATTACATGTTTCAAATATTGGAAAAGGAAATAGGATGAATTTATTATGACTTAAACAATATTAAACAAGTTTTAAATGAATTTAAAACAAGTTTGAATTTAATTGAATTTTTATTTGTTCAAAACATAAATTCAAACTCACATTTGAAAAGTTTAGACTTTGATGGTTGAAAACATATTTTGCATGTTCAAAAATATTTTATTTTGAGCAAGTTATGATTTTATCAAATTTAAATGAATTAAACAAGGATTAAATTATTTAGGCAATTTAAATTATTCAAATCATGAAACAAAATTTATATTTGAAAAGGTTATTTGAAATAGCATGGAAAACATATTTTATTTGTTGAATTTGGATTTAAAATGAGCAAGTTATTATTTTGGCAATTTTAAATGCAATAATTAAGAAACAGTTGTTTTCAGCAATTTAAATTATTCAAACAGCAAACAAAATTTATATTTGGAAAGTACATGAAAAGTTGATTGGAAAACATATTTAGTTTGTTGAATTTGGAATTTTTATGCCCAAGTTATGAATTTTGCAAAATTAAGTGATTTAAACAAGAATTCAAATATTTCACCAATTTAAAATATTCAAAACAGTAAACAAATTTTATATTTGGAAAGAACATTTAATTTGGGACAGAAAACATATTTAAAAAGTTAAAATTGGAGTTGGGATGAATTACTTATGCATTTTAGAACATTTGGTGCAAATCTTCCATTTTTTAGTAACTAGGGACTTAGGAAAAAATTATTACAGGGGCTAGAAAAAAATAGGAGGGACCTATGTGTGATTTGCAGAAGTTTCTGTGACCAAACAGATGAAAAAAATAAAAAGTTGGTTAATTGAGGGAGGGGGGATTCGATCCCCTCACCTCCTGCTGCGCGCACAGGGAGCTAACCAGTGGGGCTGGTGCGGCTGTTTGTTGCTAGAAGGGGCAGTGGGGGGTAAGTGATGTGGGTGCGGGACTTAACTGAAACTCGAGTTAACTGAACATGTACTGGAACCTATCGCTGAACAGAGGGGAGGCAGTGACGGCAGGTGCTCGCCGGTGGTGTCCTGCGGCTGCGGCGTGGGGCGTGCGGTGGGTGGTGTGGTGCGAGGGGTGGGTGTCCCGCGTGTGCCCGGATGGCAAGCGGGTGTTGCGTTTCTGCATCGTGTGCGAGCGAGCCCATCTTCAGTCGATGGACAAGACGTCCATGGCGTCATCGAGGTGCTCCGACAGGGGCAGGTTGCAAGCGGACACGACACGGGCGAGTATGGCCGGGAATGGAAACGGGAGCTCACCGGGGTGCCGTTGACGGTGTTGGCTGGGCGTGGCGGTGAGGGAGTCGACAACGCGCCGCCGAGGTTGGTGGCGGCCGTGTAGGAGAGCTCGTCGTCGTGGATGATCCGCTTGTTCCCGTGATTGACGCAGGTGTTGACGGCGTTGAGGGAGTCGAGGGCTACACGACGGGGAGCTCGGCCTGGCCCGCGGAGCTCCATAGCGCGCCGACGATTTCTGAACCCTACTGCTCCTCCCTCGGATTAGCAAGGAAGAGGTACAGGGAATGGGAAAAGAGAGGGAGCGGTGGCGGCTGTGGGAGGAAGAGGGCTAGGGCGATCAGAGGGGGTCGGTGGCTAGGTTTTTATGGGGGGGAAGCTTGGTACGGCAAGCATCAGAGGGGGGAGGGAGATGATCGCACGGTACAGAGGAGGTTCGTACAGAAGATGACGTGAGGTAGGAGACGACGTGGGGTGGGCTTGAGTGATGGGTTGCCTAGAGTGGGATGCCTCCCCCCAGCCCAACTCTCCCTCTTGATTTTTCTTTTTCACCTTTCTCTCTTTTTTTTTGTAAAGGATGAAAGGAATAGAGAGATAGAAAAAGGAATAAGGATTTGGGTTTATTTTTTATGAATAATTTTTAGTACTTTGCAAAACAGTAATTAGAAGCAATTTACCATTAACTTCAAAATTTTGGAATATTAGTTTGATTTTTTTTTAAATTGGTTAGTTGAATTCCAAATAAGGTTTGATTTGGAATTTTTTGGAAATAACAAATTCTATTTGATAAGCTCAAGCAATTATGAGAAGATTGTTGAATTTAATTGTTTGCAATAAATTGATGTTTAAACCACAATTTGAAACATGTCAATTATGAATTGATTTGAAATTTAAATTGCCATTAGGGTGTTGATAAATAGGAAGGTTATTCACAAGCAATTTACATCAACTTCAACTATTGAAACAATATTTGAATAGGGTGATCAAATGATTTTAATTGGAAACAAATGATTAATATTTTTATAAGATCAACATGGTTGCTGTTTTGGACAATGTGATTTGAATTTGGAAGCAAATTGGAATTAATTGATTGATTAAAAACCCCCATTTTAATAGTTGAACAGTATGGAATAATTGGAAACAATTAAGGTTTTGATTTGGAAACAACTATTTGGATGTTGGTTTGGAATTTCAAATGGAAAACAAATTGAATTTGAAAAGGGTTTGATATTAAATGAATTTTTGATAGAAACAAAACAACAGTTTTGAAATCACACTCTAATGGAAACAAACAATTGTTTTATTTTGAATAATCTTTTGGAAATTGTAACATCACAAGGATGAAACAAAAGGTTTGAATTTTGGTTTGAAATTCAAATAGAAAACAAAGGAAAACAACTGAAAACAGTTGGAAAACAAAGCAAAACAGAGGAAAACAAATGGAAAACAAACAAAACAAATGCAATCAACATGATGCCATGATGCAAAACATAAAATAACAGAGAGTAAAACATTCTAATGGCTATTTTTCATACTTGGGATGTTACAACAGATTCCTTAGGATCCAAAGAAACAGAACTTGGGTTAAAGGTCAGCTTCCTGTACTGATAGTGTGAGCATCGGATAGCTAAGAAACCACACGATTCAACCCACCGCAATTCAGCACATTCCAGGACCTTCGGTTCAAGTCCAAGGTTATAAACTTAGACAAAGGGTAACTACTATCCTAGTGCCTTCGAGGACACTGTGAATAGCAATCACGGGGTAACTTAAAAAAGACAACGTAACTCCGGAAGAATTTGAGCAGAGGATAAAGGATACATTCGAGATGAAAAGGAAATCTCGAGGTTCAGGATTTTGAAACTTTAGAACAGGAGTATGTGGAACCTAGACAATTCTGAGAGATTATGATGGAAAGGATGTCTCCCAGTTTAAACAAGAGAGAATGGAAGATGAAACACACACGACTCTAGAAACTGAACACTAGGTCAACTTGGGTAGAAGACGTCATTGCCAAAGAAGGCACCTGAATTTTTAATGACTAGAAGAGATAGCAAAACCTTTTCAAATCAAAACAGGTAAGGTGACCCAAAGTTAGAGCGATACCAGATAAGGATTAAAAAGAATCCTAAGAAGGTTTTTCACAATCCTTTGAAGTTTCAAAATAGTTTTCACAACCACTAGACTCAACATCGACCAAGCAGTAAGGTTTTCCTACAGGCAGTACTGCTCTGATACCATGACTTTTGTCAGACCCCGGACCCAGAGATATACATACTGTTATGTGCTCCTAGCCATGGACTCACAAGGGCTTCAGGGTTACCAGCCCCGGCCGCAACAAACAACGGCAGGCAGACCGGATTCATCGGCATGTAGTCCGGATCCCCGGTCTACTACTCCTTGTATCCATGCTAGTCATAACCAATTATGCATACCCAAGCGTCCACGAGTCGGATGAAACTGAAGGAACGGGACCAAAGTTATACAGAGCTGCTATGTGTCCAGAAAGTGCAACAACAATCGAGGGTTACTGGGGTTACCTCGCCCCAGGCCGAATCACATCGGCAGGCGGGCTCGGACATGGATCATCGGCTCCACAACCCCTCGACAACGACAACTATGCAGGCATAGCCAAAACTGTATAACAACGGGCTCGAAACCAACAACCGATCAAAGCAGCACTCTAGACATGAAGCTTTATTAAACAGGTGTTAATAGAGTATAGCTTACAAGCAGAGGTCACACGACCCAACATTA
Source organism: Alopecurus myosuroides (assembly GCA_028641055.1). Lineage (NCBI taxonomy): Eukaryota > Viridiplantae > Streptophyta > Magnoliopsida > Poales > Poaceae > Alopecurus > Alopecurus myosuroides. The sequence goes on along the minus strand of CM054062.1, from coordinate 289,431,245 downwards.
CATCAGACAACGGAAGGCAAATCATGTTGCTAATCAACAAGAACCAAAAAGGCCTAAGAGGCCGCAACATAAGGTGACGTCCCAACCCATAGATTACAGGCTGCTACCTGGGAACCCCAAACTACTCGTCGAATGTCCATGTTGAAACACCTCCGAACTGAGGAACTCCACCTGAACCAAGTTGAAGCAAACATGAGTACGAGAGGTACTCAACAAGACTTAGTTAACCTATTATATATCTGCTTCTTTTAGAAAGAGTTATGAAGGTTATTTTTGCGTAAAGCCATCTTTGTTTTCCAAGTTGAGGGAGGAATAGCACGTCTCATGGAGTATTTTGAAAACAGGTGAGAAAGCTATTCAACTACTAAAATCATCATCTTGTTAAACCACCAAATCATATCAGCACCTCGTGCTTCAAAGATCACCACCTCAAGTTGTTCCGGTAACTTATGCTACAAGGTAACCCCTCTCGGCATCTCCGAGGAGGCATCCTTCATTCGTTATCAACAAGTTTTAGTCATTCCGTTTAAGTTGTCTATGATCACAGAATCCGTCACCAAGTCGTCCTTAACCGCGGACACGGCTTTTAGAAAAGATTTAACCCTGTAGGGGTGTACAACTTTAACCACACGTACCAACCAACTCTTAGGGCCACTAGATTAGCACTATTCCGGGAAGTGCCGGCAGAGGGAGGTTGACCACGATCTTTCCCTTGCTTCGCCTATTCCATGATTCGCTCCGAGTAGAGATGGACCGCCAATAGGGAGTGGCCATCTCCTGCCGGGTCTCTATCGTTGTGCGCGATGCTCGACGGTTACCTACCCGCAGAGCGCTGATACATCCCCACATCCTAGTTTCGAAAGTGTTTTGACATCCCCGCAAATCCAAATGGAAAGCCCGAACTAGGCAACTCATGGAACAAACTAGGCAAGTTGAGACCGAGGGGAATCCAATTCCCGTGTGCATGCACGCTCAGTCTTGGCTCGAAGACGAGAACTCGCTCCTAGGGGCGTGATCGAGACAACCACCACAGACCCTCCATGGTCTCGTCATCCACACCTTTAAATCATGTTAATCAAACATCTCTTAACTTACCACTACTTCCTGCCATACTAGATTATTTCGTAACTCTGATTCATCAACCGGATGGAGCAGAGATAACAGGCATGTATGACTAAGCACAGCATATTTCAGGCTTTGGCGATGAACACAATCAAACCTATGGCTGCTAGGAGTAGTGGATCAGGATAAGTAGGCTATGCATGGTATAGGAGAACTCTAACTACTGACACAAGGTACATTGGAATCGGATGCAATGTACGAGAATCAAAAGTCTTTCGAAATCATATATGAGCAGATAAGAGGTTATGCTTGCCTTGCTTCAAGAAAACCATAGAAAATCTTCAGGAATAAGTGCTTGACTTGTCGGTTAGGATCAAGTATTCGCCATTGGAGTTTTTGGCCTTCTCTTCGGAGTCGCGTTCTACCGAGGGGGAACAACACCGAAAAGAAGAACAGCAATCAAACATGGCATCGATGCAATGCACAATATGTATGCATGAGCAAGTTAATGCACTGTAATAAATCCCTAAACATGTTCGATGGGTTGCTAGGGTTCATATGTCAGTTCTCTAGTTTTACTGAACTTAGCCCGAAATGGACCCCGGAGGGGCAGTTCGGACAATTCTGAAAGCGAGTACAAGTTAAAGTGCCCGAATGGTTTTGAAAACATCATAAACAGATTGCATTTGTCCTTTTGAGCATTTTGGTATATAACTTTTAATATTCTAATTTTAGTGAATAAAAACTTATTTTTCTATTTTTAAATGAATTAACAACATTAAAATAATACTCATTTTTCAACTTGGTCAAACATGTATGAAAATGGCATATTCATGTAGAGTACATTTTTCTGAACAAAACCATACTTTTCTTTTATTTTTCTGAATAACATTTTGGAAGATATTAATTATCCAATTTTATTCCTTTTTCTGGAATTTCTGGAAATATCTAAAAAAAAGGGAAAATGACATCATCATGATGTCACTGTGACCTCACATAAGGATGAATCATCTATGTTCTTCACATCCAAGATCAAATTCGAATGAATTCGTGTGCAACTGAAGAAAAGAACTATACAGCAACGGAGAGGAGCTCAAGGGGAGCCGAGGGGTGCCGACGGTTGACCAAATGGTCACCGGAGATGGTGCCGGCGACCATATGCATGGCGGCGGACGGCGGGTCCTGGCGCGATGGCGAACTAGAGGAGCATGGAGGCAACGGAGGGTACCGGGAGACTCACCACAGCACGGGGAGGCTCTAGAGGTGGTCGGAGGGGACAGGGGCGGCCGGAATCCGCCACGGCGTGAGGACAAGGCCGGCGGCCGGACTCGGAGAAGATGGCGGTGATCTCTCGGCTCCGGTCATCCCCTCCCGATTCCGTTGGCCATAAGGAGGAGCAAAAGATAAGGAAGCTCCCGAGCTTCTCAGCGTGGGCTCTCGTGGCCGGAGATGACGGGGAGAGGAGATCGCCGGCAAGGTGTGGCTCAGCTAGGGTTCGTCCGGTTCTTCCCGCGCAGAGAGAGGAAGAGGAGGGTTCTCGGGGGGTTCTGAGGGAGGTGGGTTCGATTCGGACGCGTCCCTGGTCTCCTATCCACGCAGGCAGGCAGGCAGAGGAAGAGGTGGCGCCGGCGACGAACAGGGACATGGCAGCGAGCTGCTTCACTTCGGGAGGAAGAAGACAAAAGCGAATTTCCAAGATAACCCCCTGAAGTTTTATAAATTTTACAAATCAGCCCTTTTCTATTATAGAACAGAACATTAGATTTTGAGGGCCTTTTTGGAAGAATAAAATTTGGCAAAAATCATTTTTGGAATGCTCACAAAAATTCCAACAAAACCATCTCTTGGTTTGGTGTATTTGAATTATTTTTCAATACAAAATTTTGGGACCCATTTTAAGTACTTTTTGTGGGATTTTCACAAACCAATTTAAATTGTTTCAACATGGTTCAAATTGTTGTTTCATGCATGTATGAGATGAACACAACACCACACACCCTATTGTAGCAAAAAATTGGGATGTTACAGAGTCTCTCACTTCCAATCTCTTTACTTTGTTATTGTTTTGCTTAGTTTATTTTATTTTCTCTTGTTGGCTTCTGTTTATCAAAAACACACACACACAAAGTAGTTCTTATTCTAGTCGTTATTTTTATCATGTTTTACTCTTGCTTTTTCATGCTTGCTATCAATGTTTGATGTCTTTGAAACTAGATATTATTGGCAAGATGGGTTCACAGAAGAACAACAACAATATTATAAGGAATACCGCTTGTCACCAAAAGGGATACACTTATGGGAGAAAATTAATAAATTGCATAACTATGCTAAATTCTTGTGCTCTACTTATAATGTTACTTATTGCTTTGATAAATCTTGTTGTTTTAGGAGGCATGAACACCTTCCCTTCCAATGTGAGTGTAATGGTAATGTTACCATATCATCTTATGTTAAGGAAAATTATGAACTTTATGACGTGGAACAAATTGAAGAATTTATTGCTTGGAAGGGTGCATTCAAAATTGCCTATTTGTTTAAAAATAATGATGATGCACCTTATAAATATTAGACTTATGATATACTTGAATTTTTCTTAGATAATTACAAGGAAGGAAATGGCTATATTCTTAAATATCTTTATAAATGCTCTCAACCAAAGGAACCTAATGCTTTGCAGGAGCCTATGGAAGAGGAAATTGTTGAATCTGAAAGCTCATTGGATGAAAAAGAGGAGGAGAGTGATGATCAAGAGGAGGAAGAATGACCATGTCTACCTCCCAATGATAGTAACTATTTAACTCATACCTTGTTTTATTAAAATCCATGCTACTTTTATAAATCCTATGACAATCCTCTATTTATTCCAACTATTGATATGCATGGTAATGAGGAAGTTTGTTTACAAAATTTATATGATAATACTCTAGATGATGGTCCTATGTTACTTGATGTTATTAATTATAATGCTACTGAAAATAGAATTGCTATAATGTGTCCTATACCTTTTATGAGTGATCAATCATCTCGTTCTGATATTGCTAAAAGTCGTAAAAAAGAGGAGTTGATTTCAAATTTTGATCCCACTGTTTTGGAGCTTGATATGAATTGTGTGCTTTTAGACCATGACAAACATGCTTTATGTGATAATTATGTTGTTGAGTTTGTTCATGATGCTACTGAAAATTATTATGAGAGGAAAATATGGTTGGAGGAATTTTCATGTTACTAAAACACCTCTCTTTTAATGAAAGTTTTGAAGTTGTTCTTGTTATACCTTCCCATGATTTCTAGTTTGAGCTTCCTTAATTTATTTATTTACAAGATTACTATGCATAGGAAATGGGTTAGACTTAAAATTTTTTTATACTTGCTTCTTGATGCTCTCTTTTTCTTTAATTAATATTTCCTATGTGAGCATCTTTTTCACTTGAAAACACGTGAATCCACTTTTCCGGGCCTAACTAAAAGGCGCTAAAGAAAAGCACTTCTTGGGGGATAACCCATGGTTTTATTTTTGCTTTGTTTTTATCTATTTTCTATGATTAAAGGGGTTGTATAGTTCTGTAGAAACTCCTTTGTATCTTTATTTTCATGTATTAGTTGTGCCAAGTAAAGTTTCTGACGAAAGTTGGAGTTGGTTTTGGATTTCTGCGCAGGAAACAGATTTCTGCTGTCCACCGTAAAAAATCGTATAATTCACAGAAAAATCAAAATGGCCTGAAACTTTTTGTTCTTATTCCTCAGCTCATTCCAAAACTTTTTCGTTCTTTAAGTTTTCAGATTTCATCAAGGTAAGTGCCCCTAAAAAATTCTTCATTACAGGCTGTTCTGATTTTGGCTGATTCTGCCATTTTTCTTGCATTTGCTCTTTTACGATGTCAAGTGGATTTCTTTGCTTCAATAAACATCAGTGGATGTAGCTCATTTTAAAAGTGTCAATAGAAATTGTTCTCATACATAACCCATGGATTTTTTATTGTTTCACTAACCCTCTAATGCGAAGTACTCTTTGAGTGTGGTGTGAAGGAAGTTTTCAAGGGTCAAGAGAAGAGGGTGATATAATGTGATCAAGAAGAGTGCAAGGTCAAAGCTTGGGGATTCCCCCGTGGTTCATCCTAGAAAATTCTAAGAAGACTCAAGCATCTAAGCATGGGAATGCCCAAGGCATCCCCTTCTTCATCAACAATTTATCAGGTCACTTCTAGTGAAACTATATTTTTATTCGGTCACATCATATGAAATTTACTTGGAGCGTCATTTATTTTTTGTTCAGTTTTGTTTTTTTTTTACTTTCTGCAATAATATCATTGGAACCTATAATCCTTGTTTTGGAGATAGACACGCTCATGTTTTTTATTTGAATACTCATTTTGCTCGTATTCTTAATTTTTCTTCTAGCTGTTGTAAAATTATTGTTTAGCTCTTGTTTTCATTGCATCTCTTATTCAGAGATGTTATTTTTAGTAGTGTTATGTGGCTACTCTCATGTTTTCTTGATGTATCATTTAGAGAGTTTTTGTTAAAACATATTTTGTGTGGTGCTTGTTGGGAAAAGAAACTGCGGCATGTGGTAGAATTTATAACGATGCAAATAGAAGCTTGTATAGACTGTGGCTAGACTTTTTCATATCATTCTAGATGTTATTTTAATTCTAAAGCCTATTGGTTATTTTGTAGCATTATTTGTCTCAAATATCTGAGAGTGTTTAATGTGCCATTGAATGAATCATGAGTTGTTCTTGTCATATTGAAGCATAAATTTGTGGTGTTCTCCTTTGAATGTTTTATTTGGTTGACTTGGCGCATGCTTACACCATGTTTATTACTACAAACCAGTCACTTATAGAATCTATGATCATTTAGTTTTTGAACTTGTGGTACCACTTATGCTTTGATTAATTATTATTTTTGTCGCTATGCATGATTATGGCCATTATTGCTCTCTTGATTTGTCGCTCCCAGTCTTTTGGTAGCCTCCACCTGTACTGAGTATGAGCTCTACTCGTGCAATCCAACTCCCAAAAACCAAAGTATGCCAAATGTGTCCACAATACCTACCTACATGTGGTACTTAACCTCCACTCCAAAGTAAATTGCTCATGTGTTACCTTTAAAACCTTCAAAATTACTCTTGTTGTGTGTTCCTGTTTTAGCTCATGCGGACGTAAATAGTGAATATTTATCTCACTTGTTGATTGGACTTTCACACCCTGGACTAGTGGCTTCATGCGCTTATCCAATTGATAGAAGAGCTGGCAGCGGGGTGCCTAGCCCCAAATTAATACAAACAAATTCTCTTCACTATTATTGCCCCTGATTTATCAGTCAAAGCATAATTGTGTAAACAAAAGAGAAAGAGGGATGACCTTCTACATCAGCTGCGTCCTTCAATGGGAGCCGATCTTGTGAAGTCTAGTTGCCTTGTGACGTACTGTATTTTCTGTTTACCATTCGTGGACATAAGCATACACTTCTCTAAAAAATAGACACTCCTCCACAGTATGTGATTATTGGCATGCACCCGAGAATTCGGTTAGCCATGGTTTGTGTAAGATGGTTGGGAGGAGTGTCAGAAAATTTATTCCTTTGTTTAATAAAATAAAAAGATCTAGCATATGAGTGATCCATGCTTCCCTCTGCGAAGGGCCGTTCTTTTACTTTTATGTTGAGTCTCCATCTTCTAACTTTATGCACGGTTGAGAGAGCATAGTTGCCATTCTGAGTTTAATGTGCATTTGTCCCAGAAACATTATTAATTGATTCATGATGTGTTATTGTTTGTTCTCAAATTATTTGTTCTAGTCTTCCTCATAAACTTTGAAGGTGTCATGGCATTTATGTTTTTCCCCACTCTTAAGAGAAATATCACTTTGCCAAGCTTTCTCTATACTTTAAACAAACGTATAACTTTGGATGAATTGTTATTCATGATCTTTTATTTGTGTTACTTCTCATGATGCAAAGTGATTGTTATGTTTTATTGCTAGAACTATATCTATCATGCTTGTGTTTAAAGTACTACGATCTCAGACTACATATGCTTTAACATTATTGATGATCAAGTTTCTTTTGGTAGCATGTCACCTCAGAAATTATGTGTTTTTATCGTTTGCCTACTCGAGGACGAGTAGGAACTAAGCTTGGGGATGTTGATACATCATAACGTATCCTTAATTTATGATGTTCCATGTTGTTCTCATGTTATTTCCAACATGTTTGCTATACACTTTATGTCATTTTATCGATTTCCAGGACTAACCTATTGACAAGATGCCACAGAGCCAGTTCCCTATTTTCTGCTGTTTTTAGTTTCAGAAAAGTTGTTCTGGAAATATTCTCGTAATTGGAAAATTTGAAGCCCGGAAGTCTTAGAAACCCGGAAGGTTCCACGGAGTCCCTAAGAGGCCCGGAGAGGGGCCACAGGGGGGCACACCCTAGGGCGGCAAACCCTGGCCGCGCCTAGGGGTGGTGTGGGTCCCTTAGGAGCCCACCGCCATCGCCCTTTCGCCTATTTATTCCCTCCGACATATCAACACTGAAAATATACCACTTTTCCCCGAGAAACACCCGAGGCCGCCGTCATCGTCATCCTGAGATCGGGAGGGTTCTGGAGCTCTCCCCGGCACCCTATCAGGAGGGAAATTCATCACCGTAGGGGTCTACACCACCATGCCCTCCTCCGAAGTGATGCGTGAGTAGTTCATCCCTGGACTACGGGTCCATAGCAGTAGCTAGATAGTTTTATCCTCCACTTTATGCCTCATGTTTAGATCTCGTGAGCTGCCTCACATGATCGAGATCATCTTTACGTAATGCTACATATTGTGTTTGCTGGGATCTGATGAATGTTGAATTCTATGTCTTCTGATTATCAATCTATCATGTTATCTTCATGCATATGTTATTTATGATCTTGCATGCTCTCCGTTATTAGTAGATTCTCTATCCAAGTAGATGCTAGTAACTCTAAGAGGGAGTATTTATGCTCGATAGTGGGTTCATGCCTCCTTTGCATCTATGCTCGATTGACAGAAACGTGACGGATGGAGGATGTGTTGTTGCCATTAGGGAGAAAACAACAATGCTTTGTCTAAGGATGATTTTATTGTTTACATTACCCACTTTGCTTACTGCGATTATCTGTTGCTTGCAACTTAATACCCAACGTTTGTTCGGATGATATTCCGAGGGTGGATTATTAGCCATAGATGCAGTTCGATGACGGTCTATGTATCTTGTTGTAATTCCTGCATGAATCACATAGTAATATTTATGTCTTGCATATGCACCACGGTGCAGCCTTCATTTCTGTCAATTTCCCAGCTGTAATTTGTTCACACATGTTATTTATCTTTCACGGAGAGACACCACTAGTGAACTATGGACCCCGGTCCATTTTCTCATACTGATAATACAACCACTTCTTCAATTGTTCTCAACATGTTTTCCACACCATATGTTTAACCTCTTTGTGTTCAGCAAAACCGTTGAGATTGACAACCTCACTTATTTTTTGGGGCAATGTGTTTTGGTTGTGTTGTGTAGGTTCCACGTTGCTTATGAACCGGCAGTGCGCCCTGCCATCTCAGCTGCTTCAACCTTCGAAAGTTGCTTTTTCCTCCTACTGGTCGATTGAACCTTGGTTTCTTTCTGAGGGAAACTTACTGTTGTGATTTTCATACCTTCCTCTTGGGGTCTCCCAACGAACATGTGTTGCACGTGCGTCACCAGCCTGGCATGCACCTCCACGCTGGCATGGACCATGTCTATGATGTCCTTCGCGATCTTGGACATGCTTCCTGTAGAGAGGAGATCAGGAGGGCTCTCGCCACGGATTCGCAGGGACCAGTGGTCAGACTGCATCACGTCCTAAAAGAAGTCGTCGGGGATGAGGGAGCCGTTGGGCCCCAAGGGGAGACGTCCTAGAGCTCTTTATTCATCTCAGCAATGGCGCTCTGCACCGACTGAGTGGAAGAAGGGACCGCAGCAGGACCACCTGCACCACCTGCGACCACATGAGGAGGAGGAGTCTCACACATTTTCTTTAATCTAGGCGTCAGGATCTCGACGTCCTCGTTTCCAAGCTCGATGGGGTGTGTGCCGATGTCGCCCTTGTGGGGTGCCTTGGCAGGCGACGGTGGCACTATCGTGGGAGGTGCCTAGAGGCTAGCAGAAAGAGGAGGAAAAGCGCGCACTTCTTGAACATCCACTACATGGCTCGCGGGAACTGTGGCGTCCTTAGGCTCGAGGGGCTCGGTCCTGAGCCGCGGCACCTGGGGCCGCAGATGCCCCCTCATGAGCTTGAGGCAGGGAAATCTCAAGAGAAGTTTTGGCACTTTTTCTCGGCGAGGTGCCAGCCCTCGGAGAGGATTCTCCCACCTCAGCACCTATCTCTTGTTCGGTGATGTCCCTTTCGCTGATACGACTGTCTCTCCCTCGCCGGCTGCAGGGTCGGCAGGATTGGTTATCCCCTCGTCCTCTTGAGAAGGCGACGAGCGTGTGGGGTTCCACCTCTCCGTCGACACCATAGGATTGGCTTCTAAGAGAGACAGATACCTCTCGGATCTTCCAGCATACGTGCCCCCGCCAGCCGCAAAAGCGGACGCCGGCAGCTTCACGACCTTGGAAGAAGCAGAAGGTGTAGCACTCGACACGTTCACCTTCTTGGCGGAGGTCCTGCATCATAAAAAAAATCAGTGCCCGTACTTGGCAAGCACGGAGAGGGTCACCTCGACAACTCACCTCCCGGTGTAGAGCCACATTCTTGCCGAGCATTTCTTGGAAGGGACAGCTGCGCAAGGGGCCCCCATCGTGAGAGAGGCACCAGTGTCGACGTCAGAAACTCGTGTGGAACGCTCTCTTCGCCCGGTGAGCCTTGCTCTGGGCCTCATCCTGGCCTTCATCGTCGCGCGATCATGGAGATGGCGGGGGCGAGGCGCTTGCGTCCTTGAGGGACTCACTCTCTTCCTTGTCCTCCTGCTCGTCGTCGAGGATATCTCCATGAGAGGATGTTTCCTCGACCCCCGCTCCAACCGCTCTTCGACCGGGCCCGAGCCCTCCATGCATGGGGAGTCCGCCTCACTCCCTTCTATGGGGTATGACGTAAGGGGGTTGTCCACCCTTGACTCCTCTCTCTAGGCAAGACGGCCCCGCCGTTCGAAGCGAGGCATCGTGCTCAAGATAGCGTTTCTCGCCACCTCACCAAGGCTATAGAGGGAAACAATCGGGGAAGGAAGAGTTGGACGAGAATCGTTGGCAAGGAGGGTCCACAGCATCCCCTTGAGCTCCTTTCCCTCAAGCAGGAAGCCGCTCAGTCTCATATTGTCATCGATGCCGCTGCAGTAGCAGATGAGACGTTCGTGCTGCTGAAGAGGTGCGAGGCGCTAGCAGATGAACTCCCTGACAACCAGGGAAAGCTTGAGCCCCTTGTTTTGCAGCTCCTCCATACAATGCATCAAGGGCGTCATGGCCTTACCATCGAGCTCCTCCTGCTGCCAGCTAGAGTGTTTCTGGGCCACGCCTGGGGGATCTCGACAAAGTCGCTGGAGGTATGTGTATCCAAGTACACCTAGCGCACAGGGAAATCGTACACCCTCTTTATGAAATCCACATGGGGGAATAAGGCACCTTTCCCCGAGCCCACACAGAAGGAGACGCAGCCGGCACAATATCCCCTCGTTGTTACGCGGAGGCTGAAGAAAGAGCCGAAGAAGGCCATAGAGGGCGTGACGCCTAAGACGACATCACACCAGAAGGAGAAGATCGCCATGTTCAGAATAGAGTTGGGCTGGAGGTGGAGCGTGTGGATCTGGTAATGGTCTAGAATGGAAGTGAAGAATGTGGAGAAGGGGGTACCGCACCCATGAAGACAGTGTGGTAAAAGAAGGAGTACAAGGTGGCGGTGAGGGTGCTCCGCAACACTGTGCCCGCATGGAGGGAAGTGACACCATGTTCGCTGGTGGCCGTACCCACCAGAAGCCTGGCCTTCTCAAGGACCTGGCCAGGCCGGATGCAGAAAGTTCCAAGTACCGAATCTGATGGGGTGGGAGCCGGTGTAGTGGGTGCAATGGACTTTCCTTTCGTGGCAGTCGAAGGTTTCTTCTTACCCTCCATGAAGATAGAATCTCTTGGGGAGGTCGACGGATCTAGGAGGAAAGGAGAAGGGAGGCGGCGACGAGTATTGTGGAGAAAGTAGTCATTTTGTATGGCTGACCAGGATTTATGCGTGTGGACCCACCGTGACTCAGGGAGCCTTTATCTCCACTTCGAAGAGATCATGGGCTGGGAATCGTCATGCCAATTGCCCACGACTGGCCCGACAACAGTTGGCCCCGTGATGTCTCCTCTCCTTTAGACACGTGTCCGCCGCATGCCCAGGGGCTACTATCAGTCTAGTGGATCCCAGGGTATCCTGGCCCATCTACTGCGGCCCAGCCCAGTGGACGTTGAAGATCTCCTCAAGGGTGCCTCACAAGGAAAATCCCCTTCGTGAGCCCTCTCCTCTCCCAGGGCACGACCAGCAGGAGGCTGGCCCCTCTAGAGGAGTGCATTCGCCTTTCCTTAGAGAGGAGCTCTACCTCGAGCTCTTCGCTCCTCTACATAGGATTTTCCCCTCGAGAGTAAACATGCCATGTGCAGGTGACGCACGCTGCTCTGTATGCTGACGGAGGCACGACAACATCGCAGGGTGCCTTTGGCAGCAGTTGCCATTCTCGTGTATAATGCGTGGGCGATAGCTTCCCACGCAAAAGCGCGTCCAACCCCAGGATTTCCTCTTCGGCGCAAGAAGACCAGGATGGCGCTACAAGACAGAGGAAACGTCACCGAGAGCCTCCACCGCTCTACCATGGATGGTGGTGCTGTCCTTGACGACCAAGACCAACAAATGTTGCAGGGCGGTGCCTGACCTCTCTTTGGCATCTCGTGGTGACCCTTTCCCGCCAAGTATGAGCGGGAAAGAGGCCCAACACTGGTACATAAGGAGCCCCTTGGCTCCCATGGAATGGATGGCTCAATTGACCTAGAGCTTCTCTAGCCTCAACCGAGCACAAACTCGCCTCTTGTACTGTATCTATCGTAGTGCAATCCATCAGACAAGTAGGAGTAGAGTATTACATCGCAATGTGGCCTGAACCTAGGTAAACTCTCCGTGTCACCATTGTTTCTTGTTGTGAGATTTCCTAAGGAGGCCTCACGAGAGGTGCAGAGAGTGTGGTTAGACGGGGATTTAAACGACCATGGTATGGCGGCAAGTTACCATACCATACCCGCAGAACGCCAGAAATTCTTCACCGATGTCGACACCATTTGAACCATAACCTTCCAAAACACATTAGGTCGGTTTGGTGGTCAAAGGGGGCTCATCCACAACCCTTGGATCAAGAGGAGACCGCCTATATAAGGAGGAGAAGCCTTAGCTCCAACACATCCATCTCCAAAGCCTCCTCCCGGAGGGCTCCGGCCTCCACACCACCATATCGGCAGGAAGGCTGCCTCTCCACACCGTCTCCACCACCAAGCCTTCATCTCCAACAACATCAAGATATCCAAGTAAGAGGAGGAGAAGGAGACGCTGCCGCCTTCACCATGCTGCCGCCATCACTGTCCCGCCATCACCGCCATCTCCAGTTGCATCTCCAACTGTTCCTCTTACTTAGTATTTATAATATTGAACATGGTGATGATGTACTCTATGTTTTTATATTAATCTATGAGTGAGTAATTTATTTGGTTATAGGCTAAGGTATGATCTAGTACAAAACTCTAAACTATGTGGTATAATCTAGTGTTTTATTTTCTCTTCTGTACACAAAGGGGGTGAGTTTGTGTGAACCCTTCAGGTTCTGTTCTAACATCCTTCGTGTGACAGCAAGGTTTATATATGGTACACTACATGTGACAACTCAGGATTCATGGGAAATCGATTATTTATCTAAAAAAAGCACTTGACACTAAGTTGCCCCTCTAGTACTAGTGAAACTGAATGCCTAGACACCACTTTTACTCTAGTCAATCCGACAAGTACAACCCTTTTTACATTCAGATTTGTATTTACTTTAATTGTTCTTTTATTCCTTGCAATAGTTACTCTATGATTCCAAACACAAACAACAGTTTCTTGATTGTTTAGACTTAAGGACAATTTCCAGGGCACAAACGAAGGTAGATGATCAAATCTAAACACACGAGACCATTTCTATAGCTCCACCGTGGTTTGATACTCTTACTTCGAAACAAGTTATAACAACCGTGTGCACTTGCAGGTATCAATCTATTTTCTGGTGATGTTGGAAGGGAGCTTTGCGCCTTTTGTATTTTGTATTTAGTACATTTTATTTTTGTTGTGTTAAGTTGTCTACAAGTTCTTAGCAGGCATCATGTTTATATTTACTTCTAGTTTATACTGTTTTGTGTTTTCTCTTGTACAAAAGAACTAAAAATCAGTTTAACTTTTGTTTCAGTTTTATTCTTTTTCTTAGTTTGTTTACGTGTTTTAGTTTATTTTTGTTTGTCTTATTTGAAAACCTAAAAAAATTACAAAACTAAAAATTACAAAAACTTCTACTAACCATGTCTTCTAGGAGAACTACTATTGATCAATCCACATTTTCTATGGAGAATTATGTAGCATATGTATTTAATATTGGACTAATAATATTAGTTGAGAGAGAACCTTTCGCAGTAGATCCCGGGGATGATCCTTATAAGCATATTGAAAAGTTAAAGATGTTGTGTTCTACGGTGAGAATGGAATCATTGCCACATGATGAGCTTAAGTTGAAATTATTCCCATTCTCTTTGAAAGGGAAGGCTGAAGAATGGCTATGTTTGAAACCTACGGGACATTTCAAGTCATGGGGAGGTATCTCCAATTCTTTTCTCCATCATTATTTCTTGAAAAATAAGATATATGACCGCATGTGTGATATTATTGATACGTCTCCAACGTATCTATATTTCTGATGTTCCATGATTGACTTTATGACATTTGCTAAAAAAAGCTATACACTTTATATCATTTTTATGGATAACCTGGGACTAACCTATTAACAAGATGCCACAGCGCCAGTTCCTCTTTTTTTGTTTTTGGTTTCAGAAAAGTTGTTCAGGAAATATTCTCGGAATTGGACGAAACAAAATCCGAGGGTCCTATTTTTCTGTCACGTACCCGTAGTACGGAGGAGACCCAAAGGGGGGCAGGGGAGCCGCCACACCATAGGGTGGTGTGGCCCCCTAGCCACCCACTGACATTGCCCTTTCGCTATAAATTGATATTCTCGGGAAAACCCTAAATACCAAAGCCTCCATCCATGACACGTTTCATAGCCGTCGTCATCAACCCTAGTTCGGGAGGGTTCTGAAGCTCTCCCCGGCACCGTTCCGGGAGGGGAAATCATCACCGGAGGGCTCTACATTACATGTCTGCCTCCGGAGTGGTGCGTGAGTAGTTCATCCTTGTACTACGGGTCCATAGCAGTATCTAAATGGTTGTCTTCTCCTCCTTTTGTGCCATCATATTTAGATCTTGTGAGCTGCCTAACATGACCAAGATCATCTTATTGTGATGCTACATGTTGTGTTTGATGGGATCCAATGAATATTGAATGCTATGTCAAGTTGATTATAGATCTATCTTTTATATGTTATGTGTGATCTTGCATGCTCTATGTTACTAGTAGCTGCTATAGCCAAGTTGATGCTTGTAACTCCAAGAGGGGGTATTTATGTTCGATAGTGGATTCATGCCTCGAGTTATCTGGGAGGGTGACAATGACTTCTAAGATTGTGGATGTGTTGTTGCCACTAGGGACAAAACAACAATGGTTTGTCTAAGGATAATTCTATTGTTTACATTACGCACTTTACTTAATGCAATAATCTACTGCTTGCAACTTAATAACCAAAGTCTGCTTGGATTACGTTCCGAGGGTGGATTATTAGTCATAGATGTAGTTGGATTATGGTCTATGTATATGATACGTCATAAATGTATCCTTAATTTCTGATGTTCCATGTTGTTTTCATGTTATTTCCTATATGTTTCCTATACACTTTATGTCATTTTTATCGATTTCCGGGAGTAAACTATTAACAAGATGCCACAGAGCGAGTTCCCTGTTTTCTGTTGTTTTTTATTTCAGAAAAGTTGTTCTGGAAATATTCTCGGAATTGGAAAATTCGAAGCCCGGAAGTCTTAGAATTCCCGAAGGTTCCACGGAGTCCCGAAGAGACCCGGAGAGGGGCCACAGGGGGCCACACCATAGGGCGGTGCGCCCCCTGGCCGCGCCTGGGGGTGGTCTGGGCCCCCCGGGTGCCCTCTGCCATCGCTCTTTCGCCTATATAATCCCCCCGACATATCAACCCTAGAAATATATCACTTTTTCCGAGAAACACCCGAGGCTGCCGTCATCGTCATACCGAGATCGGGAGGGTTCTGGAGCTCTCCCCGGCACCCTGCCGGGAGGGAAATTCATCACCGGAAGGGTCTACACCACCATGCCCTCCTCCGAAGTGATGCGTGAGTAGTTCATCCCTGGACTACGGGTCCATAGCCGTAGCTAGATGGTTGTCTCCTCCACTTTATGCCTCATGTTTAGATCT
Source organism: Alopecurus myosuroides (assembly GCA_028641055.1). Classification (NCBI taxonomy): domain Eukaryota; kingdom Viridiplantae; phylum Streptophyta; class Magnoliopsida; order Poales; family Poaceae; genus Alopecurus; species Alopecurus myosuroides. The sequence continues at coordinate 289,415,582 of CM054062.1, read as the reverse complement.
CGTGAGCTGCCTCACATGATTGAGATCATCTTTATGTAATGCTACATGTTGTGTTTGCTGGGATCCGATGAATGTTGAATGTTATGTCTTCTGATTATCAATCTATCATGTTATCTTCATGCATATGTTATGTATGATCATCCATGCTCTCCGTTATTAGTAGATTCTCTGGCCAAGTAGATGCTAGTAACTCCAAGAGGGAGTATTTATGCTCGATAGTGGGTTCATGCCTCCGTTGCATCTGTGCTCCAGTGACAGAAACGTGACTGATGGAGGATGTGATGTTGCCATTAGGGAGAAAACAACAATGCTTTGTCTAAAGATGATTTTATTGTTTACATTACACACTTTGCTTGCTGCGATTATCTATTGCTTTCCACTTAATACCCAACGTGTGTTCGGATGATATTTGGAGGGTGGATTATTAGTCATAGATGCAGTTGGATGACGGTCTATGTATCTTGTTGTAATGCCCGCATGAATCACATAGTAATCTTTATGTCTTTCATATGCACTATGGTGCATCCTTGATTTCTGTCAATTGCCCAGCTGTAATTTTTTCACCACACATGTTATTTATCTTCCACAGAGAGACACCACTAGTGAACTGTGGACCTCGTTCCATTTTCCTCATACTGATAATACACACACTGCTTCCACTGTTTTCACACTGCTGCTACTGTTTTCCACACCATATGTTTATCCTCTTTGTTTTCAGCAAAACCGGTGGGATTGACAACCTCACTGCTTCGTTGGGACAAAGTGATTTGATTGTGTTGTGTAGGTTCCACTTTGATGCTGAACCGGTAGCGCACCCTGCCATCTCAGCTGCATCAACCTTCTGAAGTTACTCCTTCCTCCTACTGGTCGATTCGACATTGCTTTTTTCTGAGGAAAAACTTGCCGCTGCACTCTTCACAACCTTTCTCTTAGGGTTTACCAACGTCAGCCATCAACAAGTTTTCTGGCGCCGTTGCCGGGGAGGAAGAGAATTTCTGCAAGGGGAGTCTCTCACCTCCAATCATTTTTACTTTGTTATTGTTTTTCTTTTTTACTTGCTTTATCATTCTTGCTATCATTGGGTGATTTCTTTAGGTTCATGGAAGAACTACAAAAATATTATAAGGAACACCGCTTGTCACAAAAGGGATACACTTATGGGAGCAAATTAATAAATTGCATGACTATGCTAGAAACTTGTGCTCTACTTATAATGTTGCTTATTGCTTTGATAAATCTCGTTGGTGTAGGAGGTATAAACAACTCCCTTTTCAATGTGAGTATAATGATAATGTTACCATATCTTCTTATGTTAAGGGAAATTATGAATTTTATGATGTGGAACAAATTGAAGAATTTATTGCTTGGAAGGGTGCATTCGAAATTGCCTATTTTCTTGAAAGTATTGACGATGCACCTTATAAATACGAGATTTATGCTATACTTGAATATTTCTTTGATAATTACAAGGATTGTAATTAATACATAATGGAATATCTTAATAAATGCTCTCAACCTAAGGAAGAGAATAATGCCTTGCGGGAACCTATGGGAGAAGAAATTGCTGAATCTGGAAGCTCATTGGATGAAAAAGAGGAGGAGAGTGGTGATCAAGAGGAGGAAGAATGGAGCTACCCATGTCTACCTCCAAATGATAGTAACTCTTTAACTCATAATTGTGATGATCCTATTGATTCTTTAGAAATATCACTTTTTGATGAAGTTGATACTTTCTATACTTGTGGTCATATACTACTATGAATGAAACTTGTGAGAATGATATTGCTACTATTATTCATGATAATCTATGCTACTTTGATAAATCATATGATAATCGTCTATTTATTCCAACTATTGATATGCATGATAATGAGGAAGTTTCTTTAGAAAATGTATATGATAATTCTCTAGATGATAGTCCTATGTTACTTGATGTTATAAATTATAATGCTACTGAAAATAGGATTGCTATAATGTGTCCTATACCTTTTAAGAGTGATCAATCATCTTGTTCTAATATTTCTAAAAGTGGGAAAAAAGAGGAGCTGGTTTTAAATTTTGATCCCACTGTTTTTCAGCTTGATATGAATTGTGTGCTTTTAGACCAGGACAAACATGCTTTATGTGATAATTATGTTGTTGAGTTTGTTCATGATGCTACTGAAAATTATTATGAGAGAGGAAATATGGTTGTAAGAACTTTCATGTTACTAAAACACCTCTCTTTGAAAGTTTTGAAGTTGCTCTTGTTCTACATTCCCATGATTTCTAGTTTGAGCTTCTTCAATTTATTTCTTTACAAGATTCCTATTTATAGGAAGTGGGTTAGACTTAAATTTGTTTTATACTTGCTTCTTGATGCTATCTTTTGCTTAATTCATACTTCTTATGTGACTATCTTCTTGCTTTCCATGCCTAGCTGAAAGGCGTTAAAGAAAAGCACTTCTTGGGAGATAACCTATGGTTTTATTTTTTGCTTTGGTTTTCTCTATTTTCTTTGAGTCAAGGGGTTGTGTACTTCTGTATTAACTCCTTTTGTATCTTTTTTTTCATATATTAGTTGTGCCAAGTAAAATTCCTGACGACAGTTGGAGTTGGTTTTGGGATTTTTGCGCAGGAAACAGATTTCTGTTGTCCACCGTAAAAATCGTGAAAGATCCAGAAATATCAGAATGACCTGAAACTTTTTGTGCTTATTCCTTAGATAATTCCTCAACTTTTTCATTATTTAAGTTTTTTTGATTTGGTCAGCGTAAGTGTCCTGGAAAAATTCGTCTTTATAGACTGTTCTGGTTTTGGCAGATTCTGCATTTTTCTTGCATTTGCTATTTTACGATGTCAAGTGGATTTATTTGCTTCACGAAACATTAGTGATTATAGGTAATGTTTAAAAGTATCAATAGCACTTTTTCCCATACGGAACTTATGTATTTTTTTTATTGTGGCACTAACCCTCTAATGTGAATTACTCTTTGAGTGTGGCGTGAAGGAAGTTTTCAAGGGTCAAGAGAAGAGTGTGATTTATGTGATTAAGAAGATTGCAAGGTCAAAGCTTGGGGATGCCCCTGTGGTTCATTCCAGCAAATTATAAGAATACTCAAGCATCTAAGCTTGGGGATGCCCAAGGCATCCCCTTCTTCATCAACCATTTATCAGGTCACTTCTAGTGAAACTATATTTTTATTCGGTCACATCATATGAAATTTACTTGGAGCGTATGTTATTTTTCGTTCTGTTTTCTTTTGTATTAATTGTTTTCCTTGCTTAAATAGTATAATTGCATCCTAGCATCCTTGTTTGTGAGAGAGAGACGCTCCGCTTTTTCGTTTGAATACTCGTTATGCTCGTATTCTTAGTTTTTCTTATAGTTGTTGCAAAATCTCTTGCTTAGCTCTTGTTTTATTGTATCTCTTATTCAGAGATGTTAGTTTTAGTAGTGTTATGTGATTACTCTCATGTTTTCTTTCTGTATCATTTATAGAGTTATTGTTAGAACATATTTTGTATGGTGCTTGTTTGGAAAAAACTGCTGCACTTGGTAGAATTATAAACGATGCAAATAGAAGCTTGTATGGATTGTGGCTAGACTTTTCATATCATGCTAAATTTTATTTTAATTTTAAATCCTAGTGGTTATTTAGTAGCATGATCTGTCTCAAATAGCTGAGAGTGTTTAATGTGTCATTGAAAGAATCATGAGTTGTTCTTGTCATATTGAAGCATAAATTTGTGGTGTTCTCCTTCGAATGTTTTATTTGGTTGACTTGGCGCATGCTTACATCATGTTTATCACTACGAACCAGTCACTAATTGCTTCTATTATCATTTTGTTTTTGAAATTTTGGTACCACTTATGCTTTGATTAATGATGTTTATGTCGCTATGCATGATTATGGCAATTATTGCTCTCTTGATTTGTCGCCCCCAGTCTTTTGCTAGCCTCCACCTGTACTGAGTATGAGCTCTACTCGTGCAATCCAACTCCCAAAAACCAAAGTATGCCAAATGTGTCCACCATACCTACCTACATGTGGTATTTAAGTGCCACTCCAAAGTAAATTGCTCATGTTTTACCTTTAAAACTTTCAAAATTACTCCTCTTTTCGGGTCCTATTTTTGCTCATGAGGATATAAATGGAGAATATGTATCTGACTTGTTGATTGGACTTTCACACCCAGGACTGGTGGCTTCATCCGCTTATCAATTGATAGAAGAGCTGGCAGCAGGGTGCCCAGCCCCAAATTAATACAAACAAATTATCTTCACTATTTTTGCCCCTGATTTATCAGTCAAAGCATAATTGTGTAAACAAAAGAGAAAGAGGGATGAACTTCTACACCAGTTGCGTCATTCAATGGGATCCTCTCTTGTGAAGTCTAGTTGGCTTGTGACGTGTTGTATTTTGTGTTTACCATTCGTTGACATAATCATACACCTCCTTAAAAATAGACACTCCTTCACGGTATGTGATTGTTGGCAGGCACCCGAGTATTCGGTTAGCCATGGTTTGTGTAAGATGGTTGGGAGGAGTATCAAACATGTTATACCTCTGTTTAATAAAATAAAAGCTCTACACATGAGTGATCCATGCTTCCCTCTGCGAAGGGCCTTTCTTTTACTTTTATGTTGAGTCTCCATCTTCTAACTTTATGCACAGTTGAGAGAGCATAGTTGCCATTCTGAGTTTAATGTGCATTTTTTCCAGAAACATTATTAATTGACTCATTATTTGTTATTGCTTGATCTCAAATTATTTGTTCTAGTATTCCTCATAAACTTTGAAGGTGTCCTGGCATTTATGTTTTTCCCCACTCTTAAGGACTGGCAAAATATCACTTTTCCATGCTTTGTCTATACTTGAAACAAACATATAACTTTCGATGCATTGTTATAGATGATCTTTTATTTGTGTTACTTCTCATGATGCAAGGTGATTGGTATGCTTTATTGTTAAAATTTTATTTATCATGCTTGTGTTGAAGTTGTATGATCTCAGCTTACATATGCTTTTACATTAATGATGATCAAGTTTATGTAGGTAGCATGTCACCTCGGAAATTATGTGTTTTTATCGTTTACCTACTCGAGGACGAGTAGGAACTAGGCTTGGGGATGTTGATACGTCATAAATGTATCGTTAATTTCTGATGTTCCATGTTATTTTCATGTTATTTCCTACATGTTTGATGTACACTGTATGTCATTTTTATCGATTTCCGGGACTAACCTATTGACAAGATGCCGCAGAGCCCTTTCCCTGTTTTCTGTTGTTTTCAGTTTCAGAAAAGTTGTTCTGGATATGTTCTCGGAATTGGAAAATTCAAAGCCCGGAAGTCTTAGAATTCTCGAAAGTTCCACGGAGTCCCGAAGAGACCCGGAGAGGGGCCACAGGGGGGGCCACACCATAGGGCGGCGCGCCCCCTGGCCGCGCCTGGGGTGGTCTGGCCCCTCCCGGGTGCCCCTGTCATCGCTCTTTCGCCTATATAATCCCCCAACATATGAACCCTAGAAATATACCAGTTTTTACCGAGAAACACCCGAGGCAGCCGTCATCGTCATCCCGAGATTGGGAGGGTTCTGGAGCTCTCCCCGGCACCCTGCCAGGAGGGAAATTCATCACCGGAGGGGTCTACACCACCATGCCCTCCTCTGAAGTGATGCATGAGTAGTTCATCCCTGGACTACGGGTCCATATAAGTATCTAGATGGTTGTATCCTCCACTTTATGCCTCATGTTTAGATCTCGTAAGCTGCCTCACATGATCGAGATCATCTTTATGTAATGCTACATGTTGTGTTTGCTGGGATCCGATGAATGTTGAATGCTATGTCTTCTGATTATCAATCTATCATGTTATCTTCATGCATATGTTATTTATGATCTTGCATGCTCTCCGTTATTAGTAGATGCTCTAGCCAAGTAGATGCTAGTAACTCCAAGAGGGAGTATTTATGCTCTATAGTGGGTTCATGCCTCCTTTGCATCTGTGCTCGAGTGATAGAAACGTGACGAACTAAGCATGTGTTGTTGCCATTAGGGAGAAAATAACAATGCTTTGCGTAAGGATGATTTTATTGTTTACATTACACCCTTTGCTTACTGCGATTATCTGTTGCTTGCAACTTAATAACCAATGTTTGTTTGGATGATATTCGGAGGTTGGATTATTAGTCATAGATGCAGTTGGATGACGTTCTATGTATCTTGTTGTAATGCCCGAATGAATCACATAGTAATCTTTATGTCTTGCATATGCACTACGATGCCTCCTTCATTTATGTCAATTTCCCAGCTGTAATTTGTTCACCACACACGTTATTTATCTTTCACGGAGAGACACCACTAGTGAACTGTGGACCCCAGTCCATTTTCCTCATACAGACAATATACACATTGCTTCCACTGTTTTCACACTGCTGCTATTGTTTTCATACTGTTCTCATACTGTTTTCCACACCATACCTTTAACCTCTTTGTTTTTAGCAAAACCGATGAGATTGACAACCTCATTGCTTCGTTGGGGCAAAGTGATTTGATTGTGTTGTGTAGGTTCCACGTTGCTGCTGAACCGGTAGTGCGCCCTGCCATCTCAACTGCATCAACCTTCTGAAGTTACTCCTTCCTCATATTGGTCGATTCAACCTTGATTTCTTTTCTAAGGGAAAACTTGCCGCTGCACTCTTCACAACCTTTCTCTTGGGGTTTACCAACGTCAGCCATCGGTATCATGGCAGCAAACAAACATGTAGCCGAATTGATTGTAAACGGTGTTTCAATGCTTAGAAACAAGGCCTAGGGATCATACTTTCACTAGTGGACACTCTCAACAATAATAACATAATTTAATACATAAATATCTTCTCTTCACTATGCTACTCCGAACCACTCTCCTGTTGGATAACAAACACCAATTCATTGCGTAGGGATATGAAAGCACGCCTTAAACTCGCATTCCCCACTAGGTAACCCCACACTGTCACCTTAAGCCCTAGATGGTTCCAGATAAAGACCACAATTTCATAGAGATATCCATCACAGAATATATAAACCTTAGCACAAGAGTCACACACGGTGCGCACACTGTCACCTTCATACCTTAATAAAACCACTTGAGTAGCATAACAGATGAAGAGTGACATCTAGTTATTCAACTAGATTACAAAGCTCATGATCACATGAAGATGACACCATGGGAAAGAGAGATGAAACACATAGCTACCGGTCGATCCCTCAGCCTCGAGGGAGAACTACTCCCTCCTCATCACGGGAGTTAGCAAGGGCGATGAATATGGCGGTGGAGTCGATGGAGATGGCTTCGGGGGAAATTCCCCGTCCCGACAGGGTGCCGGAACCGAGATTTATGTCCCTCAAAACTTGTCTTCGATGGCAGCGGAGCTACGGAACATTTTGTGGATGGAGGCTGATTGATTTAGGGTTTTTTGCGTCGAGGGACTTAAATAGGCAAAAGGGCGATGTCGGTGGGCGCCCGAGGGGCCCACACCATGTGGTGGCGCGGACAGGGGTGTGCCACCCTATGGTGTGGCTGCCTCGGAGCCCCCCTCTGGGTCTCCTCTAGAATCCGGGTACGTGACAGAAAAATAGGACCCTGGGATTTTGTTTCGTCCAATTCCAAGAATATTTCTAGAACAACTTTTCTGAAACCAAAAACAGCAGAAAACGGGAATTGGCGCTGTGGCATCTTGTCAATATGTTAGTCCAAAAAATCATCCAGAAACCGAAGGAAAATATGTGTAAAACATAAAGGCATTGGATAGAAAACAAGCATGGAGCATCATAAATTATAGATACGTTTGAGGCGTATCAAGCATCCCCAAACTTAAGTCATGCTCGTCCTCGAGTAGGTAAGTGGTAACAAAATAATTTTTGAGGTGACATGCAACCAACACAACCTTGATCAACGTTATGTAAAAGCATTGCAAGCTGAGGTCAAAGTACTCTAAACATAGGCATGATAGATATAATTCCAACAATGTAACTTAGCAACTATGCTGCAATATGCAAAGTGACACAAACAAAAGGTCATGGATAATAATGCATTGAAATTGATACGTTTGTTTCGAACATAAAGAAAACATAGCAAATTGGTATTCTGATTGTCCTTAAAGTGATAGAAAAACATAAATGCCAAGACACCTTCTAAGTTCAAGTGGTGACTATATACAAATAATTTGAAAACAAGTAATAACATATCATGAATCAATCAATAATAATTTTTGGGACTGATGCACATTATACTCAGAATGAAAACTATGCTCTCTTAATTGGTGCATAAAGTTAGATGATGAAGACTCAACATAAAAGTAAAAGAAAGGCCCTTCGCAAAGGGAAGCAGGGATTAACTCATGCGCTATAGCTTTTTATTTGATTAAAACAGAGGTATTGAAAACAATTTTGAGAGAGGTGTATGTCTATGTCAACAAATGGAAAATAAACAATACATTACGTCACAAGTTAACTAGACTTTCCAAGGGCGGTTCCCATTGAAGGACGTTCTTTCTACTGGGGTCAGTAGATCATCTCCCTTCTCTTTTGTTTACACAATTATGCGTAACTGATAAATCAAGGGCAAAAAGAGTGAAGAGAATTGTGAAGTAACCAAATTTGGGGCTGGGCACCCTGTTGCCAGCTCTTCTGGCTAATTGGATAAGCGGATGTGCCACTAGTCCAGGTGTGTAAAGTCCAATTAACAAGTGAAATAAAGATCATCTACTTACGTCCTCATGAGCTAAAACAGAGCACAAAACTGGTATAATTTTGAAGGTTTTAAAGGTAGCACATGAGAAATTTACTTTGGAGTGGCGGTTAAATACCACATATAGGTAGGTGTGGTGGAAACATTTGGAAAACTTTGGTTATTGGGAGTTGGATGCACGAGTAGAGCTCATACTTAGTATAGGTAAAGGCTAGCAAGAGACTAGGAGCGACAAATTAAGAGAGTAATAATGGTCATAATCATGCATAGCGACAAAAACATTATTATTCAAAGCATAAATGATATTACAAGTCAAAAACTAAACAATCATAAAGTCTAGAGGTGACTGTTTTCTAGTCATAACATGGTGTAAGCATGCGCCAAGTCAACCAAATAAAGCATTCGAAGGAGAATACCACAATAATATGCTTCGATATGATAAAACAACACATGATTTCTTTCAATGGCACATTAAGCACTCTCACATATATGAGACAATTCATGCTACAACAATAACTACTAAGCATAGAATTAAAATAATATCTAACATGACATGGTAAAGTCTAAGCCACAGTCTAAACAAGCTTCACTTGCACCATTATAAGCATGAAATATTTTATTGCTTTCCAACACAAATCACTTTATTTCAATAAAAAACTCTACAAATAATTTATCAATGAAATAAGAGAGTACTACTCTACAAGGACTAACAGCTCTGAATAAGAGATGCATGAAAAACAGGAGCTAAAAGGATTGCAGTAGCTAGGTGAAAATGAAGAATACGAGTATGATAAAATGAAGAATACGAGTATTCATATGAAAAAGCGGAGCGTGTCTCCCTCCCACACAAAATATGCTAGGATCAAACCATATACTACAGCAAGGAAAACAAAAAAAAAAACTGAAATAAAAAATAACTGACGCTCCAAGAATAACACTTAATACATGAATCAATAAAAATATAGTGTCTTAAAAGAGGACTTGATATTTTTGCTGATGAAGAAGGGGATGTCTTGGGCATCCCCAAGCTTTGATGCTTGTACTTATTGGATATTTCTTGGGGTGACATGGGCATCCCCAAGATTGAGCTTTTGTCCATCCTTCATCTCATCATATCATTCTTCTCTCCCTACACTTGAAACTTCCTCCATACAAAACTTCTCACAATTTTTATTTGCAACATTAGTGTAATCAAAATGATAAATCCACTTTGCTTCAGTTTCAACACAAGTCTAACACCCATTAAAACATTAGCTAGTGTGACAACTTCTTTTAAAACTCTTCCGCTCAAAAGAACACCAAAAGAAAAATATTAAGAGGCAAATGCAAATATTGGCAGAAATCTGTCAAAACAGAACATCAGGTAAAGTTCAATTTTTCTAAAATATTTTGTTGCTCAAATAAAAAAGTGAAAAACTAACAAAAGTTAGATAATAACTTGGGGCATGTGCAAAAAAAATTCATATCGATTTGACGTTCTGGCTGAGAGAATTAATTTTTTTGGTGGCAGCACAGAATCTGTTTCAGGATAGCAACTTCCCCCAGATCTTACTTCCTCCCTATTAGACGCTACTATTGGCACAAAAAAGAAATAAAAAGGATAAGGATAGGTTGCTAAAGAGGTAACAACTTCCAAGACTCAAAGAAAACAAAAGGATACTGAAAGAAAAAATATAATGGGTTGTGTAACAGCCCAATTTTCGGAAGACAGGAAAAACTCGTTTTCAATAACCCAAAAATAAGGGCCAACAATTTTTTTTTAAATGTTTGACTTATTCTTGTGTTTAACTTATAATTTCTTGTTGTTTGTGTTTGTGTTTGTGATTGTGTTTGTGTTTGAGTTTTTTTTAACACCTAACAGTAAACCAGTAATCTTAACCTACTTAAAACTTAACCCTTGTGGTCAAGTCCTGACAAGAAAAACGTATCACCTTATTTTGGCCAAATACTTTTGAAAATGATTTGATTTTAACAAAAACCTAAAGGCCCAAGCTTTTGAGAAAAACAAAAGGTATTTTCCAAAACTTTATGAAAAGTATTTTGGAGGTAATCATCTCCCACCTATTTTCAACCTTTCCACTTTTACAAGTGCTATCTATTCCTCTTTTGGAAGTCATTTGAACCCTAAACCCTCATAACCATGACTTTTCACCCTATCCAATTATGACCTTGCTTGACTCTATTTCCATTTTTTGGGTTAGTACACCTCTTTGGTGTATAAGCTATCCTTCCTTGGTGATGTCCTAATTTTTGGGATCAATTAACCTGTTATTACATGCGTGTAAAGTGGGTTAGTTGAAAATAGAGAATTAGAGAAAACAGAGAAAACAGGCATCATGCCTCTTTTTCGTCATGTTTTCACAGCCTTACCCATTTAATTAAAATCCTTAAAATGTGTTTCTGCTCATTTGAGATATGATATTTCAAGCTATGCCTTGGGATTTCATGTTGAAAATTAATTGGGCCATGAAACATGCTTCTACTTTTGACTGAAAATAACCAGAACAGGACTTAGAAAAATTCTATGTCTTAGGTCTGAATTTCCTAAATTTTTCTGGCAGAACTTAACAACCTCCAAATCCTATTCAAATCCATGATTTTTGAATCCAAATAATGTCATTTCCCTAACCTGGTGTTTGAGCTTTGGAGGGGAAGGCATTTTGGCACTTGATAGTGGCCCTAGGTGGCAGTGCTTGGAGATGCAAGTGCACACCTGTGGTGGTCACTTCTGCACCATCCTGTGCACACACTCACCACCTGCCTCGTCGAAGATGTCACGTTGGTAGACATGCACGAGCTCCTCCAGACCCTGCACTCCTTGACTTGTAACTTGTAAGCCTTCGCGGAGAGAGAGACACGGGGGCTCCTAGTTTGGGCTCGAGCTGGTAGAGCGCCACTGTGCCGAGCAGCTCGCGCCTTCTCACCTCGCTCGTGTTTCTTGTCGATAGCTAGTGGCCTCTCATGAACCTCCCAAACATCCCCTACGTGCCCTCCAACCTCTGTATCGGCCCCACCAACCGAGCCGTCCGTGGCAAGATCGGCCCGTGAACCTCGTCCACCATCCCCCTCGTTATAGCCCCTCACTGAGATCTCCCTCTCGCCATTGTGTCCCCCTCCGATTACCTCTCCACATCAAGCCATCTCTCAGCTCCTCTTTCTCTCTGTGAGCGAGGAGAGCGTTTTTCTCCATTTGAAACCAAGGAGAACCAAGCTGAAGGTCGTCGTCGGTGGAGTTCCCTTCTTCCCTCCATCCATTTCTCTTCCACCTTTCCTTTCGTGCGGGAACCTCTATGACATAATCTCCTTCCTTGTTGCATCTAGCAGCGGCGCTGCCATCCAAGTCACCGTCGAGCTCGACCTCGGCCGCGTGGGGGTTCGTGGACGCAGCTGCTTGTTCCGCTGCCTCTACCTCCCCCGATAATCTCCTAGCCTCTCAGGCCGCTTCTACTGCTCGTAGGTGCGCCGCCGTGGAATCCCAGCTCGTAGGAGCCGGCGCGCATGCCTGCATGCCGAGCTCGTGGTTGAAGACGACCCAGCACCGTTGGTGCCTTCTAATCCCGGTCGTCCATCCCTCATACCGCTTCGCCCTCTCCCTGGCTCAGCCACGGGCCGGCCCATCTCGGTGAGAACCAGCCTGCGAGCAGATCTAGCCCATTCCAGATTTTGTTTCCAGGATTTATTCCTTTCTCTGTTATCATAAAAACAACTCACTACTTTTAATCTAATTAACATAGCAAATCATCAAATCTGACCAACCTAAATTTTTCTGTGGTACATGATTGTTTTCTAAACCACATGCAAGTGGTAGATATACATTTTCATCTCTGGTTTATCCTTTGGAAAATTCCAAATCAATCATATCCGAAAGATGGAACATAACATAACTTTTGTTATAGGGATCCAAATGTAGTGACGTTGATTTGTCTGGATAGATATATTTTATATCTAACTATAGAAGTTGGCTTCACATGCACTTGAGTTTCCTACTGAAAATGACATGCAAAATGGTAAATGACTAGAGAGCCACTAAATGATTTTTAATAATTTTTGTAAAATGAATTTTGAGATGAACCCTTTTGGATGTGCGTCTGTATGACTAGATCTATCACATACTAGCTTTATGTGGTTATTTGATCTGTATATTATTTTTGGCATGCATTACTAGATCTAGTAGTTTTATGTCATTTAGGATTAGCATGTATTTGTTGTTTGATACTTGTTTAGATGATTTTCTTGATCATACTAGCATGTGTAGGTGTTGTTTTCACCGTAATATGGATGTTATCTTGTAGATCTACCATGTTAGAATAGATCTTGTTCATGAAAACAGTATGGATTTGCATGCATGTGGTTCCTTATGCTTGTTTTCTAGGTTTTATGAGTAGTGGAAATACTTTCCATGATTATCTTCATATCTTGAGTGTTTCCATGCCTTACTTTATATGTATATGCCTTTGTTATGATGATGCTTATCCACTAGTTTCATGTTCCTTCCATGTATAGAAGTGTATGAGTTGCCACATGCTTATAGTAATGCATGTTTCTATATTCTTATGCATGTGTAGTTGTTTATAGGTTGTTTTCATATTATTTTGTTCATCCACATGAATGAGAAGAGAGTCATTTCACACTTTATGGCCTTGTATGAGAGTGTTACATCCATTGTACTCATGCCATTTTGGTTGTGGATTCATAGTATCAAATCTAGGGTGATGTTTGTGTATTGTCCCTACATGTTTGATTGATATTGTGTACCTTAGTGCGATTATTTTTGGGTGTTGTTATTGGTTGAAATTCTTGCTATGTGTTTAATCCAGTAGCTTTTGCTTGCCTTTGTTACGTACTGATTTGGTGTTTTTATTTTCATTTTACGACGTTAGATTACAAGGACGGTATTATTCCTGAAGCGGTTTATTGCAACTCTTATTTATTTCAAGAGCAAGACCAAGACCAGTGCCAAGGCAAGCCACTCTAAATGCTTGCTTGTTGATTACTTATCATTATCTAGCATGCATGTTTTACTTCTGAAGTTTTACAAAAGTTTGGTTCAAAAACTATTTTCTTAGTGGACTATACCACTATCTTTATTATGTATCTAATATGCTATATCCACAATATAATCTTGTTGTTACCAAGCCCTTTAGATATTTTAGTATCATCACTTAATTCACTTAAGTCCCTTAGTGGATATTTTTTAACTTGATGTTTTTGGAAAACAAAAAGCTTTGGAAAAAAAACCCGAGGAAAGGTGGGACCTTGCCCGAGGGAGGTTTGTGAAAGAGGAAATGTTTTCGACTCGTTTTCCAAAAATGACACATAACCTAGTCTTCGCCGGACAACCAAGCCGTACTTCCATATTACCTCAATATGGGAATGGGGTCTAGCTAAAAGCTTGTCGGTGTTAGTCCGTGTCGACCTCAATGTGCTATAGGGGTTAGATTCCCCTGAACCGAATTGTCGCCAGGAGGGAGAAACGAGACATGAAGAGTGTGGGGATTAAGTTCCCCACCGGTTGCAACAGTTGGGTCTCCTGCCATGGCGGTGTGTTGTCAGGGGAAACCAGATCGATACGGCTGACTCACTCGGTGTCGGGGAGAACAAACCCAGTTGAAGAGGTAGCCATTTACTAGCACTTGCATAGTGGATAGTTAGGACCAGTTATCTGATGTTTGCATACTGTCTCGGATAACTGTGGTTGTTCATGTCGGATGTACTGGATCTTGTGGATTGTGTACACCTCTGCAGAGTAAAACTATTCACAATAGCCGCGTCCTCGGATATGGACAGTTGAATGTCCATGTAGCTAGTATTGTGTCAATGTTTTCAAAAAGCTTGAAAAGTGTTTTGGAATTGTACCTGGGAGGTACTTGGAAAGGGAAATGATTGTACCTTTGAGGTACCAAAAAAATGATGATCTTGAAGATGTGATCTTCCAAGAAGTTTTTCATAGAAAAAATTTCTTTTATTTAGGATGCTTTATCAAAACCTTGTGGACATGCAATATCTAAAAGAGAAATTACATATCTTTTGAAGTATATTCTTCAAAAAAGGAAGCTAAAACTCGTGCAACCATGATGGGTATTCAATTCATCATGGCTAGTTGAACCTTATTTAAAGCCTTCCTACCACCTATATGTTCATAGTTGCATGTTTTTAGTTTTATTTTGGGGTGTATTGCGAGTACAATCCCATGTACTCATATTGGTTTCGTCCCTGGCTATTGTCTTAGCCAGACTTTGAGCATAAATCCGGAGAACCCGACGAAGATGGTGTCGCTGACGGCTGTGCGAACTAGAAACGTCTCCGAGTCAGTAGCATGTAGGTAGTCAAGGCATGACTTGGGTTTACCACGAGTTTTTTTTTTTGAAGACTTCCGTTGTTTAGTATGTTTTTCTGCCCTGCGTGGCAGTTATTTTCAACTGAGTCAAGTGACCAGTTGTGTAAGACGTGTATTCGTGTAGTGGATGTTGTAATCTGCAATGCCATCTCGAGTATGTTGTTCACGACTAACTGATCCTGGGATCGTGAATGTATGCATACTGGAGGTCTCGGACTGCTAGTCTGGGGCCCCCACAGGTTGTCTCCCAAAAGCGCTTTTCTTTAACGCCATTTATCTAGGCATGAATAAGAATCATAAGAAGAATTTGAGAGCATCAAGAAGCAAATACGAAACACTTTTAAATCTAACCCACTTCCTATGAAAACGAATCTTGTAAAGAAACAAGTCATGAAATCACAAAGCAACAAGCACAGGAAAGCAAAACAAGTGCAACTTCAAGATTTTGAACATAAAGAGGGGAAACTTAATATTATTGAGATACATAAAACCATGTTTCTCTCTCTCGTAATAACTTTCAGTAGCATCATGAATAAAATTAACAATATAACTATCACATAAAATATTCTTATCATGGGTCACATGCATAAAACAATTAATACTCTCCACATAAGCATAGTCATTCTCATTAATAGTAGTGGGAGAAAATTCAACAAAATAGCTATAATTATTATTCTCATCACCACAATCATCAATGATAGAAGGCGTATTGTAATCATAATTAATTTTCTCGTCAATAGTAGGTAGACTGAAAATATCATCTTCATCATTCTAATCATAATAAAGAACTCGAACATGATAGACAAGTTGTATATTAGGAAGATGGTTTTGGGTAATCCATCCATAACCATGACAAGTTTCATCAGGATTATTGTGATTATAGCCTATGTTATAGTATTATTTATAATAATTATCAAATACTGGAGGCATAGTATCATCATAAGAAATAGAATAGTTATCTTCCAAAGTGTGTTCATTTGTAAACATATCATCATTTTTACTAGAAGGAGATGTATCAAACATATAATCATAAATAGTAAAAGGATTTTCAAACACATCATCCACAAGCTTAGAGCTTTCTATATCATCATTGGAAGGAACATGGATAGTACTAATAGTACAAAAATTATTAACATCATCATTTTCAGAATTGGTACCAAAGAGATTTTCAATATCAAAAGTAGTGGGCTTTTCCCAATCATGATCACTACTATAAGTAACAGTCATAGGTTCATCATCGAGTTCAGACTCATCAGCAACAACTATAATAGGAGCAACATGCTTAGAGGAAGTTGCCGTTTACTCTCTTCTTTTACTCCTCTTCTTCTTCTTCTTCCCCTCTTTAGGAGGGATAGGCTTGAGCGGAAGCTTCTCCACATACCCTGGTTTATTGTTAGAACCAATAGAAAAAACTTTGCAATATTCCTCCTCTTCATTAATAAGAGCAAAACACATATTAGTTCAGTCATATTTTGGTAAAGTCTCGTCTTTTATAATATTTGTATTTGCGTGGCAATTATCAACACAATAAAGATGACACCATGCAGGACGTTATTTATATCAAAAGCACTCATATCTACCAAAAAAGTTTTTCTTGATAACTTTTCACACCCCAAAAATAATGTAAGTTCATCCACTTGTAGGGCCTCTAGTCCCGGGCCGTAATGGGCTATAGGTTCGGATTTCTATCAGGGACTGGTCATTCTAGACTAGAGGCCCCCCTTTTGTCCCCGTGCGCCTGAAACGGAACTAGAGGCCAACCACGGGGCCGCTCTGGCTGGACGACTTTTAGTCCCGGGTGGTAATACAACCCGGGACTAAATAAATAAATAAAAAATCTGATTTTCCTTTTCGGTTAGTCTCTATTATTTCTAACCCCGATCATTCTCCATTAGTCTCAATTATTGTTAACTCTAATCACTCTTATTTCACTCCGAACTGACTACTCCACTCTCATCACGCTTAACTTCTGAGTTCCTTCCCTCTCAGCTTCCAACAAACAAATCATGTTTTACCGACAATAGTATGATGTCAATCATGTTAACCTTTGACTATGATGTCACACGTCTTTATTTTGTGAATCCAAAAAATTAATTGGTTAAACAAAAATAAATAAGTAATAATAATCTTGATTTCAAATAATCATTCATTAATTTAATAATAATTAATTTTGCTGCTTTTTTATATTGAATATGCGTAAAATCGAAAATTGGCAAATGATATTGTCTAAATAGATTAGAAAAGTGAGATAAGTTCAAATATATATGAACGACTTTCCATATCATATTTTCCATCATTATATAAAGATCGATATGTACAAAATTTACTCCAAATGGTTAGTCATTTCAACATATCTTCAGATAGATATTTTTTCTCTTACTCTCCACATTTCAACATAGCTCGGGTGTCAAATTAAATTTTCGAAATCTCATCACATATACACCAATTGCTTCATTAACCTTTCTTAGATCATATATAATTAAATAGGGACATAATTAATAGATATAATATATGGTACTACATAAAGTCTTCTAGGGAATATAAATATAGATATAATTAAACATCACGTCACGAGAGGCTCGACCCCAAGCAGTACATAATATATATAGTGACGACACACACGCGGGTACTAGGTGATAATGGAACTAGGTCACACGGCGTCACGAGAGGCTCTCCCATCTACGCGAGTTGCTCGTCCTCCGAATCCCAAACAGTAGGAGACCAGGGCACTAGGTGACACTGCCCATAGCCGAAGATACTGATAATACGGTACAACTCGTAGGCAATGTACCCATCGATGGCTGCTGATACGTCCATTTTGCATCACTATTTTATATTGTTTTTTCTCTTATTCATCAATATATTTCATATTATGATGCATTACTTATGTTATTTCATCTTATTTTGCATGTTTAAGAATTATTGGAGAATAAACACCGGGACCAGAAATCTGATGGAAAAAAACACCATCATGATACCCTATTTCAGAAGATCAGAAGAAGATGGGGGTATTCGAGAAGTCTTAGAAGTCCAGAGAAGCAAGCTAACAAAGAGGAGACCCAGAGGTGGGCCACCAGGGGCCCACACCACCAGGAGATGCGCACCCCTTGGCACAAATCTAATGTGTTCCAAAATTTTCATGATTTTGAGAGTCCTGTTGAGCACCAATTTAATAGGAAAATTCTTGCCATACAATTTGACCATATAACCCTCGAAAACTAGCTTTCCGCTCTAAGCAGTGTGTGTTTCTTGGGTATGGTAATTTGCACAAAGGTTTTAAATGCCTTGACATCCCTAATGGCCGAGTCTACATTTCTCGTGATGTTACATTTGATGAAAATGTATTTTCCTTCTCCACCCTAAATCCCAACGCCGGTGCTAGGCTTACATCTGAGATTCTTCTTTTATCTGATCACAAGGGGAGAGAATATTGTTGACACGTGTCGGATGATGCTCCTATTTTTTCTGAACCTAATGGTGGAATTAGTGTGCAAAACCTTGTTTGTGTGCAGTCAGGATCTGGCACAAGACACGGAGAAGATGCTCTGGATCCCGAGAGATCACGGAACGAAAGTCAAGACCGATCCGCGCCGGGATCGGTGCAGCGTGACGCGTGGAAGACGCCCATGGGGCGCGGCGCGGGCGAAAACGCGTCTCCGTGAGGCTTCCAACACAGCGCAAGGTGGACACACGCATCTGGCGTGTCGACAGGCGACACGCGTCAGGGAGCAGCAGACGCGACAGGGCGATGTGTCGCCTTTCCATGCATCGAGAAACGAGAGGACAGGAGAGTTGTCCCTGTCTGGGGCAGCTGGCGGGGAGGATCCCGCGTGAGGATTCTCCCGGATATGTGGCGCATCAGCCTGAAGCTCCTGTTGTGCCTGCCCGAGCCCACACTCGGTCACAAAGTGGTAAAATTTCACCCTTTTATTCCGAAAGATGGGACTGTTCGATATGCTTTCCTAACCTCTACCAGTGAACCTGGAAACTTTCATGAGGCCTTAGGAAATAGTAATTAGAAAAAATGCTATGGATATTGAGTATAGTGCATTGATTAAAAATAATACATTTCACCTTGTAACACCTGATCAAGGAAGAAATGCTATAGACTTTAAGTGGGTTTATAAAATTAAAAGGAAACCTGATGGTACCATAGATAGGTATAAAGCTAGGTTAGTAGCTAAAGGTTTCAAAAAAAATGGGATTGACTATGAGGACACTTTTAGTCTTGTTGTAAAAGCAGCAACTGTTATATTGGTATTGTCTGTTGTTGTTTCCAGGGGATGGAGGCTTCGCCAATTGGACTGGAGAATGCGTTTATTCATGGTTTCTCGAGGAAGAGGTGTACGTGCGGCAACCTCCGGGGTATGAGGATAAGAACAAGCCGCATTACCTTTGCAAGTTGGATAAGGATTTGTATGCCCTAAAACAGGCTCCTCGAGCTTGGTACTCGAGGTTGAGTGCAAAATTGCAGGAACTTGGTTTCTCACCATCCAAAGGAGATACATCACTTTTCTTCTATAGGAGGAAGGGAGTCATATTTTTATGCTTATTTATGTTGATGACATAATTGTTGCTAGTTCATCTCAGGAAGCAACTACTTCTTTACTTAATGACTTGAGAAGTGATTTTGCTCTAAAAGACTTGGGTGATCTCAGTTATTTCTTGGGCATTGAGGTTAATAGAGATAGTAATGGTATTTTACTAACTCAAGAGAAATATGCCACAGATGTTTTGGCACGTGTAGGGATGAAGGAGTGCAAACCGTTGTATACTCCCATCTCCACTACAGAGAAGTTGTCTTTGCATGGGGGAGAGTTGTTGAGGCCGGAGGACTCAACGCGGTACAGGGGTATTGTGGTCTACAATATCTTACTTTGACTCGTCCTGACATTTCATTTGATGTTAACAAAGTTTGTCGGTTCTTGCATGCTCCCACTACTTTGCATTGGATAGTTGTTAAGAGAATTTTGAGATATTTTAGAGGAACCAGTGCTACTGGTCCTAAAGTTAGCAAGTCTTTGTCTTCATTAGTAAGTGCTTTTTCTGATGTTGATTGGGCAGGGTGTCCAGATGACAGACGCTCCACAGGTGGTGGTGTTGTATTCTTTGGGTCTAATCTTATTTCCTAGACTGCAAGAAAGCAAGCCACGGTTTCTAGATCAAACACAAAAGCAGAATACAAGTCATTGGCTAATGCCATAGCTGATGTAATATGGGTAGAATCCCTTCTTGATGAACTTGGTGTTAGTCATCCAGAGACTGCATGTTTATGGTGTGACAATTTGGGTGCAACTTATCTCTCGGCAAATCCAGTGTTCCATGCGAGAACAAAGCATATTGAAATTGATTTTCATTTTGTGAGAGAAATAGTAGTACCGAAGATGTTGGATATTCGTTTCATTCCAACAGGTGATCAAGTAGCATATGGGTTCACTAAACGTCTACAGTTCAGAGAGTTACAAGCCTTCAAGGCCAACCTCAACTTGGAGACGTTGAGATTGAGGGAGGGTGTTAAACAATAGGCTTGTACGTGTGTGTAGATAAGTCCTACCTGTTGTAACTAGGTTCAGTGGTTTTATGAACCAAACGTAGATCTCCTAGAGATATATCTTGGCTCACAAGTCTTGTAACAAATCTCTGTAATCCGGTTGCTATCAACCCAGACATCGTTCAAAACCTACCAATCCACGTAGTTCAATACTGAGCTCTACTACGAGCTAAGCTTCACAGTCGCCAGGAGGACACCACCTCCTTCTTGTCGGCGACGAGGTACCTCGACGAGCTCTGTGGGGGCAATGGCCGGATATCGAGCAGCGCAATTTGCCACCAGAGCCAAATTTATTTTATATTGTTAATTATTTGTCTTACATGTGGTCCCACTTGTCAGATTTGGTGTCAATTTGCCATCAGAGCCAAATTTGTGTTATTTGCTAACGCCCGGTCCAAATATGGTAGCAAAATGAGATTGTGCCATAAAGTCGTAGTTTTTTAAAAAAAATGTCAAAAAACTAGTAGTTTTTTAAAAAAATTGTCAAAAAATGGTAGTTGTATGCTATTATCTCTCATTCTTGTAGTAAAGCTGCTCATGCCATCACTGAAATATGGCAATTGGGCTGGTGCGCTGAACTAGATAGAGGATGCACCAGAATTTGTATCCGGTTTAGTTGCTAACGATCTTTGCTATGCACGAGGTTTAGTGGAATTTATTTCCCAACTTAAAAAAAGAGAGTAAAAAACTGACGCTAACAAAATTGCAAAAGCCAGAAGTTATATCGGAGTTCTTTGAAACCGTTTAGACTGAGGCCTTTTGGCACACGGAGTATGAACTTTCTGGTTTTTCAAATGGGTATTAACCGCATCTCAAAATGTCTTAACAAAATTGCACATACATCTCATTTGTGATCAAAAAAGTCGTTTGATGAAAAAACCAATAATTTCATCGCTCAAAAGGACACATTCAGTGCTAAGAAGATTTTTTCGCGAGACATTTTTCTCTTCTTTACCCAAGAAAGAAAACGTCGGTTTTACCAAAAAAGGAACTAGGCACGCACACACAGCATGTCCATATATGCTCATCAATTTTTTGTTCACTATTTTTTATTTACATGTCCAAATGTTCTTCTTTTTTCAAGGGCATATGCGACCAAATGCTGAAGTGAATTTCTTCTGTCTCCAAGTTTGCTTCTTGGCCCTTCACCATATGTCCCGTGGAAAAGGTTAGCTCTCGCTCTAAATAAAAATTCATACATTTACTAACTGGAAAAAAAAAATAGAACACCAAACAAAGATCTGCCAATAGTAACAATATGTTCCATAATTGGAACCAGCCTGTGTACATTATATATAACAGCATATATAAATAGACTAGCATTTCTAGTTATTCAATCACACTAGCAAAAGGCAAAGAGTACAGGAAAGCTTGTTCAACGATTATCTCAATTCTTCAGAATTAAAGGATTCCAATGACGCGGGCGATGCGTATCTTATTTCTGATGTACTCCTCATAGGACTTTGGCCTTCTAACCTGAAAAGGGAATGAATTGCACTAGGTAATTGTCCTTTTCAAAAGCACGCATAAAGCACACGTGATTTCGTAAAATTGTTGCAGTACCTGCTTACTAACTGCCTGCGCAATCAACTTCTTGGCTTTATCCTCTTTAACCTGAAGGTAAGCGGACAGAAAAACACCACATATAAGAACATATTCAGATGGATTCCACTTGTATGTCACGTACAAAAAACAGTCTTACTTCCGGGGCAATGCCTTCCGTGCTTGCAAGAAACTGAACGAAGATGAAATTAAAGATATAAGCAAACATCCAGAAAGAGATATATTTAGTTACAACTGCAAATTTACCATAAACCACACAGCCCACCTCATATTCCATCAACTCCATGGTTTCGTCAAACTCCAGTGCAGCTTTCATCATAGGTTGGCGCAATGGAAACCGGTCAAGATTATAAACCTCCTCCAGAGCCTTTTTGAAACTCTGAACATTATTCAAGAGACAAGTCATGCATTGCTAAGAATATATAAAGTGTATGTGAAAATAAGGAACCACCATCAAAAAGTTGCTCGTGAAGAAGTCTGGTGTATATTGCAGACTACTAACCATTCCCTCAGTGACCCGCCGCCAAATCTCGTAATAGACACCCTTGGACTCCGCAAACCAAACATCATAACAAATGCTCTCTTTACACTCCTGAATTGAGAGAATGCAGCTGTCAGGACACTACTCCGTATATGGTAACCATTGTAAGCTGCATTAAATTAATGTATGTGAGGGATCCTACATAATAAGCATTGAAAGCTAAACACGGTGAGATCTTGTGAAAGCTAGTAGCAGCAATCTTCATTGCTTCTAAAACTGCTCGGGAAGATATTTTATCCCACTGTAAAACAACAAAGTTATGAGGACAATACAAGATATATCGATAGCAATGTCATTCCAAGATTTTCATGTGGCCCATACTTACCTTGACAGATGAGCGGTCAACATCTACAAAGGCCTCCATCCACTGTATTGCCAGAGATGAAGTTGTTAGTCCAAATAAATTATGAAGCATTACAAAATAAAATGATTTCCATGATATGATCTGTGATGCATACCTTGAGTTGCTTGGATAATTCCTCACAGTAATTGACATACTCTTGTTCAATCTCATAGCTATGAAGGTACGTGTGGTACTCACTCCACCTGCTGTACCCCTACATTGGAAAGGATAGAGTGAAAAAACTAATTGCTCAGAAAATTTTAGAATAGACAGTACATAGAAATTACATATTAACTGAAGACATGAAGCTGCAAAAAATAATTATAAGATAAAGAGCTAACTAAGTGGCTAGTATTTATCAGAAAAACAATTCAGTTGCTTACAACCCAATCATTAGACGCAGTCAAAGATTCTAGCAGCGGAACAATTTTTGATAAAACACAAAGGTAGTGAGCACTAAGCAACAAGGTGAAAAAGTGATTTGCTACTGGCACAATATTTGAGTAAGCAATGGGTTGCACTTTCCAGTATGTCAAAACATCATGATCTAAGCTGTTTACTAAAGGTCACTAAACGTACCATGAACTCAGTATCTCAGTTTAATTGGTAAAAAATCTGGTCCTGATACATTTTTCTACATTTCCAAAGAAAAGGCCAGCCTAATTTTGGAGACAGCAATTTGATAGTAACAGCCAGACAGTTGAGGCAATACAATTGAACACAATTATAATTGAAGGACTACTCATCCATCAGGACATAACTTACATGATTTTTAAGAACTATGCATTGGTAGTCAACCAGTAGAGAACAGTACACATAATCAGGGTGAAAAAACCAGTCAAATGTCTTCTCTTTCTCAAAACGATTGAAAAATCCCTGCTTCTTAAGAAACTCCTCATTACAGTCATGTTCAGATATATCAAGAATGCTTTTCAATTCATCGCCACTCAGCTCTTCCATGGATGCTTGTTGTAACTGTAGACAATGAGATAGCCCATATGATCAAAAAAAAAATGCAAACTGGAGGTGAAATAATTCAACACATGTATAGCAGAACAAGTAAATGCTCGCAGTAGAATGCACGGCATGTGAAGATAGACAGTTATATAGATAGAATTCTGGAGTGAACCTTGTTTTTGTAATATCTGAGGCGACACAATGCATGGCGATTGTCTAGCTTATCAAGCTCCTCGTTATTCTTCTGGACTTTAAGGTCAACCGTAGGAGGATCACAAGGCAGAATATGTAGGTAATCAAGGTACTCCTGCTCGCTGACTGGCTCACCTATGTGCGATTCATCAATCTTTTTTATCAAAGACTCTGCCTCTTTTGTTTCTGTATCTTCTTCACTGGCATGTACAGTCTCGTTCAAATCAGATTCTTGTATGTTCTTGGCAGTATAAGACTCGTTTGTATGGTGCTCGTGCAGCATCTTTTCACTCAAACCAGTATCAGCATCCACCTTGGAGATCTGCTTCTGCAGCATCCCTCTGCTCAAACCCGTATCAGCATTGTCTTCTGTGCAGTGCTTCTGTGATATCTTTGCACTCGGGAGTGTAAGCGCATTATTTAAACTGTGCTTGGCGACAGATTCATCACAATCCTGGGAAGTACTGTTCCCTTCAAGAGCACCCAAGGTGGGAGAGTCACCGTTCAAACCGGTATCAGCCTCCATCTTGGAGATCTGCTTCTGCAGCATCCCTCCGCTCAAGCCCATATCAGCATCCTCTTCTGTGCAGTGCTTCTGTGGTATCTTTGCACTCGGGAGTGCGAGCACCTTGGCGACAGATTCTTCGCAGTCCTGGGCAGATTCTTCACAGTCCGCTACCACTGCAGCATAACTCCGCGTGGGCTTGGGGACCCTGGAAGGATTCTTCGGCAGCATCATTCCACTAGAGCCTGAGCCAGTAGCTCTCTTACCGGGACGGGCCATCGGCGCCCATCCTCTCGAGCCCACAGCAACCTTCTTCTGCAGCATATCAGCATCCTCTTCTGTGCAGTGCTTCTGTGGTATCTTTGCACTCGGGAGTGCGAGCACCTTGGCGACAGATTCTTCACAGTCCTGGGCAGATTCTTCACAGTCCGCTACCACTGCAGCATAACTCCGCGTGGGCTTGGGGACCCTGGAAGGATTCTTCGGCAGCATCGTTCCACTAGAGCCTGAGCCAGTCGCTCTCTTACCGGGACAGGCCATCGGCGCCCCTCCTCTCGAGCCCACAGCAACCTTCTTCTGCAGAATATCCCCAGTCGAGCACGAGCCTGAGCCCGCTGCCAACTTTCCAGGATGCACCATCTGAGCCCCTCCGACCGAAGCAGCCATCTTGTCCAGCATCTCCCCACTGGAGACCGTGCCCGCCGACCCGTTTCCGGGATGCACCGTGGGAACCCCTTCGCTCGAGGCCGTAGCAGCCTTCTTGTTCGGATTCTCCTGAATCCGGGCTGTGCCCGCCGCCCCTTTTTCCGGATGTACCATCGGCGCCGCTCCGCTCGAGGCCGCAGCAGCCTTCTTCTGCAACATCTCTCCAATCGAGCCCGAGCCGGCGCTCGCTGCCTCACTACTGGATGGCGCCATCGGAACCATTTCGCTCAGGTCCAAGGCTGGTCTTTCAGGATCGGGATGCGCCCTCCGAACAATTCCGCTCGAGCTCGAGCCCGAGCCCGCCGCCCCAGTTCGGGGGCGCCTCGGCGGCGGCATCCCTCGAAACCCTAACCTAATCACCAATGGCAGAGGAGAAGTGGGTTCGCAATTCTGAGATCCGTATGGCCGGGTGGAGTTTGCCTCTTTTTTTGTTTTGAGAAAGGGTAGAGTTTGCCTGGGTTCTCAATTTTTTATAGCGAGTCATAAGTCGTAACGCTCGCCTAGCTCGCGGTATACCTGGCCATATGGGCCGGGCTTTTTTTTAGCCGGCCCGACTCCCAAGGCACGAAAAAAATGGCCCGGCACGGTCCAGGTTAATCGGGCCGTAGCCCGGCATGGGCCCGCTAGTGCCCGGGCCGCACTTAGATTTGGGGCCGTGGGCTAGCACGGCATGAGGCAAACGTGCCAGCCCGTGGCCCGGCACGAGCACGAGTGACCCGTCAGGCCTGCGCGGCACGCAGCCGGCATGATCGGCCAGCCAGGCACAAGTCGAACGGCAGGCACGAGCGAGGGAGCGGCACGCGAACGGCAAGCCGTGCGGGAGCGGGCACGCGAGCGCCTGTTCGTGTCGTTTCTGTGCCTTAGGCACGGCACGGTTGAGGCACGCCGGCCCAATTGTGGCCCAGCTGGACAGTTTTAGGCATAAAAAAATGCAAAATTTGAATTTTGAACCTCTCAACCTACAATTTTCTGCTATAAATAGTCCCCCTCACCCCAGCATTTTACACACTTATCCCACACATCACCAGTTCACCACTCACACTTCTCATCCCCTGGATCCCCCCTCTTTAACCCATATCCCGATGGGTTTGTCCCCGAACCGATTATCCACGTTAGCGTAGAAGAATGTGGACTTCGTCCCGAAGATCTTGCCTACTTATCAGAAGGCACTCAGTTCCATACCCAACCTAGCCAAGAACACCATTCATCTAGCAGCGGCGGTGCCGGAACTTCTAGTAGTGATGGTGCTTCTAACAGCGTCGACGTCTCTACCAGTGCCGGCTCAAAGAGGTGGAGAACCTCATGGGTGTGGGTGGAAGGCCATTTCGAGTACTGCGTTGTGCTACGCGAAGATGGCAAGAAACAACATCAAGCGGTGTGCAAGTGGCAAGACTACAACAAGAACCTCAGCGGCGCCTCCATGTCGGGAACCGGGCACTTGGAGCGGCACGCAAGAGTGCACATGCAGAAGAGAGATCAAGCGGCGACGAGAATACAGGAGCAACTTGGTTTTGCCCCCGACAACCAGGTAGGTAACTTCAACTACAATATCTCGTAGAGGATTATGCCATATGATTGTTGCACACGACTTAGCACTTGGTTTTGGGGAGTATCCCGCTGTTGTAGATTGGATTAAAACATGTCATAGTCCACGGTATCAACTAGTTTCTAGGCAAACTACATCTAGGGATATGAAAAAACTAGCGAAATCAATGGCAAAAGAACTAAAAGATGATTTTGCGAAATGCACATTTTCAGTTTCATTAACATCTGATATCTGGAGTGGTAGAGCTAAGCAAGATTATCTTAGTGTTGTAGCCCATTATGTGACTAATGATACCTGGGAACTAAAAAAAGCTGGCATTGGATTTGAATTAATTGACTCTAGACATACTCTTTGGTTCCTCCGGTGGTGGCTCTAGCTCCGGTGGGAGTCATCGTGGAGAGTTAGCCGCTTACCTCAATGACCAGCTGGGTGCAAGCGACGACGACGACAGCTTCAGCATATTGAAGTGGTGGCATGATCATAAACGTACATATTCTGTGCTTTCCATACTAGCACGAGTTCTGTTAACTTTTCCCGCATCAACAACATCATCAGAGGGAACATTTAGTCTAAGTGGAAGAGTACTCGAGCCAAGAAGAGCAAGTCTCCACCCCACGATGGTGAAGAGTTTGATGATTGTAAAAGACCGCGATCGAGCAATGCGCAGGACTCAACACGCGCCGGAAGACCCCCGAGTTGTTGGCTGCACTTCAGTATCTTCATATCAGCGATGAAGAATAATTTTCTTATCCTTTTATAAATTAAGTCGGAGAGTAGCAAGTTTCAGACGCACTCTTTCCTCGCTAGGGTACCTACGGGGACTGGAAGGTTTTAATGAGGCGGCTTGCTAGCTTAATAAAAATTATTTAGATCATATCTTACATTCTTACTTCGTCATACATTTTTCATATATTTTTTTAGCATTACACAAAAATATACATGATACATAATACATTTTTAAAAAAGATACATGATACATAATACATTTTAAAAAAGACAGATGATACAAAAGTGTCTCATTAAAAAACCTTCTAATTATACGAAGGAAAAAAGAGTGCAGTTTTACTCTAAAAGACTAATAACCGCGGGCGTCTCTTTCAACGTGCCTCCTGTGGTGCCTTATGAGGTGGCCGGTGCTTGCTTGAACGGCAAACCCGAACTCCATCCCGCATTCAGGCCTCTTGCACCTAGACATCCTCCGCTGAACACCATCCACTTCGACAAAGTATTCATCGAAATAATCCAACACCGGCCATCGTGGCCTCCCTCCAAATCCAGAATGTGGGTTGGGTGGTGGCACATTGGGTGGTGGTTCAGCCATGTTTGTGACTTGTGTAGTTCAGTAGTTGTGTGCAAAAAATGAGAGGGTGGACAACCCCTTTTATAGGGAAAAAGTACATTTTTTGGACTAAAATGACCCTCAAATGATAAAATATGCCTAAACAGCTCAAACTGAGCCAAATTACACTCAAAATGGGCTAATTACCCCCTAATTAGCCCCTAAGCCCCACATTTTTTAATTCGGCATTCCCCCGCTCCCCCGCTCCTCCCTCGGCCCCACAATTTCAAAATTTCCGGATTTCCCGCCCCCTGCCGTGCCAGTCGTACTGGGCTATTTTTCTTGCTATCAGGCCGAATAGAGGCCTCACGGGCTACAAGCGGGCCACCGTGTCGTGCCGCTGGCGGAAACGCAGCCCACGGGTTGGCCCGACACGGCACGATTAAGCCGGGCCTTATTCGTGCCGGGCCTTATACGTGTCGGGCTTTCTGCTGCCCGTCTCGTGCCGTGTCGGGCGGCACGAATGGCCAGCTATAGCTTGCGGTAGGAGCTGCAGCTGCTGGGCCGGCCTTGGGCCAAGACGCGTCGCTCGCGGTAGGAAGGCTGCAGCTGCTGGGCCAGCCTTGGGCCAAGATGCGTCGCTCGCGGTAGGAAGGCTCGTGATATCCCATATTTGTCATTTTTCTTTTACATTTTGGCTTATCCTTTATTCTTCATTTATGTAGATGTTGTTAGAAATAAATAAAAAATCTTAAATGTTCAAATAAAGGGTAAAATATATTTCAAAATCTGAACTATTTTCAAGATAAACATATTTCAAAATTTGAACAGTTTCTGAAAATGTGCAATCCTTTAGAACGGAGAACAATTTTTTGAATGAACATTTTTTGTCAATGAACAGAAAACAATACCGAAACAAAAATACGGGTGAACAGAAAATGCCGCAAAACATAAAATAATGAGGAATAAAAAATATTTGTGAACCAAAAAATAAAAGTTATTCGAATTTAAAAATTATTTAAATAATAGGGGAAAAACATGCGGATGAACAAAAAATAATAGTGAACTAAATTTTTCGTTGAACCAGTTCCAAATTTAAAAAATGGTTTTGATATTTTTAAACTAAAAATAGTTTCAAACTGAAAATATTTAGTTTTTAAAAACTTTACATTTGTAATTATTTCAGTAAAATATAAAAGAAAGAATGATTCAGATTTTAAAAATATCGAAAACGAATATTTTCAAATAAAAATAAATAATAAATAATAAAACAGAAAAAAGAAACAGAAAAAGAAAAAATAAACCGGAAAAGTAAAAGGGAAACAAAACAGAATATGGGAAAAAATAAAAACAGAAAAAAGAGACAGTAAAAAGTTCAAAAAGGAATTTTGGACACGAACGATTCGTAGCCCACTGCTTATGCCCCAATGAACCTCACGCAAGATCCTTGGTTCGAATCCCTCCTTCCCACATATTTTCCATATTTTCTCTTTAAAGAAACACTAATGGGTCGACCTGCTTGCAAATCATACGCGGGTGATGTCAGACCCTGGTTTCTGAAATATGCAGAAAGTCTATACCGGGTGGGCCTCGTGGAAGAGTGGATTCTGGGTTTACCCATCCCAGGCCAAATCTAGGCAGGCGGCTCGGAGTGGATCATCGGCCACAACCAACTCGACTCCCCACCGTCACATATTGACCACTAATGCATACTAAAGAAACCAAGATCCTACCAAACCGTGTACTTCATCCATACACGCACTGCACACGACTTGGTTGGAAACAATCGATAGCACAACAGTAACTCTATGACACAAAAGATGTAAAAAGATATATAGCCAAAAGCTCTCACTAGAGCAAAGATATCCAAATGTACTCATACAGAGGACACATGTCCCAACAAGTCATCAATACATCACAGCGGAAGCACATATATATGTCTGGGTACAGACAAGATGCAAATAGGCCTAAGAGGTCGAAAACGATAAAACAGAGCCCATCCACGCAGATCCTGGATCACCACCTGGGATCTCTAACTACTCGTCGCCGGCGTCGTCAAACTCCACAAAGTAACCGCCCTGAAGATCCTCTGAAGCAACGACTGCAACATGAAACGTTGCAGCCCCAAACGGGGTCAGTACATGGGATATACCCGGCAAGCAAACGTCAAGGAGAACATGCATTGAATTTGATGTGGAATGGCAAGGTGTACTTAAGCGGCAGCAGGCAGCGCTAAACAACTATAGAGACACTCTACAAACTTCCGACTATTAGATAGAGATGAGAGAGCGCGACAAAAACCAACTACAACTACTCACCAACAACAATACCCCTCCCAGGTCAACCCCCTACTAAGGAAGCAGCCCAAGAAAAACTCACACTTTGATTAAGATGACATTTATAATATGGTGAAGGTATATCTATATTACTACTCAAATTATCATCAATAGTTGTAAGTTGTCTGAGTACTTGTTAGCCAACACTTTCACCAAGTTGCCACATAACCATGGACAACACGGCTTCTCGAGAAGATTTATCCCTGCAGGGTGCGCTACAGTACCCGTACACGTTCGATCAATCCACAACCACAAAGGCAGGATATCTCAACTCAACCTTTCCTATCACCACTGCACATCAAAGGAACCACGGTAAAATTTGAGCGCATGGTTATTCCACCCCGAAATACGAACCTTCATAACACTGTAAGAACGTGTCTCCCTAACCGCAACGACTACAACAGGTCACCATAGCACCATGGGCTCGTACCTGCAAGTTATCGTGCCAAATGGAAAGACCGAACTAAGTGTGGCCCCTGGATGAACAACAGCTCTAGTACTAAATCAAGGGGAGTGCCCATACTCACCACCCACATGCGGTTAGCGCGCTCATCATGGATCAGTGGACAAGACCATTTCCCTAAGTTCGACCCTAGCAGGCTCCAAAACCACGCCGGGGCTCCTGCCGGTGCCTTATCATCAAATTATTATTACCCCAAACATTAACATGTTAAGTAAGTTGATCCTACCTGTCACACTAGTCATGAACTGAACAAGAGAACCGACTCGCATACACAACCTAAGCATGCGAACTACGACGCGAGACCAAGGCTGCACACAACTAGGCACATAGGAGGGGAACTGGCATGTGAGGGTTAGGCTATGCAAAAAAATAGGATCGGACGCAAACAGAATCGACAACTAATGCAGGAATTGCGAGAGCACATAGGCGATAAATGGCATGAGGGGATTGCTTGCCTGCACACTCAGCAGCGTACTGAGCGGGGTCCTCGTAGTAGTCAAACTCGTCGGTCACAGCGTCGCCGTCTAAATAGAAGAAGCAATTCACACATGGAAGAAAAAGGAAGAATCAATAACATGGCATAATGCGCAATCATGGGATGATGCATGACATTTTAATTGGTGTAGCAAGATAATCCTAATTACACAAAATTAAATGGGACACACGTCTATACAACAACTAAAAGTGCCCCACGTGCATATTGAGTTTAATTACACCTTTCGTAACCGGACACCAAGTTAAATTGTTTAACATGCATGCAACATGATGAAACAGCAAGGTTATGCTCTCCTCTAGAGGTTTCTCCTCCCCCAATCCCCTCCCGCTTCTCTTCCTCGTTCCCACTGCATCGACGGCTGGCGGCGCAGAGCAGGGCGAATCCATGTGGGTCGCGGTGCTCCCACGACGCCGCGCTGCGTCGCGCGACTGCTGGACGATGGTGGCCGGCCGCGCGCACGGAGGGTGGAAGATGGTGGCCTCGACGCCACCCGTGAGCTCCTCCTCATCAGCTGTGGTAGGAGGCAGGATCCTGGACGGCGCGCCGCTCGGAGGCGAACCACGGCGGCAGCGCAACAGTGGGAGGCGGCGGGATCCCAGGCGGCACACCACTCGGAGGCGAACCGCGGCGGCACCGGAGCCAGAGTCGCCTGACTCCGTGTAGTGGCCGCGCGATCCTCCCGACCTTGGGCGACCTCCCTATACCTCCAAGTCGCTGCTCGCCATGCTTCAGGTCCGGTTCCTCGACGGGGAGAGCGATAGTAAAACCGCGCCGCCACAGGCCAGACTAGGCGAGTGTCGACTCCTTCATTTCCACTCCCGCGCCGTGAGCACTCCTGCACGGCGAGCTGACCTAGCGCCTCTTCGCCGGTGTGGGATTTGAGCGGGCAAGGGCTCAGACGGCGACCACGGCGGGTGAACGGCGGCGGCCACTCGGCGACCACCAGCAAGATGCTGCCGTTCAATGCTGTCCGCACGCACTGACGAGGTGCACACTGCTGCCTAGCGACCATCTGCACAGGTATAAGCTCAGGTCATCCCACCGCTGCCTCCTCTGCCTCAGATCCGCCGATCTCCTCCTCGAGGTACCTCGTGGCCATGTCAACTCGGAGAGATTGATCTAGCTCCTCAATTGCTTGGTTCCCCTGCCGCCTCCCTTCTTGATCTGCACGGATCTACTAATCCTTTGCATCACAAGAAAAACTGCTCCGTTTTCTTTTGTTGTTCCGAAGTTGTTTGGAAACATAAACTAAATATTGATTTTTTTTAGATGCCAATGGGGAGATAGTTATTTCCTTGGAAAGTTGCTCAGAAGAAATATCTAAAGGTTTGCTTCTGTAGTTTTCTATCGGCTTGCATGCATGTATTTGACATATGGTTATTTACCAATTTTATATCAATCTGTGATTTCTAATCTCCGAGAACATGGTTTTAGTGAACTAGGTCGATGCATCCACTAGGTTCCTCCCAAAAAAATTTTGTTAGGTAGAAGCATATTTAATAGGTTTTTATCACACTGCCTATCAGATGTTTGAGATACATTATTACCATGTAGTTTGGATTCTAGGACATATTACAATTTATGAACCTCATAAAATGTATAATGTGCCTTGATCCTAATTGGATTACTATCACATGTTTTCAGTTTGCTCTGTTCAAAGTTATATTTTGTACTCAAAACTGTAGGAGAAGTCCTAACAATCTATAGTTTGTGTTGAAATACCGATGAATTCAGTAGCATTTGTCGAATGGTAGTTTGAAGGCTAATGAGTTTTCTCCGGTTTGGCTGACAGTTAGAACAGAGGTCGATGATACCTCTGTGCAGTGCCAAACCAAAAATATAATGACAGTGTTCTTTGGCGACAACCCCGAAAGAGTTCTTCTATTTTTGCCGTGTCATTTCTTTTTGCTTCGTTCAGTTTTGGTTGATCTTCTGTTTAGTTAGCAAGAGCAGTGCATACATTTCAGAAGTCTAGCTTTCAGATGGACCATATATTTTTGCCAGCGTATTTCTGAACTGTCTGCTATCACTGTGCTTGCCTAAACTAGGTTTCTTGCAGTTATAGTTGAGAAGACAACTGGAAATTATTTGATGTTGGCTTGTGATTTTTGTTTAGACCTTCAGGGCATGCCGTGGTCCCCATGGTTCAATTTCTTGCCAAACATGTGAAAATTGCATGTTACCGTATTTCTGGACTGCATGCTATCAATGTGCTTGTCTAAACTAGGTTTCTTACAGTACACCATGTAGGTCCAGAGGGGAGGATGATGGCTTGATAAACCTGACCATTTCAGAAACTGTTATCAGGTGATTTCTCTGGTCAGATACGAATATGCTATTGAGGATGCACTCATTGGTATTCTAGGCAGAGGATGGACAATATTTTTATAGGTTCGGTGCTGGTTCATTACTTGCTTACCTTTCCAAACCATATTTCATGAACTGGTATTTTATCTATGGCAATATTCCAAACTTCAGTCGTGCTATAGCAACCTGAATAAAAAATTAACACCATCGGGCCAGTGTAGCCTTCTCAATTTGCCCAATGTAGCCTTCTCAATGCTACACTAGAGTATAAAAAGCTTTATGAGATTCCAAACTTCTGGTACTGTTGGGTGCCTTTTAGTATTTGAAAGTCTGATTAACACCAGACTGGCTACAAAATGCTACTTACCGATCTGATTTTTGTATGGAAATAAAGGATAAAAATATTTATGAGATTCCAAACTTCTTGTGCTGTTATGCTCACTTACCGATCTGATTTTTGTATGGAAACAGATTGCTACTGAAGCAACTCGTTACCAAGGAGGTGATCCAATGGACAGAATTGTGTGAATTCTTCAAGTATGAGTATGAGAAGGGGAAGAATTTCCTTGGAGGAGCTCTAGGCACCAAAGCCGCCGAAGATCTGTACTTGGATTATCGTGTACTTGACTGATAAGAATTGTGGGAACATGTATCTTTTTGTTGTTGCTCTGGTCAGAATATCTTGGTTGTTTCGAAGTACTATTCAAGGATCTTCCTGAAGAGGATTGCTTCATCTTCTTTGCTTGACCTTTATGTATGTCCTACCTCTCCCTCGCGTGTGAAATTCTTGTCAGTCACGACGCCAAGGTGAGCTTCTACCAGTTTTGAAGTACTACATAAAGGTTTGCTCATTGTACATCTTTATCCCCCTCACTTCATGTTCTTGTCAATGCCCACGTTTTGAATGTATAATTTGTGCTCTTTTAGTTCTGTACTGATTGCTATTGAGCCGTCATAGCAGTTTTTCCATGCCTACTACTTTAGCATGATTAGTTATACCTGATTAGTGATGTACTTGGGAGAGATGTGATAAAACTTTGATCGTTCTTGTTAATAGCTGTAGATTACAAGTTTTTCTTGCAATGTAATATTTGCGCCACTTATTTTTAAGCTCCATGAAATGAATGTCGAGGTTTTGATACACAATTGTGTTCTGCCACACCCGGACTTCTAGAGGATACACACAGCCCGCTAAATAGTAGATAATTGGCTTACGGGGCCTACCTGCACCCGCATCTCAATATGAGTAGGCCGACACGTAAACGTGTGACAACCATTCTCTACTATTCATCGTCTGTGAAACCATCCAATATGAATCCGAATAATTCCATTGACGTACTTCATAACATACACACATGGTACGTCAACGGCATTTGAACAAGTGATATCACAACAAATCTCTAAGACACAAAGAAATAGAAATAAGTGGCAAAATCTCTCACTAGAGCAGAGATAGCAAATACAGTCATGCAGAGGACACATGTCCCAACAAGTCATCATTACATCACAGCGGAAGCAACA
The DNA here is from genome assembly GCA_028641055.1 of Alopecurus myosuroides. Classification (NCBI taxonomy): domain Eukaryota; kingdom Viridiplantae; phylum Streptophyta; class Magnoliopsida; order Poales; family Poaceae; genus Alopecurus; species Alopecurus myosuroides. Next base: position 289,380,225 of record CM054062.1, on the reverse strand, counting down.
AAGTGTCTGAGTACAGACAAGATCCAAATAGGCCGGAAACGAAAAGAACGGAGCCCATCCACGAAGTCTCGGATCAGCCCGGGTCCGCTATCTACTCGTCAGCAGCCTCGTTGTAACATCCCAAGTATGAAAAACCATCCATAGAATGTTTGTTTCTTGTTTTATTAAAGTTTTGCATCATGTCATCATACCCATTTCTTCATTGCATTTGTTTCCTTCTTGTTGGCATCTGTTTTTATTTGTTTTCACAATTGAATTTCAAACATTAATCAAATGCTTTGGTTCATACTTGTTATGTTACAATTTATTTTCCAAATAAAAGTTCAATTAAAACATCCAATTTGTTCCCATGAAAAATAAAAGGCTCACTATTAATTTGTTCTTAATAATTCACTTAATTCAAATGTCATTCAAATTCAATTTCAATTTCAAACAGCACCCAATTTCAAATAATGAAAATTACCAAAACAATTATAATCATTTGATTCCAATTAAAACTATATGATCACCACATTTAATTCTTGTTTTCACTAAGTCACTTAATCATCAAATCCATCCAAATTTGAATCAAATCACAAACATCTTTTTATTTTGAACTTTTTGTAAAACAAAAAGTTGCAATTTGTTGCTATTACATAAATAAGTAATATAAATTTTTTCCCTAAATTTTTCTACCCCAAAACCTAGCTATTCCTTCCTATTTCTATTGCAGCAAAAAAAAACAGAGGAAAAAAAATAAAAAGCAAAAAAAAAACGCAGCGGAGGGAGAGGCAGTGGGCAGGCCCAGCCAGCCCACTAGGCCACCGGCCCGGTACCCCCCACTTCATCCCCTTCCTTCGTACGGCGGCCATCGGCGCTAGCCACGTCGCTGCAGAGAGGCAGCGAACGGCCAAGCTCCGCTCCCCTCCTCCTTCTTAACCCCTAGGGTTTCCCCCCCTCCTGCCTAACCCTAGCCTACCCGCCTCCTCTCCCTCCTCTCTCCCATCTCCGCCGCCATCGAGAGGAGGACCTCGCCTCCGTTACCTGCTGCCACGGACGCCGACCGCCGGAGCTCGCCGCCGACGTCTCCGCCTCCCCCCGGCCGTGCCGCGGCCATCCCTGCGACGAGGGTACTTCCCCCTTTCCATTCCCATACTTCCCCTCTCGTTTCCTCGCTGATTTGAGCATCAATTCCTTCCGGCCATGGCCGCGTTTGCTGCTTCGTTTCGTTGACAGAGAGAACACCTGTACGTGTGTTCGTTGCAGTTCAGTTAAGCCGACTAGCTAGACTCAAAACCAACCCAGCCCATATCGTTTCAAACCGGCCACAGCAGACCAGCTGGTAAGCGCTCTCTGCGCGCAACCGCAGCGCACGCACTACAAGAAATATGTTGATACGTGACCCTCAATTTTTGTCACTAGAAGGTCACGTAGGTTGATTCATGACCCCTTTTTGACCAAAAATGGAAAGTCACATACCGAGCGTCTTATTTGATCGTCAATGACTAATTGAATGGAATTGTCATAGAATCTATGACCCAATCAGGGGAGTCATAACCCTATGACCGATTGATTTGGTCATGTGATACTCTGCCATAGCCACGTCAGATCCTACGTGGCAAAATTATGACCAACTGACAGGGTCATGGAAGAGATTCAGCCCAATCCACACAGCTCCTCTAAACGGGCCAAGCCCAATATTTTAGCCCATTTCATGTTTCTTCTCTTTGCAATTTTTTTCAGCTTAACAGGCCAGCTAATATTATTCCAGGCCCTTGGCGTTTTTAAGGTAGGCTTATTTCCTGGGCCTTGGCCTTTCTACAGTACAATTAATTTTCCAGTTCTGGCCTTTTCTAGGTACATTTTTTCGAAATACCATTTACGTTACTGCCAAATAGAGTCCACTATTAGTTGGGCTGAGGCCTTTTATCACAGCCCAATAATTTCATGAAAATGCTCGCATCAAGGGCTTTATACTCTTAAGCCGACTTGCATCAAGCTAGATCAAATTCAAATCTCTATAAAAAACTGAATTCAAACTTCACTTGAATTACAATAAATTTGAATTACATCACATATTTCAGGAATACAGATCGTTCACGCCATATTACAGGTTCAAAGAACAGACCAAGTCACAATCAGCGGTTGTCAAGTCCCAGAAATCTCAACACATCACCATCAAGGTTCAGAAATCTCAACACGTATGGCTCATCATAAGGAAATAGAGTCTTACGGGCGCAATATGGAACATCTGCTAGACCTCCCAGCCCATATCTGTTCGAGAAGATGAAGAGTAGACATCTCACTTTGTGTCGATGTCGTGATAGGAGTTTTAGTTGAAGAAGATCAAGTCCATGTCATCGTTGACACTGGTTGTTGAAGAATGCGCTCGCGCCGCCGCATCCATCATTGCTTCAGCGGATATCACAAATGTATCATGCAACCAAAATGGATACTGTGAGATAAAAGTTGAATGAACCAAGAACTTAGAACATACACAATCCAGTGAAAGATAATACATCAAATATATCTTATTAATAAGATTACTACTGTGTTTCCGCACTACCAAAATTCAAGATAAAACATGTGTAGAGAACCAACACCACAAACTGGTCCCTAAAATTATTAATCTATTGTTAGGCAAACTGAGTTATGCCTTTACTTTATAGAATAGAATTTATACAGAGAACTAAGCAGATATATGTTCAATGAAAGAAATCACAAGGGTTGGAATATGTATGACGACAAGCAAAAACTCTATCCCAGGTTTGGAAAAAAATTGTGTTCGGAAAAATAGGATTTGGAACACTAAGGATATTGCATCCAAAAACAATCAACACCATCGGTAGTATAGTAGCAGGACATCAATGCGACACAAGTTATTCAACTATTAAGGTTTAGCAAACTCAAAGATTTTGTCTGTCTTATGAGCTAGCAGTAATCAAAGATAATAACATGACGAAGACATATCTAATCTACAGCAAGTAGCATCATTGTTGTTGCAGCACGGTATACCCAATGCTCCAAATGCTGCAAAATGGGCAGGGCCGATGCTGTCCAGGAGACAAGTTACCACACTAGTTCCTTGATGTCTGCATGAGCAAGAGCAAGGTGGGGGTTAGTATGCATCAACGTGGGGGTTAGTAGGCCATGGGCTGCGGCGACGGGAACACCCAGGCGGTGGTCTAGGTGGTGTTGGTGCTGTTGGCGTGGTGGTGGTGGTGGCCCCTGGTAGTGGCGGACTTGTTCTTGTAGACGCAGATGGGGGTGTCGTCAACGAGGAAGACGACCTGGCTGGGGTTCCAGAGCACGGCGTAGGTGTGGAAGTCGGCGGTGGGGTCGAACCAGAGGTCGATGCGCTGCTCCCGGTTCCCCACGCCGTCGATGTACAGGTTGGTCTGCACCAGGTACGGCTCGCCGGTGACCTTGCCCAGGAACTCGAAGTCGAACTCGTTGTGCCTGTCCCCGGCCGACAACAACTGCAGGCAGCAGATACGTTAAATGAGGAAGCCAAGGTTGAACGAAGATGCATTTACTGTAGTACAGTAGTTGGTAAATCAGTTGGGGTAACTCTTTCGTTCAGGGTTAATTCGTTCTAAAAAGCGGCAGCTTTAATAAAGTTTGTATTGTTGCTGAATTTGTTCACGTGCTGCGTTCTTTGTAAAATGGGTCCTTGGCAGGTTCCCTGGACCTGACAATGAACCATGCCCCCATCGTAATCCTAGATGGTAATCAACAATTCAACATTGCAAGATGCATGTGGAGAAGATATGGTTTCCTGACGCAGAACGAATGAATTCACCCGAGCCCATCGAACGAGAAACTGAAAATGGCAATGTGTAGTTCAGCGCGGGGGGGGGGGGGGAGCAAAGCTTAGCCTGCACTCACGCACATAGAAAGCGGTGACGACTCCGGCAGAGTCCCCAGGCACGAGCTTCAGATCAGCTGTTGCCTTGCCATAGAGAAACTTGTTCTTCGACGCGAATCCGCCGCCTGCGGAAGCCAAATGCAGAAACGAAGTTAAAATACTGAATGAGTGCAAGAACTCAGCATTTCCTGAACAAATGCAGTTGCTGTGTTGACTGAAACGAGGAGCAACGGGTCTGTTAAGGCTTCTTACCCGAGGAGCTGTCGAGGCGGAGCTTGAGGATACAAAGGGAAAGGAGCAGTTACCGGATCTGAAGTTCCTTGTGGTCTCCGAGGAAGGCGATGGCAACGAGGAGCCCCGTGAGGCCGGAGCCGTTGTCGGTAACGACGAGGAAGCCTATGAATACTGTGATGCACATGACGTGGTAGGCGAAGAGGAGGCTGAAGGCGGCGACGAAGGTGGCCGCGAGGCGCCTCCAGACGCGCGGCACGACGGAGAGCACCAAGCGGAGAAAGGGGCTGCGAGATCTCACTCACACTTGGGCCTCCTGGTGTTCCTCGTGGCCGCGTCCCCATCCGCCCCAGGCCCTGCGTTGCTGGCCAGGCGGCTTCTGCTGGGAGGCAGCGGGGGTGAGCTTGCGCGCGATCTCGGGGCTCCCGGCTCTCCCTCGCTTTGCTTGCTTGGGTTTGAAGGAAGAAAAGGGGTGAATTGATTTCGACCCCTGGCTGGCTGGCTGGGGAAAGGAGAAGCCCCGCTACCCGAGGCGCTAAAGAAGCATCAAACAAGAATTGGCGCACCGGCCATCATTGCGGAGCAGGAACGTGCCACGGATCTGGCGCACCGGCCGCGGATCGATGGGATGCTAGGCGGCGGCGCCTCTCTCTCCGGTGAGGCTTAGGCTAGCGGAGAAGGAGAGGGAGGGATGCGCTAGAATACGGCGGATCTGGCGCACCGGCCGCGGATCGATGGGATGCTAGGAGGCTCGGCGAGATTCGATCGAGGGAGGAGAGGCGCAGGAGGCTCGACAAGATGGGATCGAGATGTGGATCGGGACTGGGGAAGAGGGGATCTGGGGATCGGGGCTGGGGGGGAGAGGGGATCTGGGGCGCGCCTGCGAGAGCGGGGATCTGGGAGAGTTCATCAAGATTTGATAGGCGGGCTGTGGTCGATGGGCGGAGAGAGCAGAGAGGAGCGATGGGGTTTGGTGGGCGGCGGGCTGTGGTAGCGGCGGGGAAAGTTAGGGTTGCCAGCTTCAGTTTCGTCTCCGCGCGCGTTTCCAGTTTTTCCCTCCACGAATCCACGAAAAAATTCCACCGCGCGCACTTCACGCAACAGCCGCTGCAGCTGGACCTGTGTGTTCTGAACCCCACCAAATAGTCCCAATTAATGTCAACTAGAAAATAAGAGAAGTTTCAATATGTGAAAAATAACTCATTTTCTCTATATTATCTAACAACATCAGTACCTACAATTAATAATTGACAGTTCTATTTTTGGTGGGAAATTAATAGTGCCACAAAATATGACACAAAATTGTACAAAGTAAAATTAGCTATCTCGTACGAAAATTCATGGTTTTCGGGTGAAATGACGGATGTTTTGGCCACATCCATGACATAGTTTGTTTAAATGTGACCATATTCCACACAAAGATGCATATTGGTACAACTAACAATGTTCACGAAGAAAATTTTATTTTTCGTTCAATACAAATACCATTTTCCCTTTTCGGAGTGTCAAAACTGGCCTTTTTTGTGAAGCACATACACAAAATATGTTGCCAAAATGTACAAATTAAAATTCTAAATATATTAGGTCATATTTGATCTACAAATAAAAAAGTTACTACCTCTAAATAGCTAAAAATACACCTCTTTTGAAAAAGACAAATTTCTGCCGATTCCGCTGAAACCGGGACAAATTTGAACTACAGGTGCCTCATAGTTTGCTCATGATTTTTTGTAAAAATCATTTTTAGGTAGCCAAGTACCTATTTCAACATAGATACACCAAGAGTTCATCAAGATTCAACACCTAGGTACTAACGGCCATGTCCCCCGTTTTGACCGTTTTCTGAAACCGGCTTTGAAAATTACAGAAAATTCAAAAAAACTCGAAACGATGCAAGACCTTCGCATGGTGTTGTTATATATGTCCTAGTATCCACCAAAAATAATAAACTTGGAATACGACAATTTGGTGGAAAATGTGTTCACATAAATGAGCTATCTCGTACGAAGATTCATGGTTTTCGGGTGAAATGACGGATGTTTTGGCCACATCCATGGCATAGTTTGTTTAAATGTGACCATATTCCACACAAAGATGCATATTGGTAAAAACAATGTTCACGAAGAAAATTTTATTTTTCGTTGAATACAAATACCATTTTCCCTTTCCGGAGTGTCAAAACTGGCCTTTTTTTGTGAAGCACATACACAAAATATGTTGCACAAATGTACAAAGTAAAATTATAAATATATTATGTCATATTTTATGTACAAATAACAAACTTAATACCTCAAAATGCACCTCATTTGAAAAAGACAAATTTCTGCCGATTCAGTTGAAATCGGGCAAAATTTGAACTACAGGTGCCTCGTAGTTTGCTCGTGATTTTTTGAAAAAATCATTTTTAGGTACCCAAGTACCTATTTCAACATAGATACACCAAGAGTTCATCAAGATTCAACACCTAGGTACGAACGGGCATGTCCCCCGTTCTGACCGTTTCCCGAAACCGGCTTTGAAAATTCCAGAAAATTAAAAAAAAACTCGAAACGATGCAAGACCTTCGCGTGGTGTTGTTATATATGTCCTAGTATCCACCAAAAATAATAAACTTGGAATACGACAATTTGGTGGAAAATGTGTTCACATAAATGAGCTATCTCGTACGAAGATTCATGGCTTTCGGGCGAAATGACGGATGTTTTGGCCACATCCATGGCATAGTTTGTTTAAATGTGACCATATTCCACACAAATATGCATATTGGTACAACTAACAATGTTCACAAAGAAAATTTTGTTTTTCGTTGAATACAAATACCATTTTCCCTTTCCGGAGTGTCAAAACTGGCCTTTTTTGTGAAGCACATACACAAAATATGTTGCAAAAATGTACAAAGTAAAATTTTAAATATATTATGTCATATTTTATGTACAAATAACAAACTTACTACCTCTCAATAGCTCAAAATGCACCTCATTTAAAAAAGACAAATTTCTATCGATTCAGCTGAAACCGGGCAAAATTTGAACTACAGGTGCCTCGTAGTTTGCTCGTGATTTTTTGCCAAAATCATTTTTAGGTACCCAAGTACCTATTTGAACATAGATACATCAAGAGTTCATCAAGATTCAACACCTAGGTACGAACGGGCATGTCCCCCGTTTTGACCGTTTCCCGAAACCGGCTTTGAAAATTCCAGAAAATTCAAAAAAACTCGAAATGATGCAAGACCTTCGCGTGGTGTTGTTGTATATGTCCTAGTATACACCAAAAATAATAAACTTGGAATACGACAATTTGGTGGAAAATGTGTTCACAGAAATGAGCTATCTCGTACGAAGATTCATGGCTTTCGGGCGAAATGACGGATGTTTTGGCCACATCCATGGCATAGTTTGTTTAAATGTGACCATATTCCACACAAAGATGCATGTTGGTACAACTAACAATGTTCACGAAGAAAGTTTTATTTTTCGTTGAATAAAAATACCATTTTCTATTCCCGGAGTGTCAAAACTGGGTTTTTTTGTGAAGCACATACACAAAATATGTTGCAAAAATGTACAAAGTAAAATTCTAAATATATTATGTCATATTTTATGTACAAATAACAAACTTACTACCTCTCAATAGCTCAAAATTCACCTCATTTGAAAAAGACAAATTTCTGCCGATTCCGTTGAAACCGGGCAAAATTTGAACTACAGGTGCCTCGTAGTTTGCTCGTGATTTTTTTAAAAAATCATTTTTAGGTACCCAAGTACCTATTTCAACATATATACATCAAGAGTTCATCAATATTCAACACCTAGGTACGAACGGTCATGTCCCCCGTTTTGACCTTTTCCCGAAACCGGCTTTAAAAATTCCAGAAAATTCAAAAAAACTCAAAACGATGCAAGATCTTCGCTTGGTGTTGTTATATATGTCCTAGTATCCACCAAAAATAATAACCTTGGAATACGACAATTTGGTGGAAAATGTGTTCACATAAATGAGCTATCTCGTACGAAGATTCATGGCTTTCGGGCGAAATGACGGATGTTTTGGCCACATCCATGGCATAGTTTGTTTAAATATGACCATATTCCACAGAAAGATGCATGTTGGTACAACTAACAATGTTCATGAAGAAAGTTTTATTTTTCGTTGAATAAAAATACCATTTTCCATTCCCGGAGTGTCAAAACTGGGTTTTTTTGTGAAGCACATACACAAAATATGTTGCAAAAATGTACAAAGTAAAATTCTAAATATATTATGTCATATTTTATATACAAATAACAAACTTACTACCTCTCAATAGCTCAAAATTCACCTCATTTGAAAAAGACAAATTTCTGCCGATTTAGTTGAAACCGGGCAAAATTTGAACTACAGGTGCCTCGTAGTTTGCTCGTGATTTTTTTCAAAAATCATTTTTAGGTACCCAAGTACCTATTTCAACATAGATACATCAAGAGTTCATCAATATTCAACACCTAGGTACGAACGGTCATGTCCCCCGTTTTGACCGTTTCCCGAAACCGGCTTTGAAAATTACAGAAAATTAAAAAAAACTCGAAACGATGCAAGACCTTCGCGTGGTGTTGTTATATATGTCCTAGTATCCACCAAAAATAATAAACTTGGAATACGACAATTTGGTAGAAAATGTGTTCACATAAATGAGCTATCTCGTACGAAGATTCATGGCTTTCGGGTGAAATGACGGATGTTTTGGCCACATCCATGGCATATTTTGTTTAAATGTGACCATATTCCACACAAATATGCATATTGGTACAACTAAAAATGTTCACGGAGAAAGTTTTATTTTTCGTTGAATACAAATACCATTTTCCCTTTTCGGAGTGTCAAAACTGGCCTTTTTTGTGAAGCACCTACCGAAAATATGTTACAGAATTGTACAAAGTAAAATTCTAAATATATGATGTCATATTTGATCTACAAATAACAAATTTACTACCTCTCAATAGCTCAAAATACACTTCTTTTGAAATAGACAAATTTCTGCCGATTCCGCTGAAACCGGGCCAAATTTGAACTACATGTGCCTCATAGTTTGCTCATGATTTTTGGTAAAAATCATTTTAAGGTACAAAAGTACCTATTTCATCATAGATACACCAAGATTTTTGCGAGATTCAACACCTAGATACGAACGGTCACGTCCCCTATTTTAACCGTTTTCTGAAATCGACATAAAAGATTCAAAAGAAATTCAAAAATGGAAAAACTTCGCAATGTGTAATCATAAGTGACCTAGTAACCTTACAAAACAATAAACTTGGAATAATGTGTAAACCCTGCATTTTTTATCTTGTATTCGAATTTAAAACAATAATCCAAAATTTTAATTATGAATCTTCACAATCCTATATGAAACAATATATAAAATATAGGGGTATTTTTATTTTATTTTAACTAAAAATGGTCCCTAATAGTCTAGAATAACAGAATACATATTTTTAAAAAATCGAAACTGGTTTGGTTGAAATTGAAGTTCAAAAGCAAAAGTTATGAAAGAAGACAAAAATAGAAAAAAGTGAAAAGAGAAAAAAAAACTCTGCCAAAGTTGTCAGCCAAGCCTAGCAGCGAGGCTGACCTAGCCCAACATCGAGGCCCATCCCTCTTAGCAGCAGGTTGGCCCAGTCCAACTTTCCTTAGGACGGGCTACTGATAGAAAAGACGTAAATGTGTTATTGTTAATTAAGATGGTTGTGGGCTGATGGTTAGAGCATGTGTCGGGGAGCAGGAGGTCGTGGGTTCGAATCCTCTCAACGCCTTATTTCCTATTTCATTTTTCTTGTCTTAGTTTTGATGGAACTTAGCGATCAAATAAAGTTGCGATTCATATTTAACACAAAATAATTCTGGCCTTAGTGGTTACGTTGGTTGTAGAGTTACTATGAGGTCGTGGGTTCGAATCCTCACCTCCCCTTATTTCCTAGTTCATTTTTTCTTGTCTTAGTTTGGATGACTCTTAGTGATCAAATACAGTTGCGATTCATATTTAACACGAAATATTTCCTGGCTTAGTGGTTAGGTTGGTTGTGGGGGTCCTAGGAGTCGTGGGTTCAAATCCTCAACTTCGCTTATTTTCTATTTTATTTTTCTTGTCTCAGTCCGGATGGCTCCTTAGTTCAAATAGTGTTGCGCTTCTTATTTATCATGAAATAATTGTTGTCTTAGTGATTACGTGGGTTGTAGAGCTCTTGGGAGGTGCGGGTTCAAGCCCTCATTTTGCCTATTTTCTTTGTTTTTCGTGGATGACAAAAATTGACACGTGGAAGTGACACATAGGCAAAAATTGACACGTGGAGATGACACATAGGCGAAAATTGACACGTGGACATGATACATAGGAAAAAATCACTGCTAACAAACTCATAACCAATTCAATTGGTCTTTCTTTATTTTCCATGGATGACAAAAAAATTGACACGTGGAAGTGACACATAGGCGAAAATTGACACGTGGACATGACACATAGGCAAAAATTGACACGTGGACATGATACATAGGCAAAAATCACTGCCAACAAACGCATGACCAATTCAATTGGTCTTAGTTAAGCAAAAAAAGGGTCATACACCAGGTATCATGTTCTATGACCATCTTGTTAAAGAAAATCATGACTTTTTAGCCAATAAAGTCATGGGTTTAGTCCCTCCCAAACATGTCATGACCAACGGATTAAAAGTGGTCATGGATCTATGACTAGTTCATCCACGGTCATTAAAAAAGGGTCATGTATCAACATATTTCTTGTAGTGACGGGATCGAGTCCCAGCACCCCCCGTTTTGCTGTTCTTTTTTCCGATTTATTCAGTAGACGAATTGCTGAACCTTAAGCCCCCTGCTATCGGTTGTCTGTCAACAAAGCGCACCTAGCCCAGTTGGTTGCTGTTCCTTGGCGCAGCAAGCAGAGGGCAGGGGTTCGAATCCCCCCTGCATCAAAAACCAACCTTTTTTCTTTCTTATTTTCCTAGATCCAGATCTATCCCAAATTACTCACAGGTCCCTGCTAGTTTACCTAGGTCCCTGTTATATTTCTTTCCAAGTCCCTGTAGTTTTTTTTAGGTCCATAGTTATTTTCTATCAACCCTAAAAATGCTTAAACTTGGTAAATTAATAACTTTTGTTTGGAAACTCCAATTGCAAAACTTTAAACATGTAAATCACTCCATTTTAAATTCTCTACCCAAATATAAACTTGGTTTCATGTTTTGAATAATTATAATTGGTTAAATAATTTAAACCTTGTTTAAATCATTTAAATTTGCTAAATTCATAACTTGCTCAAATTAAATTATTTTTGAACATATGAAATATGTTTTCAAACCAGAAAAGTATAAACTTTTCAAATATGAAATTGGTTTAATGTTTTGAACAAATAAAATTCAAATAATATTCCTACTTGAATTTAATTCATTTAAATCTTGTTTGACTTGTTTAATGCATAAATAATTCATCCTAATTCCTTTTTCAATAATTGAAACATGTAATCCACCTAAAATTGTGTGTACTTTCCAAATATGAATTTTGTTATTTGTTTTGAACAATTAAAATTGGTGAAAACAACAAATGCTTGTGTAACACCTTTAAGTAACCAAAATTCCAACACTTAATAAACAAATTTCCAAACTTGGTAAACCTTATTTCCAATTGGTTCTATTGTTGTTATTTTGCTGTTTTCCTCATCCATGCATCATGCTAATTCACTTACACATGTTGGTTAGTTGTAAAACAATTATTTCAACCATAATTCATGGGCTTTCCATATGCAACCCAAATTGCATATGGGTCCATTTAATCATGTTATGTTACCATGTCAACTAGTTTATTTTGATGCATCAATTAAATGGTCATGCATCATCCCATGATTGTGCATTATGACATGTTATTGATTGTTTGTCTCTTTGCGTTGTTTGTTTGCTTCTTCTCGAATAGACGACGACGTTGAGACAGACGAGCTTTACGACACCCCTTCTGAGGATCTAGCTCAGTACCAGGCTGCTGAGTTTGCAGGCAACATGAACCATTGTGTTCCTTTCAACATTGGATACCGATACTTTCCGTTGTCTATTCTGCTAGCCCTATGAATCGTTGCTTCTGTTCGATCCTATCACATGTTATCCTTTAACCCTGATAGAGCCTCACCTCCACTCCTATCACCCCATTGCTTGTTGCCCGTGTCTTACTAGCATGCTTAGGGTTGTTTTGCTCGAGTCTGTTACCCGTTACTTTCTGTTACTATATTTCTATTATGTTCTGGGGCTCGATGTTAAACAACAACCTGTTAATTTTGAGGTAATAATAATTTGCTGATAAGGCACCGGCAGGAGGCCCGGCGTGGTTTTGAGGCCTGCTAGTGTCGACCCTAATTAGGAAAAGGGTCTTGTCTACTGATCCATGATGAGCGCACTATCCGCATGTGGGAAGCGTGTATGGGCGCCCCCCCTCAATTTGATTCGATCCGCATCTCGTCCAAATCGCCTCATTTAGTTCGGGTTTTCCATTTGCCGCATGCATATGCAGGTGTGAACCCTTGGTACCAGGGTGGAACTTTTGTAGTCGGCATTTAGGGAGACACGTTCTTAGAGTGCTATTGAAGGGAATATGCCCGAGAGGCAATAATAAAATGGTTATTATCTTATTCCTTGTTTATGATGAATGTTTATTTCTCATGCTAGAATTGTATTAACCGGAAACGTTGATACATGTGTGCTTAATAAACAAACAATGGTTCCTAGTAAAGCCTCTCTTTTAACTAGCTCGTTGATTAATAGATGATCAAGGTTTCCTGATCATGAACATTGGATGTTATTAATAACGGGGTCATGTCATTAGAAGAATGATGTGATGAACATATACCCAAAGATAATATAGCAATGCGATCAAGTCATTTAGTTTACATTGTTATATCAAACATACGAAGTAACTTATTCCTTAGACCATGAGATCATGTCAATCACTGATACCGGAAGAGTGCTTTGATGGCATCAAACGTCACACCGTAACAGGGTGACTATAAAGGTGTCGTTAAGTATTCGGAAAGTATTAGTTGAGGATCATGGATCAAGAGTGGGATTTGTCCATCCAAATGACGGAGAGATATACTCTGGGCCCTCTCGGTGATATCACATCGAAACCGCTTGCAAGCACGTGATATGATCACAAAGGATGTTATATCACGGGAACGAGAAAAGAGTACTTGTCGGTAACGAGATTGAACAAGGTATGGTTGATACCAATGATCGAATCTCGGACAAGTAAAATATCGCGAGACAAAGGGAATAGTTCACGGCGTTGTTGGTTCACACGATCACGAGAGTCATCGTTGAATATATAGGAGTCATCACGGATCTCCAGATCCCGCTGTTGATTATTGATCGGAGAGGAGTCTCGATCATGTCTATCTTATTCGCGAACCGTAGGGTGACACACTTAAGGTTCGATGACGCATTTGAGAGGATACGGAATATCGGAGAAAAGTTTGGACAACACCGAAATTGTTTCGGGGAATATTGAAATAGTCACCGAAATTGTTTCGAGTAATTTTGAAATAGTTCAAGGGGATTCTTATCAAATGGTTGTTAATAGATTTAACAACTAACTCAAGGGGTTATATGTTAATGTTTGTTAATGGAATTAACAAATATTAAAATAAAGAAATAAAATTGTTTTATTTATTTATTAAAGAAAACCCTTGGGATTTTGAGTGGGAATTCATGGAAGAATGAGTGGGTTGAGTGGAGACTCCACTCACATGATGAGGGAGAGGTGGAGGCAGCCAAAAATTCGTGGCTGCCATCCCCTCCTATAAAAGGAGGGGTGAGAGCTCCCTCTCCCACTACACACACTTGTGTCATCTCTTCCTCCCTCCTGCCGCTGCTCCACCACTTGTTCGTGCGCTTGGCGAAGCCCTGAGCAATGTTTTTCTCCACCACACCACGCCGTCGTGCTGCTGGAGTTCCGAGGGATCCTCTACTTCCGCGCCCCGCTGGAACGAGGGAACGGAGGTCGTCATCAGCCGTACGTGTGACCGATCACGGATGCACCGCCGGATTGCGGTGCCATCTTCTCGCTATCGGGATCGGTGTGAGTACGACTACGCCAACAACGAGATTTGATCTCGTACCACTTTGAGTCTTCGAGGGTATGTGTTCTCCTTAACCCTCTTGTTGCCCGTTGCACTTCGTCTCCTAGATTAGATCTTGGCCTTTCGGGTATCTCTCGCGTAGGAAAATTTTTGTTTTCTATGCTACGTTCCCCTTCAGTGGTATCAGAGCCGGATCTATGCGTAGATGTTTTGTACGGGTAGAACACATAGGTGTATGTGGGCGTTGATGATCATGTTATTACCTCCTTGACTATTTTATGATCTTAGTGGCATAGTGGGATGAAGCGGCCCGGACTAACCTTACATGTCCACGTACATGAGACTTGTTCCACAACTGACATGCAACTTGTATTGCATAAGTGGCTTGCGGGTGTCTGTTTCTCCTACTATAGTTAAGATCTAATCTATGAAGGGTTGTTAAAAATGTGTTTATCAACGTTGTGGTTGATGTTCGTAGGTATGAACGGTTCTATCCTCGAAAGCCCTAAGCCACGTAAAATATGCAAAAATAAATTAGAAGCGTCTAACTAGTTTTTGCTGGGCATGTGAATTGATATGGTCAATATTACAAATTTGATTATGAGATGATCTATTTTGTAAATTATTGATATACCGGAAGGTATCCATATGGTTGTCTTCTTATTGATGGACAATCAAGTTTGGGGTACCGTGGTACTTGGTACCACGCCGGTGGAATGATTGAGATCATACCATAATGCACATGATGGAGATCAAGTGCAAGAAGGACCATATCATATCACGTTATCCTTTCATGTGATGTCTGTGATGTTGATCCTTTTTATGCATCTTGTTTTGCTTAGAAAATGTTGGTAGCATTATAAGATGATCCCTCTCACTTAATATCAAGATAATAATGTGTTCTTCCTTAAGTATGCACCGTTAAGAAAGTTCGTCGTTTCGAGACACCACGTGATGATCGGGTGTGATAGACTCAACGTTCGCATACAACGGGTGTTTTCAAGCCTAGCATGTACAGACATGGCCTTGAAACACACGCAATACTACGGTTCTACTTGGCGAGCCTAGCATGTACAGACATGGCCTCGGAACACGTAACCGAAAGGTAAAGCATGAGTCATATGGATGATATGATGAACATGTCGATGTTCGCCTTTGAAGCTACATCATCTCACGTGATGATCGGTTTTGTTGTAGTGAATTTGGTTCGTGTAATCACTAAAGACGACTAAGAGGGATGTTGTTTTTGAGTGGGAGTTCATGGCTTAATTTGAATTAACTTGAACTTATTTATCATGAACAACAAATCAAAGTGAATTTGCACAACTTGTAGTAGTCATTGGAATCCTCATAACTACCTTACACTTAGATTGTTAATTGAGATATAACTGTCATGATCTGGTAAATACCATTTAAGATTGGTACCGTATTAGTGAAATTTAAAATTGAGTCCTATTGTAGATTTTTGGTATTTCCTACCTAGCTCCATGTGGTTAATGATTGATTAATCTAGAGAGCAAATAATTCCTACTTAGAATCCAGAGTCATGGTTGCTTCCGTATTACTTTATCTTCAAAAGAATGTTTTGTTGATCAAGGTGATTTAGGGACTGAAAAGAGTTGTTTTCAGAAACAATCAAGTGAAAGATATATTGATATCTAGAAACTTATTTGTGGCAACATGACTGAGTATAATTTAGCGTGACAATGTTTGCTTATATTATCTGAATATATGCAATGATTGAAGACGCTAGGCGTTTGGATATTCCAAGAAATTGGATGCTAAAAATTATCCTCTAAATTCCTTCCTTCGAGCTATAGTAGCTTAATCATAAAATTGTTATGATGGGATTGATTAGAAGTATGGGTAAAGTAGTTTACCTTACTTGGAAATTGCTAAGAGTGGAATCTAGAAGAATGCTATTAATATGGTGATATTAGTAGAACAATAAAACTCAAAGTATGACTCAATGGGTGATAGTATATGACTAAAACGCCAAAGAAAATGAGCTAGTAAGACTAGCATTGTTTGATGTTGAATGATTCTTCTATAAAGGAAAGGGAATATTGAAAATAGAATTACAAATAGATATATGGCAGAAAAGAAGATAACTGGAAAAGTCCAGCTCAGGAGTATATACTTGATATACAAGATATAGATGTATTACTAGTTAACAAAGTATTTTTGGTATTTTGATACCACATTGGTTGGTATGAGTTGTCATACAAAGCAACGCAATGAAAGAAATACAAGGGCCTAAAAGGAACTAGTAATAGATGTGGAATCGATTATGACAAGAACATAAATAAAGTGTTATTGTGTTCATTGTCGTATCGAACCAACCAGTCAAGATTTATTTGAAGAACTTAATAATTTGTTATTTTGTTCTAGTCTTTTGTGAGAACAAATGAGATTGTTCAAACTATGATCATATTCCATAATTGATGGATATGTTAATATAAATCATGTTGGTAAAGGAAACATCTATAAGACTAAATGCTAAACGTTGCAAGACGTTGAAGAGTTTCACTTAAATTGTGACACCACCATTTTAGTTCATATCGGAAAGGAAAACATGAAGGAACTCCATATTGATGGACTTCCGGAGTCATTTTATTGACGCTTGTGAGACCTCTTCCAAAAGATGACTAGAATTCCGTTCTTAGGCCAAAGTAGAATGGACGACTAATTTAGTGGAGATTATACATATTGATGTATATAGTCCATTATGTGTAGTCATGTATGGTGAATTAATTTTTCCTTCATAAAATTCTGTCGATGATTAAAGTAGATATGTGAGTATATCTATTTAAAGGGAACAGAGTTTGACATTTTGAATTGGTTCAAAAGGTTGTTAATATGAAGTTAAAATCAATGTAACAAGATAATCAAGTATTTATGATTGGATCATAAAGGATAAAGTTTGAGTTACAAGTTTAGCAAAACATCTGAGAAGTTGCAAAATTGTTCTACAACTTATACTTCTCGAATACCCCACATTAGATTGGAGTATTCAAAAGACAAAATCAAACCCTGTTTGACATGGTAAGATTAATAAAATTGCCATTATATTTTTGTAGTTTATACATTAAGGACAACCGCTTTTACACTGAAAAGAGCACCATCATGATCCGTTGAAATTGACAACATATAAGATATGGTTTGGGTAATGACCTGAATTGTCATTTTTCTTAAGTTTTGGTATGCATAGCATGTGTAAAATGTTTACAACCAAAATAGGATAAATATATGTTTATAAGGTTATCCCAAATAAAACATTGGGTATTTATCCTATCACCGAACCAAAAGACAAATGTTGTTTGTCAGAAAGGGTTGATTTCTCGAGAAAGTAGTTCTTGCGAAACAAGTGAGTGGGAGCACGGTACAAACTCAACAAGATTACAGAATCTCCGTTATCATGTCAAGAGTAGCGCAGCACTGGAAGTTGTTCCGGGGTTTACTATTTTGACTAAGTAGAAGACACTACAAATGTTGTAGATACTTCAAATGAGTTTGCGAACTGTACCAGAAAAGTCCAAAAACTTTGTACTTTGAACAACTTGTGGTTTAAGTATAAAGTGTTGTTTTGACAACAAAGGACCTGGACCTTATAAAGGAAGCAAATGATGGGCACTGACTTCGTAAAATTGACTATGAGTCATTATATCCGCCATAGTATCCTTGTATGAATATCAAGTATGTGACTTGGTAGTCCTTTCAATAGGCATGATGCCTAACGATAGCAAAAGGGTCTATATAGCGACAAAGACATGGATACTTATCGAAAAGTTGTTTCCGACGAAGTTCAAAGAGTTCACTACTACAAGATTTTGATCTTCCGTAGTGATGCTTAGTCTTTGCAGATAGTTCTAGCAAAGTTACATATTATGATATGGATGTTGAATAACAAAACCAATTCTCCTCTCGAGGAAGTTTGTTCAAGGATGTGTACTTGACACAGTCTGAGAGTTTTGTAAAATTCAAAAGGTTGCTAGAAAGGCATGCGCACTTCAATGGTTGAAGTGAGCATAACGAAGTTGAAATCTTTACCTTAATGAAGTTATCAAAAGAGTTTGATTCCATCATGAATGATAAAGATGCTTGTAGAGTTACAAGAAATTAAGTGGGAGCGTTATGACATATTTCCAATACTTTATGTAGATGACATATGGTTGATTGGAAAATATGTATTTTAAATTAACACGGTTAAGATTTCATATTGATGAAAGGCTTAGAAGATATTGGGCATCGATATCTATAAAAGATGGATTGAAGCGCCTGATATGATTGAAGCCAAATTACATAGATGAAATATTGAAGTAAGTCAATATAAAATTGATAAGAAGGAGTTCTTGTCACATGGAAAATAATTGAGCAAGATTCATGTGTTTTGACACATGATGAGCATCATTGAAATTGAGATTTCTAAGTCATGTTTCCATGCTATGTACACAACCAGATGAGTCCTATGCTATAAAATGTTATAGTAGGATAATTCATATGATGATTAGACAACAGTGGGAGAGATCCTTGTGTCATTTTAGAAATGCTAAGGATATGTTTTCCCATATAGTAATGACAAAATAATAGTTGTAATATGTTACACTAATAGTCTTGTCATTTATTCAAGTAATTTTATCTCAATTAAAATATGTGATGAAGGGTAGCACAATAGGATGGAAGAAAGTTCCATGCTGGATTTGAAAGAGTTTCAAAATTAAAATATTGTGACAGATACTACAACAAAGGCTAAAGTATATCGTTGTGTTGACAACTAATTATAAGCGTATTTTGTGTCAAGGAGTTCTTTATTGAACTTGGTGAATTTCCAAGAATGCTGAAACTATGAAGCTACATTTTCACAATGTTAGTAACATCAGTTTAAGCTGAGGAATTAAGGTATCACCGGAACTTGGTGAGTTTCCAAGAATGCTAACACTATGAAGCTACATTTTCACAATGTTAGTGACATCAGTTTAAGCTGAGGAATTAAGTTTTCACGAATTGACTATATATATACAAAGCCATCTCATTAGAGAATGAGTGATGCGTGTAGACGCAAAGAACATGCAAATACAATAGGACCTGAACAGTTCAGATCTTTTTGATGATGTTTACCGCATGCGAAGCATGGTAATAACACTGGTACGCCATATGTGTTAAAGTGCTTACAGACTAGATTATTGACTCTAGTGCAAGTGGGAGACTGAAGGGAATATGCCCGAGAGGCAATAATAAAATGGTTATTATCTTATTCCTTGTTTATGATGAATGTTTATTTCTCATGCTAGAATTGTATTAACCGGAAACGTTGATACATGTGTGCTTAATAAACAAACAATGGTTCCTAGTAAAGCCTCTCTTTTAACTAGCTCGTTGATTAATAGATGATCAAGGTTTCCTGATCATGAACATTGGATGTTATTAATAACGGGGTCATGTCATTAGAAGAATGATGTGATGAACATATACCCAAAGATAATATAGCAATGCGATCAAGTCATTTAGTTTACATTGTTATATCAAACATACGAAGTAACTTATTCCTTAGACCATGAGATCATGTCAATCACTGATACCGGAAGAGTGCTTTGATGGCATCAAACGTCACACCGTAACAGGGTGACTATAAAGGTGTCGTTAAGTATTCGGAAAGTATTAGTTGAGGATCATGGATCAAGAGTGGGATTTGTCCATCCAAATGACGGAGAGATATACTCTGGGCCCTCTCGGTGATATCACATCGAAACCGCTTGCAAGCACGTGATATGATCACAAAGGATGTTATATCACGGGAACGAGAAAAGAGTACTTGTCGGTAACGAGATTGAACAAGGTATGGTTGATACCAATGATCGAATCTCGGACAAGTAAAATATCGCGAGACAAAGGGAATAGTTCACGGCGTTGTTGGTTCACACGATCACGAGAGTCATCGTTGAATATATAGGAGTCATCACGGATCTCCAGATCCCGCTGTTGATTATTGATCGGAGAGGAGTCTCGATCATGTCTATCTTATTCGCGAACCGTAGGGTGACACACTTAAGGTTCGATGACGCATTTGAGAGGATACGGAATATCGGAGAAAAGTTTGGACAACACCGAAATTGTTTCGGGGAATATTGAAATAGTCACCGAAATTGTTTCGAGTAATTTTGAAATAGTTCAAGGGGATTCTTATCAAATGGTTGTTAATAGATTTAACAACTAACTCAAGGGGTTATATGTTAATGTTTGTTAATGGAATTAACAAATATTAAAATAAAGAAATAAAATTGTTTTATTTATTTATTAAAGAAAACCCTTGGGATTTTGAGTGGGAATTCATGGAAGAATGAGTGGGTTGAGTGGAGACTCCACTCACATGATGAGGGAGAGGTGGAGGCAGCCAAAAATTCGTGGCTGCCATCCCCTCCTATAAAAGGAGGGGTGAGAGCTCCCTCTCCCACTACACACACTTGTGTCATCTCTTCCTCCCTCCTGCCGCTGCTCCACCACTTGTTCGTTCGCTTGGCGAAGCCCTGAGCAATGTTTTTCTCCACCACACCACGCCGTCGTGCTGCTGGAGTTCCGAGGGATCCTCTACTTCCGCGCCCCGCTGGAACGAGGGAACGGAGGTCGTCATCAACCGTACGTGTGACCGATCACGGATGCACCGCCGGATTGCGGTGCCATCTTCTCGCTATCGGGATCGGTGTGAGTACGACTACGCAAACAACGAGATTTGATCTTGTACCACTTTGAGTCTTCGAGGGTATGTGTTCTCCTTAACCCTCTTGTTGCCCGTTGCACTTCGTCTCCTAGATTAGATCTTGGCCTTTCGGGTATCTCTCGCGTAGGAAAATTTTTGTTTTCTATGCTACGTTCCCCTTCAGCTATGAGGGTCCCCTTTTCTTCGTGGGGCTTGATTAGCCGTGCGCTCACTGCACGGGTTCTTTGGGCTTGATGCGAAGAAGAGTTGAGTTGTGTTGAGTGCCCTGCTTGGTGGGAGGCATTCCATCTGGCGGGTTATTCTTACGTGTACGGCCAAATTGGTGCACCCCTGCAGGGATAAATCTTCTCGAGAAGCCGTGTTTTCCGCGGTTATGGTTAACTTGGTGAAAGTACTGGCTAACAAGTACTCAGAACAACTTACACCTAACTAATGATAACGTGACTAGTAATAGTCTTATTGACACAACAACATGATCCATCATTAATCCAACTGTGTGAGTTATCCTCGGATTGCTTCTTTGGATAAGGGCCGAGATCTAGGATGGGTTTGTTTGGTGGTTGGTTATAGTTGGTTACGATACGCTATCTTATCCCCTTTCTGTTAGCCGGAAGTTGTATCATGTTCTGTAGTTGGTTAGTGCAGCCAGTTGCCGCATCTTTTGTATCACCCTTTTCTTCCGTTGAACCCAAAGCATCTGTGCTTGGTGTTGACGGGTTACACTTTGGTGAACTGTGAGTCTTACTTGCCAGTACGTTTATGTACTGACCCCTTTGGGGCTGTGGTTTCCGCAGACTACGCTTACGAGGATCCCCGTGACGGCTACTACGTGGAGTTTGACGAGGCTGCTGACGAGTAGATAGCGAACCCGGGCAGGATCCGAGACATCGTGGATGGGCTCCGTCTTTTCGTTTCCGGCTTCTTAAGCCTATTTGGATTTGTCTGTACTCAGACCCTTTGAATGCTTCCGCTGAGATGTAATGATGTTATGTTGGGACATGTGTCCTCTGGATGATTGTATTTGCTATCTCTGCTCTAGTGAGAGCCATTTGCAACTTATTTCTATTTATTTGTGTCTTAGAGATATGTTGTGCTATCATTCTGTTAAACGCCGTTGACGTACCATGTGTGTATGGTATGAAGTACGTCAATGGTAGTATCCTGATTTCTATGGGATGGTTTACGTAGACGATGAACAGTAGGGGTTGGTTGTCACACATACGTGTGTTGGCCTACTCGTAAGAGATGCGGGTGCCGGTAAGCCCCGTAATCCAATCAACTACTGTTCAACGGAACTGCGAGTATCCTCTAGAAGTCCGGGTGCGACAAATGGTATCAGAGACTGTCTGCCTGTAGGATCCCTTTTACTGGTCGCAGTTGAGTCTAGAAACTATTTTGTAGCTATATAGGAAAAATGAAACGTGAGAGTAGGAATTCTGCCATTTTATTTCTTTCCCCACCCACCCTCCCTTTTTCTGGTAAGGAAGTGCAACGTTGTTTTCTTTTCTCACCTAAACTTTCAAGTTAGGTTTTCACGAATCCTGGTTTCTCTAGGATAGTTATATCTACTAGACCATAGGAATGGAGGTGGTTGTGACATGATTTATCATGTTGCCTACTCATGATTGAGAACGGAGGCGTGTAAGCCCCGGAAGCAGATCCTCTATTCCTTAAGCAGTAGATATTGATCCTTTAGAAGCCCGGATGGGGTTTTCCGTAGTACCTCAGGAATTTTTGGTCTCGTGTTTCCCGTTGTTGCTTCGATATCCTGTTCTTCTCAACATCCTTTTCGTCCGTTGAAACCTTGTTGTTGCTTTCCACTTCAGTTCTTCTACCGGCGCCTAATCAAAACTTCCCCGATCATCTGCAGATGGATCTCAGGTTCTACCCGCAGGTGGTTCGGATGACTCGTTGCGAGAGCACTGCCGGTTATCCGGAGATGCTGAGAGACATGGTCACTTATCTGGGGTTCCGTTGGGCACCAGAGTACCAGGTCTACGAGCAGCAGCGAGAGTTTGACCAGACCTACTACCAGGCTATCGTCTACATTCTGTCAGATGATGGCATGAGCGTTGTCCACCGCTACGAGGCAGTAGGTTCCACAGTGGATATGGCCGTGCAGCAGGCAGCTTATGTGGGTCTCACCGTCCTTCGTGCTGACTACTGGGGATTTGACGATTCCATCTATCGCCACATCCCCCGTGGTTACATCACTTCGGAGGGAGCTCACTTCACTCTCTACGACAACCTGGATGTCTACGAGCATGATAACTCCAGGCTGCACACCACCGCTCAGTTTGTGAGGCACAGTGACGCAGTGGCCAGCACACTATCTCAGGAGTTGGCTTCCGTCAGAGAGCAGCTCTACCTTGCTTTGACTCGTCTGGCGACGTACACCACAGACTTTGTTGGAGATGAGCGCTTTGCACGTTTCGATCAGCCAGTTGGTCGTCGTCTGCCAGATGCTGGAGGTTACGAGCCGATCAGAGGTCCACTCCTCAACCTCGGTGCTGGTTACACTGGGATTCCTCGCTTTGGAGCACAGGGAGTCGACGCTATGTACTTCACCACACCTAGAGTCGCTCTCAGACCACGCCAGGTCTATGTGGATCGCCGTTCTACCTACTTTCGTGGGCGTGCTCCTCACCGTACCTCTCGCCGTACTCCTAGCCGCCGTCCTGCGTGATGAGCATGGGAGTATCGATGTATCCATTCTTAGCTATGTTTAGTTATCCTTTCGCATTTGAACCATTTATGGTGTGTTGGATATTCTGATGTATTTGAACATGTGATGATGTACCTGTTGGTTATCTATTCATGCGTCGGAATAATCTCTCTTTCGGTTTCCAAGTCTATCCTTTTCTATTGTTGTGCTAAAATGCATTTCCATTCAGGATGCCCCCAACAAGGAACACCCCGCCTGAGCCACCGCCAATCACGGAGCTGTTGACTCAGATGACCCAAGTCATGGCACAGATGGCCCAGTTCCAGACTAATCAGCACAACAACCAGAATGCTCCACGAGTCAGTATCAAGGAGTTTCTGAGTCTGGGCCCGAGAGCTTTCGTGGCAACACGCGAGCCTCTGGATGCTGATGACTGGATCCGTGAGATGGCCAAGGCTCTGGACATTGCTCACGTTGCTGAGTAAGACAAGGTCAAGTATGCCTCCTATATCCTAAAGGGTCAGGCAGCTACTTGGTGGGAAAACTACCAGACCATGAGAGCTGGCTATCCAATCACCTGGGGTTGTTTCAAGGAAGCTTTCCTGAAGCACCACATCCCAGATGGTCTCATGGAAAGGATGCGTGAAGAGTTTTGCTCTCTCAAGCAGGGCAAGCTGGACGTCATTGGCTATCAGAGTGAGTTCAATCGCCTCGCTCGTTACGCTGGTGATGAGGTGTCCACTGAGGCTAAGAAGATGGCAAGGTTCCGTAGAGGTTTTAACCCGGAACTCAAGTACGCCCTCACCAACATCAAGGCCAACAACTTCGAGGAGCTCGTTAACACCGCGCTCAATGAAGAAAATGGGCGCAAGGCGTTCGAGGAGTCTCGGAAGCACTCGCGTGAGGGTGGTTCCTCCTCCAACATGACCACCCCTCCGGAGAAGCGCCGCATCTGGGTGCCAAATGGTGCTGTCACTCGGGCTCCACATGCCCAAGATTCTCCAGGCTTCGCTCCCCGCCCACCCAACCCAGCTCACATGCAAGGTCAGAGGTTTTCAATGGGGCAGCCAAGGCCAGATACTCCTCGTGTCGTCACTTGCTACAAATGCAAGCAGACGGGGCACTACGCTGACAAGTGCACGCAGAGGCAGCTACCTCCACCACCACCTCGTCCCAACACAAACCAGGCAATGGTGCGTGCTCCCCCGGCTAAAGCCTTCAACTCCAACAACAGGCCTGTCGGGAGGACCGCAAGGGTGAATCATGTAAAGATCGACAAAGCTGAGGAAGCTCCTGACGTCGTTCTCGGTATATTACCCGTAAACTCTTTTCCAGCTACAGTGTTGTTTGATACCGGAGCATCGCATTCTTTTGTGTCAAAGATCTTTGCAACAACAAACAACTTAAGTGTGGTTCCACTAAGCAATCAAATCACTGTTCACTCCCCGGGATCTCAAATGTTGACTTCCAAGATAAGTAAGGATAATCAAATCCTAACTGGAGGCCACATTTTCCTTGCTTCACTCATGTTGCTGGGAAATTTTGACATTGATGTCATTCTTGGCATGGATTGGTTGAAGGCCAATAAAGCTACGATTGATTGTGCTTAGAAGTCAATAACTGTGTTCCACCCTTCTGGCCAGATAGTCTATTCTCCAAATGAATCAAGTTCTGTTCAGCTTTACAACCTCGATGCTAAACCTCTACCTCTACTTGAAAATGTTCCGGTGGTTTGTGAATTCCCTGACGTCTTTCCAGAAGAGTTGCCAGGAATGCCTCCGGACAGAGCAGTTGAGTTCGTGATCGAGCTTGAACCAGGTACTGCTCCAATCTCTAAGCATCCATACAAGATAGCTCCTCTTGAACTGAAACTGTTAAAGGAGAAAATCGATATGTACATGGAAAAAGGTTACATTCAACCTAGTTCCTCGGCTTGGGGTTGGCCAACTCTGTTCGTTGCAAAGAAGGATCAAACAAAGAGACTCATTGTTGATTATCGTCCTCTTAACGAGAAAACCATCAAAAACAAGTATCCAATTCCTCGTATCGATGATCTTTTTGATCAACTTGCTGGAGCCTCAATATTCTCCAAGTTGGACTTGAGAATGGGTTACCCTCAAATAAAGATCAGAAAGGAAGATATTCCAAAAACAGCTTTCACCACTCGGTACGGTCTATATGAATACACCGTCATGTCCTTTGGTCTCACCAATGCACCGGCGACATTCTCTCGACTCATGAATTCTGTTTTCCATGAATACCTCGACAAGTTCGTTGTGGTATATCTCGATGACATTCTGGTCTACTCAAAATCTGAGGAAGAGCATGGAGAACATCTTCGTCTCACTCTCATGAAGCTTCGCGAGCATCGTCTGTATGCCAAGTTCTCCAAATGTGAGTTCTGGATTCCAGAAGTTGCTTACCTTGGTCACGTCATCTCTGCCAAGGGCATAGCCATTGATCCAGAAAAGGTTAAAGCAATTGTAGATTGGAAACCTCCTAAGACGGTGAAGCAAGTAAGAAGTTTTCTTGGCTTGGCTAGCTATTGCCGTCGTTTCGTCCAAAACTTTTCCAAGATTGCCAAACCTCTCACTGATCTCACAAAGAAGGACAAGAAGTTCGTTTGGTCTCCACAATGTGATGAAAGTTTCAATCTCCTGAAGACTAAACTCACTTCTACACTAGTTCTGGTTGGCCCAGATACTACCAAACCTTTCCAGATATTCTGCGATGTATCTCTCCAAGGTCTAGGTGCAGTTCTTATGCAAGAACGTCAAGTTGTGGCTTATGCTTTGTAACGCCCGGGGATTTCCCCCAACCAGAAACTTGTTTGTTTGTTTCCTTTTGTGCATCTCATGGCATCATGCAATTAAATCACCTTGCTTGTTTTTCTCAAGAACTCAAACTATTATTTTGGCAATTCTTTTCTTTTGTTTTGTAAATAATAAAATCACCTCTATCTCTCTTTTCTATTTGTTTTTATTTTTAATTGGGAACAAAAAAAAATCGTTGAGGGAGGCAACCGAACTGGGCCATCTAAGGCCCAGCCGGCCACCCCACCTCACACCTAAACCTAGACCAACCCTAACACCTAACGCACGCACACCACACAACCCACAGACACACACATCTCAACGCACACAGCACACCACACGCAACGCACCCAGGCCACACACCCACGCACACAACACACGCACAACTCAAGGAAAAAAAAAGAGAAGCCAGGAATCGATCGATCGAATCCCAGCGTCGTCCTCCTCGGTGGCCATCGCTCGTCCCCAACCTCCAGTCTCCATCCTCTGCCTCCCGCTCGCTGCGCCTCCACCTCGTCTCCCTCCTCACGACGCCCTCCGCCCGGCCCCAAACTCCGGCGCCTTTCTCCTAGTCCCCGACCCCATGGCCAGGGCGCATCCGTGCTCCCCCACCTCCTCTTCCCCCGCGGACGGCCGGCGCCCCACCGGAGCTCCTCCTCCACCTCGCCCCGCCGCCGGACGCCGTCGCCCCCCTCTTCTAAGGCCACGGCCCGAAGCTCCGCCGCCCTCTCCACCGGATGGCGCCGCCCTTCTCTTTCCCGTCCCCGAGCTCCTGCCCCGCCGCCGTTCCCTCCATTCCGGCCGAGGGCGGCCGGCGCCGCCACTGCTCCCTCCCGGCGCGGATGGCGCCGCCACGGCCTCCTCCTCGCTCCTCTCCGGCGAGCCGCCCCGTCCTCGCAGCCCTAGGGCTGCTGCCCACCTCCAAGCGACGTTGCCCCTTGTCCTCCCGGCGGCACGCACACGGCACCCTCCTGCCCCGGCCGCTGCCATCCGCCCTCCTCTTCCGTCGTCAAGCTCGCCTCCGGCGCCTCGCAGCGAGAACGACGCCGTCGCCGACCCTCCGTTCCCGCGTCCAGGGCATCGCTCGCAGGGTGTTCGTTAAAAATCCTGCAAGAGGCATGTCGCCTTGGTGGTTACCCGTTTGTGCCCGTGCTCTGTTTGTTGTGGCCCAGGCCTTCGCGCCCGTGTCGTGGATGACCGTGGCACCGCCAAGATCCACACGGACGCCAAGTTCTCCATCGACCTCGTAGACATGTTGTCGCCAAGATCACCATCGAATCCGAAGTCCGGGACCTCTGATTTCACCACCGACCCCGAAGACGATGATGTTGCGGACTCGCCCACGACTACTACGACTACACCGGCTCCGGATGTTGAACGACTACTTCGACGACGATGACCGCGTGATTCGAGAACGACTACTTCCTCTACGGCGTGAACGACTACCTCCATGACGATGACCCTGGAACGACTACTTCCTCGACGTCGACTACTTCCTCTACTATGACTACGTCGACTACGTCCACGACATCGACGACTTCGTCTACTTCCCATTCTTCGTCTACTTCCTCCACGTCCCGAAGTTTCCGGCGTTGACCCCAGCGATCCTCTTTCCAACGTGCGAACCCAAACCCTAAAACCCCTATACCTATGCCCTATTTTCTATAACATATCAACTATATTTAAAATGTCATCGCATCATGTTTGCATTGCATCTTGTGGGTTTCGGGGTATAATAATATCACCTAATAGTTAAATATGGAATGTGTTGGGGTATTTAATTAAATTGTGCCCTATTCCATTTAATATTGAATAGATCACCCCTTCCTCGTTTAAAGCTGTTAATCAACATTTAATATGATGGGTAGCTAAACAATTTGAACCATAACTTTTTGTCCGGACTCCGGGTCCGATTAAATTGTCTAAATTGCATTTCTGCGTTGCATCCCGCATGCCATGCATATAAAATAGGATCATGTTGGATCTTTTGCCGTAGTAGTAATTGTTGCATCCGGTGTTTCTTTTAGTTCGTTGCTTCTTCGCGGATAGGACGCTGAGATGATGTGAGCAACGACAAGTTCTGCGGATGTACTTCTACCTTGCTGGATTCCAGGCAAGTATACTCACTTGCTGCCAAATGGCTGCCTTTCATCCCTTGTTACCGATTCTTTCCGTTGTTCTTATTCTAGCCTGTTGTTTCGATGCTTGTGTCTCGATCCTATTATAGGTTTACCTTGCAGCCATGATATAGCTTTCCCTTCCACTTCCTATCAACTGTTGTTTGTTTACCCTGTTGGCCCTCGTGTCATAGTTGCATGCTTAGGTTTGTTTGCGCTCAAGTCTTGTTGTCCTTTTTCCTATCACATGTTTAGTTGATGGTTGGGTTTTCAATTCAATCAACAACATGTTAATGTTTTGGGTAATAATAATTTGATGATAAGGCACCGGCAGGAGGCCCGGGTTCGGGTTTTGGAGCCTGCTAGTGTCGAACTTAACTAGGAAAAGAGTCTTGTCTACTGATCCATGATGAGCGTGCTCACCGCATCCGGGTGGTAGTATGGGACCCCCCTCGACTTAGACCTGATCTGCAGCTTGTCCGAAGGGCCACACTTAGTTCGGGTGTTCCATTTGCTCCTTTGCATAATGGGTTGGCCCCCCTTGGTTACTGGTTATGATGATGATGATGCATATAGGGCGAGGCCTGTAGTGCCGGGGTGTTGTGTCCTGCGGGAGTTTTGCACACCTGCGCTGAGTATTCGGCTGCGTGGCTGGGACCTTATAGCTCCGTGGCTCCTAGGATGGGTTGTAGAGATGGTTTGGGTCGTGTCAAGCCAACCTGAGTTTTAGTTGGTGGCTTGAGTGTGTACGGGTACTGGAGCACACCCTGCAGGGATAAATCTTCTCGAGAAGCCGTGTTTTCCGCGGTTATGGATTACTTGGTGAAAGTACTGGCTAACAAGTACTCAGACAACTTACACCTAATGATAATAACTTGACTAGTAATAGTCTTATTGACACAATAACTTGATCCATCATTAATCCAACCGTGTGAGTTATCCTTGGGTTGCTTCCTTAGTAGGGGGTGACATTGGATGGGTATTGTTTGGTGAGTAGTTGTAGTTGGTTCCGATACGCTATCTTATCCCTCTCTTTTAGCCGGATGTTGTAGGGAGTTTCTGTAGTTGGTTAGTGCAGCCCGCTGTCGCTTATTTGCAATAACCCCTTCCTTTCCGTTGATTCCCAAAGTATTTGTATCTTGTGATGATCGGATTACGCCGGTATCTTGTGAGTATGGGTTATCCACTTGCCAGTACTTAACCGTACTGACCCACGAATCTTTTTCGTGGCTGCATATTCAATATTGCAGTCAACAGGTTTGAAGTCTGACGATGTTAGCTTGGGAATCCCTCCGGCTTGGCCTGGGCAGGGATTGGACGCTCTCGGTTATCTTCAGGACTCTTAGTCCAATTTGTATCTTGTCCGTAGTCGGACGCTACGTTGTTTCTTCCGCTGTTATTTGGATCTTTGTATTGTATCAGTTGTATCCTTGACTCGTTTGAGTCTTCTTGTATATATCTGTGCTGTTGTTGTTGTGGATTATTCGTGAACTGTTGTAATGTTATCACAAGTGGCAACCTGGAATCGGTTATTATGCGGATTTGGCGGGAATGCTGAAATCTGCATAGTGCCCGATCTCGGGGCGTCACAAATGGTATCAGAGCCTTGGTTCCGATTCCCGATATTGTTTCGATACGAATGGTTATCGAAGCAACGGGTCCGCAAAGCCTGTAGGATAACCTCGCTAACGGTTGTTGTTTCTAGAGTGTCAAAAACTATTTCTGCTAAACTATTTTGGAAACATCTCAATAGGATTCTTGTTTTCTCCTTATCTATATTCTACTTCTCCTTCTATCTCATTTGTTTTGGAGTCTACTCTCGTACTCAATCTTTCCAAGTGTTAGGATCCTACGTGGGTGGACGTTTTCTGAGCCGTTAACCTAATAGATTCGATCTTCGGAAGGATTCTCGATGGAGGAACATCGTCATCAACGTGAGCAAGAATCTCTTGTTAGTGGTGTCGAGAAGATCAACAAGATGACCGAAGACTCGATAGTTCCGACTTCTTCCCCCTCCCGTGTTTGTGAGCGGATTGCGAGGGCGCAATCCCCTTGTTAGTGGTGTCGGCTGCAACGCCCGGGGATTTCCCCCAACCAGAAACTTGTTTGTTTGTTTCCTTTTGTGCATCTCATGGCATCATGCAATTAAATCACCTTGCTTGTTTTTCTCAAGAACTCAAACTATTATTTTGGCAATTCTTTTCTTTTGTTTTGTAAATAATAAAATCACCTCTATCTCTCTTTTCTATTTGTTTTTATTTTTAATTGGGAACAAAAAAAAATCGTTGAGGGAGGCAACCGAACTGGGCCATCTAAGGCCCAGCCGGCCACCCCACCTCACACCTAAACCTAGACCAACCCTAACACCTAACGCACGCACACCACACAACCCACAGACACACACATCTCAACGCACACAGCACACCACACGCAATGCACCCAGGCCACACACCCACGCACACAACACACGCACAACTCAAGGAAAAAAAAAGAGAAGCCAGGAATCGATCGATCGAATCCCAGCGTCGTCCTCCTCGGTGGCCATCGCTCGTCCCCAACCTCCAGTCTCCATCCTCTGCCTCCCGCTCGCTGCGCCTCCACCTCGTCTCCCTCCTCACGACGCCCTCCGCCCGGCCCCAAACTCCGGCGCCTTTCTCCTAGTCCCCGACCCCATGGCCAGGGCGCATCCGTGCTCCCCCACCTCCTCTTCCCCCGCGGACGGCCGGCGCCCCACCGGAGCTCCTCCTCCACCTCGCCCCGCCGCCGGACGCCGTCGCCCCCCTCTTCTAAGGCCACGGCCCGAAGCTCCGCCGCCCTCTCCACCGGATGGCGCCGCCCTTCTCTTTCCCGTCCCCGAGCTCCTGCCCCGCCGCCGTTCCCTCCATTCCGGCCGAGGGCGGCCGGCGCCGCCACTGCTCCCTCCCGGCGCGGATGGCGCCGCCACGGCCTCCTCCTCGCTCCTCTCCGGCGAGCCGCCCCGTCCTCGCAGCCCTAGGGCTGCTGCCCACCTCCAAGCAACGTCGCCCCTTGTCCTCCCGGCGGCACGCACACGGCACCCTCCTGCCCCGGCCGCTGCCATCCGCCCTCCTCTTCCGTCGTCAAGCTCGCCTCCGGCGCCTCGCAGCGAGAATGACGCCGTCGCCGACCCTCCGTTCCCGCGTCCAGGGCATCGCTCGCAGGGTGTTCGTTAAAAATCCTGCAAGAGGCATGTCGCCTTGGTGGTTACCCGTTTGTGCCCGTGCTCTGTTTGTTGTGGCCCAGGCCTTCGCGCCCGTGTCGTGGATGACCGTGGCACCGCCAAGATCCACACGGACGCCAAGTTCTCCATCGACCTCGTAGACATGTTGTCGCCAAGATCACCATCGAATCCGAAGTCCGGGACCTCTGATTTCACCACCGACCCCGAAGACGATGATGTTGCGGACTCGCCCACGACTACTACGACTACACCGGCTCCGGATGTTGAACGACTACTTCGACGACGATGACCGCGTGATTCGAGAACGACTACTTCCTCTACGGCGTGAACGACTACCTCCATGACGATGACCCTGGAACGACTACTTCCTCGACGTCGACTACTTCCTCTACTATGACTACGTCGACTACGTCCACGACATCGACGACTTCGTCTACTTCCCATTCTTCGTCTACTTCCTCCACGTCCCGAAGTTTCCGGCGTTGACCCCAGCGATCCTCTTTCCAACGTGCGAACCCAAACCCTAAAACCCCTATACCTATGCCCTATTTTCTATAACATATCAACTATATTTAAAATGTCATCGCATCATGTTTGCATTGCATCTTGTGGGTTTCGGGGTATAATAATATCACCTAATAGTTAAATATGGAATGTGTTGGGGTATTTAATTAAATTGTGCCCTATTCCATTTAATATTGAATAGATCACCCCTTCCTCGTTTAAAGCTGTTAATCAACATTTAATATGATGGGTAGCTAAACAATTTGAACCATAACTTTTTGTCCGGACTCCGGGTCCGATTAAATTGTCTAAATTGCATTTCTGCGTTGCATCCCGCATGCCATGCATATAAAATAGGATCATGTTGGATCTTTTGCCGTAGTAGTAATTGTTGCATCCGGTGTTTCTTTTAGTTCGTTGCTTCTTCGCGGATAGGACGCTGAGATGATGTGAGCAACGACAAGTTCTGCGGATGTACTTCTACCTTGCTGGATTCCAGGCAAGTATACTCACTTGCTGCCAAATGGCTTCCTTTCATCCCTTGTTACCGATTCTTTCCGTTGTTCTTATTCTAGCCTGTTGTTTCGATGCTTGTGTCTCGATCCTATTATAGGTTTACCTTGCAGCCATGATATAGCTTTCCCTTCCACTTCCTATCAACTGTTGTTTGTTTACCCTGTTGGCCCTCGTGTCATAGTTGCATGCTTAGGTTTGTTTGCGCTCAAGTCTTGTTGTCCTTTTTCCTATCACATGTTTAGTTGATGGTTGGGTTTTCAATTCAATCAACAACATGTTAATGTTTTGGGTAATAATAATTTGATGATAAGGCACCGGCAGGAGGCCCGGGTTCGGGTTTTGGAGCCTGCTAGTGTCGAACTTAACTAGGAAAAGAGTCTTGTCTACTGATCCATGATGAGCGTGCTCACCGCATCCGGGTGGTAGTATGGGACCCCCCTCGACTTAGACCTGATCTGCAGCTTGTCCGAAGGGCCACACTTAGTTCGGGTGTTCCATTTGCTCCTTTGCATAATGGGTTGGCCCCCCTTGGTTACTGGTTATGATGATGATGATGCATATAGGGCGAGGCCTGTAGTGCCGGGGTGTTGTGTCCTGCGGGAGTTTTGCACACCTGCGCTGAGTATTCGGCTGCGTGGCTGGGACCTTATAGCTCCGTGGCTCCTAGGATGGGTTGTAGAGATGGTTTGGGTCGTGTCAAGCCAACCTGAGTTTTAGTTGGTGGCTTGAGTGTGTACGGGTACTGGAGCACACCCTGCAGGGATAAATCTTCTCGAGAAGCCGTGTTTTCCGCGGTTATGGATTACTTGGTGAAAGTACTGGCTAACAAGTACTCAGACAACTTACACCTAATGATAATAACTTGACTAGTAATAGTCTTATTGACACAATAACTAGATCCATCATTAATCCAACCGTGTGAGTTATCCTTGGGTTGCTTCCTTAGTAGGGGGTGACATTGGATGGGTATTGTTTGGTGAGTAGTTGTAGTTGGTTCCGATACGCTATCTTATCCCTCTCTTTTAGCCGGATGTTGTAGGGAGTTTCTGTAGTTGGTTAGTGCAGCCCGCTGTCGCTTATTTGCAATAACCCCTTCCTTTCCGTTGATTCCCAAAGTATTTGTATCTTGTGATGATCGGATTACGCCGGTATCTTGTGAGTATGGGTTATCCACTTGCCAGTACTTAACCGTACTGACCCACGAATCTTTTTCGTGGCTGCATATTCAATATTGCAGTCAACAGGTTTGAAGTCTGACGATGTTAGCTTGGGAATCCCTCCGGCTTGGCCTGGGCAGGGATTGGACGCTCTCGGTTATCTTCAGGACTCTTAGTCCAATTTGTATCTTGTCCGTAGTCGGACGCTACGTTGTTTCTTCCGCTGTTATTTGGATCTTTGTATTGTATCAGTTGTATCCTTGACTCGTTTGAGTCTTCTTGTATATATCTGTGCTGTTGTTGTTGTGGATTATTCGTGAACTGTTGTAATGTTATCACAAGTGGCAACCTGGAATCGGTTATTATGCGGATTTGGCGGGAATGCTGAAATCTGCATAGTGCCCGATCTCGGGGCGTCACAAATGGTATCAGAGCCTTGGTTCCGATTCCCGATATTGTTTCGATAAGAATGGTTATCGAAGCAACGGGTCCGCAAAGCCTGTAGGATAACCTCGCTAACGGTTATTGTTTCTAGAGTGTCAAAAACTATTTCTGCTAAACTATTTTGGAAACATCTCAATAGGATTCTTGTTTTCTCCTTATCTATATTCTACTTCTCCTTCTATCTCATTTGTTTTGGAGTCTACTCTCGTACTCAATCTTTCCAAGTGTTAGGATCCTACGTGGGTGGACGTTTTCTGAGCCGTTAACCTAATAGATTCGATCTTCGGAAGGATTCTCGATGGAGGAACATCGTCATCAACGTGAGCAAGAATCTCTTGTTAGTGGTGTCGAGAAGATCAACAAGATGACCGAAGACTCGATAGTTCCGACTTCTTCCCCCTCCCGTGTTTGTGAGCGGATTGCGAGGGCGCAATCCCCTTGTTAGTGGTGTCGGCTGCAACGCCCGGGGATTTCCCCCAACCAGAAACTTGTTTGTTTGTTTCCTTTTGTGCATCTCATGGCATCATGCAATTAAATCACCTTGCTTGTTTTTCTCAAGAACTCAAACTATTATTTTGGCAATTCTTTTCTTTTGTTTTGTAAATAATAAAATCACCTCTATCTCTCTTTTCTATTTGTTTTTATTTTTAATTGGGAACAAAAAAAAAATCGTTGAGGGAGGCAACCGAACTGGGCCATCTAAGGCCCAGCCGGCCACCCCACCTCACACCTAAACCTAGACCAACCCTAACACCTAACGCACGCACACCACACAACCCACAGACACACACATCTCAACGCACACAGCACACCACACGCAACGCACCCAGGCCACACACCCACGCACACAACGCACGCACAACTCAAGGAAAAAAAAGAGAAGCCAGGAATCGATCGATCGAATCCCAGCGTCGTCCTCCTCGGTGGCCATCGCTCGTCCCCAACCTCCAGTCTCCATCCTCTGCCTCCCGCTCGCTGCGCCTCCACCTCGTCTCCCTCCTCACGACGCCCTCCGCCCGGCCCCAAACTCCGGCGCCTTTCTCCTAGTCCCCGACCCCATGGCCAGGGCGCATCCGTGCTCCCCCACCTCCTCTTCCCCCGCGGACGGCCGGCGCCCCACCGGAGCTCCTCCTCCACCTCGCCCCGCCGCCGGACGCCGTCGCCCCCCTCTTCTAAGGCCACGGCCCGAAGCTCCGCCGCCCTCTCCACCGGATGGCGCCGCCCTTCTCTTTCCCGTCCCCGAGCTCCTGCCCCGCCGCCGTTCCCTCCATTCCGGCCGAGGGCGGCCGGCGCCGCCACTGCTCCCTCCCGGCGCGGATGGGGCCGCCACGGCCTCCTCCTCGCTCCTCTCCGGCGAGCCGCCCCGTCCTCGCAGCCCTAGGGCTGCTGCCCACCTCCAAGCGACGTCGCCCCTTGTCCTCCCGGCGGCACGCACACGGCACCCTCCTGCCCCGACCGCTGCCATCCGCCCTCCTCTTCCGTCGTCAAGCTCGCCTCCGGCGCCTCGCAGCGAGAACGACGCCGTCGCCGACCCTCCGTTCCCGCGTCCAGGGCATCGCTCGCAGGGTGTTCGTTAAAAATCCTGCAAGAGGCATGTCGCCTTGGTGGTTACCCGTTCATGCCCGTGCTCTGTTTGTTGTGGCCGAGGCCTTCGCGCCCGTGTCGTGGATGACCGTGGCACCGCCAAGATCCACACGGACGCCAAGTTCTCCATCGACCTCGTAGACATGTTGTCGCCAAGATCACCATCGACTCCGAAGTCCGGGACCTCTGATTTCACCACCGACCCCGAAGACGATGATGTTGCGGACTCGCCCACGACTACTACGACTACACCGGCTCCGGACGTTGAACGACTACTTCGACGATGATGACCGCGTGATTCGAGAACGACTACTTCCTCTACGGCGTGAACGACTACCTCCATGACGATGACCCTGGAACGACTACTTCCTCGACGTCGACTACTTCCTCTACTATGACTACGTCGACTACGTCCACGACATCGACGACTTCGTCTACTTCCCATTCTTCGTCTACTTCCTCCACGTCCCGAAGTTTCCGGCGTTGACCCCAGCGATCCTCTTTCCAACGTGCGAACCCAAACCCTAAAACCCCTATACCTATGCCCTATTTTCTATAACATATCAACTATATTTAAAATGTCATCGCATCATGTTTGCATTGCATCTTGTGGGTTTCGGGGTATAATAATATCACCTAATAGTTAAATATGGAATGTGTTGGGGTATTTAATTAAATTGTGCCCTATTCCATTTAATATTGAATAGATCACCCCTTCCTCGTTTAAAGCTGTTAATCAACATTTAATATGATGGGTAGCTAAACAATTTGAACCATAACTTTTTGTCCGGACTCCGGGTCCGATTAAATTGTCTAAATTGCATTTCTGCGTTGCATCCCGCATGCCATGCATATAAAATAGGATCATGTTGGATCTTTTGCCGTAGTAGTAATTGTTGCATCCGGTGTTTCTTTTAGTTCGTTGCTTCTTCGCGGATAGGACGCTGAGATGATGTGAGCAACGACAAGTTCTGAGGATGTACTTCTACCTTGCTGGATTCCAGGCAAGTATACTCACTTGCTGCCAAATGGCTGCCTTTCATCCCTTGTTACCGATTCTTTCCGTTGTTCTTATTCTAGCATGTTGTTTCGATGCTTGTGTCTCGATCCTATTATAGGTTTACCTTGCAGCCATGATATAGCTTTCCCTTCCACTTCCTATCAACTGTTGTTTGTTTACCCTGTTGGCCCTCGTGTCATAGTTGCATGCTTAGGTTTGTTTGCGCTCAAGTCTTGTTGTCCTTTTTCCTATCACATGTTTAGTTGATGGTTGGGTTTTCAATTCAATCAACAACATGTTAATGTTTTGGGTAATAATAATTTGATGATAAGGCACCGGCAGGAGGCCCGGGTTCGGGTTTTGGAGCCTGCTAGTGTCGAACTTAACTAGGAAAAGAGTCTTGTCTACTGATCCATGATGAGCGTGCTCACCGCATCCGGGTGGTAGTATGGGACCCCCCTCGACTTAGACCTGATCTGCAGCTTGTCCGAAGGGCCACACTTAGTTCGGGTGTTCCATTTGCTCCTTTGCATAATGGGTTGGCCCCCCTTGGTTACTGGTTATGATGATGATGATGCATATAGGGCGAGGCCTGCAGTGCCGGGGTGTTGTGTCCTGCGGGAGTTTTGCACACCTGCGCTGAGTATTCGGCTGCGTGGCTGGGACCTTATAGCTCCGTGGCTCCTAGGATGGGTTGTAGAGATGGTTTGGGTCGTGTCAAGCCAACCTGAGTTTTAGTTGGTGGCTTGAGTGTGTACGGGTACTGGAGCACACCCTGCAGGGATAAATCTTCTCGAGAAGCCGTGTTTTCCGCGGTTATGGATTACTTGGTGAAAGTACTGGCTAACAAGTACTCAGACAACTTACACCTAATGATAATAACTTGACTAGTAATAGTCTTATTGACACAATAACTTGATCCATCATTAATCCAACCGTGTGAGTTATCCTTGGGTTGCTTCCTTAGTAGGGGGTGACATTGGATGGGTATTGTTTGGTGAGTAGTTGTAGTTGGTTCCGATACGCTATCTTATCCCTCTCTTTTAGCCGGATGTTGTAGGGAGTTTCTGTAGTTGGTTAGTGCAGCCCGCTGTCGCTTATTTGCAATAACCCCTTCCTTTCCGTTGATTCCCAAAGTATTTGTATCTTGTGATGATCGGATTACGCCGGTATCTTGTGAGTATGGGTTATCCACTTGCCAGTACTTAACCGTACTGACCCACGAATCTTTTTCGTGGCTGCATATTCAATATTGCAGTCAACAGGTTTGAAGTCTGACGACGTTAGCTTGGGAATCCCTCCGGCTTGGCCTGGGCAGGGATTGGACGCTCTCGGTTATCTTCAGGACTCTTAGTCCAATTTGTATCTTGTCCGTAGTCGGACGCTATGTTGTTTCTTCCGCTGTTATTTGGATCTTTGTATTGTATCAGTTGTATCCTTGACTCGTTTGAGTCTTCTTGTATATATCTGTGCTGTTGTTGTTGTGGATTATTCGTGAACTGTTGTAATGTTATCACAAGTGGCAACCTGGAATCGGTTATTATGCGGATTTGGCGGGAATGCTGAAATCTGCATAGTGCCCGATCTCGGGGCGTCACATGCTTCACGTCAGTTGAATGCACATGAGCAAAACTATCCCACACATGACCTAGAACTTGCAGCAGTTGTGTTTGCCCTCAAGAAATGGAGGCAATACTTGTTGGGTAATCGCACTGAAATCTTTTCCGATCATAAGAGTCTGAAATACATCTTCACTCAACCAGATCTAAACCTCAGGCAAAGGAGATGGATTGAAAAGATTAAAGACTTTGATCTCACCATTTCTTACACTCCAGGCAAGGCTAATGTTATGGCCGATGCTCTCAGTCGCAAGTCGTATTGCAATAATCTCATGATCATGGAAAGCCAACCTCCTCTTCATGAAGAATTCCAGAAGCTGAACCTTGGTCTTGTTCCTCAAGGTTATCTTGTGAACTTGACAGCCAGTCCAACTCTCGAGGACAAGATTCGTTCTGAACAACTTCGTGATGCTGAAATCAAGAAGATGGTAGAACACATCAAAGAAGGCAAGGAGAAATTTAAGTCCTTCTCAATTGATGACAAAGGAACTGTGTTCTTCGAAGGACGCATTGCAGTTCCTCAAGTTCAAAGTCTCAAAGATGTCATTCTCAAGGAGGCTCATGAAACTCCTCTCTCCATACACCCTGTAAGTACAAAGATGTACCAGGATCTCAAAACACTGTATTGGTGGCCTGGCATGAAACGTGAAATTGATCAATACGTTTCTGAATGCGACGTTTGTCAACGTGTTAAGGCAGTCCATCAGAAAACAGCCGGTCTACTCCAACCTCTAAAAATCCCTGAGTGGAAGTGGGACATGATTGAAATGGACTTCGTCATTGGTTTTCCAAAGTCCAAGAAGGGCAACGATGCAATCTTCGTTGTCATCGATTGTCTCACTAAAGTAGCTCACTTCTTTGCTGTCAAAGAAACAATCTCAGCTAGCCAGTTAGCAGAGCTCTACACAGCAAAGATTGTTCCTCTTCATGGTGTTCCATTGGAAATAAGCTCAGACCGTGGAGGCATATTCACTTCTCATTTCTGGAAAAGCTTTCAAGAAGCATTGGGCACCAAACTTCTGTTCAGCACAGCCTATCACCCTGAGTATCAAGGGCAAGTCGAAAGAGTCAATCAGATTCTCGAGGATATGCTCAGAGCATGTGGTCTCTCCTTTGGCATGAAATGGGAGGATTGCCTTCCATATGCTGAATTCTCCTACAACAACAGCTTCCAGGCAAGCCTAGGCATGGCACCATTTGAAGCTCTCTATGGCCGCAGATGCAGGAGTCCAATCAATTGGTCTGGAGCTGGTGAACGTTCACTCTTAGGCCCTGACATTGTTAAGGAAGCCGAAGAGAAAGTTCGCATCATTCGTGACAATCTCAAGATTGCTCAGTCTCGTCAGAAAAGCTACTATGATAGCAAGCACAGGGACATGATCTATGCACCTGGTGACAAAGCATATCTCCGTGTAACTCCCCTCAGAGGTACTCATCGTTTTGGTGTGAAAGGAAAGCTTGCACCAAGATACATTGGTCCTTTCAACATTCTCTCAAGGCGTGCGGAAAATGCCTATCGTCTTTTGATTACCAGAAAAACTATCCAAGGTGCACGATGTGTTTCACGTGTCACAGCTCAAGAGGTGTTTCAAAGATCCAGATCGTGCGGTTGATCATGATTCCATTGAACTGCAAGAAGATCTATCTTATGAGGAGCACCCTGTTCGTATTCTCGATGAGACCGAGCGTAAGACTCACAACAAGAGCACCAAGTTCTTGAAAGTGCAGTGGTCTCATCATTCCGATAAAGAGGCAACGTGGGAGACCGAAGAGGATCTTCGCAAGAAGTATCCGGACCTTTTCTCTTCTCAGTAGGAATCTCGGGGCGCGATTCCTTCAAGGGGGGGGGGGCGTTTTGTAACATCCCAAGTATGAAAAACCATCCATAGAATGTTTGTTTCTTGTTTTATTAAAGTTTTGCATCATGTCATCATACCCATTTCTTCATTGCATTTGTTTCCTTCTTGTTGGCATCTGTTTTTATTTGTTTTCACAATTGAATTTCAAACATTAATCAAATGCTTTGGTTCATACTTGTTATGTTACAATTTATTTTCCAAATAAAAGTTCAATTAAAACATCCAATTTGTTCCCATGAAAAATAAAAGGCTCACTATTAATTTGTTCTTAATAATTCACTTAATTCAAATGTCATTCAAATTCAATTTCAATTTCAAACAGCACCCAATTTCAAATAATGAAAATTACCAAAACAATTATAATCATTTGATTCCAATTAAAACTATATGATCACCACATTTAATTCTTGTTTTCACTAAGTCACTTAATCATCAAATCCATCCAAATTTGAATCAAATCACAAACATCTTTTTATTTTGAACCTTTTGTAAAACAAAAAGTTGCAATTTGTTGCTATTACATAAATAAGTAATATAAATTTTTTTCCTAAATTTTTCTACCCCAAAACCTAGCTATTCCTTCCTATTTCTATTGCAGCAAAAAAAACAGAGGAAAAAAAATAAAAAGCAAAAAAAAAAAACGCAGCGGAGGGAGAGGCAGTGGGCAGGCCCAGCCAGCCCACTAGGCCACCGGCCCGGTACCCCCCACTTCATCCCCTTCCTTCGTACGGCGGCCATCGGCGCTAGCCACGTCGCTGCAGAGAGGCAGCGAACAGCCAAGCTCCGCTCCCCTCCTCCTTCTTAACCCCTAGGGTTTCTCCCCTCCTGCCTAACCCTAGCCTACCCGCCTCCTCTCCCTCCTCTCTCCCATCTCCGCCGCCATCGAGAGGAGGACCTCGCCTCCGTTACCTGCTGCCACGGACGCCGGCCGCCGGAGCTCGCCGCCGACGTCTCCGCCTCCCCCCGGCCGTGCCGCGGCCATCCCTGCGACGAGGGTACTTCCCCCTTTCCATTCCCATACTTCCCCTCTCGTTTCTTCGCTCATTTGAGAATGAATTCCTTCCGGCCATGGCCGCGTTTGCTGCTCCGTTTCGTTGATAGAGAGAACACATGTACATGTGTTCGTTGCAGTTCAGTTAAGCCGACTAGCTAGACTCAAAACCAACCCAGCCCATATCGTTTCAAACCGGCCACAGCAGACCAGCTGGTAAGCGCTCTCTGCGCGCAACCGCAGCGCACGGGATCGAGTCCCAGCACCCCCCGTTTTGCTGTTCTTTTTTCCGATTTATTCAGTAGACGAATTGCTGAACCTTAAGCCCCCTGCTATCGGTTGTCTGTCAACAAAGCGCACCTAGCCCAGTTGGTTGCTGTTCCTTGGCGCAGCAAGCAGAGGGCAGGGGTTCGAATCCCCCTGCATCAAAAACCAACCTTTTTTCTTTCTTATTTTCCTAGATCCAGATCTATCCCAAATTGCTCACAGGTCCCTGCTAGTTTACCTAGGTCCCTGTTATATTTCTTTCCAAGTCCCTGTAGTTTTTTTTAGGTCCATAGTTATTTTCTATCAACCCTAAAAATGCTTAAACTTGGTAAATTAATAACTTTTGTTTGGAAACTCCAATTGCAAGACTTTAAACATGTAAATCACTCCATTTTAAATTCTCTACCCAAATATAAACTTTGTTTCATGTTTTGAATAATTATAATTGGTTAAATAATTTAAACCTTGTTTAAATCATTTAAATTTGCTAAATTCATAACTTGCTCAAATTAAATTATTTTTGAACATATGAAATATGTTTTCAAACCAGAAAAGTATAAACTTTTCAAATATGAAATTGGTTTAATGTTTTGAACAAATAAAATTCAAATAATATTCCTACTTGAATTTAATTCATTTAAATCTTGTTTGACTTGTTTAATGCATAAATAATTCATCCTAATTCCTTTTTCAATAATTGAAACATGTAATCCACCTAAAATTGTGTGTACTTTCCAAATATGAATTTTGTTATTTGTTTTGAACAATTAAAATTGGTGAAAACAACAAATGCTTGTGTAACACCTTTAAGTAACCAAAATTCCAACACTTAATAAACAAATTTCCAAACTTGGTAAACCTTATTTCCAATTGGTTCTATTGTTGTTATTTTGCTGTTTTCCTCATCCATGCATCATGCTAATTCACTTACACATGTTGGTTAGTTGTAAAACAATTATTTCAACCATAATTCATGGGCTTTCCATATGCAACCCAAATTGCATATGGGTCCATTTAATCATGTTATGTTACCATGTCAACTAGTTTATTTTGATGCATCAATTAAATGGTCATGCATCATCCCATGATTGTGCATTATGCCATGTTATTGATTGTTTGTCTCTTTGCGTTGTTTGTTTGCTTCTTCTCGAATAGACGACGACGTTGAGACAGACGAGCTTTACGACACCCCTTCTGAGGATCTAGCTCAGTACCAGGCTGCTGAGTTTGCAGGCAAGTATTCACTCACATGAACCATTGTGTTCCTTTCAACATTGGATACCGATACTTTCTGTTGTCTATTCTGCTAGCCCTATGAATCGTTGCTTCTGTTCGATCCTATCACATGTTATCCTTTAACCCTGATAGAGCCTCACCTCCACTCCTATCACCCCATTGCTTGTTGCTCGTGTCT
The DNA here is from genome assembly GCA_028641055.1 of Alopecurus myosuroides. Classification (NCBI taxonomy): domain Eukaryota; kingdom Viridiplantae; phylum Streptophyta; class Magnoliopsida; order Poales; family Poaceae; genus Alopecurus; species Alopecurus myosuroides. The sequence goes on along the minus strand of CM054062.1, from coordinate 289,337,172 downwards.
TACTAGCATGCTTAGGGTTGTTTTGCTCGAGTGTGTTACCCGTTACTTTCTGTTACTATATTTCTATTATGTTCTGGGGCTCGATGTTAAACAACAACCTGTTAATTTTGAGGTAATAATAATTTGCTGATAAGGCACCGGCAGGAGGCCCGACATGGTTTTGAGGCCTGCTAGTGTCGACCCTAATTAGGAAAAGGGTCTTGTCTACTGATCCATGATGAGCGCACTATCCGCATGTGGGAAGCGTGTATGGGCGCCCCCCTCAATTTGATTCGATCCGCATCTCGTCCAAATCGCCTCATTTAGTTCGGGTTTTCCATTTGCCGCATGCATATGCAGGTGCGAACCCTTGGTACCAGGGTGGAACTTTTGTAGTCGGCATTTAGCGAGACACGTTCTTAGAGTGCTATGAGGGTCCCCTTTTCTTCGTGGGGCTTGATTAGCCGTGCGCTCACTGCACGGGGTTCTTTGGGCTTGATGCGAAGAAGAGTTGAGTTGTGTTGAGTGCCCCGCTTGGTGGGAGGCATTCCATCTGGCGGGTTATTCTTACGTGTACGGCCAAATTGGTGCACCCCTGCAGGGATAAATCTTCTCGAGAAGCCGTGTTTTCTGCGGTTATGGTTAACTTGGTGAAAGTACTGGCTAACAAGTACTCAGAACAACTTACACCTAACTAATGATAACGTGACTAGTAATAGTCTTATTGACACAACAACTTGATCCATCATTAATCCAACTGTGTGAGTTATCCTCGGATTGCTTCTTTGGATAAGGGGCGAGATCCAGGATGGGTTTGTTTGGTGGTTGGTTATAGTTGGTTACGATACGCTATCTTATCCCCTTTCTGTTAGCCGGAAGTTGTATCATGTTCTGTAGTTGGTTAGTGCAGCCAGTTGCCGCATCTTTTGTATCACCCTTTTCTTCCGTTGAACCCAAAGCATCTGTGCTTGGTGTTGACGGGTTACACTTTGGTGAACTGTGAGTCTTGCTTGCCAGTACGTTTATGTACTGACCCCTTTGGGGCTGTGGTTTCCGCAGACTACGCTTACGAGGATCCCCGTGACGGCTACTACGTGGAGTTTGACGAGGCTGCTGACGAGTAGATAGCGGACCCGGGCAGGATCCGAGACATCGTGGATGGGCTCCGTATTTTCGTTTCCGGCTTCTTAAGCCTATTTGGATTTGTCTGTACTCAGACCCTTTGAATGCTTCCGCTGAGATGTAATGATGTTATGTTGGGACATGTGTCCTCTGGATGATTGTATTTGCTATCTCTGCTCTAGTGAGAGCCATTTGCAACTTATTTCTATTTATTTGTGTCTTAGAGATATGTTGTGCTATCATTCTGTTAAACGTCGTTGACGTACCATGTGTGTATGGTATGAAGTACGTCAATGGTAGTATCCTGATTTCTATGGGATGGTTTACGTAGACGATGAACAGTAGGGGTTGGTTGTCACACATACGTGTGTTGGCCTACTCGTAAGAGATGCGGGTGCCGGTAAGCCCCGTAATCCAATCGACTACTGTTCAACGGATCTGCGAGTATCCTCTAGAAGTCCGGGTGCGACACTCGTCATACTCCACGTAGTAGCCACAATGGGGATCCTCGGAAACGTAGTCTGCAGAACCAGCAGCCCCAAAGGGATCAGTACAGACGAGTACTGGCAAGCAAGACGCACAAGATACCAAAGTGTACCCGACAACACCAAGTACAGATGCTTTGGGTTCAACGGAAGATAGGTGATACAAAGGTGCGGCAGCGGGCTGCCCTAACCAACTACAGAGACGCTACAACATCCGGCTAAAAGAAAGGGATAAGATAGCGCATCGGAGCCAACTACCACTAACCTCAAACAAACCCATCCTGGATCTCGCCCCTTATCCAAAGAAGCAATCCGAGGATAACCCACACAGCTGGATTAATGAAGGTTCAGGTTATTGTGACAATATGTCTATTACTAGTCAAATTATTATTAATTAGGTGTAACTTGTCGGAGTACTTGTTAGCCAGCACTTTCACCAAGTCGTCACATAACCGCGGACAACACGGCTTCTCGAGAAGATTCATCCCTGCAGGGTGTGCTCCAGTACCCGTACACACTCGAGCCACCAACTAAAACTCAGGTGGACTCGACACGACCCGAACCATCTCTACAGCCTGTCCTAGGAGCCACGGAGCTATAAGGTCCCAGCCACGCAGCCGAATACTCAGCGCAAGTGTGCAAAACTCCCGCAGGACGCAACACCCCGGCAATACAGGCCTCGCCCTATATGTGTGCGTCATCAACATCATCAGTATCAACCATGGGAGCGACCCATTCATGCGTATGAGCCAAATGGAACACCCGAACTAAGTGTGGCTCTTCGGACAAACTGCGGATCAGGTCAAAGTCGAGGGGGGTTCCATACGACCACCCGGATGCGGTGAGCACGCTCATCATGGATCAGAGGACAAGACCCTTTTCCTAATTAGGGTCGACACTAGCAGGCTTCAAAACCCTAACCCGGGCCTCCTGCCGGTGCCTTATTACCCCAAACATTAACATGATATTGATTATAACAAGCCCATCTGTCAAACTAAACAGGTGATAAGATAAATGACAACAAGACTCGAGCACAAACAAACCTAAGCATGATACTACGACACAGGCTAACAAACAACAAGGTGGTAGGTGTGGGGGGAGATGCTATATTCATGGCTGCAGGATGACATGTGATAGGATCGGAACACAAGCAACGAATCATAAGGCTAGCAGATTAGACAACGGTAAGTATCGGTATCAAGTGTGGAACGGACACAATGGTTCATGTGAGTGAATATTTGCCTGCAAACTCAGTAGCCTGGTACTGGGCTAACTCCTCTGAAGTGGTACCGTAAATAGGGATGGCAATGGGTACCCATTACCCTTGTACCCTGCGGGTAAAAACCCTATTAGGGTAAAGGTATGGGATAAATTTTTACCCATGGGTATATAAATGGGAAAATATCATACCCAACGGGTAGAGAGGGTACGGGTATGGGATCTCATAACCAATACCCGCATACCCATGTACCCATCTAACATTTTTACAAGTGGATTTGATATAATATATTTACGTAGTAACCTCCCCTGATCACACAAGGTAAAAACTTTAATGTCCAACAAACTTATATCTATAATTTGTCATGAGTTCGTAAACTTAAATTGTATGGCTATGTGTTGTTTCTTATGATTATGTGTTGTTATTTTTACATTTCTATGTGTTGCTTCTATGGAAAACTATTTTTTTACAAGAAAGTATTGTTTTCGAGACATGTTTTTTTTACATTATTGTTTAAAATGTGATGTTATTAGTAATTTATGATTCTATAATTAATTTTATGCCTATTTTATGATCAATTTGTTGTGTTGCAAACGTGGGTATTTTTACCCACGAGTACCCATATACCCTGTCGGGTGACGGGTATGGGGAACAATTATACCCTTGAAGGGTACGGGTACGGGTGACGGGTATGTTTTGGATGGACGGGTAAGGGTATGGGGTGGCTCCACCCTTACCCATACCCTTCGGGTGCCATCCCTAACCGTAAACCTCGTATGTCTCAACGTCGTCGTCTATTCGAGAAGAAGCAAACAAACAACGAAGAGAGACGGACAATCAATAACATGGCATAATGCACAAACATGGGATGATGCATGACATTTTAATGCAAGTAAGAGATCATGGACATGATCATCAAGTTAAATGAGTGTCCCAAATAAGTTTGCATTATTTGAAAACCTCTCATATTTATCTTAGTGGCCTATTATTAATTTTAATAAGACCAATACAACAATAGTATTCCCACATGCATGAAATGATGCTTTTCTGTTATTAATTGAAGTTCTTTCCATTTTGGTATAGTTTCCATAATTTTTGGGTGAAGAAAATAATAAATAAGAATTAATTCTTATTGTTTTCATTTCTGCCATTTTTGGTAAACAATTTAAAAAGAGGTACTTTCAGTTACAAAAGCATGGGAAATACTTGAAAACATGTGGACAATGTTTCACTGAACATTTTGAGACATTAAACATAATTTTTGGATCATTATTGAATTTATTATGTCATTTTCTTTTCTGGCCAGAACAGAAAATGGTAGTTTTCATGGTCCACTTTTATCCAACTGTGCCCAAATAAAATACCATTGTGTAGAGTTTGTTAAGACAAATTTTTAGAGCTCAAGTTTGATCAAATTGGAATAACAGAGCTCAAGTTATGAATTACCAACGTCCTCAATTTTTAGTTTCTTTTCTGTAATTAATTAATTAGTGCAAAAGTTATAACAGAAACATAGTTCACATTTGATACTAACAGAAAGTGCTCCTCACTGTGAGTCTGTAGAAATTTGAATCACCACATTTGGAGCATGTATGAATTAGTTATTGATTTTACAATTAAACATTTGAATCTGTTTTCTTCCATTTCTTTTATTTTGCAGAAAACAGCCAAAACGTTTTCTACTCGGGGCTGGCCAAGCCCGTGCTACTGACCCGCGGGGCCAGGGCCACGTAGGCACCTAGGACCAAATGACAGGTGGGGATAGGCTGAGGGGATAAATCCCAAAAAATGGTTAGGCATAATGCCTCTGCAGGGGTTCGAACCAGGGACCTCGGGCTCGCACACGCGCGGATCGAGCCACTGGGCTGCGGTGCGGCTTGTGCTAGAGCTGGGCTTTCGGGCCCCTATGAGGTGTTTCCCGTGCGGAAACTGAAAACTGAATCGAATTCAGTGCTGGACGACGACGGGGACGGACGGAACGCCAGGAAAACGGCCGGGAAACGCGACGGTGGTCTCGCAGAGCAAGGGGGAAAGGAAAGGAGGTGGTCCAGAGAGGCTCACCGCGGGCGTGTCGGCGACGAAGAGGAGAAGGGCGAGGACGCGGGGCGAGGCGACGACGAAGCTGACGACGGCGGCGTAGAAACTGACGACGAGGGACTGCAGTGCTCGGCGGCGGGGAAAAGCGCGACGTCGCGGTCGATGCAGCCGCCCTCCGACCCAGGTGCCTTCAACAAAGATGAAGAGGATGGCTTCCCGGTTCCATTCCCGCAGAGAACCCGCCCGGAAGATGACCACCGCGGCGGCGCCGCTGCCTGCAAGTTCCGGTCACGGCTGCTGTGGCTGGGGTTCAGAAAAGGTTTAGAGAACAAGCAACAGAGAGAGGAAGAAGGGAGAAAGAAGGGAGTGGCAGCGCAGGAGGGAGAGGGGCCTAGGGGCTAGGGTTTGGGGGCTGCCTCGGGGTAGGTACAGAGAGGGAAAAGGGGAGCAGGTGGAAAGGAGGGGGCAGGTGCGGTGTGCTCTGGATGTCGACATCGAAGCACGGTCGGAGGTGGAAGAAAGGGAGGTGGGCTGGGTCGTAGGTGGCTGGGCCGGCCAAGTGTGGCTGGCCTGGCTGCCTCCCCATTCCCTTTTTTTCTTTTTATTTCTTCCTTCTCTTTTTTTTTTGCAGAAAGGAAAAGAAAAGGAAAAAGAAGGGGTTTTTGGGGACCCTAAAATTATGGTGATAATTTTTTATAAGTTCCTTATTGAAAATGCCCAGTTGCACCAACTTTTGTTTTTCAAAATTTTAAATATTTGTTGCTGTTTGAATTTTAAATGAATTTGCTTGAATGTTTGCAATAATTGAATTATTTGAAAATTACCCAAGTCACTTATTTGGAAGATCAAGTTTATGGAAAACAATTAAATTGTTTGATTTGAATATTTTATTTGAAAAGGTTGTAACTGACCAAGTGTGAAACATATTGATTTGAATCTATTTGAAATTTGAAATTCCACACATGAATGCATTATGATGACATGATGCATTGAATAAAATTCAAGAAAGAACATTGCAAAAGGGGAATTTTCATACTTGGGATGTTACAAAACGCACCCCCTTGAAGGAATCGCGCCCCGAGATTCCTACTGAGAAGAGAAAAGGTCCGGATACTTCTTGCGAAGATCCTCTTCGGTCTCCCATGTAGCATCTTTATCGGAATGATGAGACCACTGCACTTTGAAGAACTTGGTGCTCTTGTTACGAGTTTTGCGCTCGGCCTCATCGAGAATTCGAATAGGGTGCTCCTCATAAGAGAGGTCTTCTTGCAGTTCAATGGAATCATGATCAACTGCACGACCTGGATCTTTGAAGCACTTCTTGAGCTGTGACACGTGAAAGACATCGTGCACCTTGGATAGCTTTTCTGGAAGTTCAAGACGATAGGCATTTTCTGCACGCCTTGAGAGAATGTTGAAGGGACCAATATATCTTGGTGCAAGCTTTCCTTTGACACCAAAACGATGAGTGCCTCTAAGGGGAGTAACACGGAGATATGCTTTGTCTCCAGCTGCATAGACCATGTCCCTGTGTTTGCTGTCATAGTAGCTTTTCTGACGAGACTGAGCAATCTTCAGATTGTCACGAATGATGCGAACTTTCTCTTCGGCCTCCTTAACAATGTCAGTACCAAAGAGTGAGCGTTCATCGGCTCCAGACCAATTGATTAGACTCCTGCATCTGCGACCATAGAGAGCCTCGAAAGGTGCCATGCCTAGGCTTGCCTGGAAGCTGTTGTTGTATATGGAAGTCATTCCTCCCATTTCATGCCAAAAGAGAGACCACATGCTCTGAGCATATCCTCGAGAATCTGATTGACTCTTTCAACTTGCCCTTGAGACTGAGGATGATATGCTGTGCTGAACAGAAGCTTGGTGCCCAAAGCTTCTTGAAAGCTTTTCCAGAAATGAGAAATGAAGATGCTTCCACGGTCTGAGCTTATTTCTAGCGGAACACCATGAAGAGGAACAATCTTTGTTGTATAGAGCTCTGCCAATTGACTAGCTGAGATTGTCTCTTTAACAGGGAAGAAATGAGCGACTTTAGTGAGTCGATCAATGACAACGAAGATTGCATCGTTGCCCCTCTTGGACTTTGGAAAACCAGTGACTAAGTCCATTTCAATCATGTCCCACTTCCATTCAGGAATTTTCAGAGGTTGGAGAAAATCCGCTGATTTCTGATGAACTGCTTTGACACGTTGACAAACATCGCATTCAGAGACATATTTAGCAATTTCACGCTTCATGCTAGACCACCAATACATTGTTTTGAGATCCTGGTACATCTTTGTACTTCCAGGGTGTATGGAAAGAGGAGTATCATGAGACTCCTTGAGAATCACATCTTTCAGGCTTTGGATTTCGGTAACTGCAATGCGTCCTTGGAAAAACACTGTTCCCTTGTCATCAATTGAGAAGCACTCATACTTCACATTGCCTGCTTTGATGTTCTTTGCGATCTTCTTGATCTCAGCATCACGAAGTTGTTCAGAACGAATCTTGTCCTCAAGCGTTGGACTGGCTGTCGAGTTTGCAAGATAGCCTTGAGGAACAAGTCCAAGATTCAGCTTTTGGAATTCTTCGTGAAGAGGAGGTTGGCTTTCCATGATCATGAGATTGTTGCAATAGGACTTGCGACTGAGAGCGTCGGCCATTACATTAGCCTTGCCTGAAGTGTCAGAGATGGTGAGATCGAAGTCTTTGATCTTCTCAATCCATCTCCTTTGTCCGGGTTTCAGATCTGGCTGATTGAAGATGTACTTTAGACTGATGTGGTCAGAAAAGATCTCAGTGCGATTACCCAACAAGTATTGTCTCCATTTCTTGAGGGCAAAGACAACTGCTGCAAGCTCAAGGTCATGAATAGGATAGTTGAGCTCATGTGTGTTCAACTGGCGAGAAGCATAAGCCACAACTTGACGTTCTTGCATGAGAACTGCACCTATACCTTGGAGAGAAACATCACAGAATATTTGGAAAGGTTTGGAAGGATCTGGGCCAACCAGAACTGGTGTGGAAGTGAGTTTAGTCTCCAGGAGATTGAAGATTTCATCACATTGTGGAGACCAGACGAACTTCTTGTCCTTCTTTGTGAGGTCAGTGAGAGGTTTATTAATCTTGGAGAAGTTTGGGACGAAGCGACGACAATAGCTAGCCAAACCAAGAAAACTTCTGACTTGCTTCACCGTCTTTGGAGGTTTCCAATCTACAATGGCCTTAACCTTTTCTGGGTCAATGGCTATGCCCTTGGCAGAGATGACATGACCAAGATAAACGACTTCGGAAATCCAGAACTCACATTTGGAAAACTTGGCATAGAGGCGATGCTCGCGAAGCTTCATGAGAGTGAGACGAAGATGTTCTTCATGCTCTTTCTCGGATTTGGAGTAGACAAGAATATCATCAAGATATACCACAACGAACTTGTCGAGGTATTCATGGAAGACAGAATTCATGAGTCGAGAGAAGGTCGCTGGTGCATTGGTGAGGCCAAAGGACATGACGGTGTATTCATAGCGACCGAAGCGAGTGACAAAGGCTGTCTTTGGAACATCCTCTTTTCTGATCTTTATTTGATGGTAACCCATTCTCAAGTCCAACTTGGAGAATATAGAGGCTCCAACAAGTTGATCAAAGAGATCATCGATGCGAGGAATTGGATACTTATTTTTGATGGTTTTCTCGTTAAGAGGACGATAGTCAACAACGAGTCTCTTTGTTTGATCCTTCTTTGCTACAAAGAGAGTTGGGCATTCCCAAGCCGAGGAACTAGGTTGAATGTAACCTTTTTCCATGTACATATCAATTTGTTCCTTCAACAACTTCAGTTCAGGAGGAGCTATCTTGTATGGATACTTGGAGATTGGAGCAGTGCCTGGTTCAAGTTCGATGACGAACTCAACAACTCTGTCAGGAGGCATTCCTGGCAATTCTTCTGGAAAGACATCAGGGAAGTCACAAACCACCGGAACAGTTTCAATAGATGGTAGAGGATTTGCATTGAGAGTGTAGAGTTGAACAACTGGATTTTCAGCATGGAAGTAGACCATCTGGCCAGAAGGGTGTGTGATTTTGACAGACTTAGCAGGACAATCAATGACTGCTTTGTTGGCTACCAGCCAATCCATCCCAAGAATGACATCAATATCTGAAGAGTGGAGAGCTATCGGAGATGCCTGGAATGGAAGGTTTCCAATTGTGATCTCGATGTTCTGGCTAACTTTATTGCTTTGCCAGCTAGATCCCGGTGATTTCACTAGGAGAGGGATAGACAACTGTTCCAAGTTGATTTTACTGGTGTTTGCAAAGCATTGAGAGATGAAAGAGTGTGAAGCACCAGAATCGAACAAGACTTTAGCACGAAACGAGTTCACAAGAAGTGTGCCCATTACAACCTCTGGAGATTCTTCAGCTCCCTGGGCCCTGACATGGTTCACCCTCACAGTTCTCAAGACAGACTTGTTCCTGTTGCGGGGCCTAGGCGAAGAAGTGTGTACCATCACATGATTGACATTAGAGATAGGTAGTGATGGTAGCTTGTTCTGCGGCACTTGCAGGAGTAGTGTCCTGGTAGACCGCACTTGAAGCATGAAACAACAGAACGAGGAGCTGTTGGACTTGGCTGAGATGGAGCACCTCCTGAAGATACCACTGGGGTGGGAGGGCGGGCAAGAATTCCTGCCGGGCTTGGCAAGCAGATGGGCGGTGTTGGAGTGGTATATGGAACCCAAACTCTTCGTTTTTGTGGAGGCATGATAGCTTTTGAGAGATTAGCCTATTCACGAGAGTGCTTACGAGACTCCTCAACCAACTTGCGCCCATGCTCTTCATTTAGAGCGATGTTGATGAGGTCCTCAAAATTCTTGGCCTTGACGTTGGTGAGAGCATACTTGAGTTCCGGGTTGACCCCTGCGGAACTTTGCCAACTTTTTCGCTTCCGTGGAGACTTCATCTTCGGCGTAGCGAGCCAGGCGATTGAACTCTCTTTGGTATTCGAGAACGTCCAAATTGCCTTGTGTGAAAGAATAGAATTCCTCACGCATTCTCTCCATGATCCCATCGGGAATGTGATGGCGCACGAAGGCTTGCTTGAAATCCTCCCATGTGATTGCCACACTAGGACCTCTCATTTCTTGGAAGTTCTCCCACCAAGACATGGATTGTCCACGGAGAGGTAGGTCACGTAAGGAACACGGTCCTCGTCAGCCACATGAGCTACCATAAGAGTACGGTTCATTTCACGGAGCCAGTCATCAGCATCCAATGGCTCGGAGGAGGTATCGAACGTGCGCGGATTGAGCTCAAGGAACTCCCGAATAGGCACCCGGGTGTTTCCATTACTCCCAAGGTCTTGGTTCTGCTGCATCTGCCTTATAACTTGTGTCATCTGAGACAACACTTTCCCCATCTCGCGTGGCAGTGTGGGTTCTTCGTCACCACTTTCCATCCTAAAGAGGATACCAAGATTAACACACTAACCGGATAACAAAATCCAATATAAGTGCTTACAAGGCTTACTTCAGATGGTAAGAAGGTAGCATGGAGCAAACATATACTACCCTCAACGTTCACCATAAATGGTTCGCGTACCACACGGATGGCCGTGTTGAAGAAGAAAATCTCCGGAACAAAACGGATGGAGGTTAACAACGAATCAACAGATAAATTGTTACAACGAAAGAGACGCGTGAAGGACGATATCGAAGCAACAACTGGGAAACAGGAGACCACAAACACCTGAGGTACTACGGGAAAACCCATCCGGGCTTCTAGAGGATTAATATCTACTGCTTAAGTAATAGAGGATCTGCTTCCGGGGCTTATTTTCCACCGTTCTCAATCGTGAGTAGGCAACACGAAAATCGTGTCACAACCACCTCCATTCCTATGGTCTAGTAGATATAACCATCCTCGAGAAACCAGGATACGTGAAGTCCTAACTTGAAAGTTTAGGTGAGAAGAGAAAAACAACGTTGCACTTCCTTACCAGAAAAGGGAGGGTGGGTGGGGAAAGAAATAAAAGAACAGAATTCCTACTCTCACGTTTCATTTTTCCTATATAGCTACAAAATAGTTTCTAGACTCAACTGCGACCAGTAAAAGGGATCCTACAGGCAGACAGGCTCTGATACCATTTGTCGCACCCGGACTTCTAGAGGATACACACAACCCGCTAAATAGTAGATAATTGGCTTACGGGGCCTACCTGCACCCGCATCTCAATATGAGTAGGCCGACACGTAAACGTGTGGCAACCATTCTCTACTATTCATCGTCTGTGAAACCATCCAATAGGAATCCGAATACTTCCATTGACGTACTTCATAACATACACACATGGTACGTCAACGGTATTTGAACAAGTGATATCACAACAAATCTCTAAGATAGAAAATACAGTCATGCAGAGGACACATGTCCCAACAAGTCATCATTACATCACAGCGGAAGCAACAAAGTGTCTGAGTACAGACAAGATCCAAATAGGCCTAAGAGGTCGGAAACGAAAAGAACGGAGCCCATCCACGAAGTCTCGGATCCTGCCCGGGTCCGCTATCTACTCGTCAGCAACCTCGTCATACTCCACGTAGTAGCCACCATGGGGATCCTCGGAAACGTAGTCTGCAGAACCAGCAGCCCCAAAGGAGTCAGTACGGACAAGTACTGGTAAGCAAGACACACAAGATACCAAAGTGTACCCGACAACACCAAGTACAGATGCTTTGGGTTCAACGGAAGATAGGTGATACAAAGGTGCGGCAGCGGGCTGCCCTAACCAACTACAGAGACACGCTACAACATCCGGCTAAAAGAAAGGGATAAGATAGCGCATCGGAGCCAACTACCACTAACCTCAAACAAACCCATCCTGGATCTCGCCCCTTATCCAAAGAAGCAATCCGAGGATAACCCACACAGTTGGATTAATGAAGGTTCAGGTTATCGTGACAATATGTCTATTACTAGTCAAATTATTATTAATTAGGTGTAAGTTGTCGGAGTACTTGTTAGCCAGCACTTTCACCAAGTCGTCACATAACCGCGGACAACACGGCTTCTCGAGAAGATTCATCCCTACAGGGTGTGCTCCAGTACCCGTACACACTCGAGCCACCAACACTACTAGGGAAAAGGCTACCGCAGGCGCACCAAATTAGGCTACCGCAGGCGAATTGCAGTTCGCCTGGGACCACGTCGCCAGCGGTAATGGCTTACCCCAGGCGAATAACACAATGCGCCTGTGGTAAGTTCGCATACCCCAGGCGAATAAACCTTGTGCGCCTGGGGTAAAACTCTTACCTGTGGCGAACAAGCGCTGTGCGCCTGGGGTACAGATGCGTCTGGGGTACTGTGTACTGTTCGCCTGGGGTATGGTTTTGCTGTATCAAAAAATAAAAGAAAAACCAAAATAACAGAATTACAGGAAAATGACAGAATAACAGCAAAATGACACAATTAAGTTTTATAACATAAATATTTTAACAAAAGAACCATCAACACATAGTCTCGATCATCAACACATAGTTTAACAAAATTACATAGTCTCGAAAAGAACCATGCTACTAATAAATCCAGGAGTTAGCTAGTGAGACGGAAATAATTATTTGTTCTAATTTAATTAAACTCGTCATCTACAGCTCTAGCGGGCTGATGTAGTGGATGACCATCATCATGTCCAAGTTGGGGACGTCACTATTCCTCATGGTGATCAGAATAGCTCGTCCAACCGCCATACCAACTCTTGCGGAATGGAACTGTCTCCATGCTTGAGAGTTGAGGATGACCCGACCATCAGCATTATCCCTGGTGATCGGAACTGCGGTGACATGTCCGGATTCTCCACGGCGTACTCCAATGGTACCGGGCTCCATGCCAGCACTGTCCGCTACCGCCATGGGTATTTTCTAGAACACAATTCCAAGATAGAATAAAAGCACAAAGTCACATACCGGCCACATTATAACATAAGCAACTACAGGAATAAGAAAGTGTTAAGAAACATACCATGACATGTCCATTGGAGATGTTAGTATTGGTGATGCGATGCACGAAAGGAAAACCGATGTAGCTATCTATCTCGGCAAGTTTCTGAAGGACACGGTCCTTCTCAATCTCGCTAAGATTCGCTCTTTGAGCGACCACCACATGTTTCCATGGGTCCTCCTCGTCCATATCATCCTCAGTGTCCACATCCTCGGTGTTCTCAGTTTCCTCCTCACTCCCGCCATGCTCGCTCGCAATCCCGCCCATATACACAATTTTGATGCGAGGTTGCGGTCCATCCATAGAGAAGTGAATGTAATCACCTCCGCTTAAATTGTACGTGGCGATGAGAGCCTGCAATGCTTGCCCGCAGAAGTAGGTCTTCGTTCTTTCTTTTTTCACTCGAAGAATGTAGGTGGTCCCATGAACATTGAAATCCACGTTACTGCCAACTAACTCGTTGAATTCGTCGCGAATATTGCATGGTAGAATCTAAAAAAGAAATATAAAGAATATTTTGTTAATAAACACAAGTCTCAAGCTAGATAGTAAAACGAAAGAACAAGTTAACATAAAAAGAATTGTTAATTACCAACGAATCAACGTCACCGTCGTGGAGCTGAAGCATAAAAGAAGTCCCACTGAATCGTCCTTCGGCACATCGGGACCGACATACGCCGCAAGCCATGTTCTATTAAATTAAGAAAGTGCACACATAGAGGTTAGAGGAGCATAGCTATCACAAAACAAAGACAAATGGCAGCACCTACCTCTAGTAGTATAATAAGGCAATTGACAGCAGTACAAACGAAATGGAACCTGTCGGAGAGTTTAGGTGATACTTCCAACAGTACAAACGAAATGGAACCTCTAGTAGTATAATAAGGCAATTGACAGCAGTACAAACGAAACGAATCCTGGAGATATAATGCACTACAAGTGGTGTTGCCGTTTGTAAGGAACCTGCTAAAACTATTTGCTGTTCGTGATTTCAATGAAATCGGGGGGCAGCCCCTTTTAGTCTAAAAAAATGCACAACGGCAGCCACGGGGTGTGACAATTTGGTATCAGAGCCAACGATTCCTTCAAAAATTCCGTCGCGCAGGTCGTGCAGCAGGGCCTGGGGCGCTGCGGGGATTCCGTCGCGCGGCAGATGGAGTTCATGCCGACTTCAAGCACGTCTTCCCACAATGACGTGAAACCGGAAACAACGATGGAGGCGAGACTAGCGGCTATCACGGCGAGCATCAACGAGTCGCGTGCGTTATTGGAGGGGGGATGGGAGGGAGAGGGGCTGACCTGGATCAACGACGACGACGACGACGGAGTGGGCGACGACCTGCTCTGCTCCTCTCGACACTGGCGACGGCGGCGGCGTGTGTGGGTTCGTGTGGGTGCGGGTGAGATCTGGTCACTTAGAATACTAAAGAAGCACATTGGCACCGGTTTCTAATACAAACCGGTTCGAAAAGGATCTGGCCACTGGGCCCCCCTACCTGCAGCAAATGGCCGCAGGCCTTTAGGACCGGTTGGTATCACAAACCGGTCCTAAAGGCCTGCGGCCATTTGCTGCAGGTAGGGGGGCCCAGTGGACAGACCCTTTAGAACCGGTTTGTGATACAAGCCGGTTCTAATCTGCTTGGCTCGATGCCTTGTTATGCGCGGCCCCACAGATCCTTACCGCAGGCGCGTTACCTAGATAATGCGCCTGCGCTAAGTTTCGTAGGATTTACGTTTGCGCGGTCCCACATGGCATTACCCCAGGCGCATGTCCTGTCAAAAGCGCCTGTGATAAAGATTACCCCAGGCGCGTTTTCTAGATGATGCGCCTGTGCTAAGATTTTCTAAATTACCCAGCCCCGCGGCGTGGGACACATCGAGCAATACGAATGCTATAATATGTGGCTCCCCCACGTTGGTTTTCACTTAAAAAATACATACATATGAAAGTTAACATGTGCAAAAAAATTTAATGTCGCATCGAGCGTAAATAGATTGGTTTAGCGAGATACCGCAAGTGTTTCTCTCTAAAAACACATTGTACATATAGCTATTAGCATGTTATATCGCGAGTATTTCCCTCTCTCAACCTTTCGTCACAATATTAGTCTTGCCTTTCTTGGTCGATGTTGAATACGTGACCGCCATATTGTGACTTCTTCTTGTGAACGGAAGACCTGCCCTAGGTAGTGTGGTCCTGCTTCTTCTTGTGGTGTATGGTGCATCGTCTTCACCGGGTTCTTCCATCATCGGGTCTCCGACTAAGCCGTCGAAGTCCTTCTCATCGGCGACTCCATCCATTCCGACGAGGGCCCTTTTTCCTCTCCTTACGACAACACGACTAGGCTTTGCCGGGTCGGTTATGAAGAAGCATTGCTCCACGTGCTTAGCCAATACCCAGGGCTCATTTTGCGCGGTGGGGTTCTTAGACTTGGGTTTGTTGGCTTCAGACATCGACATAGTGGTGAAATATTCGTCTTCTTTCGTGACGTTTGTAGCCCATCTGACATGGAACATCGGCAGTTTTACCCCAACGTAGTCAAGCTCCCAGATTTCCTCGATCTTTCCGTAGTATCTTCTAACCTCTTCGCCCGTGTAAGATTCCATCGTTATAGACGAGTTTTGATAGTCGCTACTTTTGTCTCTTTCCTCCGTGTAGAATGTGTACCCATTGATGTCGTATGCTTGATAAGTCATCAGATTGGGCGCGGGGCCATATGACAAGGCCAATACAAGTTTATCTTTCTCACATGTCATTGGCAGGGGATCGGCATCAATCTGCTTCTTGAACCATGTCGCGAAAGAGGAGTTGTGTGCTCTAAATATCTCATCTTCCGTCATCGGCCTGCGAGCACTGTTTTTTATCGCGGTTTTGTGCTCTTCTATCCAAGGGTCGACATCGTCGATGTGTTGTAACACTACTAGGTGGGCCCTTTCAAAGTCGGCTCTCCGACCACAGGAGTCCGCGTCCATTACCCTTTTGCCAGTGTTGTGGCCTACCCCCATGAACCTGTCAAGGTGCTTGTTCGCGGGCAAACCAACAACTGGCTTCTCATCGCCTAGGAAATTCTTGCAGAAAGAGATGCATTCTTCGGTGAGAAATCCCTGGACAATGCTTCCATCCGGGTGTGCCCTATTACGAACGAATGATTTGATGATCCCGTTCATTCTTTCTAACGCCATCATGTTGTGCAAGAATGCCGGCGCAAGATTGGTGATATCGTCCACGATATGGACCAAGAGATGTACCATAATATCAAAGAAGGCAGGTGGGAAATACATCTCAAGCTCGCATAGGATGGTGACGATCTCTTCCTGCAGCCTTCCGAGTTTCTTCACGCTTATCGACTTCCGAGTGATGACATCGAAAAAGTTACAAAGGCCAGTGAGCGTTTGACGGACGTGCGGTTCCATTATCCCTCTGATTGCAACCGGAAGTATCTGCGTCATCATCACGTGACAGTCATGAGACTTCATCCCGCTGAAGATTTTTTTCTCCGCGTCTAGGTATCTGCTTATCAGCCCCGCGTAACCTAAGGGAAATTTCACTCCGAGGAGGCATGTGAATATTTGCGCGAGCTCGTCGGGGCTTAGAGTGAAGCAAGAGGGTTTCAGGCGGTGAGTTTGGTGTTTCTTAGCCGTTTTCCGCTTGCGGTCGTCCATCTCCTCCACCCCATCCTCGTCCTCCTCCGTCTGTTCACGCGTAGAAGGCGGTAAGTGAAGCTCGCTCCTGATATTCAGGGCCATCAGGTCGTATCTTGATTTTGGCCCGTCTTTGGTCCTATCTGGCATGTTGAACAGGGTGCCAAGCAAGCTCTCACACACATTCTTCGTGATATGCATGACATCAAGGCAGTGAGGCACTCCGAGGATTGGCCAGTACCGCAAGTCCCAAAACACGGACCTCCTTTTCCATACCCCCAAGAGCGGTCCTTCTGGCGGAGGACACTTTTTCTCTCCTCGCTTCCGCTTTTGTACCTTTCCCGACGGAGGACACGTTTTCCAATTCTTCAATAGAGTATCGATCTCTTCTCCTCTTCTCTTGCGTGGAGGTAGATCGAGCTCATCTTTACCGTTGAACAGGTCTCCGCGCTTTCTCCACGGGTCGTTCAGTGGTAGCCACATTCGATGCCTCATGTATACGGTTTTAGAAGATCCGGGATCCTTGTGTAGCTGTAGAAACGGGGTAAATTCCATGCACCTGACACAAGCCTTGTGTCCATGACACACCTGACACGCAATATATCCGTATCCGAGATAGTCCTGCACCGTCGTGATCAGTGCGGCTCTCATACGAAAAGTTTCTTCTTTGAAGGCGTCCCATGTTTCCACCCCTTCCTCCCACAACGTGTCTAGCTCCTCCTTCAATAACTCGAGATACAGGTTGATATCGCTCCCTGGCTGGGTCGGCCCTTGAATCAGCATACTCATGTGTATGTACTTCCTCTTCAGACACAACCACGGGGGGAGGTTGTACATCCATACAAACACGGGCCAGGTGCTATGTTTGCTGCTCTGATTGCCAAACGGATTGAGACCGTCGGTGCTCGCACCAAGCCTGATGTTCCTTGGGTCGTTCCCGAATTCCTCATCGAATGCGTCTAACGCTTTCCACTGACGTGCATCCGAAGGGTGTGTTAGCACTGGTTTTTCAACACGTTCTGGATCGCTCAGCACCGCCTTCTTTCCGTCCTCGTGCCAGCGCATGAGCTTTGCTTCCTTGGGGTCCACGAAGTACCGCTGCAGACGGGGAATGAGTGGAAAGTACCACACAACTTTCCTAGGAGCTTTCTTCGTCCCCCTCTTGTAACGATCAACACCGCACACCGGACATTTGATCTGGTCCGCGTGCTCGTTACGGTAAATTATGCAGTCACGGACGCAAGCGTGGTATTTTGTGTGCGGTAAATCGAGGGGGCACACGATTTTCTTGGCCTCCTGTAGACTACTAGCACATGTGTTCCCTTCAGGTAAGTGCGTCTTCAGGTATCGCAGAAGATCGTCCATGCTTGTGTCGGTCCATCCGTGTTTTGCCTTCATCTCAAGAAGATCCAGAGCTACTCTCAAGCGTGACTCCTCCTCCCCGCGACTTGCGTCATACAACGGAGTTGCAGAGTCTATCTCTAGTTGCGTGATCTTAGATTTACGTCTGGCGTCGGTCGACGTGTTCTTGAGAAGAAGATCTTGAACATGAGGGTCCCGCACGACTGAAGTTAGCGGAGTGTTCATGTCCTCGTCTGCATGTTGCTGATCACCATGACTCCCTTCTTCTTCATTATAGTCGTCTCCGTGGACATCCGCCTCTTTGTCCTCTCCATTGCCATGTTCAGACTCCTCCTGATCATCTTCACATGTCGCCGCCCAATTGGTCTCGACGTTATCATCGTCTTCATCGTCATCCATCCACTTAGTGTGTCCCTCCATGAAACTATACCTGAGCAGGTGCTTCTCCACATTACCAGAATCTGGTTTGAACAAAGACCCCAGCTTGCATTTCCGACACGGACACTCTATCTCGGTGCGGTTGTTTCGATGCATCTCGGCCGTCGCGCGTCGCACGTACCTATGCACCACGCTTGTCCTCATCGCAATGACCATTTCTACAAAATGCAAGAGAGAGAGGTTTCATTAACTAGATCCGGTTTTCACGGAAAAATTCGGCATGACCTTCCTACAAAAGGTGTAACGCGGAGCGCCAGAAATTTGCCGAAAAGGAAATGAATCAACATTTCGGCAAAACATTGGCAACTCATCCTCATGGCAACACAATAAAATGAAAAAGAGAACGAATTCTCATCCACCGACCAATCCCACGCACCTATTAAGATGACACACAATGCAAAATATATAGACGCGATGACGACGTCGAAGATCACCGAAGAGACGACCGATAAGAGATTGATAGATCTAGAAGTAGCTAGTGGTGCATTTGTGGTGAGATCTAGTGTCCGGTTAGTAGATCTAGTGGAGAGATTTGGAAGAGGGAAAGTGGGGTAGCATACTAGCTAAAATATAACAAACATGATTGGTTAAATTAGCTAAAAATGGTGGAGGGGTGTGGGGGATTGAGCTAGGAGCACTAATGGCTCGAGTTTGGACTAGTGAGTGAGTGAGTGGAGTGGATAGGGGTGGTGGTGGGTGGCTGGCCGCACTTATATTGAGGGCAAAGATTACCCCAGGCGAATATGGCATGGGATGCGCCTGCGCTAAGGGGTGCTACCCCAGGTGTTTCCTTATCCCAGGCGAACAGAGATGTAGTACGCCTGCGCTAACGGGAGCTACCCCAGTCCACTTTTTACCCCAAGCGCTTCTTCTCTGGTTCGCCTGGGGTATTTGTTATACCGCAGGCGAACCGGTGTTCTGTTCGCCTGGGGTAAAGGAAGAGTGCCAGGGGTCGGCGGTGGGTGGCCCTGCCACACTTTACCCCAGGCGCGGCTGAGTTTGGTTCGCCTGGGGTAACAGGCTTACCCCAGGCGCACCGTCTACCTGTTCGCCTGCGCTAATTAGCCCAGGCGCATGGTTTTTCTTGTCCGCCTGTGGTAGGATATGCTGCTATAAGCAAATCTCTAGTAGTGCAACTAAAACTCAGGTGGACTCGACACGACCCGAACCATCTCTACAACCTGTCCTAGGAGCCACGGAGCTATAAGGTCCCAGCCACGCAGCCGAATACTCAGCGCAAGTGTGCAAAACTCCCGCAGGACGCAACACCCCGACAATACATGCCTCGCCCTATATGTGTGCGTCATCAACATCATCAGTATCAACCATGGGAGCGACCCATTCATGCGTATGAGCCAAATGGAACACCCGAACTAAGTGTGGCTCTTCGGACAAACTGCGGATCAGGTCAAAGTCGAGGGGGGTTCCATACGACCACCCGGATGCGATGAGCACGCTCATCATGGATCAGAGGACAAGACCCTTTTCCTAATTAGGGTCGACACTAGCAGGCTTCAAAACCCTAACCCGGGCCTCCTGCCGGTGCCTTATCATCAAATTATTATTACCCCAAACATTAACATGATATTGATTATAACAAGCCCATCTGTCAAACTAAACATGTGATAAGATAAATGACAACAAGACTCGAGCACAAACAAACCTAAGCATGATACTACGACACAGGCTAACAAACAACAAGGTGGTAGGTGTGGGGGGAGATGCTATATTCATGGCTGCATGATGACATGTGATAGGATCGGAACACAAGCAACGAATCATAAGGCTAGCAGATTAGACAACGGAAAGTATCGGTATCAAGTGTGGAACGAACACAATGGTTCATGTGAGTGAATACTTGCCTGCAAACTCAGTAGCCTGGTACTGGGCTAACTCCTCTGAAGTGGTACCGTAAACCTCGTATGTCTCAACGTCGTCGTCTATTCGAGAAGAAGCAAACAAACAACGAAGAGACACGGACAATCAATAACATGGCATAATGCACAAACATGGGATGATGCATGAAATTTTAATGCAAGTAAGAGATCATGGACATGATCATCAAGTTAAATGAGTGTCCCAAATAAGTCTGCATTATTTGGAAACCTCTCATATTTATCTTAGTGGCCTATTATTAATTTTAATAAGACCAATACAACAATAGTATTCCCACATGCATGAAATGATGCTTTTCTGTTATTAATTGAAGTTATTTCCATTTTGGTATAGTTTCCATAATTTTTGGGTGAAGAAAATAATAAATAAGAATTAATTCTTATTGTTTTTGTTTCTGCCATTTTTGGTAAACAATTGAAAAAGAGATACTTTCAGTTACAAAAGCATGGGAAATACTTGAAAACATGTGGACAATGTTTCACTGAACATTTTGAGACATTAAACATAATTTTTGGATCATTATTGAATTTATTATGTCATTTTCTTTTCTGGCCAGAACAGAAAATGGTAGTTTTCGTGGTCCACTTTTATCCAACTGTGCCCAAATAAAATACCATTGTGTAGAGTTTGTTAAGAAAAATTTTTAGAGCTCAAGTTTGATCAAATTGTAATAACACAGCTCAAGTTATGAATTACCAAAGTCCTCAATTTTTAGTTCCTTTTCTGTAATTAATTAATTAGTGCAAAAGTTATAACAGAAACATATTGCACATTTGATACTAACAGAAAGTGCTCCTCACTGTGAGTCTGTAGAAATTTGAATCACCACATTTGGAGCATGTATGAATTAGTTATTGATTTTACAATTAAACGTTTGAATCTGTTTTTTTTCATTTCTTTTATTTTGCAGAAAACAGCCAAAACGTTTTCTACTCGGGGCTGGCCAAGCCCGTGCTACTGACCCGCGGGGCCAGGGCCACGTAGGCACCTAGGACCAAATGACAGGTGGGGATAGGCTGAGGGGATAAATCCCCAAAAAATGTTAGGCATAATGCCTCTGCAGGGGTTCGAACCAGGGACCTCAGGCTCGCACACGCGCGGATCGATCCACTGGGCTGCGGTGCGGCTTGTGCTAGAGCTGGGCTTTCGGGCCCCTATGAGGTGTTTCCCGTGCAGAAACTGAAAACTGAATCGAATTCAGTGCTGGACGACGACGGGGACGGATGGAACGCCAGGAAAACGGCCGGGAAACGCGACGGTGGTCTCGCAGAGCAAGGGGGGAAGGAAAGGAGGTGGTCCAGAGAGGCTCACCGCGGGCGTGTCGGCGACGAAGAGGAGCAGGGCGAGGACGCGGGGCGAGGCGACGACGAAGCTGACGACGGCGGCGTAGAAACTGACGACGAGGGACTGCAGTGCTCGGCGGAGGGGAAAAGCGCGATGTCGCGGTCGATGCAGCCGCCCTCCGACCCAGGTGCCTTCAACAAAGATGAAGAGGGTGGCTTCCTGGTTCCATTCCTGTAGAGAACCCGCCCGGAGGATGACCACCGCGGCGGCGCCGCTGCCTGCAAGTTCCGGTCACGGCTGCTGTGGCTGGGGTTCAGAAAAGGTTCAGAGAACAAGCAACAGAGAGAGGAAGAAGGGAGAAAGAAGGGAGTGGCGGCGCAGGAGGGAGAGGGGCCTAGGGGCTAGGGTTTGGGGGCTGTCTCGGGGTAGGTATAGAGAGGGAAAAGGGGAGCAGGTGGAAAGGAGGGGGCAGGTGCGGTGTGCTCTGGATGTCGACATCGATGTACGGTCGGAGGTGGAAGAAAGGGAGGTGGGCTGGGTCGTAGGTGGCTGGGCCGGCCAAGTGTGGCTGGCCTGGCTGCCTCCCCATTCCCTTTTTTTCTTTTTATTTCTTCCTTCTCTTTTTTTTTGTTGAAAGGAAAAGAAAAGGAAAAAAGAAGGGGTTTTTGGGGACCCTAAAATTATGGTGATAATTTTTTATAAGTTCCTTATTGAAAATGCCCAGTTGCACCAACTTTTGTTTTTCAAAATTTTAAATATTTGTTGCTGTTTGAATTTTAAATGAATTTGCTTGAATGTTTGCAATAATTGAATTATTTGAAAATTACCCAAGTCACTTATTTGGAAGATCAAGTTTATGGAAAACAATTAAATTGTTTGATTTGAATATTTTATTTGAAAAGGTTGTAACAGACCAAGTGTGAAACATATTGATTTGAATCTATTTGAAATTTGAAATTCCACACATGAATGCATTATGATGACATGATGCATTGAATAATATTCAAGAAACAACATTGCAAAAGGGGAATTTTCATACTTGGGATGTTACATGTTCTTCCAAGCAACAGGTTCTTGATGATTGTGTCACCATAAATTGATTGTGTTGTAATTAAAAAGAAGAGCTACCTGTGAAAGATTTTCCATGGAAGACACTCATTCTATTGAATATCGTTGTTGTTGTGCTATTACAGAAATGTACCAAAGTGAATTAAAGTACTATGGAAATCTAGGCATATATTTTTGTTGACGTCCTAGAGTACTTCACATACTTGGGGAACAGATGATTTGGTTTTGGGTATGCCACATGCCTCACAGGCTGTGTTTGAATCTGAAATCTGCACCTTCAATCAACTCATAATAGTGAAATTTCTTGCCTGATCTTTTCGTTTCTCAAGTTAATTATGACCAGGAATATTTTTGATTGAAAGGTGTGATGGCATAAATATATCTGATTCTGATCTTATATTTCAGGCAATAAGAAATTGTTTCTAACCTCCAATGAGCTTAATGGTCGTTTTTCTCCTATCTAGCTAATGATGATGATTATGATCGACCTGATGGTGTTTGACCAGGTCTGGTATGCATATTGTTGTCTTACCTCGCTATTCTGTATTTTTTAATAAAGATCAAACCAATAGGGTTTTGCGCTTTGCATATAGGCTGGAGAGATTGTTTCTTGCTTCAGAGGAAGTTTGTTTTATGCAGGGATTAAAGCTTCTTCGATGCACGAATGATTGGGCTTAGATTTGTGCCTACAATGTATCATGTTTTAAATATATACATTGTGCGACAAATATCCCTTCTTACCATTTTCTTTCAGGCTTCGCAAAACATCCGTTCATTCCTTTACTTTAAATAAGACCTCCAGTACTTACCAGCTCATTTACTTGTTGGCATCTTTGGTCTATACTTTCTTTGATGTTTCATTCTTGGTAGGTGGACAGATAACTCTGCTCATTAGCACTCTTTGATTTTGTACAACTGTTGATTTATAGATATCAAAGGGACATTGACTTTGAGGTTATAGTACGTGTGCTCCTTGTGCCAATCATTTACCTATAATTTTTTGAAGAAACATGGGTCCTATTTATTAATATCTCCATTTTATATTTATTCATGATTTTTTCTGGACTTTTCCTTCTCATCCAGTCCCCTACATTACACAAAGAATTTCTTTGGAATTAGTTGTAAGAGATTATATACTCTATTCTGGAACTCACTAGTCACATCAAATTTTTTGTGTAGCTACGCTTAATGACAATTCCTAGGTTTACGATGCTCAGGAGTAAAGAGGATTTGAATGCTTTGCACTATGCACATGTTCTTTCTTATGGGTTGATTCTTAAGGCTTTATTAGATATAAATATAGCAAGTAGAATTGTCCCTTATCCCTAGAAGGACATAGATCAAACATAAACTGCATCTGATGTCTGGTCTTGAGAAATTTCACATCGATGGTTGCCACTATTAGAATAGGCCTAAACTTTGCGGAGTGCCAACACTGAAAACCTTACATTTTGCGCCTTATTCTCATTTTTCACAAAATTGAGGTGTTCTCTGTTCAGAAACTGGATATTAAAAATACTGTTACAAAAACAAGTTCATGGAATCACTAGATAGATAGAGATATAGAACTGCACTTTCCTTGCATTTTAGACACTAATTACATTGTTTCTTGTGTTCCCCCCGTTTTATGGATTCTCTGTTCATTTGAAAATTGGGTTATTTTTCTGTCACCTTGCATGATTTTCCTTCCAATGGACATGTTTGATGCTGAACTAATACATTATGTTCTAAGAAAAAAGTGTGTTTTAATAACGATTTGAACCCACGCTAAGAATTTTGGGCGATATTCCAAAACTCATTTGGAATTTTGTAGAACGCCAAGTTGTACATTGTGCAACATGCTTGATTTCTGGTTCACTGGGGTATCCTACAAATTTACTGGCACCACACTAGTATGCCATGCCTAAGAAATCGAATATGGCCTATATTTGCTTCTTCTTACCATAAATAAAGATGATTTGGTTGTCTCAGGTGTGCTCGAACATTTTTAAGATGTAACTACAACATCAAATGTGAAATTGATGGCATTTGGCAACTACCTGTGCCCGACAATGAAATAGGGAAGTCATCTTCTGCAAGTACTTCGTGATTTTGTTCTTCTCCCTCAAAATTTAGTTTCCTTTGTTAAAATGAATAAACTCTAGGTGGAGGAAGGGCATGTTTAATCACCAGGGCTATCAACAACTCACCTTATCCCCTCTCTTTATTTCTGCATTGTTAATTTAATCTCGATTTGACATGTTAGTTGTTATCTGCAATTTTTAATGCCTTGATCAAATTAAGATCTACTTTCTACTTTGAATGACTGTGCTATCTATTTGTTTATGTTTGGTTTATGTCGGCACTGGAAATTGCTAGCCTATTATTTTGCTATCAATATTTTATATATTTTTTAAGCTTGCCATTGGAAAATGTTACCATAAGCTTTCCGTGGTTAAACTATGTGTTGTAGCTATGTCTAATTATTATTACCTTTCTATGGTGAAACTCCTCAATTATCGTACTATGAATTTGCAGTTAAACTATGTGGTATAACTATGTGCTGTAGCTATGTCTAATTATTATTACCTTTCTGTGGTGAAATTTCTCAATTATCGTACTATGAATTTGCAGTACTCCAAAGCATATACCAGTCATCTTTTGTTGGGTGCACAAGAACATTTGTTCCGCTGTAGAGAAAGTGTCAAACATATTATTACCTTTTTTCTATCCAAGTAAAAATTAGTCGGTGGGAATCATATGAAATCCCGTACTGAAGATAGTGTACTTACTGAAACTATTCTACTTTGTGATGTATGACAGGTTCTCTGCTCTCTCTGTAGCAAAGAACATGAGTGAACGTGTATATCTCAAAGCATTCTCAAGTATTGTCACATTTGGTATGTTTCAGAAAGAAATTTATGTCTTGACATGTCTGTTTATCGTTTGCTATGCTTATATACGTTCACGTTAACATTTATTGATATCCTCTGATTACAATGGTTGTCCCGAATGTTGTTTGTTGTCAAAGTGATCTACTCCAGTACATGCGTTGTTTGCTGAATTAGAATGACCGGTGTCTTGCAGTCTTTGTCCTGAAAGTTTCTAGGCAGTCTTTGTCCTCAATATTTTGGTCTGAATGCATGCAAATTTGGTCTATTAAATAGCGCATTCTGTTAATACAGTCTATTAAATAGCCCATTCTGTTAATACAGTCAACAACCAATAGGCTTCAATAGCCTGCATTTGTAAATGTTGTCAATATTTACAATAGCCTACAATAGTTAGCAACCTTGGAGTAGAAAATGGTGATTATTCCCAGGAATAGTACTAGCAATGTCTCAGTTTGTTTATGGAGTTCACAAAGCAGCCACCAACCAAAACTGGAGTAGCACTTGTCCATTTCTATTTCCCATTTTCTCTACATTTTGTGGTCTGTAGCATATCGATGGAATACCATGACACAAGGATTGGTCTAGGAGCAGTCCATTTTATTTTCATTTGTTGTTACTGTTGCCTCGAGTGAATATTTTATGTTTGCAATATTTAATACAAAATAAACTGCAAAATTAGATATTGTGCCTGCTACCTAATCCTATTTCTGCAAAATTTGTTTCAGCCCAGGAGCTTGACTAGACGGAGCTGGAGATGGAGCTGGCGATCTGAGCGAGAGGTGGCACTCGCGACGGCTGTAAGAGGATGTGCCTGCCAAGAGGTGCCCGTTGGAAAAGTGCTCGCAAGGTGGAGTGCGGACTCGGCTGCGGGAAGGCGGAGCTGCCGGCAAGATT
The DNA here is from genome assembly GCA_028641055.1 of Alopecurus myosuroides. Classification (NCBI taxonomy): domain Eukaryota; kingdom Viridiplantae; phylum Streptophyta; class Magnoliopsida; order Poales; family Poaceae; genus Alopecurus; species Alopecurus myosuroides. The sequence goes on along the minus strand of CM054062.1, from coordinate 289,310,887 downwards.
TCACCATTGCAGGCTGAGACGTGATGCTGGCATGTTCGTGTTGGATCACTGGACGAGCTGAGATGAGGCACTGGCATGTGCCTGGCCTGAGCGGAACTGCCGGAGAGCTAAGACGAGGTGCTAGATCGCTGGAGCGTATGTGTGCTTTGCTGGATCAACCAGCGGGCACTGGTAGAAAAAGGCCTTCCATACGCCCCCATTAGTCCCCAAACTTCGCGCCCCGTGACTAAACGGGTTTTAGTCCCGGGCCGGGAGGAGACCCGCGACCGAAGGTCATGCCTCGTGGGTTGGGAAATGCGTGGAGGCGCGTGGAGGGCTTTAATTCCGGTTGGCGTCACCACCCGCGACTAATGGTTCCCTGCCGCTGGCCTCCCTGCCTTTAGTCCCGGTTGGCCTGGCAACCCGGGACTAAAGATACAAACTGCTCGCCTCCCGCGCGGCGGTTTATTTCGCGATCGAGAGGCAGAAGGGCACCATTGCTACAGTGCGCACCCGAGTCTCTGTTTCTTCTTCTCTCTTCTCTTCTCTTCCCTCTCTTCGATCTTCCTCCACCAAGCACCATGGCTAAAGTTTGGAAGAGATATGGTGTGGCCACACCATGCGGCAAGAGTCTCGACGTGTGCTACACCCACAATTGCGAGAGGCTCCCCGGTGCTCTTGCGCATTTGACCGATCTCTATTTCTCCTCTCCCGATGTACACCGGTTCTTCGGGCTTGATCTAGAGTATACGGCGGATCAACGGGATGTTGCCGTCATCCAGATTGCGTTCAAGGAGGCCGTTTTGGTCTTCCAATGGTCAAGGTAACGCACACGTACAATCTTGCATCTTCGATTTGTTTGTTGCATCTGAAGAATACATGTGTTGCAACATATCTAACACGTATCAAATTTTTGTTGTTGCAGTAGTTCAAAGCATTCTCCGGCACTTGTTGATTTTCTTGTCAACAAGGGGTCTGACTTCTGCAGCGTTGACATCACGCAAGACCGTCAGAAGTTGATGCGCTTGGGTATTGTGATACCTGAAGATCACTACATTGATCTTCAGGACCTTATCCATTTTGATGATTTGCACGGGCCCAAGACCGGGATGGCTCCCATGGCAACTGCCTTCATCCACGAGGGCTACGAAACCATGAAGTCTCGTTTCCCCTCCAGGAATCACAGGTATTGGGGGAAGACCCCACTGGACTGGACCAACGTCAAGTATGCAGCCATAGATGCATACGTTTCCTACGAGTTGTTCCGCATCTACTCGACGGAGCCATAGATGTATGCGTTCGATATATGCATGTAATGAATATCTGAGTATGTAATGGATATCTTAATTAGTATGTTGCTCTTGAAGCATAGCTTGTATTGTGAGACTTATGTTTGTGTTATGTGTGATCGTAAGACTCTATGTTATGAATGTGATATGATTGTGTTCTATTCATGATTGTGATGTCTCTACTCGTATTTTACTTGTGATTTATCACTTGTCTTTTGTTGTTCATAAAACTATTTTTGTTTCCTAGTTTTAAATGACTTGGAAAAATTTGCAAAGTGTTGCAAAGTGTAATGGATATTATTTCTATATTAATTCCTAGCTATACTATTTCTATATTATGTCAAACACACATTTCAAAACAAACAAACAAAAACACATCAAGAAATCAAACAAAAACACATCAACAAAACAAAACAGAAAAACTACAGTTTCTATATATTTGTTCACCAAAAATTAATCTAAGCCAGGAAAACATATATCTAGTCAATACCAAACTCATCCAGTTGGATTTATTTCAAAATACATTTTTGAACTCATTCTAAAAATAATAGAAGATCCTACTGGTCTTTTTAAGATTTTAAAATGAATTAGTATTATTTTTCTTAATTTTTTGATATATTATTTGTATTTTTAAGATTTTAAAATGAATTAGTATTATTTTTCTTAATTTTTGATATATTATTTGTATTTTTAAGATTTTAAAATGAATTAGTATTATTTTTCTTAATTTTTTGATATATTATTTGTATTTTTTAAGATTTAAAAATGAATTAGTTTTATTTTCTGAATATTTTGATATATTAATAGTATTTTTAGAAATAATACAAATTAAAAAGTTAATGTTTATTTATTTATTCAAAATTATTAATTACATCATTACTTTTGTATACTAAAAGATTTATTTGAAATTCAAACAATAAAGAAATGTGGCATCGACCAACATGTTAATAAGATTGATATGATACTACTATCAGATACATGCGGGCGAAACACTTGGATTCGGGACGGGATGGAACTCGGAAGTTAAGCGTGCTAGTGCTAGAGTAGTTGGAGGATGGGTGACCGAGCGGGAAGTTTGACCACGAGTAAGTAATTTGACTAGAGATAATTGTAGTTAGACACTAAGCAAATAATACAAATTCTGCAAAAAAAAGGGAGTGAAAAAAAGGGAGAGAAAAATTGGTGTGAAAAATAATTAGAAACCCAAATGAATTAAAGAAATTACGAAATAAAGTTTAGTCCCGGTTCATGTGGCCAACCGGGACTAAAGGTCCTCCGCCCCCCGGCTCCGCCACCCGCCCACGTGGCCGGGCCTTTAGCCGCGGTTCGTAAGAGGCGCGGCTAAAGGGGGGGGGGGGGGTCTTTAGTCGCGCAGAGCTAGTCCCGGTTGCGCGGCCGGGACAACTGGCCCTGGCGAACCGGGACTATAGGCCTATTTTCTACCAGTGGGGGCAGGCTTTGCTGGATCAATCCGCGGGGTAGGCGTACTTGCCTGTCCGGAACTGGAGTAATTATAAGTGTTTATTGATCTTCCACTGCATCCACATGTATTAACGACATGTATAGTTATACTGCTGCTTTCACTATTTTTTAGTGTTGTACTTTTGTTTGTGGACAACAAGTATAATTAAATAATGTAGTAGGTTTATTGTAGCTATATGAATTATTTTTGTCCCCACTATTCACATCCAAGAATTGCTCTTTGTACATTGTGTTTTGTGTGATCCTGCTTGATCAGTTGATGTCAGTGTTATAACTTCTTGCTGAATTTAAGTTGATTCTCCAAATCTTGTTTGTTCGCAATTGTTTCTTATGAATCAATATCATATGATTCCCGAATAAAAAAGAAGTTAGTACTCCCTCCGACCCGTTATAAGTGTCGTGGGATTTGAACTAGCCAAGCACAGTCCAGAAGTATACCTCCGATCAGAGGGAGTACCATTTATTACAAGCCATCGACAGCACACAACATCAACCTTAAGTCTATATCATGTACATGGATGGTTAAATGTCTGGCCTCTCTAAGCATCTCAATCATGCACCATGACATGATCATCTACAGTTTATTTGATTTGAAATGCCATGGATTAACCAGATTCAATGTTTTGCTCTTAACTTTCATAGATAGATGGATAATATTACTTTTGTGCTCATGGTAACCTGAATCCTTTATGCTCCGGTGCATATCTTATTTAACGCAATATGCTCAACTTTCGTGACTTATCCAACACTATTCTGCCTTGGCAAGAGATGGTGGAGAAATCATGTTGATCATTTAATTAGAAATCATAATGGAAATGACATACAATTGTTGTTAACAGGTGCTCATCAGGCCTCCTGAACCACATCTATTTGAAGATTCATTGTGAAAAGTCTCTCAGTATTTTCGAACACACTTAAATCCTACCAATTGACTAATCTCCTAATTCATGCGGATTATAATTTTTACCTTTTGAAACATAAATATATTTTGTGATCAAAACAATCAATAAATGATACGGCAGACTTACATATAGCTAACCATTTTGTCTTATGTATACAAATTCAAATTCGGGCATAAATCCATTATTTGCGCCAATTGGTACTTCTGATGTTCTACTCCTTGGATAAATTACACTAGAGGGAAAACATAAATGCACCCGAGTCTATCATCATCCCGCCAAAATTAAAATCCTAAATCATATGCTCCAACTAATAGCTAATTATAACAATATAAATTTTCAATTTAATAAGACAGTAATCTCTGGGTTAATTTATAGTTATTTTCTTATGGAGAAAAATTCCGACAAAAATCCGTTATTTGCGCCAGTGGCGCAACGGGTGATCTAGTTCAAAAAAAGAAAGGATGGATCCAGCATAAATCGAACCCACAACCTGCTGAAGAGGTACCAGCGCTCGAACCGCTGGGATATGTGCATGTTATTGTCAAATTCTATATCCGAAGCCAAAAGATGTGCGCGCAGGTGTTAACTAAACTATACACAGAAAATTCAGACATTAAAAAGAGGATTACGCCTCGAACGAGGATTGAAACAGGGATCTGCAGGAGGCAGATAGTTGGTAGAACCACTGCGCTACGTGCTAATACATGACAACTAGCATATGGGTATTTTAAAGAGCCAATTGCCTGACGTTAACTGAATAAAAATCCAGAACACCACGGAAACAGGAGCAGCAGTTACAGGATTTAACAGGAAAATAAAAGTGCGTTGTGCCCCCAATTGGGTTTGAACCTGGGTCTACAAGATAGAAGGCTAAGGGCATCTCCAGCCGTTCGCCCCCCCCAGGTTTCAGTTTGGCGCTTTTTAGCGATAACGCCGTCCCACACCAAAACCTGGGGGGGGGGGGCGATTTTACCAGTCGTTCGGCGACCCAGAAAAACAGAACGGCGATAGCATTTGAAAGTTCCTCTTCCCACCCCAAAAAATAGAGCCCGAATTTGGCGATCACGGCAGCCATAGTTTGGGCGATCATATTAAAAAAACGCCACAGGTGGGCGATCAAATAGTCTAGATCGAATCACAGTCGGGCGCGCGCGGCGTGGGCAAGGGTGGGCGATCAGGCAGAGGCGTCGGCCGGTGTCGGAGCAGGCGCCGAGCTCGGCGCATCATCTAGGTCGGTGACGGGAGATGCATCTTCCAGGTCGACGGCGGGCGCGGCATCCTTGTCGACGACGGGGGCAGCATCCTGCAGGTCGACGACGGGCTCGGCATGCTTGACGATGACGGGCGCGGCATCCTCCAGGTCGACGTGCGTGCTCGTCGGCGCGGTGGCGTAGCTCATGCCACCAGACGACGTAGTAGGGGCCGGAGTCGGGCTGATGTCGCTCAGGATGAGGGTGCACTGCGCCAGGAACCAAGCTCTCACCTCGGGGGTCATCGCGGCCGGGTCGCCCCCCGTGAGGAAGGCAAGGTTGTTGTTCCTCTTCTTCGCCGCGGTGCCGGTCCTGAGGAGGTCGATCTTGACCTGGGAGTTGGCCATGAGCGCCGTCCATCTCTGCTTGGCGATCTCCTCCCTCTTGCCGGCCTGGGCCTGGGCGTCGGCGATGCAGGTCTCGATGGACGCCTGGAGCTTTGCCGCTGCCGGCGCGCCGTCCCTTGCCAACTTGGCTTTCTTGTGGCCCATCGGTGGACGTCCTTCGGACGCACATGCAGCCACCGCGTCGGGAACGTACTCCTTGCCCTTGTCGATGGACCGCCGCACCTCCCCCCACTTCTCGCACCCCTCGATGACGACGAAGGCATGCAAGAACTTGAAGTCGGAGCCCTTGTCGTTCTTGTACGCCTCGAGCATCCGGACGAGCTCCATCTCACGGTTGGCGCCGCTCTGCAGCCTCATCGAGATCTCATCCTGGATGCCATGCCACTTGTTGAAGGAGGCCTAGATGTTCGCCCAATGGTTCGCCATGGCTTTCTGGCCGCGGTCGGTGACGCATGAGACGAAGTAGGGGTCGATCATCCGGCGCTCGTCGTACGCAGTCTTCACCCGCTTCCAGTAGTTGTCGACATGCTGGTTGGCGCCGACGATCGGGTCCATGCTGATCGTCTTCCACGCCTCGGCGAGGAGGACATCCTCCCTGTTCGCCCACTTGATGCGAGGATCGACGGGGGCCGGGGGTGCCTTGGGTTCCTTGCGGGGACGGCCAGGACCACGACGCTTTTGGCCTTCGCCGGCGGGATCTTCCCCTCTGGTGCTAGCGGCGTCTCGTCGATCTCGTCGTCGCCGCCCTGCGCTTCCGTCGCCTGCGTGCCGGCAGAGCATCCTTCGCCGTAGTCGCCGCCTCCCTGCGCGAAAAACTCCCCGCTGTGCTCAAGGAAGCCCGGGCTCGCCGCCGCCGCCATCGAGCTGGTCACGATGATCTCGTCCATGAAGTTGTTGTCCTGGGTCTGCAGCCCGGCCATGATCGCATGGCGGTGGGTGGGACGGGGAAGCTACGTAGCCCGGCGAGGCGCCATACATCATCGGCGAATGGTATGGGAAGGTGAGGTTGGGGTTGAAACCTCCCAGGGGGTCACCTTCGACGAACCACGCAGGCGTCGGGTGCGGTGACAGACGTGGTGACGGCGACGACGACTTCTTCCATCCAGCGGAGAAGGGGCTGAAGCCGGTCTTCCGCTTGGCGAGCGGCGCCGTGGATGCGACCGGAGTAGGCGGCTCATCCAGCGCCTCCTCATCCTCCTCCTCCTATTCCTCGGCGGCGGCCTGCTCCTCCGCCTGCAGCTGCGCCATCAACTGTCTTCTCGGCGATCCACTCCTTGTTGGTCATGCCGGGCGGCTTCTCCTTCGGTGCTCTCGGCTTGCGCGGTTTTTGACGAGCTCGGAGGTCGTGGGAATGGCTACGGCGACGGCGGCGGCGCGGGGTCCTGTGAATCGGGCGGGAGCCATGGCGTCTAGATCTCAGGGTGGGGTGAAGGGAATATGCCCGAGAGGCAATAATAAAGTGGTTATTATCTTATTCCTTGTTTATGATAAATGTTTATTTCTCATGCTACAATTGTATTAACTGGAAACGTTGATACATGTGTGTTTAATAAACAAACAATGGTTCCTAGTAAAGCCTCTCTTTTAACTAGCTCGTTGATTAATAGATGATCAAGGTTTCCTGATCATGAACATTGGATGTTGTTAATAACGAGGTCCTGTCATTAGAAGAATGATGTGATGAACACATATCCAATATCAAGATAACAATACGATCAAGTCATTTAGTTTATATTGTTATATCTTGCATACGAAGTAACTTATTCGTTAGACCATGAGATCATGTCAATCACTGATACCGTAAGGGTGCTTTGATGTCATCAAACGTCACACCGTAACAGGGTGACTATAAAGGTGTCGTTAGGTATTCGGAAAGTATTAGTTGAGGATCATGGATCAAGAGTGGGATTTGTCCATCCAACATGACGGAAAGATATACTCTAGGCCCTCTCAATGATATCACATCGATACCGCTTGCAAGCACGTGATATGATCACAAGGATGTTATATCACGGGAACGAGAAAACAGTACTTGTCGGTAACGAGATTGAACAAGGTATGGTTGATACCAATGATCGAATCTTGGACAAGTAAAATATCGCGAGACAAAGGGAATAGTTCACGACGTTGTTGGTTCACACGATCACGAGAGTCATCGTTGAATATATAGGAGTCATCACGGATATCCAGATCCCGCTGTTGATTATTGATCGGAGATGAGTCTCGATCATGTCTATCTTATTCACGAACCGTAGGGTGACACACTTAAGGTTCGATGATGCGTTTGAGAGGATACGGAATATCGAAGAATATTTTGGGCAACACCGAAATTGTTTCGGGGAAATTGAAATAGTTCAAGGGGTTTTTCGTCAAATGGTTGTTAATAGAATTAACAAATGATTCGAGGTGCTTTATGCAAATGTTTGTTAATAGAATTTACAAATACTGAAATAAAGAAATAAAAATGTTTTATTTATTTATTAAAGAAAAACTCTTGGATTTTCTAAGTGGGGTTTTAAAGGAAAATGAGTGGGTGTGAGTGGAGTGTCCACTCACATCATGAGGGAAGAGGTGGGGGTATACGATGGGGCTGGCCGCACCCCCCTTGGGCTGCCTCCCACTCTCCTATAAATAGAGGGTGAGAGCTCTCCCTCCTCCACACACTAGCCCACTAGCTTTTCCCTCCACCCGCTGCTCAATTCCATGGTCTCCGGCTTGGCGAAGCCCTGACCGTGGGATTCTTCTTCACCACCACGCCGTCGTGCTGCTGGAGTTCCGAGGGATCCTCTACTTCCGCGCCCCGCTGGATCGAGGGAACAGAGGTCGTCATCAACCGTACGTGTGACCGATCACGGAGGCACCGCCGGATGCGGTGCACTTCTTCTCGCTATCGGGATCGGTGTGAGTACGACTACGCAAACAACGAGATTTGATCTCGTAACACTTTGTGTCTTCGAGGGTATGTGTTATGTTTAACCCTCTCGTTGCCTGTTGCACTTCGTCTCCTAGATTAGATCTTGGCCTTTCGGGTGTCTCTCGCGTAGGAAATTTTTTGTTTTCTATGCAACGACCCCTTCAGTGGTATCTATGCGTAGATGTTGTGTACGGGTAGAACACATATGGGTATGTGGGCGTTGATGATCATGTTATTGCCTCCTTGAGTATTTTATGATCTTAGTGGCATAGTAGGATGAAGCTGCCCCAGACTAAGTTTACGTGTACTATTTACGCGAGAGTTGTCTCACTTGTGGCTAAGGGGTGTCCATTTCTCCTACTATAGTTAAGATCTAATCTAAGAAGGGTTGTTAAAAATGTGTTTATAAACGTTGTGGTTGATGTTCGTAGGTATGAGAGGTTCTATCCTCGAAAGCCCTAAGCCACGTAAAATATGCAAAAATAAATTAGAGACGTCTAACTAGTTTTTGTTGGGCATGTGATGTGATATGGTCAATATTACAAATTTGATTATGAGATGATCTATTTTGTAAACTATTGATATACCGGAAGGTATCCATATGATTGTCTTCTTATTGATGGAAAATCAAGATTGGGTGCCATGGTACTTGGTACCACGCCGGTGGAATGATGGAGATCATACCATGATGCACATGATGGAGATCAAGTGCAAGGTGGACCATATCATACCACGTTTTCCTTACATGTGATGTCTGTGATGTTAATCCTTTTATGCATCTTGTTTTGCGTATATAGCGACGGTAGCATTATAAGATGATCCCTGTCACTTAATATCAAGATAATAATGTGTTCTTCCTTAAGTATGCACCGTTAAGAAAGCACGTCGTTTCGAGACACCACGTGATGATCGGGTGTGATAGACTCAATGTTCGCATACAACGGGTGTTTTCAAGCCTAGCATATACAGACATGGCCTTGAAACACACACAATACTACGATTCTACTTGGCGAGCCTAGCATGTACAGACATGGCCTCGGAACACGTAACCGAAAGGTAAAGTATGAGTCATATGGATGATATGATGAACATGTCGATGTTCGCCTTTGAAGCTACATCATCTCACGTGATGATCGGTTTTGGTGTAGTGAATTTGGTTCGTGTAATCACTAAAGACGACTAAGAGGGATGTTGTTTTTGAGTGAGAGTTCATGGAATAATTTTTGAGTTAACTTGAACTTATTTATCATGAACAACAAATCAAAGTGAATTTGCACAAATTATAGTATTCATTGGCATCCACATAACTACCTGATGACTCCCAAGTGCAGGAGATCAATTGTAGTACCTTTCGATAAGTATTTGAGTGTCGAACCCACGAGGAGCTGAAGGTAAGCTATCTATTCTCTAAAGCCCTATAACCCTCTTATATGGCTGTTTATGCAAAGCAATACGTTTGACTAAAAGGAACTAACTAATTAAAAGCAAGTGACGTGGAGTGTGGTTTGTCTAGTAACTAGTGAAGCAAGTTTAAAATGCAAGTTTCTAAGCAAGTTTCACAAGTAGCAAGAAGCAAATATCTCAAGTATCTCAAGGGAGCAAGTGTTCTAGCAATAGGTGTTTCGTTCATGTGGTTGTCACAATTAGTGAAGCACATGTTTTAGTCTTAGTTGTTTCTTCTAGGAAGTAGGCATGAATAGGTATAGTCAAGTAAATGATCTACAACCCCTTATGATGGATCATGTGGCCAAGTAAATGACTGCACAAGATTGATTAAGACATAAAGTCCCACCATAGCCTTACGTTCTAAGGTCCCCTATATATATCCAACGTTCAAAAAAGCGGTGCTTAAGCGCCGCTTAAGCGGTTAAGCGAGCGTAGCGGGAGCCAAACGCCTAGGATTTGGCCTTAGCGGCCCATTAGGCGCTAAGCGGGGAAAAGCGGTGCGCTTTCGTCTGCGCGTACGCTTCCTCGTCCCTGAGCGACGCGAACGCGGAAATCCGCGGCGATTGAGCGCTCGATGGCCAGCCGGCGGCAGACGAAAAATTTGGGGAGAAAGCAGAGGGAAACGACAACGAGAGAGAGGGAAAACGGGGCTAGGGTTAGAAGGCGAGTCGAATCGGCCACTTCCCCTCTCGATTCAGCCTGGGACAGACGAGGTGAGCTTGAGCCTCGACGTCTCCCAGACGCCAGGAGCTGTGGCTTCCGCCGCCGTTGAAGCTCGTCCAATCCAGCGCCGCGGTTGAAGCCCCTCCCGCACCTCCGCTGAAGCCCCTCGCTCGTCGCCGTTGAAGCCCCTCCCGCGCCGCCGTTGAAGCCCTCCCGCGCCGCCGTTGAAGCCCCACCTCGCGCCGCCGTTTCCCCTCCTCGCGCCGCCGTTCAGCTCCCCCTCCACGCCACCTGCACCGCGCACCCTTCTCCAGCAGGCAGCAGCTCGGCCCCCTCGTCCCGTCTCCATCCTCGATTCCAGATCGAGCGCACGCACGCAGGTACCTCTCTGTCCCTTCTCTGTCTGTTCCCCTCTACTTTCTAGCACTCCAGCTCGAGGCCCCCTCTGTACTCCAGCCCGAGGCCCTCTCTGTCCAGATTTTGGGGTTAAAAAAATTGAAATAGAATGCATTCTATATTTCTATTGCTTGATATATCATATATATGTGTGTGGTGTTGTTTATTAGTGTGTTTTGCAGCAAATTAAACCTTCTATATACTTGCAAATTGATACAATTGTGCATTTGTGCTCATTGTTTGTTCCTTGTGCTCATTGTTTGTTTGTTTCAGCTCGGATAGTGGCAAATGATTTAGGCTAGGCTGTTGCTTATGCTCACTGTTTGTTTGTTTCAGCTCGGCTAGTGGCAAATGATTTAGGCTAGGCTGCTGCTTATGCTCACTATTTATTTGTTTCAGCTGGGCTTATGCTTACTATGCTTTCGTTTGGATAATTTGTAGGTTTCATGGAAGATCCTATTGATGTTGATGCTGAAGTAGTGCCGCCTCCGGTATTGAGGGGTAACTCGAATGATCCCGGATGGAAGTATGGCAAGTATTGTGATCCAAACAACAAGACTAAAGTCAAGTGTGACTTTTGTGGGCATATTAGCACGGGAGGGATTTTCCGCCTCAAGCAACACATTGCATCCTCGGATAATGTTGTGAAACAATGTAAGAAAGCTACACCGGAAGCCATAGCGGAATGCAAGAAGCATCTTAACCGTGTCGTAGTGTCCAAGTCATCAAAGAGGAAACGTGATGTAGAAGTTTGAGAAGATGTGCATGTCTCAAGTGCAAACACTTATGATTCAACAAAGGATAATGTATGTGTTGGGAGCTCAAGCTCGCAGCCTAACAAACTAGGCCCCATAGAGAAGTTCGTGCGTCCTATTGATGGCAAATCAAGTAAAGATGAAGCCATGAGGCAACTAAGTATGAATGAGGCTCTATTTAAGGAGAGGGTGCATCAAGTTTCACAATATATTGCTAGATGGGTGTACACACATGGTAAGCTATCACCTATTTGGTACTTGTGTTTGTGTTTTGTACATTCCATTTGTTTTGTACATGACTAACTTGCTGTCTTTAACTTGTGTTTGTGCAGCCATACCATTCAATGCTTTGGACAATGATGAGTTCAAGCAAATGTGTGAGGCCATTGGAAAGTTTGGCCCGGGGTATGAGCCTCCAAGTCAATATGAGCTTCGTGAGAAGTTGTTGAGTGAGGAATATGCAAGAACCAAGAGTTTGCTAGATGAACGTGAAGAACAAAAGATGAAGCTTGGGTGCACAATTATGACCGATGCATGGACAGATATGAAGAGGAGGAGCATAATGAATGTGTGCATGCATTGTAGTGGAGGAACTTCTTTCCTCAAGTCAAAGGAGACCTCGGATGTATCACATACCGGGGAAGTCATATTTGAACTAGTTGACAAGGTAATTGAGGAGGTAGGGGCTGAATATGTGATGCAAGTTGTGACGGACAATGCTTCCAATAACATGGCCGCCAAGAACTTGTTGTTTGAGAAGAGGCCAAATATATTTTGGAGCTCTTGTGCTACTCACACCATCAACTTGATGCTCCAAGGAATTGGAAACATCAAAAAATTCAAGACCATAGTTGATCAAGCAAAGAATGTGACCATATTCATCTATGCCCATCACAAGACATTGGCATTTATGAGGAAATGCACAAAGAGGAGGGATATCATAATGCCGGGGGTGACTAGATTTGCTTCCAATTTTCTTACTTTGCAAAGCATGATGGAAAAGAAAGATGCTCTAAGAGCTATGGCGGTTGATGGAGCATGGGAGGAGATGGCAATTGTGAAGAGCAAGAAAGGAAAGAATACAACAGCCACTTTGTTGGATGGCAATTTTTGGAAAGGAGTTGCACTTTCATTTAAGGTATTTGAGCCATTGGTGAGTCTTCTTCGTTTGGTTGATGGGGATGTCAAGCCATCCTTGCTTGGCTTTATGGAGAGTTGTTGAGTGCAAAGAACAAGATCAAGGAAGCATTTGGAAACCTTAGTAGTGCCTACAAAGAGTAGCGATTGTTGACAAGAAGTTGAAAGGAAGGCTTGATACTCCATTGCACAAGACCGCTTATATCTTGAATCCATACTATTCGTATACTAATAAGGCAATATTTGATGATTCAAACATCACCGTAGCCTTTGTGGAGTGTGCGGAGAAATTCTTTGGAAATGATTACGAGTCTTGTGAGAAAATGGTCAACGAGGAATTAACCAAGTTTGAGCATCAAGATGGACCTTTCAAGAAAAAGCTTGCAACTTGTTATGAAAGAGCCGATTACAATCCCGGTAAGTATGTAAGATGCATAGGGCTATTTGCATTGTTGTTTGGTTGTTGCATAGGGCATTAGGGAAGTTGTTTGCTAGCTGTTTGGTTGTTGCTACTAGCTGCTGCTGCTGCTGCGAGCTGCTGTTATCTGCTAGCTGCTGCTGCGAGCTGCTGCTAGCTGCTGCTGCTGCTGCGAGCTGCTGCTAGCTGCTGCTGGCTGCTGCTGCTAGGTGATGCTGCTAGGTGCTGCTGCGAGCTGCTGGCTGCTACTATTTGCAAGTACTAGTGCTGATCCTATTGAGTTTCATTTTCTTATTCAGTTTCTTGGTGGAAGCTCTATGGAACTGAAGTTCCTAACTTGCAAAAAATGTCCATGAGGATCCTTGCTTTGACTTCGAGCTCTTCCTCGGTTGTGAAAGAAATTGGAGCATCTATGAAATGGTTCCTTCTAGTTCTCTACTCTCAATTTCTAATGTTCTTGTGTTTCTCTTAATCTCAAGTTCTCAACTATAATGTTTCCTTTTGCTTGTAGATACACACCAAGAGAAGAAATAGACTAACAATGGACCGTCTCAACAACATGGTCTATGTGCAATTCAATCAAAGGATGTTGTCCAAGAAACAAAGGTTGAAGGATAAGAAGAAAGCCGATAGTCTCCTATCCAATGATGCTTCCGAAGCTCAAGGATGGCTATTTGAAGGAGGGGATGATGATGCATTTGCTATTTTTAGAGATGAGGAGGATGGATATGAAGGTGTTGGTGTGCATCCGGGTTCGGGGTTATCATATGATGTGAAAGGAGAAGCTATGGGAGCACATGAGAAACTTCAAGTTCGTAGGAGTGCAAGGAATGCAAGAGATCTTGAGTAAGAGGAGTTCAACTCCGCGGATGAGGAGATGATTGAGGAGGATGACATTGACTATGAGAGTGATGATTGAGGATGACATTGGAGATGATAGAATCATGCTATCTATCTTTCTATTGTCATTCATGTCTTGTTATTGAACCTATTCATGTTGTTATTTATGTCTAGTACTCTAGTTATGTAATATGTTGGTCATGTGTGAGAGTGTGAGCAACGTTGAGTGTGAGACTATGCCACTATGGAACATATTTATGTCAAATTGTAATATGTCTTGTCTTGTCAGTTTGGTACTGCTAGAATTCTAGATAATTAATATAGCTTGGTTGCTATTTGCTTGCTAATATTTTGATCTTTGTGTGCATGTAGCATTCTTCATTTCAGAAAGAACTTGGACAATTTGGAGAACAAAAGAGAGAAAAACCGAGCCAAAGAAAGGTATTATGACATTATCCCACTTTGCTTCCCTATTTTTCTTCCATATGTTGAGCACTACATGTGAATTCAGTATTTAGCCTTACATAATTCCTAGAATTGTACGGTTTCGACATAACGCTTAAGCTAGCTTAAGCTTCAATTCCTCTAAGCGGAGCCTCACCGCTCGCTTACCGCTTACCGCTTTTTTGAACGTTGTATATATCCCCCAATAACTTAACTTTGTGGCTCGGTCTCAGGTTACTGTCACTCCCAAGTCACCACCACTCCATTATGCTACCGGTGATCACCTTACATGCATTCCCCAACATATGCGTGCACTCATATATTGTACATAAAGACAATCATAGAAGATAACAAACTTGTATGCAACCAATCAACGAACTATTTCACCATTGCCAAGAACAATCCACTACTCAAACATAGACGGGGAGACACAATACATCAAGGGAATATAGTATTGCATCATACATCGTGTTTGCCAAGAGATTACAGTGGAGAGATGGAGCTGATCTTGCTGTAGATGTTGATGATGAACACGCCGGAGGGGGGTGGAGCCCTCCGGGGGTGATCCCGGCGGCGTTTCCCCCCTCCGATCTTCTCCGGTGGCAGCCTTCTGTCTCTCTGTTTCGTGGTTTCGTCTCTCGGCGCCACCTCCTTCTCGAAAAGGCCAGGGGACCCTTTATATAGTCGTCTTTAGGTCACGAGACACTCGGGAGAAGAAAGATCGACGGCATTGGAGCCACGGGGGCAAAAAGGGGGCCCCACACGCGACCAAGGAATCTGGCCGCATGGAGGGTCCTCTTTTCCACCTGGTTGGCCTTTTGGCCCTCTACTTTGGCCCATGGTCTTCGTCTCGAAAATTCTGAACCGTGCTCTTTGGCCTTGCCCTTTTTGGAGTCCCTAAGCTCCCGGAAAGTCTGAAACACTAAAAATAACGTTTTCTGGAAAAACAGGGTTAGAACCAAAAGAAGGGGGATTGTTTAGAAAATCCCCCAAATAATTATAAAACATGAATATAAGTTGCTAATATGTAGGAAAAACAAGTAATAACATGCAAAGTTCATGTATGCATTTTACATGCATCAACATCCCCAAGCTTAACCCATGCTCGTCCTCGAGTATGAAGGTGATAAAACTAACATGGACTTTGCATATTGAAACAATCATGGGATATCAAGGAGGATTATTCATGCTACATATAATCAAATGATTAATACTAGAAATGAGTATCAATATACAATTCATGTTGTAAGAAATATCAAATATGCAAGCAAAGATGCTTCATGAAAGTTCACAAAGTGTATAATTAAATAAAAGCACTATGGACCAAATGCATACACAAAATGAAAAATAAAATCCTATATTGGTCAAAGAATAGCATAATGGAAAATAGAAAATATGGTGGACACTTTGGAGAAAATTGAGTAGAGGTAAAACATGATCAAGTCTTATTTAGCCTCTAAATTATTCAACTAAAATTACTAATTGAAATGTGGTATCCATTGATCTAGGACTCTCATTGCCCCTTTATCACTAGCATCTTAAATGGTGAATGTTGAAGTAATGTGAATGACAAGGTGGTTGAAAGCCTCATGCCCCGTGAGTGTGAAAACCTACTCCATGATTACTCAACTTAAGATTCCTAATAAGCTTTGTACAATCATAATAAGTATTAATGACATCATAGCGAACCGCAAAGAGGTACCTCTTGCCCCATGACATGGAAACAAGCCCATGTCACAATGACAAGACAAACAAACGGAGTAGACTCATCATCCTTTTTATTTTCATTCACTATTATGCATAGCTTCTTATTTTATTGTAGGATGTGTTGTAGAGTCACTCAAGCTGTAAGTAAATTTCCACCATGATAAAGCATGGCTTGGGTTAGCGGCCCAATGCGTTTCTCTAGTCATATAGATACTTACTCATCAAAACTTACTATTCCTCTATTTCATTTCGGCATGGCAGGAGTCCAAAAACAAAAGTACATGATATCAACCAAATGTAAATTTTTGTGCAATGTTGAAAGCTTTCCGGTGATACACGTTTATAGCTAGCTCCCAACCACACACTTGTCAAACGCAAAACTTGTGGCTTCCATTATTGGGTCATGTTTATTAGATGCATAAAAAGTAAAGTGTGCCTTCAAAAGTTCGTGAGAGTCCTATCCCAAGTTCAACCCATGACAATTAATAAAGTGAATATCTTAATTTATAACATAAATAACACAATAACATGGTGAACATACTCGGAATAGCAATGGAGCTAATGGGAAGATATGGTGGACTCACTGGAAATACTTGGCTAAGGAGTGTTGGAAAAAAGTTTTTACTTGTTGGAATTTTTAAATTTTTGGCTAGCAAGAGGGAGATAGTTGACCAGCTACTATGCATGCATATGTCCATAGAACTACTCATTTCATGACAAACTAAATAAAACAGCAATTAACATCAAGGACATGAATAAGAGATAGCTCAAGACAACATTATTGCAAATTTCTACACATAAAAAGCCTATAAATCATGCAAACATATGTAGCTCTTCAAATCAACCATGGCATCCCTATTCCAAGTCATAATACTAGCATCCAATACATTCCAACCCCAAACTCCAGTAGCTCAATCTCATATAAAATGATGGGTGTGGTCTTATCAAAACAAAAATAAAAGCAAAAACTAGACGCTTCAAGTCTCTACGATAAATGCTTTGCTTAGAAAAACAGAAAGTAGACGTGTGCTAACCAAAAGAGTGTAGCTCCAGTGGGGTGTTCATCACATCCCCAATCTTATGGCTTTCACCATTCTTGGATGTCTTGAGGCGCAGCTCCTCTATTCCCTGTGAAAAAACTTCACAAAACATGTTTCTCCCATTCTTTTTCTGTGGGGTGAGATTAGTAAGGACAAACAAATCACATGCTTCTGTGCAAAATTCCAAATCAAATGCTCCAGTAGATAGACAATAAGGGTCATTATGTTGTATGTTCACTCTCTTGCTTGAAAGAATCATGGAAATTCGATTCCCAAGCACAAAGAGTGCATAAAACAAAAGAAGCCAGAATCTGTCCAGAAAAGCAACCGCAGAAAAACGAACGTTTTTCTATAATCTAGACTCTTCAAAAAATTAAGCCAATTTTTGTGCTGACAGAGGACGAAAAGTTGCAGAACATACGAAAAAATTAGCTCAATCCGACGTACCAATAAAAAACGTAAAATCATACGGTGAGCAGACTCGTGCTGAAACAGAAATTTTATGCACTAGGATAGCAACTTATAAGTCCAAATGGGTTTGACTTGACTCTTTATTGAAAACTCCAGAATTAAAATAAAAAATAATAATCTCTTGAGACAGCAAGAGGACACTAGGAAAATCCAAACAAAAACAACCGGGTTGCCTCCCGTAAAGCGCTTTCTTTATAGCCATATAGCTAGGCTTTACTTACTTAACATCATGATGGTTGGAGTGAGGTGGCTCGGCATCCCCAAGCTTGGATTCTTGTACTTATTTGATACATGTAGGGTGAGCCCAGGGGTACATCCCCAAGCTTGATTGGTTGTCCCTCTTGATCTTTGTGCATCTCACTCAACTCTTCCTCGTGAAAAGTTCTTCTTACACAAATCTCAACATAAAACTTGATTAGAGGGGTTAGTGCCTCCATAAATAAAATCCACATAGGTACAGAAAAGACACATCATGAGTTGATTCTAAATATTAACTACTGTTACTACAGTTGTGCATTGCTCCTTGATCAAAAGAAGCACACAAAACACAAGTAATGAGAGCAATGCAAAATAAAGACATAATCTGCCAAAAAGTGAACAGCCCGTAAAGAGTGAATTTTTAGAGGCACTTAAGTTGATCAAATCATAAAACTTAAAACTAATGAAATATGTAGTGATAACTAAATATTTCTGTCGTAAATTACCAGGTCAAAATTCCACTTCTGTGATTTTAAACATTTTTCGCAGTGAAGTTCAGGAATCTGTTTCTTGACAGCTAATTACTAGTTTAATCCTATCTCTCATATAAGATTATTCTTGCCATTTAATATGAGAAATAAGACAGAAATGTGATGTTACAGTAGTGAACTAATATTTTTATTGTTTTTAGCTTTGGAAAAAGTTTTAATGATAGAGACTTTGCAATGGTTTCATTGGCATGAACAACACATGTTCAAGGTCGACCCCAACTTCTCCATTACTCATCCTTCTCATTTACTTTCCCAAATTTTTTATAAAATGAAAATCTTAAACTAAATGATACATAACAGTAGGTAAAGGCATTTTAAATGTTGTAAAGACATAAATGTGTGCTCAAACCGAATAGGAAATTAAAGCATAAGGAACACACCAAAAAAATATTAAACAATTTATTTTTAAGTCTAACCCATTTCCTATGCATTGGCATTTTGTAATGAAACAAATAAAAGAATCACATAATAGCAAGCATAGAAAGGTAGATCAAGTGCAACTTCAATACTTTTAGCATAAAGAGGGGAAACTTAATATTGTTGAAATATGTGTAACCATGTTTCCCTCTCTCATAATAATTTTCAGTGGCATCATGAATAGATTCAACAATATGAATATCACATAAAACATTCTTATCATGAGCCACATGCATAAAAGAATCACTACTCTCCACATAAGTAAAATCCTCATTAGTGATAGTGGGAGTTAAACATTCATAATTTTCATTGCAATCATCATATATAGGAGGCATAGTATCATCAAAGTGAATTTTCTCCTCCAAGCTTGGGGAACTAGAAATATCATGATCATCAAAACCAACTTCCCCAAGCTTAAAACTTTCCATAGAATCAGCAAGTATATCATTTTTATCCTCAATAGTAGGGGGACTAAAAATATCATATTCATCAAGACAAACTTCCCCAAGCTCAAGGTTTTCCTTAGCAATAAAGGTGTTCAAAGAATTAGTACTACCACAAATATGATTGTTGTGCAAATAATTTTTCAATTTGTCCTCAAACACTTCATGTCCTAATTCAAGGTAGATATTATACAGTTCTAAAATTGTTTGGTTGTTTTCCATTTTATAATTTTTTTTGTGTTTTAGGTTTATATGTTAGTATGCAATGCAAACAAGAATAAAAGCTTAGCACAACGCTCCCCGGCAACGGCGCCAGAAAAGTGCTTGATGACTCCCAAGTGCAGGAGATCAATTGTAGTAACTTTCGATAAGTATTTGAGTGTCGAACCCACGAGGAGCTGAAGGTAAGCTATCTATTCTCTAAAGCCCTATAACCCTCTTATATGGCTGTTTATGCAAAGCAATAAGTTTGACTAAAAGGAACTAACTAATTAAAAGCAAGTGGCGTGGAGTGTGGTTTGTCTAGTAACTAGTGAAGCAAGTTTAAAATGCAAGTTTCTAAGCAAGTTTCACAAGTAGCAAGCAGCAAATATCTCAAGTATCTCAAGGGAGCAAGTGTTCTAGCAATAGGTGTTTCGTTCGTGTGGTTGTCACAATTAGTGAAGCACATGTTTTAGTCTTAGTTGTTTCTTCTAGGAAGGAGCCATGAATAGGTATAGTCAAGTAAATGATCTACAACCCCTTATGATGGATCATGTGGCCAAGTAAATGACTGCACAAGATTGATTAAGACATAAAGTCCCACCATAGCCTTACGTTATAAGGTCCCCTATATATATCCCCCAATAACTTAACTTTGTGGCTCGGTCTCAGGTTACTGTCACTCCCAAGTCACCACCACTCCATTATGCTACCGGTGATCACCTTACATGCATTCCCCAACATATGCGTGCACTCATATATTGTACATAAAGACAATCATAGAAGATAACAAACTTGTATGCAACCAATCAACGAACTATTTCACCATTGCCAAGAACAATCCACTACTCAAACATAGACGGGGAGACACAATACATCAAGGGAATATAGTATTGCATCATACATCGTGTTTTCCAAGAGATTACAGTGGAGAGATGGAGCTGATCTTGCTGTAGATGTTGATGATGAACACGCCGGAGGGGGGTGGAGCCCTCCGGGGGTGATCCCGGCGGCGTTTCCCCCCTCCGATCTTCTCCGGCGGCAGCCTTCTGTCTCTCTGTTTCATGGTTTCGTCTCTCGGTGCCGCCTCCTTCTCGAAAAGGCCAGGGGACCCTTTATATAGTCGTTTTTAGGTCACGAGACACTCGGGAGAAGAAAGATCAACGGCATCGGAGCCACGAGGGCAAAAAGGGGGCCCCACACGCGGCCAAGGAATCTGGCCGCGTGGAGGGTCCTCTTTTCCACCTGGTTGGCCTTTTGGCCCTCTACTTTGGCCCATGGTCTTCGTCTCGAAAATTCTGAACTGTGCTCTTTGGCCTTGCCCTTTTTGGAGTCCCGAAGCTCCCGGAAAGTCTGAAACACTAAAAAGTACGTTTTCTGGAAAAACAGGGTTAGAACCAAAAGAAGGGGGATTGTTTAGAAAATCCCCCAAATCATTATAAAACATGAATATAAGTTGCTAATATGTAGGAAAAACAAGTAATAACATGCAAAGTTCATGTATGCATTTTACATGCATCACTACCTTACACTTAGATTGTTAATTGAGATATAACTGTTATGATGGTAAATACCATTTAAGATTGGTACCGTATTAGTGAAATTTAAAATTGAATCCTATTGTAGATTTTCGGTATTTCCTACCTAGCTCCATGTGATTAATGATTGATTGATCTAGAGAGCAACCAATTCCTACTTAGAATCCAGAGTCATGGTTGCTTCCATATTACTTTATCTTCAAAAGAATGTTTTGTTGATCAAGGTGATTTAGGAACTGAAAAGAGTTGTTTTCAGAAACAATCAAGTGAAAGATATATTGATATCTGGAAACTTATTTGTAGCAACATGACTGAGTATAATTTAGCGTGACAATGTATGCTTATATTATTTGAATATATGCAATGATTGAAGACGTTAGGCGTTTGAATATTCCAATAAATTGGGCGCTAAAAATTATCCTCTAAATTCCTTCCTTCGAGCTATAGTTGCTTAATCATAAAATTGTTATGATGGGATGGATTAAAAGTATGGGTAAAGTCGTTTACCTTACTTGGAAATTGCTAAGAGTGGAATCTAGAAGAATTCTATTAATATGGTGATATTAGTAGAACAATCAAACTCAAAGTATGACTCAATGAGTGATAGTATATGACTAACACGCCAAAGAAAATGAGCTAGTAGTACTAGCATTGTTTGATGTTGAATAATTATTCTGTAAAGGAAAGGGAATATTGAAAATAGAATTACAAAAAGATATATGACAGAAAAAGAAGATAACTGGAAAAGTCCAGCTCGGGAGTATATGCTTGATATACAAGTTATAGATGTATTACTAGTTAACAAAGTATTTTTGGGTATTTTTGATACCACATTGGTTGGTATGAACTGTCATACAAAGCAACGCAATGCAAGAAATACAAGGGCCTAAAATAACTAGTAATAGATGTGGAATCGATTATGACAAGAACATAAATAAAATGTTATTGCGTTCATTGTCGTATCGAACCAAACATTCAAGATTTATTTTAATAACTTAATAAGTTTTTATTTTGTTCTGGTCTTTTGTGAGAACAAATGAGATTGTTTGAACTATGACCATATTCCATAATTGATGGATATGTTAATATAAATCATGTTGGTAAAGTAAACATCTATAAGACTAAATGCTAAACGTTTCAAGACGTAAAAGAGTTTCACTTAAATTGTGGCACCACCATTTTAGTTCATATCGGAAATAAAAACATGAAGGAACTCTATATTGATGGACTTCCGGAGTCATTTTGTTTTGAATAAATTGACGCTTGTGAGACTTCTTCCAAAAGATGACTAAAATTCCGTTCATAGGCCAAAGTAGAATGGACTACTAATGTAGTGGAGATTATACATGTTGATGTATATAGTCCATTATGTGTAGTCATGTATGGTGGATTAATTTTTTCCTTCATAAAATTCTGTCGATGATTTGAGTAGATATGTGAGTATATCTATTTAAAGGGGACGGAGTTTGACATTTTGAATTGGTTCAAAAGGTTGTTAATATGAAGTTAAAAATCATTGTAACAAGATAATCAAGTATTTATGATTGGATCATAAAGGATAAAGTTTGAGTTACAAGTTTAGCAAAACATCTGAGAAGTTGCAGAATTGTTCTACAACTTATATTAGTCGAATTACCCCATTTTAGTTTGGAGTGTTCGAGAGACAAAATCAAACCTTGTTGGACATGGTAAGATTAATAAAAATGCCATTATAATTTTGTAGTTTATACATTAGTGACAACCGTTCTTCCACTGAAAAGAGTACCATCATGATCCGTTGAAATTGACAACATATAAGATATGGTTTGGGTAGTGACCCGAATTGTCATTTTCTTAAGTTTTGGTATGCATAGCATGTGTAAAATGGTTACAACCAAAATAGGATAAATATATGTTTATAAGGTTATCCCAACGAATCCATTGGGTATTTCTCCTATCACCGACCAAAGACAAATGTTGTTTGTCAGAAAGGGTTGATTTCTCGAGAAAGTAGTTCTTGCGAAACAAGTGAGTGGAGCACAGTACAAACTCAACAAGATTAAAGAATTTTCGTTATCATGTCACGAGTAGCGCAGCACTGGAATTTGTTCTGGGGTTTGCTATTTTGACAAAGTAGAAGACACTACATGTGTTGTAGATACTTCGGACGAGTTTGCGTACTGAACCACAAAAGTCCTAAAACTTTGTACTTAGACAAACTTGTGGTTTAAGAGTAAACTGTTGTTTTGACAACAAAAGGACTTGGACCTTCTAAAGGAAGCAAATGATGAGCCCTGACTTTGTAAAATTGACTATGAGTCATTATATCCGCCATAGTATCCTTGTATGAATATCAAGTATGTGACTTGGTAGTCTTTTCGATAGGCTTGATGCCTAACGATAGCAAAAGGGTCTATATAGAGACAAAGACATGGATTTTTACATCCTTTGAAATTTGTACTTATCGAAAAGTTGTTTTCGACGAAGTTCAAAGAGTTGACTACTACAAGATTTTGATCTTCCGTAGTGTAACACCCGGGGGATTTTTCCCCAATTAGAATTTTTCTTGTTTTCTTTTGTTGGCATTGCATTGCATCATGACATTGCACTTGTTTCCCAAACCAATTCAAAAGTTTCAAACCCTTCACTTGTTCAAATTTGAATTAATTCAACTAATGTGATTTTTTTTCTCCCAAACTCTTTCAAATTTCAAAGTGCAACAAAACTTTTGAAAGTTTGAAAACAAACTTTGGTGCACTCGTGCATTTGCAATTACAAAACCACAGCAATTTACTTTGGAATTTTCTGACACCAAAAACCCCTCTAATTACTATTTCTCTCTTCCTATTCTTTTACAAAAAAAAGGAAAAAGAATAAAAACACCAGGGGAGGCAGGCCTTTCGGCCCACCTACAACCCCAGAAGCACCCCAGCCCACTTCCTCTCTACTCCTGGCCCACTGCCTCCTCACGACTCCTTCTTCCTCCTGTACGGCAGCGCATCCGAGCTAGCCACGTCCCCTGTACCTGATGGGAACGGCCGGGAGCATCCCTCCACCTCCTTAAAAACCATCGCCACACCCTCCTGCATCCCTTGCTGCTCGCCCTAGTCCTCTCCTCCCTCTCCAGCGCCGCCGTTCTCCCCCCTCCACCTCGATTCTTCTCTGAACGTCTGAACCCGAGAAGAACCTTCCATGGCCGCGACTTGGAGGAGCTGGCGCCGCCGCTCTGGACCTCATCGAGCCTCCCTTGTCGCGGGAATGGAATCCCCACGGTGCCTTCTTCGTCCTCGTACCCTCGGCCGGTCCTGGGAGGCACCACGTTGCCGGCGCCGTCGACGATCTCCTCCCCCCGGCGAACTGCTGCTCCTGCCTCTCCGTCAGGCCGAGGGCCATCCCCGCGCCTTCCTCGACGTCCCCAAGTCCCCCTCGGTGAGCACCGCCCTCGGGCCCCTCCTCCCTGCCCTCCTCATGCTCTGGAAGGACGTTGTCGAGCGGCAACCCATCCGTGCTGCCGAGCCGTCGTGGTCGCCTGTCGTCCGTCGAGGTTCAGTTACTGAACTTGTTCAGTTAACACGCGCACGGTCACCTCATATTCCGTCAGTTCTGTGTCGTATCACAACAACGCATCGCAGCCCATTGGCTGGGTTCCATCCGCGCGAGTGAGAGCTCCCTGGTTCGAGTCCCCCCCCCCCACGCGCGTTTAAACCCCCTTTTTGGGATTTTTCTCTCCACACCGCAGGGCCCACCTGTCACGGACCCCAGAGGCCCAGTCGGCCTCCACCACGGCCCAATCAGCACCACGCTGGCAGGGGGGCCAGCAGTCAGCCCCTGCGGCTGGGCTACTGCTCGGTGAGAGAGGTTACGCCAGATCCAGATCTGAGGTTTCTTTTTACAACAAGGTCCCTAAAATTACAGCAAAGGTCCCTAAAATTCAAATGCCCCTAACAAATTCATTTGAACTCCAATTTTGAAAAGTAAAATATGTTTTCCATTCCAAATTTCCTTTACTTTTCAAATATGCAATTTGTTCACTGTTTTTCCTAATTAAAATTGGAGTAATAATTCAATACTTTAATTACACCTTTAAATTGCAAAATTCATAACTTGGGCAATTCAAATCCAATTCCAACATGTAAAATATGTTTTCCATCCCATTTTTCATGAACTTTGCAAATATCAACTTTGTTATCTGTTTTAAATAAGTTAATTTGCTGAAAACAACTAATTGTTTATTCAATGCATTTAAAATTGCTAATTTGATAACTTTCTCATCTAAAATCCAAATTCAACAAATGAAATGTGTATTCCATCTAAAATTTTGTGTTCTTTCCAAATATAAATTTCGTTATCTGTTTTGAACATTTAAAATTGGTGAAAACAACAAATGTTTGTTTAAATCATTTAAAATGCCAAAGTTCATAACTTAATAAATAAAATTCCAAACTTGGTAAACAACATATCAAACTGAAGCCATTGTTGTTTTCTTATTGTTTTCATCATCCATGCATCATTCTAATCAACTTTCACATGATGGTTATTTGTAGATCATTTAATTCAACATTAATTCATGGGCTTTTCCATATGCAATCCAAATTGCATATGGGCCCATTTAAATATGTTTACCATGTCAACTAGTTTCTCTTTGATGCATCCTTAAACTTGTCATGCATCCATATCTTGATCATGCTGGATCTTTTGCCGTAGTTGTAATTGTTGCATCCGGTGTTTGTTCTAGTTCGTTGCTTCTTCGCGGATAGGACGTTGAGATGATGTGAGCAACGACGAGTTCTGCTACCTCTACAGCTGGTTTCCAAGCAAGTATACTCACTTGCTGCCTATGGATGCCTTTCATCAGTTGTTACCGATTCTTTCCGTCGTCCTTATGCTATCCTTATGATTCGATGCTTGTGTTCCGATCCCATCACATGTTTACCCTGCTGCCACGATATTGCCTTACCTCCACACCTATAACCCTGATGTATGTTGGCCTGTGTCGTACTAGCATGCTTAGGTTTGTTTGCGCTCTAGTCCTGTTGTCCTTTGTTCTATCACCTGTTTAGTTGATAGTTGGGTTTGTCTTAATCAACAACATGTTAATGTTTTGGGTAATATTAATTTGATGATAAGGCACCGACAGGAGGCCCGGCGTGGTTTTGAGGCCTGCTAGTGTCGACCCTAATTAGGAAAAGGGTCTTGTCCTCCGATCCATGATGAGCGCACTAACCGCATGTGGGAAGCGAGTATGGGCGCCCCCCGCAACTTTGATTCGATTCGCATCTCGTCCAAATCGCCTCATTTAGTTCGGGTTTTCCATTTGCCGCATGCATATGCAGGTGCGAACCCTTGGCGCCAGGGTGGAACTTTCGTAGTCGGCATTTAGGGAGACACGTTCTTAGAGTGCTATGAGGGTCCCCTTTTCTTCGTGGGGCTTGATTAGCCGTGCGCTCAATTGCACGGGGTTCTTTGGGCTTGATGCGAAGAAGAGTTGGGTTGTGTTGAGTGCCTCGCTTGGTGGAAGGGCCTTTCCATCTGGCGGGTCATTCTTACGTGTACGGCCAAATTGGTGCATCCCTGCAGGGTTAATCTTCTCGATTAGCCGTGTTGTCCGCGGTTATGGATGACTTGGTGAAAGTGCTGGCTAACAAGTACTCAGACAACTTACACTTAACGATGATAACTTTACTAGTAATATAGATTACCTCCCCCATAAAAATGAATGTCATCTTAATCAACAGTGTGAGTTTCCTTGGGTTGCTTCCTTAGTAGGGGGTAACATTGGATGGGTATTGTTTGGTGAGTAGTTGTAGTTGGTTCTGATACGCTATCTTATCCCTTTCTTTTAGCCGGAAGTTGTAGTGTGTCTCTTTAGTTGTTAGTGCTGCCCGCTGCCGCCTCGTTGCAACAATCCCTTCCTTTCCGTTGTACCCAAAGTATTTGTATCTTGTGATGATTGGTTACGCTGGTATCTTGTGAGTATGGTTTATCCACTTGCCAGTACTTAATAGTACTGACCCACGAATCCTTTTCGTGGCTGCATATTCCACGTTGCAGTCAACAGGTTTGAAGTCTGACGATGTTAGCTTGGGAATCCCTCCGGCTTGGCCTGGGTAGGGATTGGACGCCATCGGTTATCTTCAGGACTCTTAGTCCAACTTGTATCTTGTCCGTAGTCGAACGCTATGTTGTTTCTTCCGCTGTTCTTTGGATCTTTGTATTGTATCGGTTGTATCCTTGACTCGTTTGAGTCGTCTTGTATATACCTCCTCTGTTGTTGTTGTTGTGGATTATTCGTGAACTGTTGTAATGTTATCACAAGTGGCAACCTGAAATCGGTTATTTATGCGGATTTGGGTGGAAATGCTGAAATCTGCATAGTGCCCGATCTCGGGGCGTCACAAATGGTATCAGAGCCTGGTTCCGATTCCCAATGTTGTTTCGATACGAATGGTTATCGAAGCAACGGGTCCGCAAAGCCTGTAGGGTAACCTCGCTAACGGTCGTGTTTCTAGAGTGTCAAAAACTATTTGTGCAACACCTGTTTTGAAACATCTCAATAGGATTCTTGGTTTCTCCTTATCTCTATTCTATTTCTCCTCTCATCTTATTTGTTTTGGAGTCTCTCTTCCTCTCAATCTTTCAAAGTTTTAGGACCCTACGTGGGTGGACGTTTTCTGAGCCTTTAACCTAATAGGTTCGATCATCGGAAGATTCCTGGTGGAAGAACATCGTCGTCACTCCGAGCAAGAATCTCTTGTTAGTGGTGTCGAGAAGCCCTTGTTAGTGGTGTCGAGGAGATCAACTGGAAGCATGAAGAATAGATAGTCGAACTTCTTTCCCCTCCCGGGTTAGTGGGTGGATTGCGAGGGCGCAATCCCTTATTAGTGGTGTCGTCTGTAACACCCGGGGGATTTTTCCCCAATTAGAATTTTTCTTGTTTTCTTTTGTTGGCATTGCATTGCATCATGACATTGCACTTGTTTCCCAAACCAATTCAAAAGTTTCAAACCCTTCACTTGTTCAAATTTGAATTAATTCAACTAATGTGATTTTTTTCTCCCAAACTCTTTCAAATTTCAAAGTGCAACAAAACTTTTGAAAGTTTGAAAACAAACTTTGGTGCACTCGTGCATTTGCAATTACAAAACCACAGCAATTTACTTTGGAATTTTCTGACACCAAAAACCCCTCTAATTACTATTTCTCTCTTCCTATTATTTTACAAAAAAAAGGAAAAAGAATAAAAACACCAGGGAGAGGCAGGCCTTTCGGCCCACCTACAACCCTAGAAGCACCCCAGCCCACTTCCTCTCTACTCCTGGCCCTCACGACTCCTTCTTCCTCCTGTACGGCAGCACATCCGAGCTAGCCACGTCCCCTGTACCTGATGGGAACGGCCGGGAGCATCCCACCACCTCCTTAAAAACCATCGCCACACCCTCCTGCATCCCTTGCTGCTCGCCCTAGTCCTCTCCTCCCTCTCCAGCGCCGCCGTTCTCCCCCCTCCACCTCGATTCTTCTCTGAACGTCTGAACCCGAGAAGAACCTTCCATGGCCGCGACTTGGAGGAGCTGGCGCCGCCGCTCTGGACCTCGTCGAGCCTCCCTTGTCGCGGGAATGGAATCCCCATGGTGCCCTCTTCATCCTCGTACCCTCGGCCGGTCCTGGGAGGCACCACGTTGCCGGCACCGTCGACGATCTCCTCCCCCCGGCGAACTGCTGCTCCTGCCTCTCCGTCAGGCCGAGGGCCATCCCGGCGCCTTCCTCGACGTCCCCAAGTCCCCCTCGGTGAGCACCGCCCTCGGGCCCCTCCTCCCTGCCCTCCTCATGCTCTGGAAGGCCGCCGTCGAGCGGCAACCCATCCGTGCTGCTGAGCCGTCGTGGTCGCCTGTCGTCCGTCGAGGTTCAGTTACTGAACTTGTTTAGTTAACACGCGCACGGTCACCTCATATTCCGTCAGTTCTGTGTCGTATCACAACAACGCATCGCAGCCCATTGGCTGGGTTCCATCCGCGCGAGCGAGAGCTCCCTGGTTCGAGTCCCCCCCCCACGCGCGTTTAAACCCCCTTTTTGGGATTTTTCTCTCCACACCGCAGGGCCCACCTGTCACGGACCCCAGAGGCCCAGTCGGCCTCCACCACGGCCCAGTCAGCACCACGCTGGCAGGGGGCCCAGCAGTCAGCCCCTGCGGCTGGGCTACTGCTCGGTGAGAGAGGTTACGCCAGATCCAGATCTGAGGTTTCTTTTTACAACAAGGTCCCTAAAATTACAGCAAGGCCCCTAAAATTCAAATGCCCCTAACAAATTCATTTGAACTCCAATTTTGAAAAGTAAAATATGTTTTCCATTCCAAATTTCCTGTACTTTTCAAATATGCAATTTGTTCACTGTTTTTCCTAATTAAAATTGGAGTAATAATTCAATACTTTAATTACACCTTTTAAATTGCAAAATTCATAACTTGGGCAATTCAAATCCAATTCCAACATGTAAAATATGTTTTCCATCCCATTTTTCATGAACTTTGCAAATATCAACTTTGTTATCTGTTTTAAATAAGTTAATTTGCTGAAAACAACTAATTGTTTATTCAATGCATTTAAAATTGCTAATTTGATAACTTGCTCATCTAAAATCCAAATTCAACAAATGAAATATGTATTCCATCTAAAATTTTGTGTTCTTTCCAAATATAAATTTTGTTATCTGTTTTGAACATTTAAAATTGGTGAAAACAACAAATGTTTGTTTAAATCATTTAAAATGCCAAAGTTCATAACTTAATAAATAAAATTCCAAACTTGGTAAACAACATATCAAACTGAAGCCATTGTTGTTTTCTTATTGTTTTCATCATCCATGCATCATTCTAATCAACTTTCACATGATGGTTATTTGTAGATCATTTAATTCAACATTAATTCATGGGCTTTTCCATATGCAATCCAAATTGCATATGGGCCCATTTAAATATGTTTACCATGTCAACTAGTTTATCTTTGATGCATCCTTAAACTTGTCATGCATCCATATCTTGATCATGCTGGATCTTTTGCCGTAGTAGTAATTGTTGCATCCGGTGTTTGTTCTAGTTCGTTGCTTCTTCGCGGATAGGACGTTGAGATGATGTGAGCAACGACGAGTTCTGCTACCTCTACAGCTGGTTTCCAGGCAAGTATACTCACTTGCTGCCTATGGATGCCTTTCATCACTTGTTACCGATTCTTTCCGTCGTCCTTATGCTAGCCTTATGATTCGATGCTTGTGTTCCGATCCCATCACATGTTTACCCTGCTGCCACGATATTGCCTTACCTCCACACCTATAACCCTGTTGTATGTTGGCCTGTGTCGTACTAGCATGCTTAGGTTTGTTTGCGCTCTAGTCCTGTTGTCCTTTGTTCTATCACCTGTTTAGTTGATAGTTGGGTTTGTCTTAATCAACAACATGTTAATGTTTTGGGTAATATTAATTTGATGATAAGGCACCGGCAGGAGGCCCGACGTGGTTTTGAGGCCTGCTAGTGTCGACCCTAATTAGGAAAAGGGTCTTGTCCTCCGATCCATGATGAGCGCACTAACCGCATGTGGGAAGCGAGTATGGGCGCCCCCCGCAACTTTGATTCGATTCGCATCTCGTCCAAATCGCCTCATTTAGTTCGGGTTTTCCATTTGCCGCATGCATATGCAGGTGCGAACCCTTGGCGCCAGGGTGGAACTTTAGTAGTCGACATTTAGGGAGACACGTTCTTAGAGTGCTATGAGGGTCCCCTTTTCTTCGTGGGGCTTGATTAGCCGTGCGCTCAATTGCACGGGGTTCTTTGGGCTTGATGCGAAGAAGAGTTGGGTTGTGTTGAGTGCCTCGCTTGGTGGAAGGGCCTTTCCATCTGGCGGGTCATTCTTACGTGTACGGCCAAATTGGTGCATCCCTGCAGGGTTAATCTTCTCGAGAAGCCGTGTTGTCCACGGTTATGGATGACTTGGTTAAAGTGCTGGCTAACAAGTACTCAGACAACTTACACTTAACGATGATAACTTGACTAGTAATATAGATTACCTCCCCCATAAAAATGAATGTCATCTTAATCAACAGTGTGAGTTTCCTTGGGTTGCTTCCTTAGTAGGGGGTAACATTGGATGGGTATTGTTTGGTGAGTAGTTGTAGTTGGTTCTGATACGCTATCTTATCCCTTTCTTTTAGCCGAAAGTTGTAGTGTGTCTCTTTAGTTGTTAGTGCAGCCCGCTGCCGCCTCGTTGCAACAATCCCTTCCTTTCCGTTGTACCCAAAGTATTTGTATCTTGTGATTATTGGTTACGCTGGTATCTTGTGAGTATGGTTTATCCACTTGCCAGTACTTAATAGTACTGACCCACGAATCCTTTTCGTGGCTGCATATTCCACGTTGCAGTCAACAGGTTTGAAGTCTGACGATGTTAGCTTGGGAATCCCTCCGGCTTGGCCTGGGCAGGGATTGGACGCCATCGGTTATCTTCAGGACTCTTAGTCCAACTTGTATCTTGTCCGTAGTCGGACGCTATGTTGTTTCTTCCGCTGTTATTTGGATCTTTGTATTGTATCGGTTGTATCCTTGACTCGTTTGAGTCGTCTTGTATATACCTCCTCTGTTGTTGTTGTGGATTATTCGTGAACTGTTGTAATGTTATCACAAGTGGCAACCTGAAATCGGTTATTATGCGGATTTTGGTGGAAATGCCGAAATCTGCATAGTGCCCGATCTCGGGGCGTCACACGTAGTGATGTTTTAGTCTTTGCGGATAGTTCTAGGAAAAAGTTACATATTATGATATGGCAGTTGAATAACAAAACCAACTCTCCTCTTGGGGACGTTTGATCAAAGAT
Organism: Alopecurus myosuroides; assembly: GCA_028641055.1. Classification (NCBI taxonomy): domain Eukaryota; kingdom Viridiplantae; phylum Streptophyta; class Magnoliopsida; order Poales; family Poaceae; genus Alopecurus; species Alopecurus myosuroides. The sequence goes on along the minus strand of CM054062.1, from coordinate 289,279,223 downwards.
GTGTACTTGACACAGTCTGAAAGTTTTGTAAAAATTCAAAAGGTTGCTAGAAAGGTATGCACACTTCAATGGTTGAAGTGAGCATAACGAAGTTGAAATCTTTACCTTAATGAAGTTATCAAAAGAGTTTGATTCCATCCTAAACGATAAAGATGATTGTAAAGTTACAAGAAATTAAGTGGGAGCGCTATGACATATTTCTAATACTTTATGTAGCTGACATATGGTTGATTGGAAAATATGTAATTTTAAATTAACACGGTTAAGAAATTCATATTGATGAAAGGCTTAGAAGATATTGGGCATCGATATCTATGAGAGATGGATTAGATCGCCTGATATGATGAAGCCAAATTACATAGATGAAATATTGAAGTAAGTCAATATCGAAATGACAAGAAGGAGTTCTTTTCACATGGAAAAGAATTGAGTAAGATTCAAGTGTTTTGACACATGATGAGCATAATGAAATTATGATTTCTAAGTCATGTTTCCATGCTATGTACACAACCAGATGATTCCTATGCTATAAAATGTTATAGCAGGATAATTCATATGATGATTAGACAACAGTGGGAGAGATCCTTGTGTCATTTTAGAAATGCTAAGGATATGTTTTCCTATGTAGCAATGACAAAATATTAGTTGTAATATGTTACACTAATAGTCTTGTCATTTATTCTAGTAATTTTATCTCAATTAAAATAAGTGATGAAGGGTAGCACAATAGGCTGGAAGAAAGTTCTATGCTGGATTTGAAAGAGTTTCAAAATTAAAATATTGTGACAAATACTACAATAAAGGCTAAAGTATATCGCTGTGTTGACAACTGATAATAAGCGTATTTTGCGTCAAGGAGTTCTTTATTGAACTTGGTGAAATTCCAAGAATGCTGACACTATGAAGCTACATTTTCACAATGTTAGTAACATTAGTTTAAGCTGAAGAATTAAGGTATCACCGGAACTTGGTTAATTTCCAAGAATGCTAAACACTATGAAGCTACATTTTCACAATGTTAGTGACGTCGGTTTAAGCTGAGGAATTAAGTTTTCACCGATTGACCATATATACAAAAAGCCATCTCATTAGAGTATAAGTGATGCGTGTAGACGCAAAGAACATGCAAATACAATAGGACCTGAACAGTTCAGATCTTTTTGATGATGTTTACCGCATGCGAAGCATGGTAATAACACTGGAACGCCATATGTGTTTAGTGCTTACAGACTAGATTATTGACACTAGTGCAAGTGGGAGACTGAAGGGAATATGCCCGAGAGGCAATAATAAAGTGGTTATTATCTTATTCCTTGTTTATGATAAATGTTTATTTCTCATGCTACAATTGTATTAACCGGAAACGTTGATACATGTGTGTTTAATAAACAAACAATGGTTCCTAGTAAAGCCTCTCTTTTAACTAGCTCGTTGCTTAATAGATGATCAAGGTTTCCTGATCATGAACATTGGATGTTGTTAATAACGAGGTCATGTCATTAGAAGAATGATGTGATGAACACATACCCAATATCAAGATAACAATACGATCAAGTCATTTAGTTTATATTGTTATATCTTGCATACGAAGTAATTTATTCCTTAGACCATGAGGTCATGTCAATCACTGATACCGGAAGGGTGCTTTGATGTCATCAAACTTCACACCGTAACAGGGTGACTATAAAGGTGCCGTTAGGTATTCGGAAAGTATTAGTTGAGGATCATGGATCAAGAGTGGGATTTGTCCATCCAAAATGACGGAGAGATATACTCTAGGCCCTCTCGGCGATATCACATCGATACCGCTTGCAAGCACGTGATATGATCACAAGGATGTTATATCACGGGAACGAGAAAAGAGTACTTGTCGGTAACGAGATTGAACAAGGTATGGTTGATACCAATGATCGAATCTCGGACAAGTAAATTATCGCGAGACAAAGGGAATAGTTCACGACGTTGTTGGTTCACACGATCATGAGAGTCATTGTTGAATTTATAGGAGTCATCACGGATATCCAGATCCCGTTGTTGATTATTGATCGGAGAGGAGTCTCGATCTTGTCTATCTTATTCACGATCCGTAGGGTGACACACTTAAGGTTCGATGACGCGTTTGAGACGATACGGAATATCGAAGAATATTTTGGGCAGCACCGAAATTGTTTTGGGGAAAATTGAAATAGTTCAAGGGGTTTTTCGTCGAATGGTTGTTAATAGAATCAACAAATGATTCGAGGTGCTTTATGCAAATGTTTGTTAATAGAATTAACAAATGCTGAAATAAAGAAATAAAAATGTTTTATTTATTTATTAAAGAAAAACTCTTGGATTTTCTAAGTGGGGTTTTAAAGGAAAATGAGTGGGTGTGAGTGGAGTGTCCACTCACATCATGAGGGAAGAGGTGGGGGCACACCATGGGGCTGGACGCACCCCCCTTGGGCTGCCTCCCCCCTCTCCTATAAATGGAGGGTGAGAGCTCTCCCTCCTCCACACACTAGCCCACTAGCTTTTCCCTCCACCCGCTGCTCCATTCCATGGTCTCCGGCTTGGCGAAGCCCTGACCGTGGGATTCTTCTTCACCACCACGCCGTCGTGCTGCTGGAGTTCCGAGGGATCCTCTACTTCCGCGCCCCGCTGGATCAAGGGAACGGAGGTCGTCATCAACCGTACGTGTGAACGATCACGGAGGCACCGCCGGATGCGGTGTACTTCTTCTCGCTACCGGGATCGATGTGAGTACGACTACACCAACAACGAGATTTGATCTCGTAACGCTTTGTGTCTTCAAGGGTATGTGTTCTCCTTAACCCTCTCGTTGCCCATTGCACTTCGTCTCCTAGATTAAATCTTGGCCTTTCAGGTGTCTGTCGCGTAGGAAATTTTTTGTTTTCTATGCAACGACCCCTTCATGGGGGGCAAATGGCGGGAATGAAGTGGGGGAGAGGTACATGTGGGGGGAAAGTGGAGGGAACCGCCGAAAAAATGGGGGGAAATCGTCTTCCGTCGCCGACAGCTCTGGCCCACGCACGCATTTCGCCCCCCCAAGCCAAACCTAGCGCGCTGGGTTTGGCCTGGGTTCAGCGGCGCGAAACGGAGGAAAAACGGCGGAAAGTGTAACATCTCTGATTTTTGGAAAGTGCAAAAATCACAAAAATTTGAAACCTTTTATTTCCATGTTAAACAAGTCACCAAAAACCAAATGAGATGCAATAAACAAAAGAAAACAATACACATTTCATTGTTATTGGAAATAAAATCCAAGTGCCTCTGTTTTCCATAAAGCCTAAACCTCCTCAAATAAGTTTTCTTATTTCAAAATGGTTGCTTCTTTATAGCAAACCTTATTTAAGCCATTTTTTTTCTATCTCACTATTTTCTTGAAAATATTTTCAAAGCCCAAAATTAACCATACCACTTTTAACTACTATGTCAAGTATTAAGTAACAAAATGTTTTCCACCAAATTGTTTTGTGAAAAGGACTTAGAGAAACATATTCTCAAAGTTCTTGTATTTCTAATTTATATTTGAGCATATTTTCAATTAACTATTCTCTATGTGAAAAAAATGACAATAAGTTGCTATTTGTAAATCCCTCATTTTCTAAAAATATAAAAATAAGAAAATGGCTTGAAATGGGTTTCAAAAATAGTATTTCACTATTAAAATGTATCTACAATTTTATAAAACCCCATTTCTAATTATTGCTATTTTCTATTTAAAAATGGTTTTAAGTACTATTAGTGGATTATTGATATTTTCAAAATAGAAAAAATCATATATGTTTGAAACAACAAAATGAGGTTTCTAATCGATAGATATTTTCATTACAAGTTTTTAGTAATTTAAATGAGGTCAATTGGGTTATTAAAACAAAAGTTATTAAAGAAATGAGGAAACATGAATAAAAAAATGCTGACGTCACTGTCCTCAACCTCCAACTATACCCACGATCCGGCCGAATTTCCTGCGCCACGATCTCCTCCCTCCGCGCACTCCCTCGCTTATCGACCCCCTCCACAGGAGCCCCAGCCCCCCTCTCTGTTTCCCCTCTGCTCCCCCAAAAATCCCGCCACCAATAGCCCACGATTCCTCGACGAAGTTCCGCTGTCCGCCGTCGTTCATCATCGAATAAGGCATGGTGAGCAACCCTCTGCGCCTGATATCACCCTCACCTGATTCCCTGATTTAGTGCGCCCCTCCAAGATTCTTTGGCTTGATTTTTCGTGCAGAGAAACCCCGGCGCCATCCTCTCCGAGTGTCACCGGAGCCGCGCCATCCTCTGTCTGCAACGCGCCATCGCCCGAGAAGGATTGTGCCCGAGACATCACTGCGATCGAGCTCGTCGTCCCGCGCTGAATCCCTTCGTGGCCTCCGTTGAGCGCGAGGACCATCGGAAGTCCATCTCCGGCGAGTTTTCCGAGCAGACGCGCCGCCGTAGAGCCATTGTCCGGCAAACAAAATCATCCCGGTTAGCCCCCTCGCCCTCAGTCGTCCAGTCTGATTCAGTGGTTAGGATTAGAACCCTAACCCGAAGCGGTATAAGCCATCGGGATCGTGCCACGTTGGCCTGCGAGGCGTGTACCTAATCGCCGCCCGCGCGACTCTTAACCTGGACCAAGCCCATTCCCAGCCCGTCGCCCCGCGCAACAGATAGATAAGTTTCACCCAGCCCGTCTGTGATTTTATTTCCGAATAAAATAGAAAAACAATTTTGCAGAATAGCCCCTGAAACTCCAAATCGTCATAACTTTTGATCCACTTAGCCCAAATTAGCAAACTTGGACTTTTTGAAATCACCTAAGAATGTAGAAACTTTTGGCACTGTCCAAATTCAATTTTGATAAACTAAAATTGGATCAAATTTAAATATGCTTCTTTAGTGAATTATGGCATAATTAAAATTCCGTAAATCCAAAAATTGCAAATAAAATATCTTTGGAATCCTTAGGATGTGTACTTTCATAACCTCTGTCCCAAATTAATAATTGAACCAATTAAAATGGAATTTATAATTTAAATAGCCAATTGAGTATTTTGCACCTAGATTTAATTCTATAAATTATTTTAATTAGTTTTCTTATGGAAAACTGTTCCATTTAGTAACCTTAGACCATAGAAACCAGTACTAAAACCATTTGTGACTAGAGGAACCATTCCATGGAATTTTTTCCTATAAAGCATTCACAGTAGTCATCCTTTATAAAATTAAGTGTGGTGTGATGAAAGCCCTTTAGGAAAATTGTGGTATGATCATTTTGATCAAAACCAACACCCATTTCATGTTAACCAGATGAAAAATAACTTTTAGACCAGAAACCCATAGCCTAATACCTTTTGTAAATTTACAAGCCATATTGTAAATTTCTTCAACCCCACTAACCAAAGGCATGCAATGAATCATGTTGATCATGAATTTGTTTTCTAAAAACCCTTAGACCAAAGCCTTGTGTGATCCTTGTGATAAAAGACCAAAATATAACCATCCCATCATAATTCTTTTTGCATATTGAATTATGTGTCAAAACCTTGTCCATGTTAGCACCAATCAAGTTGAATAACTTGGTATGCTTCTGTATGGTATATTTTGTTGTATGTGTTTGCTTGTGGGTGAATTGCTTGTTTATTGTTATTTAATTGTATTGTTTAGATTGTACGGAGAGAAACATTCAAATTGTGAAGAGAGTGTTTCTATATCAACTCCCACAAGGCAAGTGATGCTCATGTCCCACTTTTTAATGCGTTAGTGTTTTCAGTAGTGTGCATGATAGGTGATATTATTATTTTCCAAGTATATGCTATGCTCAGAACACCTAGTAGAGTGTAGTCAACCTGAAACCCCTGCTAGGTACTAGTTTAGCTATACTAGAACAATATCACAACTGTTTCTGCTATTTATTGGGTTGTGATACTTTGAAAATTGAAATTTAACAACCCAATGAAACACCTGGGTGGATTGGTAATTGCTTAGATTATGTTGAGTGGCTACTCAGGGCCATGTCTATGGTGGTTGTCACCTGGGTCACTCCTAGGGCCATGGATGTGGTGGTTGTCACCTGAGGGTACACTTGTGGATTGCCACACAGGACTAAAGAGATCTATAGGTCTTCCATGTATAGTTAGCTTCCAGTGCAGCCTTGAGGTAATATGGGCTCTGACAAGATTAAGTAAGTTGTGGGGGTTCCTCCTGTTGTATTGACATTGGATGGTAGAATTTTAGGAGCAACAAGTCAATACTGGTATGGTTGAATCCCTCTTCCCAAAGATCTTGTCTCATTTTTCTCTCGGGGAAAATGAGTCTCAAGGTGAAAGTGCACAACCTCTGCAGAGCTTAAAAAACTAAGATCTTAGCCGTGTCCCCGGTTATGGGCCAGTTGAGCAAAGTAGACATAGTTGGTGCTGAAGGATCTCCTCATCTTTTCTGAATAAATTAAAACATGCTAGAAACCTTTTTCCTAGAGCACATGGTGTGTCTACCCCTATGTGCTACCTTTTCAAACTCATGGTGTGTCTACCCATGATGATTTTCAAACTTCATGGTGTGTCTACCCATGATGATTTTCAAACTTCATGGTGTGTCTACCCATTATGACTTTATCATATGAAAGAATCAGAGATCTCAAAAATCTTGATATGATTCAATCCCCAGCGATGCACAAGCCTTTGTTTATGTCTACAATTGAGCAAACTCATTCAAGTATTAACACTTCATTTTATTTCTATTGCAACAAGTATATATGCTTCAACACTGAGTAGATGCACACTTGCTAGTATTTTGCTACTTGTTACAGGAATCATGTCTTGAGTATTTGCTAGTATTAATTGATGATGCATATGCAATGCAAAGTTCTTGCCAAAGTTTTTATCGCTTCTACACTGCGTTTGAGTTGTTCGAGGACAAACAACGAGCTAAGCTTGGGGGAGTTGATGCACCCAAAATGCATCTACTTTTCCAAGCACTTTGCATCGTATTTCTCTCCGGAGTACCCCCATAATTGAATAAATCTGCAGAATCTGACGCTGTTTTTAGCAAAAGTCTTCTTTTCGTCTACTTTCACAGGACTTTTCACAGGGGACGAAAACCACGTAAATTTTTATGGAAAAGAAGGGGAATGAGCACCAGATGGGGCCGGGGGGCCACCCGAGGGCCAAAAGGGGGCCCCACACGCGGCCAGATTCCTTGGCCGCGTGGGGTCACCCCTTTTGGGCCCAGATGGCCCACTCCGGCTAGGTCTTCGACGTACCCCTCCATATATACGAGAAACTGACGGGTTTCGAAGGGGAGGGCTGTTCGCGAAACGGAGCGCCGCCGCCACCACGATCTTCGATTTCGGAGTCAGATTGATCCGGGATTTCACCCCCGGAGGTGGAATTCGAGGGGCTTCGTCACCATCATCATCACCACCATCATCTCCATCAACCATGAGCTCCATCACCCCCTCCATGTGTGAGTAGTTGCTGTAGGCATGTGAGGTGTGAGGGGTTTTGGATGAGATTGATCATGTAATTGCTACCCGGTATGCGGGATCTAGGGGTCTGTCTTGAGAATTCTTATGTCTTATGTTGATGCACTATTGCTAGGCTTAATGCTTGTTACTAGGGCCCAAGTGGCATGATTTCAGTACTGAACTTACATTGCTACATCATATATTTGAGTTTGGTATCTATCTGCAATGTGTATTACCTGCTATTATGTTGAACCTGCGAACCCTAAAGTGACAGCTAGGGAAAACAAGGGGGATATGTTCTAGTTTGAGGATTATGTGTGTTCATGGAGTGTTAATGCGTTGGTCCGGGCTATTCGAAAGGGTAGACCTTAATTACCTGTAGTTCCAAATTGGCCCCAGTGAAATGGGAAGGTAGGACAATAGGCTTTGTGCAAATTCTCTTGGTCAGTACGCACAATAATTTACGGAACACACACCTACATAAAACTGAGATAGAGAAAGGCCCCGCTGCTAGCAAAACATTATTACATGATCAATCTTATCCGTGCAACACCCCGCTGTCACCTCATGCCTGCGTTTTAGTCTCCGGTTTACTTTCACTCTTTTCCGGTGAAAACTGGGAAAACACTTGCTCTCCATTTACTTTCTGTTTGTTTACTTTCACTGCATTATTACACTCACCACTCTCGCTGCAAGTTTGTTGATACACAGGTGTGGTTGGGAGTGACGTCCCAATTGCTAAAGTCTCACCAGTATTCTTGTGTTCCCACTGAGTCAAACTACAAATTTGGGTAATACTTCCCATCGAAGACTACGATTGATCTCCTGCACTTGGGAGCCATCAGTATGTCACTCAGATTTACCATTCCTCATAGAAAGAGTTAATAATATGAGTAGTCCTCATGGGGGCCAATCCATGTTGCACCCAATCATTATCTTGTGCTTAGATTGGTGAATCTCGCATGATAACACTAGGTCGCCTTACTTGTCTAACAGATAGTTTCCAATCTGTAAGACAAACTTGAACTAAACTATCGTTTCTCCAACTAATGGGGTTGCGTAAACTCTTTGCACCTCCATTTGAAAGGTTGAAAAGTCTTCATATGTTCTTCTCACAGTGTAGTTAGCTTTCTATCATGTATTAGTTTATGTGACTATGGCTCCACATGTCTATTATCCCGTGTTGATGGACTTTTTGCTCCTTAGGGTAGAGGTGTCTTGATCATGGATGTGACGGTTCCTTCACACAGAAGGACATAATACTGATATCTTTGGTATACCTCAAGTGGATGGTTGTCTCAAAAGGGCTCTCTTGGGTGTCAAGTCAGTTGTTGCACTCCAATTTTGACACTCACTATGGTTGGTAAATGGGTATGGTGTTGGGTTTGGTTTAGCATGGATGAGTATAGATTTAGAAAGAAACTAAAGAAAGTTCGTACCCAAACATAGCGGAGCAAGGCAATCCATCAGACAAACAACATCTAACAACACATGACAAACATTCATCACTCCAATCATCAAGGTTTAACAAACAACCTAGTATTGTCATAATACACACAATTTGTATGATCAATACACTAACACGTTAACGTTGCTCTAACAAGGTAACTAGATTGGTGGTCTCATCTATATCCTCTTGAGTTTCTTCAAATCCTCCTCTCAATGTCTTGAGGTGTTGATCTTCATGTTGAAACCAAAAGGTCATGTGAAAACTATTCCTTTTCATCCACGAATTTTCACCAACCATGTCTTGATGGAAAACAAGACGTAGGTCATCTATAACAAGACGAGAATATTTTGAAGGTGAATAATAGATGAGAAGATATGAGAAGGATTAATATGTGATGTTCTATTTCTATAGGTTTCAAGAAAATAGATTTTTAATCCTAGGGTCTTTCCTAGTTCTAATCCAAACTTAGGGTCTCGATTCTACAGGAAACACAATGCTCTGATACCATTTTGTAGCGCTCTACCTTATAATAAAGGTAGAACACCTGTGTAACCTGCTATTCCCGGGATCTCTGATAGCATACACATGAAAAAATGAAATATTCATTGCAATAGCATCATTCTACATCGTTGATCCAATGGATAAGAAATAAAATAGCCTTACAATTGGCATAGTCATCATGGACTAGCCCAATAACAAGGTTTCAAAGTAAACACAGCGGAAATAATACATCAATGAGCCTTCTTCATCTTCATGCGCCACAAGCAGAACATGTTGGCGATAGACTCGAGATCCTAAACAAAATCCTCACTCGTCTTCAAATTCATCTGAACGTTGGAATATGCAGCCACAAGGGAGTCAATACAATTTAATGTATTGGCAAGTGACACTTGTATGGTGGCAGTTTTGTGGAATAACTATCTACATGATATTTGGCTGGTGGAGTCTGGGCTATTTGCATAAAGCTAGTTTTGTCCTATATTTGAAAAATCTTTGAAAAACAACATGGGTAGACACACCATGTAGTTTGGTAAAGGCATCAGTTTTGCTAAAGCATTAATTTTTCATTTTGATTCTTATGCTTGACAAACTACAAGTTGAAAGCCTCATGCCCCTTAAAAGCGAAGTCCCGCACCATGATTACTCAACTCTAGATTCCTAATAAGCCTTGTACAATCATTGTAAGTATTAATGACATCATAGAGAGCAGCAATTGGGGTACCTCTTGCCCCATGACATGGAAACCAGCCCATGTCAAAATGGCAAGACAAACAAATGGAATGGACTCATTATCCCTTTTTATTTCATTCACTATATGCATAGCTTCTTATTTTATTATAGGATATGTTGCGGAGTCCATTCTAGCTATAAGTAAATTTCCACCATGATATCGCATGGCTTGGGTTAGCGGCCCAATGCGTCTCTCTAATCATATATACTTACTCATCAAGACTTACTATTCCTCTACCTCATTTCGGCATGACAGGCATCCACAGTTAAAAGAACATGATATCAACTTGAATATAGAATTCTTAGTGCAGCGTTGAAAGTTTTCCATGTGATACACATTTAGACTAACCCCCAACCATAAGTTCGTCAAGCATAAGACTCCACTTCTATCATTCATGAAATTTTCTCTTCTAATTCTTTCCTTGGTTGGCAAGTTCAGTAAGCACAATGGGATGCGTAAACCTTTGCTTAAGGCTACAATTATTCAATCCATCAGCCAAGTAATGACACTAAACAATATTTCAGTTGCATCAGAATATATTCTACTAAACCACGGAGAAGATAAACAATGGCTATTATGTCACTAAGTGTTAAGGGAATCATAAGGTGTGCACTTGCTGTTATTAAAAAGCATACATAAGCACGGCAAAGGTGCCATACCTTTCATCCCTTCAAGCACATTATCATATCATTGTTGTTCTCCTCTCCCCACTTGAACTGCTCAATAAAAACTCAAATCTTGCTATAAAAAGTTACTTCATTCAGCAATTTGTTTACCTACCTAAACTCCTCAAAAGTTTCTCATGTTTTACAGAGGTGAAGGCCATAAAAAGTTGCAGTAGTGATTAAATTTTCAGCTCAAACGGAGTCACAAGTAAAGATTAAAGCATATAACAGTGAACATATTTCAGCAATTCCTGCAGCTCCGTATTTATACTAAACTCAAGAAAACAAAAATCTTTTTTTGGTTTTTGATTTTTAGAAACATAATGTAAATAACCAGAAGTAAACTAGCTAACAAAAATATTTTTGTGTTTTTCAGATTTAAAGAACATAAAACAACAAATAACATGCAAGTGATATAACACAACGAATGAGGAGGGAGAGAAATACTCCCCCAAGCTTGTGATCAAGCTAGTATCCTGGGTGGTAATCATGTCCAACACTCGACGAACCTCCCTGGAAGAAGGATGGATCCTGATGGAGGGATGATAACCCGGTATACTAACGTCAAGGAGTAACTCGGCCCAAAGGACGCTGTACAAGACCCGGATTAGGGAAAAGGAGCTTCTAGAAGGCCCAGGAGTGTAGGCCTCGTAACCCGGATTGTGGGTTCCGATATGGAAGTTTAGGGTTTTGTAAGTAGTGTCCGGGTAGGATTCCGGGTACGCCTTGGATAGCAAGCCAGGGGATCCGGGGATTATATAAGCCGGTCCCCTAGGGTTAGATTGACGAGTTTATCAGAGACGTAGGTTTACGAGATAGAGATTGTGAGGTATTAAGTATCTATTGTAACACAAGTATCGAGATAGTATATTCAGATCGTAGACTCGGCGACTTGATTGCCGGCTGCCGGATCGCATATCACCATGGTTTCCCTTGAGCTAAACCCTCTCCCAAACACCAGAGTCGATTTGCCCCAAGATAAGTTACCCCCGGTAACGTCTGCCGTGATTATCCCACGACAGATCCTGCCATGCCTGTGCTCCAAGGTGTGGTTCAGGGAAGCCCCAGGGATATGCCATAGGCGCCTGGTATTGGGGCTCCTCCTGTTGTTGCTCTTCTTGTTGTGGCTCTTCTTGCACAGTCCACTTTGTCTCCCTGTCAAACAAGTCAGCACAAGGGAGCCTAACAGACACAATGTGCCCATTAGAATCCTTATAGCAATATGAAAAATATTATTTCTCAGCCCTGCTCATATCCATGCGAAAAAGTAAACCAAAATCCAGCAGTCGAGACTCATTTACCATGGTACCCAAGTTATCATTAAAACCTCGTTCTGCCATAATGTATTCATGGATTAAAGTGGCAATGGCACCAACATATAAAGGAGTTTTATCCGTTCCATTCCTACTCACAGCTAAATGCAAAGTTCTAGCAAGTATGGTTCCCAGGTTATATATAGGTGTTGTATTTTCCATTGCACATTTTAATAAATAGATCATAGGACCAGTGCAAGCAGAAGTGTTATCCCTAGCAAGGAAACCTCTAGCAAGAAACAATGCAAAATATCTAAGGCCCGGGTGTTGGATGCATGTGAGCTTGCCTCTATTCGTTCTTTCAGGAATATTTTTAGCAATGCTACGCCAGAATGTGACAAGTTCTTCTCTAGAATCAGCATATGTTTCATACCATAACCCCGTAGTTGGTACACGTATAGCCTTACAGAATTCCTCTAATGACATGACTAAACGCTGCCCCCTCATTGTAAATTTAATGACAAAAGTAGCTGGAGGAGGGTTCTTAGACTTACTTTTCCGGTGCACCACCGGTCCCTCAAACCTGAATGTAGAGAGGAATTCCCTCGAGAGTTCCACATATGTGTTGCGTGGATGGCGTGAGAACTCAAGCAGCCCCGTAGTTGCAACAAAGGCTTGGAAATCTTCAGCAATCCCCCAATGTTCAAGAACTTCGGGGTCTTGCCATCTTGTGGTATGGACACGCAGATTTTCACCTGCAAAAACCAATTCATCCTCCCATAACTTATTATCATCATGATTGTTGGACACCCTTGATTCTCTTCTCCTTGTCCTTGAGGACATCCCAAGCAATGCCTTTCCCTTGTTCAGCATGTTACCTTGTTGTACCAAAATAAAATTCAACAAAAATTAAACTGTATCACTCTAAAACATTGCTAAGGCATCCATAACTAGTCCTCTAATCAATATCATGCATCCATATCAACTAGAAAACTTAAATTCATGGAGTTCTTAGACATAATAGGTGACACCTAGTGCAGCAAAATACTTCATACACAAAGCATGGGAGCAAAAAGTAATTGGATGAGTGAAGGAGTTACATACCAAGGAGTGATTCCATCAAACAGATTTGAAAAATCTGCCTCAAATGTGGAGATCGAGGATTGACGGAGAAACATAGCACAGGAAAAATGGAGGAGATGAACTGGGGTTGGTTTTAGGTCGAAAGGGAGCAGATGAGCGTTGGATGGGCCCCAGCATCCACTTGTGGCCAAAAATGGGGTATCCCACGCGGCCAAGGAATCTGGCCGCGTGGAGGTACCTATTTTGGCCCCTGGTGGCCTGCTGGTGCTCCCCCACTGGCTGCTGGTCCCTTTGGGCAAAAAATTGACCCCCTAATTTTTCTGGAATTTTACGTGAAACTTTTCTACAGAGAATTTCTAAAACTTCATATTCTGTGATTTCTGATTCTAAATTTTTTAATACTATGTCTATGTCTCACAATTTTAAAGTAAATAACATAAAAATAATGCAATTTAAATGTTTGTGAATCATGCCTTTATCATTTCCACATTAGTAATGAGGTTGATCAGGTCTCATTAGTAACATGTAAAGAATATAGCTCATGATTCTTATTATTACTTATTATAAAACAATAAACCAAGTTACCTCATATTTGATTGGAATGGTCCCAATCATCAATATTTCATACCTTGGTGCTGGAGGTGGTATAGGTATTTCAATGCTACCAATCGTAATGGAATTTATTTGTATAACATTCACACTTGTGGTCATACTTGTAACATGTTTCTTCTTGGGAAAATAAATAGTGTGCTCTTTGCCTTTAACATTAAATGTCACTTTGCTCTCAGTGCAATTTATCACAGCTCCTGCAGTATTCAAAAAAGGTCTACCAAGAATAATAGATAGATTATCATCTTCAGGCATTTCTAATATAACAAAATCAGTAGGTATCAACTCATTAGCAATAGAGATGGGAACATCCTCACATATTCCTATAGGTACATCAGTTGTTTTATCAGCCATTTGTAAAGAAATTTCTGTTGGAACTAGTTTGTTCAAATTAAGCTTCTTATATAGTGAGAAAGTCATAACACTAACACCATCTCCTAAATCACATAATGCATATTTCACATAGGCTTCTTTAGTTTTGCAAGGAATAGTAGGAATACCAGGATCTCCACGTTTTTCAGGCAATTTTCCTTTAAATGAATAATCAGCAAGCATAGCAGTAATAGCATCAGTAGGTATCTTTCTTTTATTAGTGACAATATCTTTCATGTATTTTGAATATGGAGGATTCTTAATAGCATCAATAAGTGGAATCTCTAATTTCATATTCTTAATCATATCATAAAATTGCCCGTACCTCTCTTCATCTTTTGTTTTTGATACCTCTTGGGGATATGGAATGGGTCTTTGTACCCATGGATCCCTTTCTTTACCTTTATCTTTATCTTTATTTGGTTTCTTCTTCTTCTTGGTCTTCTCAATAGGAGGCTGAGGATCCTCCTTACCAGCAGCTTCTTCATTGTTATCATCATGTTGTTCAATATCAGGTGGAGATGATTCTTCTTCTTCATTATTATCATCCTCAGTTTCAGCATCAGAATTAGAAATATCCTTGTCTTGCTCATTGGAGTCATCATCATGCTCATTTTCATTGGGAGATTTTTCTGCAAAAGATTTATCTTTAAGAGCAACTTGCTCTTTTCTTTTAGGATGATCATCAGGATAATCAGGATCCTGGGTGCTTGCACCTCCCCTTGTATTAACTCCACATAATTGTTTTTGTTTATTCAGATTTTCATACAATTGATTTTGTAAAGAAATCATTTGCTCAACTTGATTGTTCATCATTTCACAATGTTTAACAATTCTTTTAACTTCCCCTACACTAGCATTTAAATTTTCACGGAGGAAATTAATTTTATGATGGTTTTCCATGATAGTCATTCTAATTTTACGCTCCTCGGGATTATCATGATAAGCAAAATTGTTAACATAAGAGACATCAACAGGAGGTGTTACCTCCTCATTACCTTCCATAGGGAGTATAGAGTTCACTTGAATTGGAAAGCATGGTTCATCAGTAGGAACTTTTATACCCATTTCAGATAATTCCTTGAGATGAGAGGTTTTAATTCCCTTCTCTTTAATATCCTTGGAAGCTTCAGCCATTGTTTCTTGGTTCAATTTGAGTATACCTCCTTTCTTCTCCGGGAGTGTCTCAATTTTATCTATCTCCTCAATGTTCCAATCAGCTTCATTCTCGAGAATAGACTCCAGTAATTCAATTGCTTCATCAACACTTCTGTCCCTAAAGATATTCCCTGCATTACTATCAAGGTAGTCTCTTGTTTCCCCATTAGTCCATTATAGAATATATCAAGCAATTCATGAGGTTTAAAACCATGACCAGGACATTTCTTACACATTTTACCAAATCTCCCCAAGCTTGGGGTAGACTCTCTTTCTTATCTTGTTTAAAATTGCCAATTTCAACAGTTAATGCATGTATCCTTTCAGCAGGAAAATATTTATTGAAAAACAATTGCAAGCATTCTTCCTTACTAGTAATACATGCAGGTCCTAAACGATTATACCAAACTCTAGCATCTGTACCCAAAGAAAAAGGAAACAATTTTAAGAATAAATAATGTTGACAGATTTCATCATTTCCAAATGTAGTAGATAAAGCATGCAATTTAGCAATATGATCAAGAGGAGACTCCTCATCCTTTCCACAGAATCTGGACTTCTCAACTATCTCAATTATCTCAGGATTAACAATGAATTCATAATCTTTATCTCTAATTCTAATATCTGGGCCACACAAATTCCTAGTAGCAGCAAAACAATTTCCAAGAGATGCATCATCATAAATAGAGAGTTTATCAAGTTTTGTATAATCAGGTGATATAAAGGCCTCAATAAATGCTTCTTATTCTTCAGAAGAGGCCCCATATTCATACTCTCTATGAGTCTCATTTCTTTCTAGCTCAAGTTCTACATTTTCATCTACAGAAGATTCAGGAATTTTAGTTGTTTCAGGTGTTTCATTTGCCTCAGGTGTTTCAATAGTTTAAGGAATTTCAGAAGCTAGTTCTTTGTCTACATTATCAAGTGTTTGATCATTAGATGTACTAGTAGGCATTTTTGACAATGGCGATTTACCAGCTATTCCTTTCTTTTTCTTAGCAGCCACAGTAGAAACAATATTAGGTGAAAAATTTGGTCTACTAGGCAAATCATTACCAGAACGAGTAGTCGAAGGCATTACCTCCTTCAAAGTGTCCTTTCCCTTTCCCATTGTAGGGAACAAGAAAGTGCAGCAAGTAGACAATAACAAGTGGTCTTACCAATAAAGCTAGGCTCCCGGCAACGGCGCCAGAAAACAGTCTTGATGGCTCCCAAGTGCAGGAGATCAATCGTAGTCTTCGATGGGAAGTATTACCCAAATTTGTAGCTCGACTCAGTGGGAACACAAGAATACCGGTGAGACTTTAGCAATTGGGACGTCACTCCCAACCACACCTGTGTATCAACAAACTTGCAGCGAGAGTTGTGAGTGTAATAATGCAGTGAAAGTAAACAAACATAAAGTAAATGGAGAGCAAGTGTTTTCCCAGTTTTCACCGGAAAAGAGTGAAAGTAAACCGGAGACTAAAACGCAGGCATGAGGTGACAGCGGGGTGTTGCACGGATAAGATTGATCATGTAATAATGTTTTGCTAGCAGCGGGGCCTTTCTCTATCTCAGTTTTATGTAGGTGTGTGTTCCGTAAATTATTGTGCGTACACAAAGCCTATTGTCCTACCTGCCCATTTCGCCGGGGCCAATTTGGAACTACAGGTAATTAAGGTCTACCCTTTCGAATAGCCCGGACCAACGCATTAACACTCCATGAACACACATAATCCTCAAACTAGAACATATCCCCATTGTTTTCCCTAGCTGTCACTTTAGGGTTCGCAGGTTCAACATAATAGCAGGTAATACACATTGCAGATAGATACCAAACTCAAATATATGATGTAGCGATGTAAGTTCAGTACTGAAATCATGCCACTTGGGCCCTAGTAACAAGCATTAAGCATAGCAATAGTGCATCAACATAAGACATAAGCATTCTCAAGACAAACCCCTAGATCCCGCATACCGGGTAGCAATTACATGATTAATCTCATGCAAAACCCCTCACACCTCACATGCCTACAGCAACTACTCACACATGGAGGGGGTGATGGAGCTCATGGTTGATGGAGATGATGGTGGTGATGATGATGGTGACGAAGCCCCTCGAATTCCACCTCCGGGGGTGAAATCCCGGATCAATCTGACTCCGAAATCGAAGATCGTGGTGGCGGCGGCGCTCCGTTTCGCGAACAGCCCTCCCCTTCGAAACCCGTCAGTTCTCGTATATATGGAGGGGTACGTCGAAGACCTAGCCGGAGTGGGCCATCTGGGCCCAAAAGGGGTGACCCCACGCGGCCAAGGAATCTGGTCGCGTGTGGGGCCCCCTTTTGGCCCTCGGGTGGCCCCCCGGCCCCATCTGGTGCTCATTCCCCTTCTTTTCCATAAAAAGTTACGTGGTTTTCGTCCCCTGCGAAAAGTCCTACGAAAGTAGACGGAAAGAAGACTTTTGCTAAAACAGCGTCAGATTCTGCAGATTTATTCAATTATGGGGGGACTCCGGAGAGAAATACGATGCAAAGTGCTTGGAAAAGTAGATGCATTTTGGGTGCATCACATACCTATTAGAGAGACGACGTTACTAAGCTTGAACCATAGAATGGTAGAATATCATTAACCTTTTGTTAGGCAAGTGTTGCCGAAACGTACTAAACTTCGGTGAGGACAATGCCAGTCTTGGAGGAATCATACAATTGAAGATATTGACCACCATGAGAGTTTTGTTAGAAATAGCATGGTGTTTGCATTCAAGGGATACACCAACCTGATGAAAGATCGCCAAGGAAATGGGAATAAATTTGTATGGACTTTATCACTGAATTACCTCAAACCAAATCAGAGTATGGTTCTATTTGGGAAGTGGTTGATCGTCTAACAAAGATAGCACACCTTGTGCCAGTAAAGGTCACGTACACCAGAGAAAAGTTGGCTGATATTTATATGAAGAAGATTGTCTGTCTTCATGGTGTACCCAAGAGTATCGTGTCTGATAGAGGTACCCAGTTTACCTCACACTTTTGGAAGAAACTACATGAGTCTTTAGAGATCACACTGGAATTCAACACAATATTTCATTCTCAAACAGATGGCCAAACTGAGAGAGTGAATCAAATCCTAGAGGATATGTTGAGAGCATGTGTCTTATACTATGCATCTAGTTGGGATGACAGCCTGCCATATGCAGAATTATCCAACAACAACAGTCATCAAGCTAGTATTGAGAGGGCACCATTTGAAGCTCTGTATGGAAATAAATGCACCACACCTTTGCTTTGGAGTGGTCTAGGAGAAAGAAATTTGTTTGGTCCTGATATCATCCAAGAAGCTGAAGAGAAGGTTATATTGACCAAGGACTCGTAATTGACCCAAAGAGTGACCCCTCAGTGTCAAAGGTAACCCAACAGACTTAGATTGGGTTGCAACTCTAATGGAAGGGAATGTCCTACTCAAGCCATCTTGAGTAAAACCACACTCCAAGCTATGTGGATAGACACATCCTATTGGAACTGGATTTCGATACAAAGAACCCTAAACGTTATATACATGGATTCAAGATCCCAAATACCCACAAGGAGTTGATACATGCTATACAAGGATATTATGGATGATCAAGAGAATAGACTCAGCAGCGTGATGGACAAGATGTTTTAGACTACCCACAAAAGTTTCTTTTAAGGGTGGTAGCCCACGCAACTTGTGTAAACCCAGTTACCCAAACCTATCTTTCTTTCTAGCCTTCCAGAATCTCGGGACGAGATTTCTTTTAAGGGTGGTAGTCTGTAACATCTCTGATTTTTGGAATGTGCAAAAATCACAAAAATTTGAAACCTTTTATTTCCATGTTAAACAAGTCACCAAAAACCAAATGAGATGCAAGAAACAAAAGAAAACAGTACACATTTCATTGTTATTGGAAATAAAATCCAAGCGCCTCTGTTTTCCATAAAGCCTAAACCTCTTCAAATAAGTTTTCTTATTTCAAAATGGTTGCTTCTTTATAGCAAACCTTATTTAAGCCATTTTTTTCTATCACACTATTTTCTTGAAAATATTTTCAAAGCCCAAAATTAACCATACCACTTTTAACTACTATTTCAAGTATTAAGTAACAAAATGTTTTCCACCAAATTGTTTTGTGAAAAGGACTTCGAGAAACATATTATCAAAGTTCTTGTTTTTCTAATTTATATTTGAGCATGTTTTCAATTAATTATTCTCTATGTGAAAAAAATGACAATAAGTTGCTATTTGTAAATCCCTCATTTTCTAAAAATATAAAAATAAGAAAATGTCTTGAAATGGGTTTCAAAAATATTATTTTACTATTAAAATGTTTCTACAATTTTATAAAAACCCATTTCTAATTATTGCTATTTTCTATTTAAAAATAGTTTTAAGTACTATTAGTGGATTATTGATATTTTCAAAATAGAAAAAATTATATGTCTTTGAAACAACAAAATGAGGTTTCTAATTGATAGATATTTTCATTACAAGTTTTTAGAAATTTAAATGAGGTCAATTGGGTTATTAAAACAAAACTTATTAAAGAAATGAGGAAACAGGAATAAAAAAATGCTGACGTCACTGTCCTCAACCTCCAACTATACCCACTATCCGGCCGAATTTCCCGCGCCACGATCCCCTCCCTCCGTGCACTCTCTCGCTTATCGACCCCCTCCACAGGAGCCCCAGCCCCCCTCTCTGTTTCCCCTCTGCCCCCCCCCCAAAAAAATCCCTCCACCAATAGCCCACGATTCCTCGACGAAGTCCCGCTGTCCGCCGTCGTTCATCATCGAATAAGGCATGGTGAGCCACCCTCTGCGCCTGATATCACCCTCACCTGATTCCCTGATCCAGTGCGCCCCTCCAAGATGCTTTGGCTTGATTTTTCGTGCAGAGAAACCCCGGCGCCATCCTCTCCGAGTGTCACCGGAGCCGCGCCATTCTCTGTCCGCAACGCGCCATCGCCCGAGAAGGATTGCGCCCGAGACATCACCGCCATCGAGCTCGTCGTCCCGCGCTGAATCCCTTTGTGGCCTCCGTTGAGCGCGTGGACCATCGGAAGTCCATCTCCGGCGAGTTTTCCGAGCAGACGCGCCACCGTGGAGCCATTGTCTGGCGAACAAAATCATCCCGGTTAGCCCCCTCGCCCTCAGCCGTCCGATCTGATTCAGTGGTTAGGATTAGAACCCTAACCTGAAGCGGTATAAGCCATTGGGATCGCGCCACGTTGGCCTGCGAGGCGTGTACCTAATCTCCGCCCGCGCGACGCTTAACCTGGCCCAAGCCCATTCCCTGCCCGTCGCCCCGCGCGACAGATAGATAAGTTTCACCCAGCCCGTCTGTGATTTTATTTCCGAATAAAATAGAAAAACAATTTTGCAGAATAGCCCCTAAAACTCCAAATCGTCATTACTTTTTATCCACTTAGCTAAATTTAGCAAACTTGGTCTTTTTGGAATCACCTGAGAATGTAGAAACTTTTGGAACTGTCCAAATTCAATTTTGATAAACTAAAATTGGATCAAATTTAAATATGCTTCTTTAGTGAATTCTGGCATAATTAAAATTCTGTAAATCCAAAAATTGCAAATAAAATATCTTTGGAATCCTTAGGATGTGTACTTTCATAACCTCTGTCCCAAATTAATAATTGAACCAATTAAAATGGAATTTATAATTTAAATAGCCAATTGAGTATTTTGCACCTAGATTTAATTCTATAAATAATTTTAATTAGTTTTCTTGTGGAAAACTGTTCCATTTAGTAACCTTAGACCATAGAAACCAGTACTAAAACCATTTGTGACCAGAGGAACCATTCCATGTAATTTTGTCCTATAAAGCATCCACAGTAGTCAACCTTTATAAAATTAAGTGTGGTGTGATGAAAGCCCTTTAGGAAAATTGTGGTATGATCATTTTGATCAAAACCAACACCCATTTCATGTTAACCACATGAAAAATAACTTTTAGACCAGAAACCCATAGCCTAATACCTTTTGTAAATTTACAAGCCATATTGTAAATTTCTTCAACCCCACTAACCAAAGGCATGAAATGAATCATGTTGATCATGAATTTGTTTTCTAAAAACCCTTACACCAAAGCCTTGTGTGATCCTTGTGATAAAAGACCAAAATATAACCATCCCATCATAATTCTTTTTGCATATTGAATTATGTGTCAAAACCTTGTCCATGTTAGCACCAATCAAGTTGAATAACTTGGTATGCTTCTGTATGGTATATTTTGTTGTATGTGTTTGCTTGTGGGTGAATTGCTTGTTTATTGTTATTTAATTGTATTGTTTAGATTGTACGGAGAGAAACGTTCAAATTGTGAAGAGAGTGTTTCTATATCAACTCCCACAAGGCAAGTGATGCTCATGTCCCACTTTTTATTGCATTAGTGTTTTCAGCAGTGTGCATGATAGGTGATATTATTATTTTCCAAGTATATGCTATGCTCAGAACACCTAGTAGAGTGTAGTCAACCTGAAACCCCTGCTAGGTACTAGTTTAGCTATACTAGAATAATATCACAACTGCTGCTATTTATTGGGTTGTGATACTTTGAAAATTGAAATTTAACAACCCAATGAAACACCTGGGTGGATTGGTAATTGCTTGGATTATGTTGAGTGGCTACTCAGGGCCATGTCTATGGTGGTTGTCACCTGGGTCACTCCCAGGGCCATGGATGTGGTGGTTGTCACCTGAGGGTACACTTGTGGATTGCCACCAAGGACTAAAGAGATCTGTAGGTCTTCCATGTATAGTTAGCTTCTAGTGCAGCCTTGAGGTAATATGGGCTCTGCCAAGATTAAGTAAGTTGTGGGGGTTCCTCCTGTTGTATTGACATTGGATGGTAGAATTTTAGGAGCAACGAGTCAATACTGGTATGGTTGAATCCCTCTTCCCAAAGATCTTGTCTCATTTTTCTCTCTGGGAAAATGAGTCTCAAGGTGAAAGTGCACAACCTCTGCAGAGTTTAAAAAACTAAGATCTTAGTCGTGTCCCCGGTTATGGGCCAGTTGAGCAAAGTAGACATAGTTGGTGCTGAAGGATCTCCTCATCTTTTCTGAATAAATTAAAACATGCTAGAAACCTTTTTCCTAGAGCACATGGTGTGTCTACCCCTCTGTGCTACCTTTTCAAATTCATGGTGTGTCTACCCATAATGATTTTCAAACTTCATGGTGTGTCTACCCATGCTGATTTTCAAACTTCATGTTGTGTCTACCCATTATGACTTTATCAAACTTCATGGTGTGTCTACCCATGATGTCTTTACCAAACTACATGGTGTGTCTACCCATGTTGTTTTTCAAAGATTTTTCAAATATAGGACAAAACTGGCTTTATGCAAATAGCCAGACTCCACCAGCGAAATATCATGTAGATAGTTATTCCACAAAACTGCCACCATACAAGTGTCACTTGCCAATACATTAAATTGTATTGACTCCCTTGTGGCTGCATATTCCAACGTGCAGATGAATTTGAAGACGAGTGAGGATTTCGTTTAGGATCTCGAGTCTATCGCCAACATGTTCTGCCTGTGGCGCATGAAGATGAAGAAGGCTCATTGATGTATTATTTCTGCTGTGTTTACTTTGAAACCTTGTTATTGGGCTAGTCCATGATGACTATGCCAATTGTAAGGCTATTTTATTTCTTATCCATTGGATCAACGATGTAGAATGATGCTATTGCAATGAATATTTCATTTTTTCATGTGTATGCTATCAGACATCACGAGAATAGCACGTTACATAGGTGTTCTACCTTTATTATAAGGTAGGGCGCTACAGAAAGCGGTGCTAAACCGAATCCTGGGGGGCGACTCGTGAGTTTTCGGCGCTTTCGGCACGAAAAACTCCGCTTGGGGGGGCTCTGGGGGGACGGCTGGAGATGCCCTATGGTGCTAGTCACTGGGTTATTTCCGTGTTTGTGAAATTGTATAAAGCTGATATAACAAGAGGGACATCGATGATGCTTAACTGAATTTCAGAAGTGAAGCTTCAGACTTCCGGATGTTGGAAGTGTGACGATCACGGACGGCAGCGGACGCTGCTGTGTGTGCAACTCGAGGCTGTAAGGGAAGCTGGGTGCAAGGGTGTGAAGGAAATGAGCGCTACACGATGCGTGATCTGCACATGAGCTAGGAGCAACGTTAACTGACGAAAACCAATTGAACTCTTCAGTCTTCACGAGCAGGTGCAACAACGGACAGAGATAGCGCCGGCCAACCAAAACCGGCGACGCTACGGTCGTGCACGTGGGTGCAGGAGTGGGCTACGAGCGTGCAGTGCGTGTGTGCTTCAAGGGGTGCAAGTTCCATGTGTGTTCACGGACAACCACAGCAGCAGCTAGCTCGAGTACGAGCTTGCCCTGTCGACGTCCATGACGGACAGCAGCGGTTGGAGCTCGGATCCACGCGTACAGTAAGAGAGCAAGGTGGAGAGCAATGCCTAGGAGGTTGGGCTGCTCACCCAGGTGCGGAAGCGGGAGTTGTTCGAAAGGAGGGGGACGACGACGACCGTACGAAGAGGAGGAAGACGTTGCACTGGTTGTGCTCCGTAGGGACGGACGGCGAGCGCTCCTGGGCACTCCCGGGTCCGGATCCTGGCAGAAATTGGCGTGGGTAGTCGCCGTGCTCCTTCTGGCGCGACGGAGGTGGGGATTGTGTGGTTCACCGTGGCACCGAGCTCGTGCCCGCGGCGGCCATGGCAACGGCGTCGTCGCTTGGAGGCACGATGGCGGCAGAGGAGGAACAGGAAGAAGCTAGGGTTCTCGACGCGCTCCACGAGTGGCTATAAGGAGGAGTGGAGGGGGGCAAAGGAGGCGACGTGGACGACTCTCCTCCACTGGAAGGAGCACGCCTTCTGCCTGTGTGTCCGTACAGGTAGAAGATGAACGTGTAGAAGGCCTAGCTGGGTTCTTCCTAGATGTTTCTTTGGGCTGGTAAATGGCCTAGCTAGGTTGCCACCCCATTTTGTTTGTGTAAAAAATATATATATTACAAAAGTTTTTATTGGATCAAAATCAAATTATTAAATCACATGTTTGAGTTTTAAAAATAGTTGCCTTTTTCAAAACAAGAGGAGAGATGGAAGAGGTTTAATATTATTTATAAGGTTTGGTCGTTATTTATAAAAGCCAACATAATTATTTTGTTTGCAATTGTAATTTAACAACCAAAGTTTCTACAATTTGAAAATCTTAGAAGTAACATCACAAGTTTTTAGTTTCTTGATTTATGCAAGAATTAAGTAAAGGTGGCATGATATGATTTATGATGGCATGATCCAATGAAACAACAAGAAGCAAAGCAATAGGGGGAATTTTCATACTTGGGATGTTACAAAACGCCCCCCTTGAAGGAATCGCTCCCCGAGATTCCTGTTGAGAAGTGAAAAGGCCGGAATACTTCTTGCGAAGATCCTCTTCGGTTTCCCATGTTGCCTCTTTATCTGAATGATGTGACCATTGCACCTTCAAGAACTTGGTGCTCTTGTTGCGAGTGCGGCGTTTGGCCTCATCAAGAATGCGAATGGGATGCTCTTCATAAGAGAGGTCTTCTCTGAGCTCAATGGTATCATGATCCACTGCATGACCTGGGTCTTTGAAGCACTTCTTGAGTTGAGACACGTGAAAGACATCGTGCACCTTGGAAAGGTTTGGAGGAAGTTCCAGGCGATAAGCATTTTCTCCACGCCTTGACAAAACATTGAATGGACCAACATATCGAGGAGCAAGCTTGCCCTTAACACCGAAGCGGTGCGTGCCTCTAAGGGGAGTGACACGGAGGTAGGCTTTGTCACCGGCTGCGTAAATCATGTCCTTGTGCTTGCTGTCATAGTAACTTTTCTGTCGAGACTGAGCAATTTTCAGATTGTCACGAATGATGCGGATCTTCTCTTCGGCCTTGTTGATAATGTCAGGACCAAAGAGTTGGCGTTCACCGGCTCCGGACCAATTGATAGGAGTTCTGCATCTGAGACCATAGAGAGCCTCGAAAGGAGCCATGCCTAGGCTTGCTTGGAAGCTGTTGTTGTATGAGAATTCGGCATACGGAAGACATTCTTCTCATTTCATGCCAAACGAGATGACACATGCTCTGAGCATATCCTCTAGAATCTGATTGACTCTTTCAACTTGACCTTGCGTTTGAGGATGGTAAGCTGTGTTGAATAGGAGTTTGGTGCCCATAGCTTCCTGAAAGCTTTTCCAGAAGTGAGAAGTGCAGATACTTCCACGGTCTGAGCTTATTTCCAATGGAACGCCATGAAGAGGAACGATTCTTGTTGCGTAGAGTTCTGCCAATTGACTAGCTGAGATTGTCTCTTTGACAGGAAAGAAGTGAGCAACCTTGGATAGGCGATCAATGACAACAAAGATTGCATCATTGCCTTTCTTTGACTTTGGAAACCCAGTGACAAAGTCCATTTCAATCATGTCCCATTTCCACTCAGGAATTTTCAGAGGTTGGAGAAGACCAGCTGATTTCTGATGAACTGCTTTGACACGTTGACAAACATCACATTCAGAGACATAGCGAGCAATTTCTCGCTTCATTCCGGTCCACCAATAGACTTGCTTGAGATCCTGGTACATCTTTGTACATCCAGGATGGATGGAGAGAGTATCATGAACCTCCTTGAGAATCACATCTTTTAGGCTTTGGACTTCGGGAACTACAATGCGTCCTTCAAAAAAAACACAGTTCCCTTGTCATCTATTGAGAAGCACTCATACTTCACATTGTCCTCTTTAATGTTTTCGACGATCTTCTTGATCTCTGCATCACGAAGTTGTTCAGAACGAATCTTGTCCTCAAGAGTTGGAGTGGCAGTCAAGTTTGCTAGATAGCCATGGGGAACAAGTCCAAGATTCAACTTTTGGAATTCTTCATGAAGAGGAGGCTGGTTGTCCATGATCATGAGATTATTGCAATAGGATTTGCGACTGAGGGCATCTGCCATAACATTAGCTTTGCCGGGAGTGTAAGAGATTGTGAGATCAAAGTCTTTGATCTTCTCGATCCATCTTCTTTGCCTGAGGTTTAGATCTGGTTGGGTGAAGATGTATTTTAGACTTTGGTGGTCAGAAAAGATCTCACAGGGATTACCCAACAAGTATTGCCTCCATTTCTTGAGGGCAAAGACAACTGCTGCAAGCTCAAGATCATGAGTAGGATAGTTTAGCTCATGTGTGTTCAACTGACGAGAAGCATAAGCCACCACTTGACGTTCTTGCATGAGGACTGCGCCTAGTCCTTGGAGGGAGGCATCACAGAATATTTGGAAAGGTTTGGAAGTGTCTGGACCAACGAGGACTTGTGTGGATGTGAGTTTAGACTTTGAGAGGTTGAAGCTATCATCACATTGTGGAGACCATACGAACTTTCTGTCCTTCTTTGTGAGGTCGGTGAGGGGTTTGGCAATTTTGGAGAAGTTCTGGACAAAGCGACAACAATAGCTAGCCAAGCCAAGAAAGCTTCTGACTTGCTTCACTGTTTTAGGAGGTTCCCATTCAACAATGTACTTCACCTTTTCTGGATCAATAGCTATTCCCTTTGAAGATATGACATGGCCAAGGTAAGACACTTCAGAAAGCCAGAACTCACATTTGGAGAATTTTGCATAGAGCCGATGTTCACGAAGCTTCATCAATATGAGACGGTGATGTTCTTCATGATCTTTCTCAGACTTGGAGTATACAAGAATGTCGTCAAGATATACCACAACGAACTTGTCAAGGTAATCCATGAAAACGGAGTTCATAAGACGAGAGAAAGTCGCCGATGCATTTGTGAGGCCAAAGGACATGACGGTGTATTCGTAGAGACCATAGCGAGTGACGAAGGCTGTCTTTGGGATATCCTCCTTTCTGATCTTGATTTGATGGTAACCCATTCTCAAGTCCAATTTAGAGAATACATAGGCTCCGGCAAGTTGATCGAAGAGATCGTCGATGCGAGGAATGGGATATTTGTTCTTGATTGTTTTCTCGTTGAGAGGACGATAGTCGACTACAAGTCGCTTCGTTTGATCTTTCTTTTCCACAAATAGAGTCGGAAATCCCCAAGCTGAGGAATTAGGTTGAATGTAACCTTTTTCCAAGTACATGTCGAGCTGCTCTTTCAACAACTTCAACTCAGGAGGAGCTATCTTGTAAGGATGTTTAGAGATAGGAGCAGTGCCTGGTTCAAGTTCAATCACGAACTCAACAGCTCTATCAGGAGGCATTCCCGGTAATTCTTCTGGAAAGACATCTGGAAAGTCGCAAACCACCGGAACAGTTTCAAGGGAAGGTAGAGGGTTTGCATTGAGAGCGTAGAGCTGCGAGGTAGAGTATAGCTTTGGCGAATAGACTATCTGGCCAGAAGGGTGGTAAATGGTTACTGACTTAGTGGCACAGTCGATTTTTGCTTTATTGGCCTTCAACCAATCCATGCCCAAAATGACATCAATGTCGGAATTTCCTAGCAGCATGAGCGTAGCAAGAAACAAATAGCCTCCAATTAAGATTTGGTTTCCCTTACTTATCTTGGAAGTCAACATTTGGGATCCTGGGGAGTGGACCGTGATTTGATTGTCCAAAGGAACCAGAAGTAACTGATTTGCTTTTGCAAAGATCTTTGACACAAAAGAATGCGATGCTCCCGTATCAAACAACACTTTAGCTGGAATAGAGTTAACAAGAAGTGTACCCATCACAACCTCCGGTGCCTCCTCTGCATCTTGTGCCCTGACATGGTTTACCCTCGCGGTTCTCACGCTAGGCTTGTTGTTCTTGAAGGGCCTAGGCGGAGGAACGTGAGACATCGCCTGAGTTGGAGCAGGGCGAGGTGGTGGTGGAGGCAGCTGCCTTTGCGTGCACTTGTTGGTGTAGTGGCCTTCCTGCCCACACTTGTAGCATGTGATGATGCGTGGAGTTGGTGGCCTTGGATGCCCCATCAAACCCCTTGGAGCAGGTGCCAAAGCTGGGTTGGGTGGGCGGTAAGCGAAGCCTGAAGAGCTTGGAGTGTAATCAGCCCGAGTGATAGCACTATTGGGCACCCAGATTCGGTGCTTCTGAGGAGGAGCGGCCATGTTGGAGGAGGAGCCGCCCTCACGCGTGTGCTTGCGTGTTTCCTCGAGCACCTTGCGCCCATTCAATTCATTGAGCGCAGTGTTGACGAGTTCTTCGAAGTTGTCGGCCTTGATGTTGGTGAGAGCGTACTTGAGTTCAGGGTTGAAACCCCTCTGGAACTATCGCACCCGGACTTCTAAAGGATATTCGCCGTTCCGTTGAACAGTAGTAGATTGGATTACGGGGCTTACCGGCACCCGCGTCCTCTTACGAGTAGGCCAACACACGTATGTGTGACAACCAACCCCTATCTGTTCAGCGTCGACGTAAACTATCCCGTAGAAATCAGGATACTTCCATTGACGTACTTCAAACCATACACACATGGTACGTCAACGGCGTTGAACAACTGATATCACAACAGCTCTCTACGACACAAAAGATTGAAATAAGTTGCAAATGGCTCTCATTAGAGCAGAGATAGCAAATACAATCATTCAGAGGACACCTGTCCCAACAATACATCATTACATCACAGCGGAAGCATTCAAAATGTCTGAGTACAGACAAGATCCAAATAGGCCTAAGAGGCCGGAAAGGAACAGACGGAGCCCATCCACGAAGTCTCGGATCCTGCCCGGGTCCGCTATCTACTCGTCATACGCCACGTAGTAGCCACCATGTAGATCCTCGGAAACGTCGTCTGCGGAAACCACAGCCCCAAAGGGGTCAGTACATAAACGTACTGGCAAGCAAGACTCACAGTTCACCAAAGTGTAACCCGTCAACACCAAGCACAGATGCTTTGGGTCAACGGAAGAAGGGGATATAAAGGATGCTGCAACTGGCTGCTCTAAACATTTACAGAGTTTCTACCACTTCCGGCTACCAGAAAGGAGATAAGATCGTGTATCGTAACCAACCTATCAACTAACTCCAAACAAACCCATCCTGGATCTCGCCCCTTATCCAAAGAAGCAATCCGAGGATAACTCACACAGTTGGATTAATGATGGTTCAGATTATTGTGTCAATACGCCTTGTACTAGTCAAGTTGTTAATCATTGGGTGTAAGGTTGTTAACCATTAGGTTTAAGTTGTCCTGAGTACTTGTTAGCCAGTACTTTCACCAAGTAATCCATAACCGCGGAAAACACGGCTTCTCGAGAAGATTATCCCTGCAGGGTTGCACCAATTTGGCCGTACACGTATGAATAACCCGCCAGATGGAAAGGCCCTTCCACCAAGCGGGGCACTCGACACAACTAAACTCTTCTTCGCATCAAGCCCAAAGCACCACGTGCTGTGCGTGCGCGGCTAATCGAGCCCCACGAAGAAAAGGGGACCCTCATAGCACTAGAAGACCACGCCGCCCTAAATGCCGACTACAAAAGTTCCACCCTGGCCTAGGCTCGCAAGATCATGCATGCAGCAAATGGAAAGCCCGAACTACGTGTGGCAATTTGGACGAGATGCGAATCGAATCAAATTGAGGGGGGCTCCCATACTCGTATCCCACATGCGGTTAGTGCGCTCATCATGGATCAGTAGACAAGACCCTTTTCCTATTAGGGTCGACACTAGCAGGCCTCAAAACCACCCTGGGCCTCCTGCCGGTGCCTTATCATCAAATTTATTATTGATAATAACATTAGCATGATTGATTGATTAAACATCGAGCCCCCAGAACATAATGGAATATAGTAACAGAAAGTAACGGGTAACAGACTCGAGCAAAACAACCTAAGCATGCTAGTAAGACACGGGCAACAAGCAATGGTTATAGGTATGGATGTGAGGCAATATCAGGATAAAGGGATTCATGTGATAGGTTCGTAACAGAAACAACTATTCATAGGGCTAGCAGAATAGACAACGGAAAAGTATCGGTATCCAATGTTGAAAGGAACACGATGGTTCATGTGAGTGAATACTTGCCTGCAAACCCAGTAGCCTGGTACTGAGCTAACTCCTTAGAAGGGGTGTCGTAAGTATCGTCGGTCTCAACGTCGTCGTGTATCCGAGAAGAAGCATACAAACAATGCAGAAAGATAAACAATCAATAACATGGCATAGTGCACAAACAATGGGATGATGCATGGCAATTTAATTGATGCATCAAAATAAACTAGTTGACAAGATAACAACATGATTAAATGGACCCACATGCAATTGGATTGCATATGGAAAGCCCATGAATTATGGTGGAATTAATTGTTTTACAACTAATCATCATATGAAAGTGGATTAGCATGATGCATGGATGAGGAAAACAGCAAAATAACAACAATAGAACCAATTGGAAATAGGGTTTACCAAGTTTAGAAATTCATTTATTAAGTTAGGAAATTTTGGTTCCTTAAAGGTGTCACACAAACATTTGTTGTTTTCACCACTTTTAATTGTTCAAAATAGATAACAAAGTTCATATTTGGAAAGTTCACACAATTTTAGGTGGAATCCATGTTTCACTTGTTGAAAAAGGATTTTGGATGAATTACTTATGAATTACACAAGTTTAAGCAAGAATTAAATGAATTTAATTCAAACATGAACTTATTTGAATTTTTATTTGTTGAAAACATTAAGTGAGATTCATATTTGAAAAGTTTATACTTTTGTGGTTTGAAAACATATTTTATATGGCTCAAAAGAATTTGTTTTGATCAAGTTATGAATTTAACAATATTAAATGATTTAAACAAGGTTTAAATCATTTAACCAATTTTAATTATTCAAAACATGAAACAAATTTTATATTTGGAAATGTGGTTTAATTTTGCATGGAAAACATATTTTATTTGTTGAAATTGGATTTAAAATGAGCAAGTTATTATTTTGGCAATTTTAAATGCATTAAACAAGGTTTAAATTATTTAGGCAATTTAAATTATTCAAACCATGAAACAAAATTTATATTTGAAAAGGTTATTTGAAATAGCATGGAAAACAATTTTTATTTGCATTTTGGTTCTAGGGGCCAATCTGTAATTTTAAAGGACCTTGATTAAACAGAAACGTGTAGAAATTGTTTTGTTACCGCGTATTAACCTAACCACAGCCACTGCCCGTGGGCCAATGGCCAGCGTGGCGTGCGCGTGGCCACTGTGGCTTACAGGTGGGCCATGGACGCAGGGGAAAATTCCCAAAAGAAATTGCGTCGCGGGGGAATCGATCCGTGGCCGCTGTACTGCAATCAGTGGAGCGCTACCACTGCGGTGGTTTGCGACTTCTTGTCAGTAAGGGCAGCGGGGTGGGGATAAGATTCAGTAGCGGGGTTTTGTTTTCCTGAAACTGAAACTGCGCACGGTTGCTGACGAAACGGAGATCGCACGCTGGCCGGCGAGGAAACGATCACTGCAGCTGCGGCTGCGATGGTCGTGCGTGCGGTGCAACATGACTACAGCAAGGGTAACGGAGAGGGCAAGCTGGAGGGAGAGAGAGGCGGGGGGAGTGGATGCTCACGGTGTGAAAAACAGAAGCGGATGGTGGCGCGGTGGTGAGTGGCCGGCGACGAAAAACCAGACGGCGGCGTCGACTCGCTGGTTCCTTGCCTCTGCCGCGGCGTCGACGTCGAAGGGGCCGGCACGGGGTTCCCATTCCCGCCGTGAGCCCGCGAGGAGGAGGGTCCCAACAACGGCGATCGCCGGAGTTACAGGGAGGCGGCGACCGGGTTCAGTACAGAGAGCGGGTGTGAGCAGTGAGAGAGGAAAATTCGGCGGCGGTGGGTAGGAGAGAGGGATGGCGAGTGGTTAGGGTTAGCAGGGGCTCGGGGGGGTAGGTTATAGGGTAGCCTCGAGCTCGTACGGCTGCCCATCGGAGAGGTGAGGAAGCGATCGGGTGGAGGAGATGCTGTCGTACGAAGATGACGTAGGGGGGGAGGAAGACGACAATAGAAGGTGGGCTGGGCTGGGTTTTCTCCCCCCTCTGAACCGTTTTGCTTTTGATTTTTTTTTGTAGAAGGGATTGAGAGAAAGGAAAAGGATTTGGGTTTCTTATTTTTTTTATGAATAACTTTCTTAGTAATTTTGCAAAAACAGTAATTAAAGCAATTTACCAATAACTTCAAAATTTTGGAATATTAATTTGATTGTTTTAATTGGTTAGTTGGACTCCAAATAAGGTTTGGGGTTTTTAATTTTTATGAGATGTTTTATTACTTTGCAAACAGTAACCCAAAGCAAAGTTACCACCATTTCCAAAATTTTGGAGATGTTAATTTACTTTTAGAGATGGTTAGTTGAATTTTCCAATAGGGTGTCACTTGGGGATTTGGAAATAAACAATTTTTTTATCCAATGAATTCAAACAATTATGACAACATTATTGAATTTAATTTGTCTGCAAGATTTTAATTCTTAAACCCATATTTTGAGATATGCCAAGTAGGATTGATTTGATTTGAATTTGAAATAACAATTGAATTAAGTTTGGATTAATTAAATTATTAAAAGCCATAATTTTAATGGTTGAACCTTATGGTTTAATTGTAAACAAATGATTGATTTGTTTTGCAATTTTCATAACTCTCAACATGGTTGTTGTTTGGAAGAAAACATAATTGAATTTGAGAAGGGTTTGATATTAAATGAATTTTTGATAGAACAAAACAATAGTTTTGGAATCACACTTTAATGGAAACAATTGGTTGTTTTTATTTGAAATATGATTTTGGAAATTGTAACATCACAAGGATGAAACAAAAGGTTTGAATTTTGGTTTGAAATTCAAATAGAATACAAAGGAAAACAAATGAAAACAGTTGGAAAACAACTGGAAAACAAGCAAACAAATGCAATCAACATGATGCCATGATGCAAAACATAAAATAACAGAGAGCAAACATTCTAATGGCTATTTTTTCATACTTGGGATGTTACAAAACGCCCCCCCTTGAAGGAATCGCGCCCCGAGATTCCTACTGAGAAAAGAAAAGGTCCGGATACTTCTTGCGAAGATCCTCTTGAGCTGTGACACGTGAAACACATCGTGCACCTTGGATAGTTTTTTCTGGAAGTTCAAGATGATAGGCATCCCTGGCAACTTTTCTGGAAGGATGTCAGGGAATTTGGAAACCACCGGAACATTTTCAAGTAAAGGGAGAGGTTTTGTATCGAGGGTGTATAGCTGAATAGAACTTGATTCATTTGGGGAATAGATTATCTGGTCAGAAGGGTGGAACAGAGTTATTGATTAGACGCCGGTAGAAAAACTGAAATGGGAAGTAACAACAAGATTTCAACGGACGAAAAGGATGTTGAGAAGAACAAGATATCAACATCGGGGAAAACGAGAACAAAACTCCTGAGGTACTACGGAAAAACCCATCCGGGCTTCTAAAGGATCAATATCTACTGCTTAAGGAATAGAGGATCTGCTTCCGGGGCTTACACGCCTCCGTTCTCAATCATGAGTAGGCAACATGATAAATCATGTCACAACCACCTCCATTCCTATGGTCTAGTAGATATAACCATCCTAGAGAAACCAGGATTCGTGAAATCCTAACTTGAAAGTTTAGATGAGCAGGGAAAAACAATGTTGCACTTCCTTACCAGAAAAGGGAGGGTGGGTGGGGAAAGAAGAAAAAGAACAGAATTCCTACTCTCACGTTTCATTTTTCCTATATAGCTACGAAATAGTTTCTAGACTCAACTGCGACCAGTAAAAAGGGATCCTACAGGCAGACAGGCTCTGATACCATTTGTCGCACCTGGACTTCTAAAGGATATTCGCCGTTCCGTTGAACAGTAGTAGATTGGATTACGGGGCTTACCGGCACCCGCGTCCTCTTACGAGTAGGCCAACACACGTATGTGTGACAACCAACCCCTATCTGTTCAGCGTCGACGTAAACTATCCCGTAGAAATCAGGATACTTCCATTGACGTACTTCAAACCATACACACATGGTACGTCAACGGCGTTGAACAACTGATATCACAACAGCTCTCTACGACACAAAAGATTGAAATAAGTTGCAAATGGCTCTCATTAGAGCAGAGATAGCAAATACAATCATTCAGAGGACACCTGTCCCAACAATACATCATTACATCACAGCGGAAACATTCAAAATGTCTGAGTACAGACAAGATCCAAATAGGCCTAAGAGGCCGGAAACGAACAGACGGAGCCCATCCACGAAGTCTCGGATCCTGCCCGGGTCCGCTATCTACTCGTCAGCAGTCTCGTCATACGCCACGTAGTAGCCACCATGTAGATCCTCGGAAACGTCGTCTGCGGAAACCACGGCCCCAAAGGGGTCAGTACATAAACGTACTGGCAAGCAAGACTCACAGTTCACCAAAGTGTAACCCTTCAACACCAAGCACAGATGCTTTGGGTCAACGGAAGAAGGGGATATAAAGGATGCTGCAACTGGCTGCTCTAAACAACTACAGAGTTTCTACCACTTCCGGCTACTAGAAAGGAGATAAGATCGTGTATCGTAACCAACCTATCAACTAACTCCAAACAAACCCATCCTGGATCTCGCCCCTTATCCAAAGAAGCAATCCGAGGATAACTCACACAGTTGGATTAATGATGGTTCAGATTATTGTGTCAATACGCCTATTACTAGTCAAGTTGTTAATCATTGGGTGTAAGGTTGTTAACCATTAGGTTTAAGTTGTCCTGAGTACTTGTTAGCCAGTACTTTCACCAAGTAATCCATAACCGCGGAAAACACGGCTTCTCGAGAAGATTATCCCTGCAGGGTTGCACCAATTTGGCCGTACACGTATGAATAACCCGCCAGATGGAAAGGCCCTTCCACCAAGCGGGGCACTCAACACAACTAAACTCTTCTTCGCATCAAGCCCAAAGCACCACGTGCTGTGCGTGCGCGGCTAATCGAGCCCCACGAAGAAAAGGGGACCCTCATAGCACTAGAAGACCACGCCGCCCTAAATGCCGACTACAAAAGTTCCACCCTGGCCTGGGCTCGCAAGATCATGCATGCAGCAAATGGAAAGCCCGAACTACGTGTGGCAATTTGGACGAGATGCGAATCGAATCAAATTGAGGGGGGCGCCCATACTCGCTTCCCACATGCGGTTAGTGCGCTCCTCATGGATCAGTAGACAAGACCCTTTTCCTATTAGGGTCGACACTAGCAGGCCTCAAAACCACCCTGGGCCTCCTGCCGGTGCCTTATCATCAAATTTATTATTGATAATAACATTAGCATGATTGATTGATTAAACATCGAGCCCCCAGAACATAATGGAATATAGTAACAGAAAGTAACGGGTAACAGACTCGAGCAAAACAACCTAAGCATGCTAGTAAGACACGGGCAACAAGCAATGGTTATAGGTATGGAGGTGAGGCAATATCAGGATAAAGGGATTCATGTGATAGGTTCGTAACAGAAACAACTATTCATAGGGCTAGCAGAATAGACAACGGAAAAGTATCGGTATCCAATGTTGAAAGGAACACGATGGTTCATGTGAGTGAATACTTGCCTGCAAACCCAGTAGCCTGGTACTGAGCTAACTCCTTAGAAGGGGTGTCGTAAGTATCGTCGGTCTCAACGTCGTCGTGTATCCGAGAAGAAGCAAACAAACAATGCAGAAAGATAAACAATCAATAACATGGCATAGTGCACAAACAATGGGATGATGCATGGCAATTTAATTGATGCATCAAAATAAACTAGTTGACAAGATAACAACATGATTAAATGGACCCACATGCAATTGGATTGCATATGGAAAGCCCATGAATTATGGTGGAATTAATTGTTTTACAACTAATCATCATATGAAAGTGGATTAGCATGATGCATGGATGAGGAAAACAGCAAAATAACAACAATAGAACCAATTGGAAATAGGGTTTACCAAGTTTAGAAATTCATTTATTAAGTTAGGAAATTTTGGTTCCTTAAAGGTGTCACACAAACATTTGTTGTTTTCACCACTTTTAATTGTTCAAAATAGATAACAAAGTTCATATTTGGAAATTTCACACAAATTTAGGTGGAATACATGTTTCACTTGTTGAAAAAGGATTTTGGATGAATTACTTATGAATTACACAAGTTTAAGCAAGAATTAAATGAATTTAATTCAAACATGAACTTATTTGAATTTTTATTTGTTCAAAACATTAAGTGAGATTCATATTTGAAAAGTTTATACTTTTGTGGTTTGAAAACATATTTTATATGTCTCAAAAGAATTTGTTTTGATCAAGTTATGAATTTAACAATATTAAATGATTTAAACAAGGTTTAAATCATTTAACCAATTTTAATTATTCAAAACATGAAACAAATTTTATATTTGGAAAGGTGGTTTAATTTTGCATGGAAAACATATTTTATTTGTTGAAATTGGATTTAAAATGAGCAAGTTATTATTTTGGCAATTTTAAATGCATTAAACAAGGTTTAAATTATTTAGGCAATTTAAATTATTCAAACCATGAAACAAAATTTATATTTGAAAAGGTTATTTGAAATAGCATGGAAAACAATTTTTATTTGCATTTTGGTTCTAGGGGCCAATCTGTAATTTTAAAGGACCTTGATTAAACAGAAACGTGCAGAAATTGTTTTGTTACCGCGTATTAACCTAACCACAGCCACTGCCCGTGGGCCAATGGCCAGCGTGGCGTGTGAGTGGCCACTGTGGCTTACAGGTGGGCCATGGACGCAGGGGAAAATTCCCAAAAGAAATTGCGTCGCGGGGGAATCGATCCGTGGCCGCTGCGCTGCAATCAGTGGAGCGCTACCACTGCGGTGGTTTGCGACTTCTTGTCAGTAAGGGCAGCGGGGTGGGGATAAGATTCAGTAGCGGGGTTTTGTTTTCCTGAAACTGAAACTGCGCACGGTTGCTGACGGAACGGAGATCGCACGCTGGCCGGCGAGGAAACGATCACTGCAGCTGCGGCTGCGATGGTCGTGCATGCGGTGCAACATGACTACAGCGAGGGTAACGGAGAGGGCAAGCTGGAGGGAGAGAGATGCGGGAGGAGTGGATGCTCACGGTGTGAAAAACAGAAGCGGATGGTGGCGCGGTGGTGAGTGGCCGGCGACGAAAAACCAGACGGCGGCGTCGACTCGCTGGTTCCTTGCCTCTGCCGCGGCGTCAACGTCGAAGGGGCCGGCACGGGGTTCCCATTCCCGCCGTGAGCCCGCGATGAGGAGGGTCCCAACAACGGCGATCGCCGGAGTTACAGGGAGGCGGCGACCGGGTTCAGTACAGAGAGCGGGTGTGAGCAGTGAGAGAGGAAAATTCGGCGGCGGTGGGTAGGAGAGAGGGATGGCGAGTGGTTAGGGTTAGCAGGGGCTCGGGGGGGTAGGTTATAGGGTAGCCTCGAGCTCGTACGGCTGCCCATCGGAGAGGTGAGGAAGCGATCGGGTGGAGGAGATGCTGTCGTACGAAGATGACGTAGGGGGGGGGAGGAAGACGACAACAGAAGGTGGGCTGGGCTGGGTTTTCTCCCCCCTCTGAACCGTTTTGCTTTTGATTTTTTTTTGTAGAAGGGATTGAGAGAAAGGAAAAGGATTTGGGTTTCTTATTTTTTTTTATGAATAACTTTCTTAGTAATTTTGCAAAAACAGTAATTAAAGCAATTTACCAATAACTTCAAAATTTTGGAATATTAATTTGATTGTTTTAATTGGTTAGTTGGACTCCAAATAAGGTTTGGGGTTTTTAATTTTTATGAGATGTTTTATTACTTTGCAAACAGTAACCCAAAGCAAAGTTACCACCATTTCCAAAATTTTGGAGATGTTAATTTAATTTTAGAGATGGTTAGTTGAATTTTCCAATAGGGTGTCACTTGGGGATTTGGAAATAAACAATTTTTTTATCCAATGAATTCAAACAATTATGACAACATTATTGAATTTAATTTGTCTGCAAGATTTTAATTCTTAAACCCATATTTTGAGATATGCCAAGTAGGATTGATTTGATTTGAATTTGAAATAACAATTGAATTAAGTTTGGATTAATTAAATTATTAAAAGCCATAATTTTAATGGTTGAACCTTATGGTTTAATTGTAAACAAATGATTGATTTGTTTTGCAATTTTCATAACTCTCAACATGGTTGTTGTTTGGAAGAAAACATAATTGAATTTGAGAAGGGTTTGATATTAAATGAATTTTTGATAGAACAAAACAATAGTTTTGGAATCACACTTTAATGGAAACAATTGGTTGTTTTTATTTGAAATATGATTTTGGAAATTGTAACATCACAAGGATGAAACAAAAGGTTTGAATTTTGGTTTGAAATTCAAATATAATACAAAGGAAAACAAATGAAAACAGTTGGAAAACAACTGGAAAACAAGCAAACAAATGCAATCAACATGATGCCATGATGCAAAACATAAAATAACAGAGAGCAAACATTCTAATGGCTATTTTTTCATACTTGGGATGTTACAAAACGCCCCCCCTTGAAGGAATCGCGCCCCGAGATTCCTACTGAGAAAAGAAAAGGTCCGGATACTTCTTGCGAAGATCCTCTTGAGCTGTGACACGTGAAACACATCGTGCACCTTGGATAGTTTTTTCTGGAAGTTCAAGATGATAGGCATCCCTGGCAACTTTTCTGGAAGGATGTCAGGGAATTTGGAAACCACCGGAACATTTTCAAGTAAAGGGAGAGGTTTTGTATCGAGGGTGTATAGCTGAATAGAACTTGATTCATTTGGGGAATAGATTATCTGGTCAGAAGGGTGGAACAGAGTTATTGATTAGACGCCGGTAGAAAAACTGAAATGGGAAGTAACAACAAGATTTCAACGGGCGAAAAGGATGTTGAGAAGAACAAGATATCAACATCGGGGAAAACGAGAACAAAACTCCTGAGGTACTACGGAAAAACCCATCCGGGCTTCTAAAGGATCAATATCTACTGCTTAAGGAATAGAGGATCTGCTTCCGGGGCTTACACGCCTCCGTTCTCAATCATGAGTAGGCAACATGATAAATCATGTCACAACCACCTCCATTCCTATGGTCTAGTAGATATAACCATCCTAGAGAAACCAGGATTCGTGAAATCCTAACTTGAAAGTTTAGATGAGCAGGGAAAAACAATGTTGCACTTCCTTACCAGAAAAGGGAGGGTGGGTGGGGAAAGAAGAAAAAGAACAGAATTCCTACTCTCACGTTTCATTTTTCCTATATAGCTACAAAATAGTTTCTATACTCAACTGCGACCAGTAAAAAGGGATCCTACAGGCAGACAGGCTCTGATACCATTTGTCGCACCTGGACTTCTAAAGGATATTCGCCGTTCCGTTGAACAGTAGTAGATTGGATTACGGGGCTTACCGGCACCCGCGTCCTCTTACGAGTAGGCCAACACACGTATGTGTGACAACCAACCCCTATCTGTTCAGCGTCGACGTAAACTATCCCGTAGAAATCAGGATACTTCCATTGACGTACTTCAAACCATACACACATGGTACGTCAACGGCGTTGAACAACTGATATCACAACAGCTCTCTACGACATAAAAGATTGAAATAAGTTGCAAATGGCTCTCATTAGAGCAGAGATAGCAAATACAATCATTCAGAGGACACCTGTCCCAACAATACATCATTACATCACAGCGGAAACATTCAAAATGTCTGAGTACAGACAAGATCCAAATAGGCCTAAGAGGCCGGAAACGAACAGACGGAGCCCATCCACGAAGTCTCGGATCCTGCCCGGGTCCGCTATCTACTCGTCAGCAGTCTCGTCATACGCCACGTAGTAGCCACCATGTAGATCCTCGGAAACGTCGTCTGCGGAAACCACAGCCCCAAAGGGGTCAGTACATAAACGTACTGGCAAGCAAGACTCACAGTTCACCAAAGTGTAACCCGTCAACACCAAGCACAGATGCTTTGGGTCAACGGAAGAAGGGGATATAAAGGATGCTGCAACTGGCTGCTCTAAACAACTACAGAGTTTCTACCACTTCCGGCTACTAGAAAGGAGATAAGATCGTGTATCGTAACCAACCTATCAACTAACTCCAAACAAACCCATCATGGATCTCGCCCCTTATCCAAAGAAGCAATCCGAGGATAACTCACACAGTTGGATTAATGATGGTTCAGATTATTGTGTCAATACGCCTATTACTAGTCAAGTTGTTAATCATTGGGTGTAAGGTTGTTAACCATTAGGTTTAAGTTGTCCTGAGTACTTGTTAGCCAGTACTTTCACCAAGTAATCCATAACCGCGGAAAACACGGCTTCTCGAGAAGATTATCCCTGCAGGGTTGCACCAATTTGGCCGTACACGTATGAATAACCCGCCAGATGGAAAGGCCCTTCCACCAAGCGGGGCACTCAACACAACTAAACTCTTCTTCGCATCAAGCCCAAAGCACCACGTGCTGTGCGTGCGCGGCTAATCGAGCCCCACGAAGAAAAGGGGACCCTCATAGCACTAGAAGACCACGCCGCCCTAAATGCCGACTACAAAAGTTCCACCCTGGCCTGGGCTCGCAAGATCATGCATGCAGCAAATGGAAAGCCCGAACTACGTGTGGCGATTTGGACGAGATGCGAATCGAATCAAATTGAGGGGGGCGCCCATACTCGCTTCCCACATGCGGTTAGTGCGCTCATCATGGATCAGTAGACAAGACCCTTTTCCTATTAGGGTCGACACTAGCAGGCCTCAAAACCACCCTGGGCCTCCTATCGGTGCCTTATCATCAAATTTATTATTGATAATAACATTAGCATGATTGATTGATTAAACATCGAGCCCCCAGAACATAATGGAATATAGTAACAGAAAGTAACGGGTAACAGACTCGAGCAAAACAACCTAAGCATGCTAGTAAGACACGGGCAACAAGCAATGGTTATAGGTATGGAGGTGAGGCAATATCAGGATAAAGGGATTCATGTGATAGGTTCGTAACAGAAACAACTATTCATAGGGCTAGCAGAATAGACAACGGAAAAGTATCGGTATCCAATGTTGAAAGGAACACGATGGTTCATGTGAGTGAATACTTGCCTTCAAACCCAGTAGCCTGGTACTGAGCTAACTCCTTAGAAGGGGTGTCGTAAGTATCGTCGGTCTCAACGTCGTCGTGTATCCGAGAAGAAGCAAACAAACAATGCAGAAAGATAAACAATCAATAACATGGCATAGTGCACAAACAATGGGATGATGCATGGCAATTTAATTGATGCATCAAAATAAACTAGTTGACAAGATAACAACATGATTAAATGGACCCACATGCAATTGGATTGCATATGGAAAGCCCATGAATTATGGTGGAATTTATTGTTTTACAACTAATCATCATATGAAAGTAGATTAGCATGATGCATGGATGAGGAAAACAGCAAAATAACAACAATAGAACCAATTGGAAATAGGGTTTACCAAGTTTAGAAATTCATTTATTAAGTTAGGAAATTTTGGTTCCTTAAAGGTGTCACACAAACATTTGTTGTTTTCACCACTTTTAATTGTTCAAAATAGATAACAAAGTTCATATTTGGAAAGTTCACACAATTTTAGGTGGAATACATGTTTCACTTGTTGAAAAAGGATTTTGGATGAATTACTTATGAATTACACAAGTTTAAGCAAGAATTTAATGAATTTAATTCAAACATGAACTTATTTGAATTTTTATTTGTTCAAAACATTAAGTGAGATTCATATTTGAAAAGTTTATACTTTTGTGGTTTGAAAACATATTTTATATGTCTCAAAAGAATTTGTTTTGATCAAGTTATGAATTTAACAATATTAAATGATTTAAACAAGGTTTAAATCATTTAACCAATTTTAATTATTCAAAACATGAAACAAATTTTATATTTGGAAAGGTGGTTTAATTTTGCATGGAAAACATATTTTATTTGTTGAAATTGGATTTAAAATGAGCAAGTTATTATTTTGGCAATTTTAAATGCATTAAACAAGGTTTAAATTATTTAGGCAATTTAAATTATTCAAACCATGAAACAAAATTTATATTTGAAAAGGTTATTTGAAATAGCATGGAAAACATATTTTATTTGCATTTATTGGATTAAGAATGAATTAGTTATGAATTTTAGCAAATTGCAATTGAATTATTTGAATTCAATTTTGAATTGCATTTTGAAATTTCAAAACAGTAAACAAATGGTACCAAAAGATAGATAATTTAATTTAGATCAGCACACATATTTTATTTTCATTATTTGGAGTTATAAAACAATTTTTATTTGCATTTTGGTTCTAGGGGCCAATCTGTAATTTTAAAGGACCTTGATTAAACAGAAACGTGCATAAATTGTTTTGTTACCGCGTATTAACCTAACCACAGCCACTGCCCGTGGGCCAATGGCCAGCGTGGCGTGCGCGTGGCCACTGTGGCTTACAGGTGGGCCATGGACGTAGGGGAAAATTCCCAAAAGAAACTGCGTCGCGGGGGAATCGATCCGTGGCCGCTGCGC
The DNA here is from genome assembly GCA_028641055.1 of Alopecurus myosuroides. NCBI lineage: Eukaryota > Viridiplantae > Streptophyta > Magnoliopsida > Poales > Poaceae > Alopecurus > Alopecurus myosuroides. Next base: position 289,236,411 of record CM054062.1, on the reverse strand, counting down.
TGCAATCAGTGGAGCGCTACCACTGCGGTGGTTTGCGACTTCTTGTCAGTAAGGGCAGCGGGGTAGGGATAAGATTCAGTAGCGGGGTTTTGTTTTCCTGAAACTGAAACTGCGCACGGTTGCTGACGGAACGGAGATCGCACGCTGGCCGGCGAGGAAACGATCACTGCGGCTGCGGCTGCGATGGTCGTGCGTGCGGTGCAACGTGACTACAGCGAGGGTAACGGAGAGGGCAAGCTGGAGGGAGAGAGAGGCGAGGGGAGTGGATGCTCACGGTGGGAAAAACAGAAGCGGATGGTGGCGCGGTGGTGAGTGGCCGGCGACGAAAAACCAGACGGCGGCGTCGACTCGCTGGTTCCTTGCCTCTGCCGCGGCGTCGACGTCGAAGGGGCCGGCACGGGGTTCCCATTCCCGCTGTGAGCCCGCGAGGAGGAGGGTCCCAACAACGGCGATCGCCGGAGTTACAGGGAGGCGGCGACCGGGTTCAGTACAGAGAGCGGGTGTGAGCAGTGAGAGAGGAAAATTCGGCGGCGGTGGGTAGGAGAGAGGGATGGCGAGTGGTTAGGGTTAGCAGGGGCTCGGGGGGGGTAGGTTATAGGGTAGCCTCGAGCTCGTACGGCTGCCCATCGGAGAGGTGAGGAAGCGATCGGGTGGAGGAGATGCTGTCATACGAAGATGACGTAGGGGGGGAGGAAGACGACAACAGAAGGTGGGCTGGGCTGGGTTTTCTCCCCCTCTGAACCGTTTTGCTTTTGATTTTTTTTTTGTAGAAGGGATTGAGAGAAAGGAAAAGGATTTGGGTTTTTTTTTTTATGAATAACTTTCTTAGTAATTTTGCAAAAACAGTAATTAAAGCAATTTACCAATAACTTCAAAATTTTGGAATATTAATTTGATTGTTTTAATTGGTTAGTTGGACTCCAAATAAGGTTTGGGGTTTTTAATTTTTATGAGATGTTTTATTACTTTGCAAACAGTAACCCAAAGCAAAGTTACCACCATTTCCAAAATTTTGGAGATGTTAATTTAATTTTAGAGATGGTTAGTTGAATTTTCCAATAGGGTGTCACTTGGGGATTTGGAAATAAACAATTTTTTTATCCAATGAATTCAAACAATTATGACAACATTATTGAATTTAATTTGTCTGCAAGATTTTAATTCTTAAACCCATATTTTGAGATATGCCAAGTAGGATTGATTTGATTTGAATTTGAAATAACAATTGAATTAAGTTTGGATTAATTAAATTATTAAAAGCCATAATTTTAATGGTTGAACCTTATGGTTTAATTGTAAACAAATGATTGATTTGTTTTGCAATTTTCATAACTCTCAACATGGTTGTTGTTTGGAAGAAAACATAATTGAATTTGAGAAGGGTTTGATATTAAATGAATTTTTGATAGAACAAAACAATAGTTTTGGAATCACACTTTAATGGAAACAATTGGTTGTTTTTATTTGAAATATGATTTTGGAAATTGTAACATCACAAGGATGAAACAAAAGGTTTGAATTTTTGTTTGAAATTCAAATAGAAAACAAAGGAAAACAAATGAAAACAGTTGGAAAACAACTGGAAAACAAGCAAACAAATGCAATCAACACGATGCCATGATGCAAAACATAAAATAACAGAGAGCAAACATTCTAATGGCTATTTTTTCATACTTGGGTTGTTACAGGAACCTTGCCATCTTCTTGGCATCAGTGGAAACCTCGTCGCCAGCATATCGAGCGAGGCAGTTGAATTCCCTCTGGTAGCCGAGTACGTCCCTCTTGCCCTGTGTAAGAGAGCAAAACTCCTCGCGCGTCCTCTCCATGAGACCATCGGGGATGTGGTGCTTGAGGAAGGCTTTCTTGAAGTCCTCCCAGGTGATTGCCACACCAGGAGCTCTCATGGCCAAGAAGTTTTCCCACCATGCGGCGGACTCGCCCTTCAACAAGTAGGAGACGTAGTTCACTTTGTCTTCCTCGGCCACGTGAGCGATACCCAAAGTCTTGTTCATATCCCGAATCCAATCATCAGCGTCCAGAGGCTCGCTTGTGGATGAGAAAGGCTTGGGGTTCAGGCCGAGGAACTCCTTGATGCTCACACGCTGGTTCCCCTGGTTGTTCTGATTGGCCTGTTGTTGAGCCATTTGCGCCAGATACTGAGTCATCTGAGCCAATAGTGATGTGAGAGGCGGTGGCTCGGGTGGATTGTTGTTCCTTGAACCGCCCGCCATCCTGAAGATATTTGCACGTTAGCGCACAATAGGATAAGACAACAAGACTTGCGAAAATAAGGAACGAGATTGGACGTAAACACCGAACAGACAGAAATTTTTTCCAACACTGGAAGAAAAGGATTGAAGCAACAAGGATATCGAAGAAACACAATTGGGAGAAACGACATAAGAACCACCTAAGGTACTACGGAAACCCAAACACGAGAAATCCTAACTTGAAAGTTTTGGCGAGAAGAGAAAACATCGTTGCACTTCCTTACCAGAAATAGGGAGGGTGGGTGGGGTAAGAAGTAAAATGAACAGAATTCCTACTCTCGCGTTTAAGTTTTTCCTATGTAACTACAAAATATTTTCACGACTCAACTGCGACCAATAAAAGGGATCCTACAGGCAGTCCCGCTCTGATAGCAACTGTCAGACCCTGGTTTCTGAAGTATGCAGAAAGTCTATACCGGGTGGGCCTCGTGGAAGAGTGGATTCTGGGTTTACCAATCCCAGGCCAAATCTAGGCAGGCGGCTCGGAGTGGATCATCGGCCACAACCAACTCGACTCCCCACCGTCACATATGGACCACTAATGCATACTAAAGAAACCAAGATCCTACCAAATCGTGTACATCATCCATACACGCACTGTACACGACTTGGTTGGAAACAATTGATAGCACAACAGTAACTCTACGACACAAAATAGGTAAAAAGATATATAGCCAAAAGCTCTCACTAGAGCAAAGATATCCAAATGCACTCATACAGAGGACACATGTCCCAGCAAGTCATCAATGCATCACAGCGGAAGCACATATATATGTTTGGGTACAGACAAGATGCAAATAGGCCTAAGAGGCCGAAAACGATAAAACAGAGCCCATCCACGCAGATCCTGGATCACCACCTGGGATCTTTAACTACTCGTCACCGGCGTCGTCAAACTCCACAAAGTAGCCGCCCTGAAGATCCTCTGAAGCAACGACTGCAACATGAAACGTTGCAGCCCCAAACAGGGTCAGTACATGGGATATACCCGGCAAGCAAACGTCAAGGAGAACATGCATTGAATTTGATGTGGAAGGGCAAGGTGTACTTAAGCGGCAGCAAGCAGCGGTAAACAACTATAGAGACACTCTACAAACTTTCGGCTATTAGATAGAGATGAGAGAGCGCGACAAAAACCAACTACAACTACTCACCAACAACAATACCCCTCCCGGGTCAACCCCCTACTAAGGAAGCAACCCAAGGAAAACTCACATTGTTGATTAAGATGGCATTTATAATATGGTGAAGGTATATCTATATTACTACTCAAATTATCATCAATAGTTGTAAGTTGTCTGAGTACTTGTTAGCCAGCACTTTCACCAAGTTGCCACATAACCACGGACAACACGACTTCTCGAGAAGATTTATCCCTGCAGGGTGCGCTACAGTACCCGTACACGTTCGATCAATCCACAACCACAAAGGCAGGATATCTCAACTCGATCTTTCCTATCACCACTGCACATCCAAGGCACCACGGGAAAATTTGAGTGCACGGTTATTCCACCCCGAAATACGGATCTTCATAACACTGTAAGAACATGTCTCCCTAACCGCAACGACTACATCAGGTCACCGTAGCACCATGGGCTCGTACCTGCAAGTTATCGTGCCAAATGGAAAGCACGAACTAAGTGTGGCCCCTGGATGAACAACAGGTCTAGTACTAAATTAAGGGGAGTGCCCATACTCACCACCCACATGCGGTTAGCGCGCTCATCATGGATCAGTGGACAAGACCCTTTCCCTAAGTTCGACACTAGTAGACTCCAAAACCACGCCGGGCCTCCTGCCGGTGCCTTATCATCAAATTATTATTACCCCAAACATTAACATGTTAAGTAAGTTGATCCTACCTGTCACACTAGTCATGAACTGGACAAGAGAACCGACTCGCCAACACAACCTAAGCATGCGAACTACGACGCGAGACCAAGAATGCACACAACTAGGCACATAGGAGGGGAACTGGCATGTGAGGGTTAGGCTATGCAAAAAAATAGGATCAGACACAAACAGAATCGGCAACTAATGCAGAAATTGCGAGAGCACATAGGCGATAAATGGCATGAGGGGATTTCTGGCCTGCACACTCAGCAACGTACTGAGCGGGGTCCTCGTAGTAGTCAAACTCGTCGGTCACAGCGTCGCCGTCTAAATAGAAGAAGCAATTCACACATGGAAGAAAAAGGACTTCTAGGGGATACTCACAGTCCGTTAAACAGTAGATAAATGGCTTACGGGGCATACCGGCACCCGCATCTGAGTAGGCCAACACGTAAACGTGTGACAACCATTCTCTTACTATTCATCGTCTGCGCAAACCATCCCGTAGAAATCCAGATACTTCCGTTGACGTACTTCAAAACATACACATGGTACGTCAACGGCATTCGAACAAGTGATATCACAACAGATCTCTACGACACAAAAGATTGAAATAAGTTGCAAATAGCTCACATTAGAGCAGAGATAGCAAATACAATCATCCAGAGGACACATGTCCCAACATATCATCATTACATCACAGCGGAAGCACTCAACATGTCTGAGTACAGACAAGAACCAAATAGGCCTAAGAGGCCGGAAACGAAAAGACGGAGCCCATCCACGAAGTCTCGGATCCTGCCCGGGTCCGCTATCTACTCGTCAGCAGTCTCGTCATACTCCACGTAGTAGCCACCAAGGGGATCTTCGGAAACGTCGTCTGCGGAAACCACAGCCCCAAAGGGGTTAGTACATAAACGTACTGGCAAGCAAGACTCACGATTCACCAAAGTGTAACCCGTCAACACCAAGCACAGATGCTTTGGGTTCAACGGAAGGAAGGGGATATAAAGGATGCTGCAACTGGCTGCTCTAACCAACTACAGAGTTTCTACAACTTCCGGCTAACAGAAAGAAGATAAGATAGCGTATCGTAACCAACCTATCAACTAACCACCCAAACAAACCCATCCTGGATCTCGCCCCTTATCCAAAGAAGCAATCCGAGGATAACTCACGAAGTTGGATTAGTGAGGGTTCAGATTATGTGTCATTAAGCCTATTACTAGTCAGATTGTTAATCATTAGGTTTAAGTTGTCCTGAGTACTTGTTAGCCAGTACTTTCACCAAGTAGTCCATAACCGCGGAAAACACGGCTTCTCGAGAAGATTTATCCCTGCAGAGGTGCACCAATTTGTCCGTACACGTAAGAATAACCCGCCAGATGGGAAGGCCTTTCCCACCAAGCGGGGCACTCAACACAACTCAACTCTTCTTCGCATCAAGCCCAAAGAACCCCGTGCAGTGAGCGCACGGCTAATCAAGCCCCACGAAGAAAAGGGGACCCTCATAGCAATCTAAGAACGTGTCTCCCTAAATGCCGACTACAAAATTTTCCACCCTGGCCTGGGCTCGCAAAAACATGCATGCGGCAAATGGAACACCCGAACTAAATGAGGCGATTTGGACGAGATGCGAATCGAATCAAATTGAGGGGGGCGCCCATACACGCTTCCCAGATGCGGTTAGTACGCTCATCATGGATCAGTAGACAAGACCCTTTTCCTAATTAGGGTCGACACTAGCAGGCCTCAAAACCACGCAGGGCCTCCTTGCGGTGCCTTATCATCAAATTATTATTATCCACAATATTAACAGGTTGATTGATTAAACCTCGAGCCCAGAACAATAATAGAAATAGATACTAGAAAGTAAATGACATCAGACTCGAGCAAAACAACCCTAAGCTTGCTAGTAAGACACGGGCATCAAGCAATGGTTATAGGTGTGGAGGTGAGGCAGTATCAGGCTTCAGGATATCATGTGGTAGGATCGAACAGAAACAACTATTCATAGGGCTAGCAGAAAAGACAACGGAAAAGTATCGGTATCCAATGTTGAAAGGAACACAATGGTTCATGTGAGTGAATACTTGCCTGCAAACCCAGTAGCCTGGTACTGAGCTAAGTCCTTAGAAGGGGTGTCGTAAGTATCGTCGGTCTCAACGTCGTCGTGTATCCGAGAAGAAGCAAACAAACAATGCAGAAAGATTCACTGCTTATCCTCCAAGCCCGTGTCATATGGTTATAGGTATGGAGGTGAGGCAATATCAGGATAAAGGGATTCATGTGATAGATTCTCTACTTATCCTCCAAGCCTGCCCTACTCAACTGGCTACGCTTAAAACCCTTCTAACCAGATTCACTGCTGCCACTGGCCTGCAAGTAAACTACTCCAAATCCTGTCTATTCCCTATCAATATTACTCAAGCAAAATTGAATGATCTAGCCAGCATTCTGGAATGTGCCACGGGTTCTCTGCCATTTACATACCTTGGGCTCCCCCTAGGAGATACCCGCCCTACGGTGCAAGATCTTTCTCCTATTGTGGACCAAGTAGAACGACGTCTTAATGCTAGTGTACGATTTCTAGATTATGGCTGTCGTCTTACTCTTGTTAATTCAGTACTCTCATCCCTACCGGTGCACTTCTTATGCTCCCTACGCATCCCTAAAACCTCGATTGCTCTATTAGATCGGGTGAGGAGACAATGTTTATGGAACAAGACTGATGAAGGTCGTACTCACTCTCTAGCTGCTTGGCCGCTTGTCTGCAAGCCAAAAATTCATGGGGGACTCGGGATTAAAAACATTGATTTGCACAATCAGGCCCTACTCATGAAACACCTGCACAAATTTTTCTGCAAGCATGATACCCCATGGGTGCGACTAGTTTGGTCTTTATATGATACCAGCTCACCGCCCCAAGCCCAATCTGCCAGAGGATCCTTTTGGTGGCGAGATATATTCAAACTCATTGGTACCTACAGGAGCATTACCACGTCAAACGTTAACAATGGGCTTACAACTCTATTTTGGAAAGATTATTGGCTCAACAAGACTTTGCTATGTGATCGTTTTCCTCGTTTATACTCATTTGTGCTAAATGAGAACTCTTCCGTGGCTGAGATGAAGTCCACTTGGGATATTAACAACATGTTTGCATTGCCACTATCTGACCAGGCTTTTGAAGAACTCAACCAACTTCTTCTGTTAATGAGCTCCATTATGCTCACCAATGACGTGGAAGACTCAAAATGCTTTCCTTGGGGTTCTAGTCTATTCACTTCATCTAAATTCTACAACTACATGTTCTCTCAACTGCCTAAGCAAGAATCTTGCATTGCAATTTGGAAGTCAAAATGCCTTCCAAAATTAAGAGTATTTGCCTGGCTCTTACATATGGACAAATTGAACACTAAGGACCTCATGACCAGAAAGCATTGGTCCTTTGAGGGGGGAACTAGCTGCATTCTTTGTGATCACAATATTTGTGAAACACGAGATCACCTGTTTTTTACTTGCCAGTTTGCTGCCAACTGTTGGAACTTTATCCGAATTAATTGGAACTTATCCCTCCCATTTCCCCAAAGATTTCTCACGGCCAAGAAGGATTTCAGAGGAGAGCATTTTACTGAGATTTTTATTTGTGCCTCATGGAACATTTGGAGGTGTAGAAATGATCTTATCTTCCAGGGCATTACTCCTACTTTCACCAAATGGAAGCACACATTCCATGAAGACCTCCTCCTGCACCAACATAGGATTACACCACTTTTAATTCAAGGCTTTTTAGCATGGATTTCCAATCACTTTTCCTAATGTATATTTACTTTCAAGTCCACCACTTCCCCCCCTAATTGTATTAGTTGTAATCTTCAAACCCCTCCCCCCTATTCACCTTGTAAGCTCCTGGCTTTCATATAATTTGAAAATTACACCATAGGGTTTTTGCCCTATGGTAACACTTTCAAAAAAAAGTATCGTCGGTCTCAACGTCGTCGTTTATCCGAGAAGAAGCAAACAAACATCGCAGAGAGATAAACAATCAATAACATGGTATAATGCACAAACATGGGATGATGCATGTCAATTTAATTGATGCATCAAAATAAACTAGTTGACAAGATAACATGTTTAAATGGACCCATATGCAATTTGGATTGCATATGAAAAGCCCATGAATTATGGTTGAATTAATTGTTTTACAACTAATCAACATGTGTAAGTGAACTAGCATGATGCATGGATGAGGAAAACGGAAAAATAACAACAATAGAATCAAATTGAAATAAGGTTTAACAAGTTTGGAATTTTAGTTATTATGTTATGGAATTTTGGTTCCTTAAAGGGGTTACACAATCATTTGTTGTTTTCACCAAGTTAAATTATTCAAAACAGATAACCAAGTTCATATTTGATAAGAACACAAAATTTTAGGTGGATTACATGTTTCACTTGTTGAAAAAGGATTTAAAATAAATTACTTATGAATTAAACAAGTTTAAGCAAGAATTAAATGAATTTAATTCAAACATGAACTTATTTGAATTTTTATTTGTGCAAAACATTAAGTGAGATTCATAATTTAAAAGCTTATACTTTTATGGTTTGAAAACATATTTTATATGTCCCAAAAGAATTTAATTTGACCAAGTTATGAATTTAACAATTTTAAATGATTTAAACAAGGTTTAAATTATTTAACCAATTTTAATTATTCAAAACATGAAACAAAATTTATATTTGGAAAGAGGGTTTAATTTAGCATGGAAAACATATTTTATTTGTTGAAATTGGATTTAAAATGAGCAAGTTATTATTTTGGCAATTTTAAATGCAATAATTAAGAAACAGTTGTTTTCAGCAATTTAAATTATTCAAAACAGAAAACAAAGTTGATATTTGGAAAGTACATGAAAAGTTGATTGGAAAAAATATTTAGTTTGTGGAATTTGGAATTTTTATGCCCAAGTTATGAATTTTGCAAAATTAAGTGAATTAAACAAGTTTTCAAATTTTGCACCAATTTAAAATATTCAAAACAGTAAACAAATTTTATATTTGGGCAGAGCATTTTATTTGGTATTGAAAACATATTTAAAAAGTTAAATTTGGAGTTAAAATGATTTAGTTATGCATTTTACAAGATTAGGGTGCAAATCTGCCATTTTTTATTACCTCTAGGGACTTAGGAAAAATTAAACAGGGACTAGAAAAGAAATACAGGGACCTGTGTGTGATTTTCTGGGAAGTGCTGTACCAAAACAATGGAAAATAAAAGTTTTGGTTTAATTGAGGGAGGGGGGACTTGAACCCCTCCCCTTTGCTGTGCGCGCTGTGGCAGCTAGCCACTGCGGTGGGCTTGATTTGGTGATAGGAAGGGGCCTCGGGGGTGGATAAGGTGGAGGTCGCGGGATTTTTTCTCTGAATCTAAAACTGCTCGTTAGCTGAACCTGGGCGGACAGAAACAAGGGATGGTCGCCGGCGGCTCGCTGGGCGCTGTGCTCGCGGTGGCGCCGGGCGGACGGGCGTGGGGTGCTGCGGGAGATAGAGGAGGTGAGGGAGGAGAGTAGAGGGGAAGCGAGGGGAAGGAGACGAGTACCTCGAGCGGACAGAGGGTCGCACGTCGGGGCAGCAGGTCGCAGCAGCAGGGAGCGGCCGGCGGGAAGATGGGCACGGCGGCGGCGCGTCGTTGCCTCCCGGCGCCCACCGATGGGTGGAGGAGGAAGCCCGCGGTGGGGAGGCTCCATTCCCGCGCTCGCCCGGGCCGGAGGGAGCCTCCAACACCGGCGATCACCGGAGAGAAGGGGTGGCTCGGGTGGGGTGTTCAGTTACAGAGAACAGAAAAGATACAGAGAGGAGAGATGGAGGTGGAAGGAGAGATGGAGGCGGGGGAGAGAGGAAGGAGGGAGAAGAAGGGTGGAGGGGAAACCCTAGGGCCGCTAGGGCTTAAGAGGAGGGGGGAGAGCGAGCAGCAGCCGTTGCTCTCCTTCTCTGAATACGTGGAGGTGCTGGATGGTCGTCCGTACAAGGAAGACGATGCCCGAGGGGGGTATCGGGCCAGGGGAGAAATTTGGGCTGGGCCTGCCCCTCTCCCTGGTAGCTGTTAGCTTGTTATTATTTTTTTTTTGTTTCTGATTGTTTTTTTTTGCTGATTGGAATAAGAGAGAAAGGGAGGTTTTTAGGAGTAGAGTGTTAGTAGAAAATTTTGGATGAGTGGTTATAGCAACAGCAACATTGCAAAGCCTTTGTTTTAAAAAATTATTTCAAGTTATTTGCTGTTTGATAAAATAAAGGAATTTAATGGAATAATTGAATTAAGTGATTAATTGAAACTTAAGCAATTCAAAGCATTGTTTAACAAGCCATGTTTATTTGATACAAATGATTTTTTGGTTTTTGTAAGTTTCATAATTTCAAAACTGGTTTGCTGTTTGGGGATTTTATTTGAATTTGAATAACATTTGGATTTAGTGAATTATTATAAGCCATCATTTAAATAGTTTGAACCTTCTGGTTTAATTGAAACAAAAAGGATTAGAATTTGGTTAGTAATTCTCATAAATTCAACATGGTTGCTGTTTGGAAGAAATTGTAATTGAATTTGAAAAGGGTTTGATATTAAATGAATTTTTGATAGAAACAAAACAACAGTTTTGAAATCACAACTTTAATGGAAACAATTGATTGTTTTGATTTGAAATATCATTTTGGAAATTCTAACATCACAAGTATGAAACAAGGTTTGAAATTTGAGTTGAAATTCAAATAGAAAACAAAGGAAAACAAAGGAAAACAGTTGGAAAACAAAGCAAAACAGAGGAAAACAAATGGAAAACAAGCAAAACAAATGCAATCAACATGATGTCATGATGCAAAACATAAAATAACAGAGAGCAAAACATTATAATGGCTATTTTTCATACTTGGGATGTTACAACACAAGGAAGGAAAAGGAAGAATCAATAACATGGCATAATGCGCAATCATGGGATGATGCATGACATTTTAATTGGTGTAGCAAGATAATCCTAATTACACAAAATTTAATGGGACACACGTCTATACATCAACGAAAAGTGCCCCACGTGCATATTGAGTTTAATTACACATTTCGTAACCGGACACCAAGTTAAAATTGCTTAACATGCATGCAACATGATGAAACAGCAAGGTTATGCTCTCCTCTAGAGGTTTGTACAAAGTTTGCAAATTTTTTTAATAAGTAAAACAAACTTTAGGGGTTTAACAAGTTTTAAGGGGAGCACAACCATTTAATTATTGCCACCAGTTTAATTAATCAAAACAGTGAACAAATGTGCTGGGTGGATAGCTTAGAAAAATCTAAACGAAATAGACCCAAACTTTATAATATTTGGGTTAAAATTGAGCAAGTTATGAAGGTTTCAAAATTAGGACAGAAGTGTAAACGTGCAGAACTTGTGCTGGAATTTCAGAACTAGGTCTGTGCCACGGGCAGTAATTCAAAAAAAGAAAGGATGGATCCATCATAAATCGAACCCGCGACCTGCTGAAGATGTACCCGCGCTCGAACCGATGGGATATGTGCATGTTCTTGTAAAATTCAATATCTGAAGCCCAAAGAGGTGCGCGCAGGTGTTAACTAAACTATACACAGAAATTTCAGACATTAAAAAGAGGATTAAACCTCGAACTAGGATTGAACCAGGGATCTCCAGGAGTCAGATAGTTGGTAGAACCACTGCGCTACGTGCTAATACATGACAACTAGCGTATGGGTATTTTAAAGAGCCAATTGGCTGACGTTAACTGAATAAAATCCAGAACACCACGGAAACAGGAGCAGCAGTTACAGGATTTAAGAGGAAAATAAAAGTGCATTGTGCCCCCGATTGGGTTTGAACCTGGGTCTAGAAGATAGAAGGCTAAGGTGCTAGCCACTGGGTTATTTCGTGTTTGTGAAATTGTATAAAGCTGATATAACAAGTGGGACATCGACGGTGTTTAACTGAATTTCAGCAGTGAAGCTTCAGACTTCCGGATGTTGGAAGTGTGACGACCACGGACGGCAGAGGACGCTGCTGTGTGTGCAACTCGAGGCTGTAAGGGAAGCTGGGTGCAAGGGTGTGAAGGAAATGAGCGCTACACGATGGGTGATCTGCACATGAGCTAGGAGCGGCGTTTAACTGACGAAAACCAATTGAACTCTTCAGTCTTCACGAGCAGGTGCAACAACGGACAGAGATAGCGCCGGCCAACCAGAACCGGCGACGCTACGGTCGTGCGCATGGGTGCAGGAGTGGGCTACGAGCGTGCAGTGCGTGTGTGCTGCAAGTTCCATGTCTGGACACGGACAACCACAGCAGCAGCTAGCTCGAGTACGAGCTTGCCCTGTCGACGTCCATGACGGACAGCAGCGGTTGGAGCTCGGATTCACGCGTACAGTAAGAGAGCAAGGTGGAGAGCAATGCCTAGGAGGTTGGGCTGCTCACCCAGGTGCGAAAGCCGGAGTTGTTCGAAAGGAGGGGGACGACGACGACCGTACGAAGAGGAGGAAGACGTTGCCCTGGCTGTGCTCCGCAGGGACGAACGGCGAGCTTGGCGAGGACGGCGCGGCGCTCCTGGGCACTCCCGGGTCCGGCTCCTGGCAGAAATCGGCGTGGGTAGTCGCCGCGCTCCTTCTGGCGTGACGGAGGTGGGGATTGTGTGGTTCACCGGGGCACCGAGCTCGTGCCCGCGGCGGCCATGGCAACGGCGTCGTCGCTTGGAGGCACGATGGCGGCGGAGGAGGAACAGGAAGAACCTAGGGTTCTCGACGCGCTCCACGGCTGGCTATAAGGATGAGTGGAGGGGGCAAAGGAGGCGACGTGGACGACTCTCCTCCACGGGAAGGAGCAGGCCGTTTGCTTGTGTGTCCGGTAGAAGATGAACGTGTAGAAGGCCTAGCTGGGTTCTTCCTAGATGTTTCTTTGGGATGGTAAAAGGCCTAGCTGGGTTGTCACCCCATTTTGTTTGTGTTAAAAATACATATTTTACAAAAGTTTTTATTGGATCTAAATCCAATTATTAAATAACATGTTTGAGTTTTAAAAATATTTGCCTTTTCAAAACAAGAGGATAGATGGAAGAGGTTTAATATTATTTATAAGGTTTGGTTGTTATTTATAAAAGCCAACATAATTATTTTGTTTGCAATTGTAATTTAACAACCAAAGTTTCTACAATTTGAAAATCTTAGAAGTAACATCACAAGTTTTTAGTTTCTTGATTTATGCAAGAATTAAGTAAAGGTGGCATGATATGATTTATGATGGCATGATGCAATGAAAGAACAAGAAGCAAAGCAATAGGGGGAATTTTTATACTTGGGATGTTACAGGTGAATCGTTGTTCCGCCTCGCAAAGAGCGATAAATAGTGGTTGCGGTTTGCTACCACTTACGACAGGGCGAGGGCGAGGTTCCAGGCTTCCGGCCCGAGGAGACGCGATCTCCTCGCATGATGGACCGCCCCATTTTAAGACGTGCGTGGGAAAATGAAGAAAAAAATATTGGCAAGCATAGCCCAGCCCAAGACCCAAGTAGGCCACAACGGCAGGCTTTTCCTTCTGTGATGAATAAGGTAAACCCAAGTAGGACTAGGTTGGGAAGACCCTCTCTGCTCGCTCGCCTTTCCGTCTCCTCCCACAAACACACAGTTCCCATCCCGGTTTCCAAGTACCAACCCAACCCGCTCCATTTTGTTCGGTTACCTAGGGTTCCGCAAAAGCTCTCACGACGTGCGAACTCTAGGGCCTGGACTCCATTGAGATCGTGATTTTGATCACATTCTCCATATTTCCTCGCCAATTTCTTCCGGATATCGTTCCCCTTGGGTCAGTGTTGGTGTTATTCTCCTTGGTTGGGGCTCAGGGTGATCAAGGGGCACTCTTGTAGTGATGTCCGCCCTTGGCCTGGCTGAGAGACGGATCTGACGCTGACAGCAATGGCGGGACAATTGGAGGTGGGGGCGAAGGAGGTGTCGGTGACGGGAGGCCCTAACAACGGAAGTGGAAGCGATCCCTTGATCATGCGACAATCCGGGATGGGGAAGTCTGCAGGTTCACCGGGAAAGGGCGACGCGGCTGGATCGTCCAAGTCCGAGGATCATGTGGAGAAGATGATGGCGCGCCTGCGCCTAATCACTGTGGAGGCTACAACGGTGATAGTTGATGATACAGAGGACCTGAATCTGGTGGATCTGGATCATGCGTTCGTGGGCAAAGTTCTTGCGCCGAACAAACTGCACCTCCAGACCATCTCGGCAGCCGGCGTGGGGCAATCCCATAGGCTTGGTTTTTAACCCGCTGGGTGATAACCTGTTGCAGAGGATGGCACCTCAACAATCTCTATGATTAGGGACATGGGGTTTCGTAGGTAGAAAGATGCTGGTGGACTACTCGGCTGGACGGGGTACTGCCCGCCTGATTGTTTATTTCGATGAGGTGAAACAGATTACATGGTGCCGCATAGAATGGATTAGGTGCGACTATTGACTAGGTTTGCTTATCATGTTCTATGACCCTATGACGTCCCTTATATGGGGAGACGGGTCGCAGGGGTTGTACACGAGTAGTACTTGATCCCGAGTCGGTTCTATCCTGCCCTAACTTTTGGAGCAAGTCTTTCCTTGCGCCTGCCTTATGTCGGACTCGTAGTGGGCTCTGGTTCAGCAGCCCAAAGACCTTCCTAGGATGCCCCCTGATGGGATACACCTAGTAGGCCCACCGTGGGGGTCTCTTGGGTATCCCCACGTCATTAGCCCCCCGAGTGTATGTTGTAGCGGAACACTCGATCAAGGGACTCAAACCCAAAATCGAGGCGACTCAAATATGTTTCTGCACCCTGCTTACATGACCAATAAAATGTGTTGATTAAAGAACTTTGAAGGATATGGTTCAATAGGCTTGACTCACTCGACGGATCGAGGTTACTTAATCTCACTCGGGAGAAAGCACCATTGGCCTACTCAGGTTTCGAGTCCCTAGGCTCGAACCCGGAAAACCTGGGGTAACTAACTTGTGATGCTGAGGTCTTAATGAGTCGAATTCCAGTGGTCAGCTTGTCGTGGGATAATCACGGCAGATGTTACCAGGGGTAACTGATCTTGGGGCAAGTCGACACAGGCGTTCGGGAGAGGGTTTAGCTTAAGGGAAGACATGGTACAACTTGATCTGACAGCCGGCAATCGAAGTCGCCGGGTCTCTATTCTCGATACAATAACTTGATTAGGGTTTACACTGGATACTCGATATCACACGATATTGCTAGGGTTCTTAGATCTCTCTCTCAATCTATACCCCCTAACTTACTTTACAAGGCACACCCGGGTCCTACCCAGACACGGCGTGCTAACCCTAACTTTCCTTTACAACACCCACAATCCGGGTCATTAGGCCCACGAGCTTGGGCCTCCACAAACATCTTTATCCCTAGCCGTATCCTGCTCACTGTCTCTGGGCCGGGTTATTCCTCGGATCTTGACATACCGGGTTAGCATCCCCCCATCAGTAGTCCCCAGAATAGCCTGGGCTTCACGGACCTCCTTGAAGCGCTTGCTATTCCCTGAGAAGATATCGATCATGCGGGCACATGGCAACCGAGTTAAGATGCTTTGATATTCTGCTAGGCCTTACTCCATGGAGGCCATGTAATAACCCGGACCTTTCTTCCAAACATTCAAGCTCAAATCCCCAGGCCCAGACCGCAATAAGAAATGCCAAGATCTCACACTTGAGAACCAGTCCTGTCATCACGGGCGAACCCCTTCCTTCTTCTAACCCAATGCTTTGCCCAATGTTCTACACATATCTTGCGAAATCTTTGTAGATAACCATTACCCCGCGATTTCCGGTTTCGGGCCGTTGAGATAAGCTCACCCTTGCCTTATAAATAGCGCTTAGAGGGCAACCCTAAGCCCATCACCACGCCACAACTCCCCCTTTTCTTCCTTGCTCCTAACACCTTCACAGCACCATCGTGAGGAACTCGCGCCTGCTACCAACACAGGATCAACAGCGGCCGCGCTCGTCCTCGAATCGTTTCGTGCCGCCGCCAAGCGCCACCTTTATACCTCTATTCCTCCCATTCGTGCCACGCCGCTCGCCGCCATCACACTTGGCCCCAATCTCCTCGGTAAGCTCTTCACAGCCAATTAATTCAGCTTCGCAATTTTCAGTTCATCCAAGATCAGATCTAGGTCAACCCGCAAGCTATTTGTCCGATTGCCTCGAATTAGATTGATTCGGTGCTTGCCAAACACTTTAATCACCTGCCTGATAGTCACAAATGATCCTCCAATCATTATTGATCACCAATTTTGCTTAAAAATTATCCGCGAACTTTTCCATCTAGATCCGTTCCTCCGCCGTTTTCCGCTTATTGCATTAACACCCGGAAAAAACCCTCCTTTTCCAGCTATTTCATTTGCGATATAAATATGGGCAACCATCCGTCGTCCCCAAATACCTTTTCCTACGTAAGTGAGCAACAATTTCCTTAAGTGTGCTCAATACCCGGACAGCTCTCAACTTCGTACCTTCTTGGTACCTTATACTCGGATATTCCAACATTCCCGGGTCTTATTTCATACATCTTTTTCTCTTTGTGTTTCGCAGGCTGACCCCATGGCTCCCAAGCGACAAGGAAAACATCCGGCTCAAGCAAGGACCACCCAAGCCATATCTGCCAATTGGGGGCGCTCCACAACCACTAAGGCCAAGTTGGACGAACTAACCGAGTTAGGCACCCTCCCCTCTCAGAAAGACATCCACTGGAGGGTGCCGGGTAACGAAACTCATCCCACTCCCGCAGAAGACGAGGTAATCTGCTTTGTAGAGCACGTGACCCGAGGATTTCGCCCTCCGGGTCACCCTTTCTTTAGGGAGGTCTTAGATCACTACGGACTCCGGGTGTTCGACATAGGGCCTAACTCTATGTTGAACATCACCCACTTCATAGTTCTATCTGAGTCGTATTTGTGCATGCCACCAAACCTGACTCTTTTCACTGAGTTATTCCAATGCAAACCGTGCCGCGAAAGCGGCGACGGGGCGCTTCTCACTTGCGGCGGGGTATCCATCCAACGCCATAGGAATTCTTTAATGCCAACCCTCAACCTGCAATCCTGTGCCAAACATTGGCAGTTATCCTTTTTTTATTGCCGCGATACCTCCTCCGACAGCGAAAAGAAACTGCCGGGTTACTCAGAGACCCCCCTCAAACCCTCCGAGTCTTTCAGCGCCTTCGCACCAGACTCGGACAAGGAAGCAATCCTTCCTGCACTAGCCAAAATAGCCATTCTCTCGGCCCAAGGCCTCCTAGGGCTCAATTTGATAAAGACATGGGTCGACTTCCGAATCCAACCTAATTCCATCCGCACCAAATTGATGTGCGAGTATTCGGGTCACACTACAGATGCACTTCGCTATTCCTCCAAAAGCTCTGCGACCGGTGACACTATCAAGACCATCAAGAGCCTCTTGGCAGAGAAGCTGGAGGTGATAAAGGGCATCTCCGGGTTACCTCCGTTCACTCGGGAAAATCCAGCTCCAACGGTAATGCCCGGCACTCATAACTTGTTTCCACATTTCAACTCGATACTGCTTCTAAACCTTAACTTTATCTTTTTACTTTAGGCTGATGACCCCTTCTGGAGAGTGGACCCACTCCCCCCCTCCAGAGACCCGGAAGAGGAGGACGAGACGACTGACGACAGCGAAGGTACTCACCCAGGATCTGCATACTTTTGATTGTATTACTTTCCTTTCGTCTGTCTTTTTCCCAATGAATACACATCTGGTTCGCAGGGCTAGAAGACGAGGGTGGAAACAATGAAGACGACCCGGAGAGAACCGAGTCTGACCCAGAGGCAACAGTCGGGGCCAAGAGGAAAGGCAGGGGGACAGTGTCCAAGGTTCCTTTTTCCTCATTATCCTCTGAACCTTACTCCTTTGACGTCATGCGACGACTTAACCATCAATTATCAAATTCATCATGCTTGAAGGATTCCCTCCCAGCCAAGCGCAGGGTAACTCGGAGCTCCCCGGGTGAAGATCCACTTAACCCGGGCATTTCCGCCCCCTCGGTCCCTCGTGGCAGTGCTCCTCCATCTCGCTCTTCCAACTCTCCTCAGCGCCACCCTTCTCCTAACCACCCACGTGCCGGGCAATTCCGGGTTCCATTAGTGGTTCCTGCGAATACCTCATCTACTTCAAGTGGCGAGCTCCCATCGGATTACACCGTAAATGCCGGGTAAGTTTTTGCCTTACTATTTCTTTTTGCCTCTAGCGAACTTTCAACCGAGACACCGTCATCATTAATAACTGCCTTTTTTCATCTTTCTTTCAGTGCTCAGGTCACCGTCAGTGACCCGGAAAATACAGAAACGGGTAACCTCCATGGGAAGCCGACTGACGATGCAGATGCCGCAACTGGCGGTGATACGGCACCTAATCAAGAGCAGGGCCCTCTGGGCAATCCAGATCCCCGAACCATCGGATCCCCTTCCTTATCAGAACCAGTAGACGAGGAGATAGAAATCCTAGATACAAGGATGAGTTCTCCCAACCCGGATACTCAAACTGTCCGGGTCTCCACCCCGACTGCGAGGAAAACCCCCCTGCCAGATGACCAAGCTGCCGGCTCTTCCCGGACTCATTCCGATGAGTTAACGTTTGCCCAGATGCTGGAAACCCTGCGCGCCTTACGAGCTAACGAGGAAAACATCCTGGGAGCCTTAATAACCAAACATGAGGTAAGTTGAACTAATGTTGCTTGTACCTTTGTCCAGTCCCCAAGTTCCGAGTGAGTTCATTCATGACTTGCTCGGGACTTTATTATACCATTGACTGATAACCGTGCTCTTCTATCCGACTAACACTTTTTAACATCCATGCAGTCTTTCGTGACTCAATATGAGGAGAAACTTGCAGACGCCGCCAAGCTCATTGAAAAAGAGATATCTTTACGCGAAGCGGCCGAGACTGAAGCCAGAAGGAATAGGCAATTAATGAAGAAGTACCGAAGAAGGGCTCACCGAGCCGAAGACGACCTGACAAGCCTTTCTGTCGAAATTTCTGATACCTATCGTTCTTTGCTTGGTATGCTTCCTTCTCCGGGTTTATCCTTTTGACCAACAGCAAAAAATGCTTAGCTTATATATTCATTTTACTCCAGGCCCGGATGAAGCCATGCCGGATGAGGATGATATTGCCAAGCTGAAGACCATGAAGAATGTTATCCGGCAGCTGTGTGCCGGAACCAGATGGATCTTGGAAGAGTTACGGTGGCCAAGTAGAGGACATGTTGACCTGAAGAGGATGCTGGACGCCTTTTCCACGATTCCTGAGTGGATTTGGCACTGGAAGCGCTCGTCCTGCCGGGTTGGAATGACCCGGGGGCTATCACTCGCCAAGGCTTACTTCCCCAAGCTCGATCTGGCAAAGCTCATGGGCGGCTTCCCCGAATTCAAGCTTGATGGTTCAAAATTCTCGCGGGAGGATTTTCAGGCTGTGCAGAAAGAAGTCCGTTACCCGGCTAGCGTGATCGCTGATGAACTAGACGTCAATACTCTTGTCCCCGCTTATGATGCTGCTGGTGTGGCAATTAAGTCAGATCTTCCCGAACCATATGACATGATGGCTCGGTGGAAGGAGGAAGCTGCTGCGATAAGGGCGGAGGCTGCCAAGAAACAAGCTGAAGCCGGCTCTGCTCCTGCTGCCTCAACATCAGTCGTTCCGCCCCCTGCGGGGGCTGGCGCCGCCGATCCGGGTGTTGCTGCTACCACCAATGATGGCAAGGGTAAGGCCAAGATGGGCGCCGAGTGATATATGGTTTCCGATGCCTCTTCTTAAGCGTCAGTCGGTCGACATACTTTTTGAAACAGTCATTTTTTAGGCGGTGCGCCTGTGCACCTTTGATATTTTTTCACCAGTATTTTGTAATGCACACTAAGGCCTTGATATACTCGATGCCTGTTCCGACCTTTGTAAGTTTAAGCTCATATGTTCTCGATATCTGGTTTTATTTATTGCTCCTTTTGTGAAAACTCAATTTCCGGGTCTCATGGGTATTGACAAGCGGATTCTGCTTCGAAGTCCCCAAGTCCCCAAGACTCGGATATTTGGATTTTTGCAACTATACAAGTAAGCCAGTTCTTTTCAAGATTTCAAGCTACCGGGCCCGGATTGCCGAGCCTAGGACACTTGATCTTGAAAAGGCAACAAAATGCTTATTGCTATTTTCACAAAGATCCATGAGTTGTTTCACATCGGATTTGAAGTTATGCTTAATAGTCATTGAGTTTCCAGCTATTCAGCCTTGTACTCTGCATAACTTGTGGTTTAGATGACCCTTTTGACTGTCTTGTACTATAAGCCGGCTTTCGCGTGGATACCATGTTGTTACATCAATACGAAGACGTAGCCAGCCAATCCCCGTCGGGTTTCATGACTAACTGCCATCATAAGCGAACAAATCATGCCACTTTAATGCGAGTCACATCGAGCTTAAGTAAGAGTAGCCAAGAAATTTGGACTTCTTTGTCCGGTTATAAGATTGTAGCCGTACTCGTTTGCGAGTAATCGGCCCTTATAACTCATAGGCATCATGGTCGGGTCTTTGAGTTTGTAACTGTGCTATTTAAGCGATCAGCCCCCAAGACCTAGATATACGCATCGTACTGAGAATACATAACCTGATAACAACCATCTCTTTTCTTGATAACCATCTCTTTACTTGATATGAAAAACTGATAACAATCATCTCTTTTCTTGATAACCATCTCTTTACTTGATATGAAAAATGTAGGTCAGCAAGCCGCCTCATTAAAAACCCGTCCAGTCCCCAAAGGTGCCCTGGATAGGAAAAGAGTACGTCAGAAAATCTGCTGCCTATTACATCGTGCAATTCCACTTGCCAATATAGTCTTTACTAAGTATAATACGGACGCAGCTGAGCCACGTTCCATGGTCTATCTCTTTCTTGCATAGATGAAGTGGTGTGTGCGGTGTCATTGACTGTAGCCGACTCTTCCCTTGCATCTATCAAATAATATGATCCGTTATGTAGGCTCCGGCTTATGATAAATGGTCCTTCCCATGGTGGTGATAATTTGTGTTTTCCTTCGTTTGACTGTACCAGACGCAGAACCAAATCTCCTTCCTGGAATACCCGGGTCTTCACACGCCGGCTATGATACCTCCGTAGATCTTGCTGATATATGGCTGATCTTTCCAGGGCTTGTTCTCTTTGTTCTTCTAACATATCTACGGCGTCCTGCCGGGTTTTTTCGTTCTCTACTTCGACGTAAGCTGATACTCTGGGCGAATCGTGAATAATATCACTTGGTAACACTGCTTCCGCACCATATACCATGAAAAAGGGCGTCATCTGGGTAGACCTGTTAGGTGTAGTGTTGATACCCCAAACCACAGAAGGTAGTTCTTCGACCCATGAGCCAGCAGCCCTAACACAGGGGACTCGCAACCGTGGTTTTAACCCACGAAGCAATTCTTGGTTTGCTCTCTCCACTTGCCCGTTGGCCTGCGGGTGAGCCACTGATGCGACATCAAGCCGGATGCCATTGTTGCCACAGAATTTCTCCATCTCGCCAAGAGACATGTTAGTTCCGTTGTCGGTGATTATGCTGTGGGGATACCCAAACCGGTAGATAATCCTTTTCAGGAACTTGACTGCTGTAGCCGCTTCGCAATTAGTAACTGGCATAACCTCAACCCACTTGGTAAACTTGTCAATAGCCACCAAAAGATGTGTCTTTTTGCATGGTGACATATGGAAGGGACCAACCATGTCCATACCCCAGACGGCGAACGGCCAAGTTAATGGGATGGTCCGTAATTCCATAGCCGGTACGTGTGTTTGGCGAGCGTACCTTTGACATCCGTCACATCTCGCTACCAAACGTTCTGCATCCGCTAGAGCCGTAAGCCAGAAAAATCCGTGTCGATAAGCTTTAGCCACCAGAGACCTTGTAGATGCATGATGCCCACAGTCGCCTTCGTGTATTTCCTTGAGAATCTGTCGGCCTTCTTCTGGCGCTACGCAGCGCAAGAAGACTCCTGTTGCGCTTCTCTTGTATAACTCTCCATTGATGATAGAATACCCCTTTGCTCGCCTCAGAATTTGTCTTGCTAATACCTCCTGTTCTGGTAACTCGCCCCGTGATAGGTAGGCCAGGTATGGCTCTGTCCACTCGGGGATGGCATGTACTGTGGCCACGTACTCCAAATCCGGGTCTTGATTTGCCAGTTCTTCCTCAGACTCGGTTTTAACTGATGGTCGCCACAACTCGTCCAGGCACACATTAGGTGGAACCGGCTCTCTACGCGAGCCGAGTCTGGCGAGTGCGTCTGCTGCC
The DNA here is from genome assembly GCA_028641055.1 of Alopecurus myosuroides. Lineage (NCBI taxonomy): Eukaryota > Viridiplantae > Streptophyta > Magnoliopsida > Poales > Poaceae > Alopecurus > Alopecurus myosuroides. The sequence continues at coordinate 289,213,907 of CM054062.1, read as the reverse complement.
TCGTTTTTTCTTCTGTCTATGTGCTCCACCTCATACCAGGAAAAGCACCCGGCAACCCTGTCGACCTCCCTGCGATATGCTGCCATAGTTGCATCCTTTCTGTCCCACGTTCCCGACACCTGCTGTACCACAAGGTCCGAGTCTCCGAAGCACCGTATCCTCTTGATGTTCATCTCCTTGGCTACCTTTAAGCCATGCAATAGGGCCTCATACTCGGCAACGTTGTTGGAACAGTCGAAGTGAATTTGTAGCACGTAACTCAATTTGTCCCCTTTGGGTGATGTTAGCACCACCCCAGCTCCTGATCCCTCGTACTGCTTTGATCCGTCGAAGTGCATGACCCATGACTCGGAATTTGGAACCGTTGCAGTCATGCCTGTATGTGTCCAATCGTTAACGAAATCAACTAAAGCTTGAGACTTGATTGCTGACCTGGGTTCGTAGTTGATATGATAATCCCCCATCTCTATCGCCCATTTGGCTATTCTTCCCGTCGCGTCCGAGTTTCTGATGATATCCGACATTGGTATTGAACTAACCACTGTTATCGGATGCTCTTGGAAATACGGCTTCAACTTCCGGCTAGCCATAAAGACCCCGAACACCAGCTTTTGCCAATGCGGATAGCGCTGCTTTGCTTCTGATAACACCTCACTGACGTAATAAACCGGCCTCTGAACCGGGTAACCTTTCCCGTCCTCTTTGCGTTCCACGACAACCACTGCGCTAACGGCTCGGGGGCCAGCTGCCACGTATAGCAACATAGGCTCTTTAGGACCCGGCGCCGCTAGTACTGGTGCTTCAGATAATTGCTTCTTTAGTGCTTCAAACGCTTCATCTGCCTCTTCGTCCCATAGGAATTTATCCGATTTTCGCAAGAGCCGATACAAGGGTATTGCTTTTTCTCCGAGTCTAGATATGAACCGGCTCAAGGCTGCTACACAGCCCGTGAGCTTTTGAACATGCTTCAAGTTCTCCGGCTTTTTCAAACTCTGGATTGCCTTGATTTTATCTGGATTTGCCTCAATTCCTCTCTCGGAAACTATGAAGCCGAGTAATTTCCCAGCCGGAACTCCGACCACGCACTTCGTTGGATTAAGCTTCATCTGGTACCTCCTCAGATTTTTGAATGTCTCCTTTAGATCGTCGATAAATGTCTCCGCCTTCCTGGTCTTGATGACCACGTCATCCACATAAGCATGGACGTTACGTCCGATTTGGTCCTCAAAGCACTTTTGAATACACCGTTGGTAAGTTGCGCCAGCGTTCTTCAACTCAAATGTCATAGTTTTATAACAAAAGGCCCCAAACGGGGTTATGAATGATGTTTTCTCCCAATCCTCCCTTTTGAGCTTAATCTGATGATACCCGGAATATGCATCCAGGAAGCATAACAGATCGCTTCCAGCTACTGCGTCTATAATCTGATCTATCCTTGGGAGCGCGAACGGATCCTTTGGGCAATGCTTGTTAAGACTAGTGAAGTCAATGCACATCCTCCACTCGTTGGTCTTTTTCATCACCAGAACCGGGTTAGCCAACCAATCCGGGTGAAATACTTCCATGATAAAGCCGGCTGCCAGTAGCCGAGCGATCTCTTCGCCTATAGCTTTCCTTCTTTCCTCATTCATTTTCCTCAAACCTTGTTTCACGGGCCTGGACTTGGGATCCACATGCAAACTGTGCTCAGCCAATTCTGTAGGGATACCCGGCATGTCGCTGGGTGTCCAGGCAAACACATCTGCATTCGAGCGAATGAACTCCACGAGCGCTCCCTCCTGCTCTTTTCCCAGGTTAGACCCTATGGTAAACTGCTTAGTAGAATCCCCTTCGACAAAATCTATCTTCTTGGTGTCTTGCGCTGCCTTGAATTTTGCTCTCTCATCCTCAGTATTCGGCTTTTTCAAGGCTGTTCTATCGTCCGGGTTTACTTGAGACCGGTAATATTCGAGCTCTTCCTTCCTGCATGCCTGCTCGGCCATAACTGAATCTCCTTCGTCGCACTCGGCCGCTATATCCCGGTTCCCATGTATAGTGATGGTCCGTTTAGGACCCGGGATTTTCAGCTGCAAATACACGTAGCACGGCCTAGCCATGAATTGGGCGTAAGCCGGCCTCCCCAACAGCGCGTGGTAAGGACTGCGCAACTTGACCACCTCGAACGTGAGCCACTCCACTCGATAATTATTCGTCGATTCCCCAAAAGCAACTTCCAAGGTGATCCTTCCCTCGGGGCTCGCCGAGTGACCCGGTACGATCCCGTGAAAGATTGTTGAACTTTTCTGCAGCTGGGACTCTTTGAGACTCATCCGTAAGAAGGTCTCCCAATAAAGGATGTTGATGCTACTTCCACCGTCCATCAGGACCTTCTTCAGCTCGTAACCATTAACCTGTGGAGCGACCACCAACGCCAAGATTCCTGGACGCTCCACCTTTTCCGGATGATCTCTTCTACTCCACGTTATCTCTTGTTCTGCCCATCTAAGATATCCCGGCGCGGCTGATGAAACCGAATTTGCCGCTTGTTTTTATGTCTCTTTGTTCCTGCTAGAAGTTCCTGTAGTATGCACATGATATTGTCCTTTTAAGTTAGTCGTTCGTACCGTGTCGACGAAGATATTGATCCGGCCGATCGTCAATATAAATCCGGACTCGAGGTGATCCGATTCTGGCCCCCAGCCGGGATCGTCCACCGACTTTTCTTCTTCGTGATCGATGTAGATTTCGCCAATGACAAGATCCTCCATGCCCTTCCGAGCTTCTCCCGTGATGTAAACACCTTTGGACGCAGGCCCCACGGTGGGCGCCAACTGTCGTGGGATAATCACGGCAGATGTTACCAGGGGTAACTGATCTTGGGGCAAGTCGACACAGGCGTTCGGGAGAGGGTTTAGCTTAAGGGAAGACATGTTACAACTTGATCTGACAGCCGGCAATCGAAGTCGCCGGGTCTCTATTCTCGATACAATAACTTGATTAGGGTTTACACTGGATACTCGATATCACACGATATTGCTAGGGTTCTTAGATCTCTCTCTCAATCTATACCCGGGGGTCGGTTTATATAGCTCCCGTACCCCCTAACTTACTTTACAAGGCACACCTGGGTCCTACCCAGACACGGCGTGCTAACCCTAACTTTCCTTTACAACACCCACAATCCGGGTCATTAGGCCCACGAGCTTGGGCCTCCACAAACATCTTTATCCCTAGCCGTATCCTGCTCACTGTCTCTGGGCCGGGTTATTCCTCGGATCTTGACATACCGGGTTAGCATCCCCCCATCACAGCTTGTTTTACTCAACGCGTCCGTCAGGATTTTCATCACACCTGTTGGCATAGAAAAATTCCAGGTAGCGCAGCAGAGGTGCGACTCCCATGGCGTTGAAACTGGTCCGCGGTTCTTACCTTCATGCAATGAGCAAGGCATCTAGAATTTTAACGCAGCTGGGCGATCTGGGAACAGCGTGCCTTAGCATAATTCTTTAAAGTCATAGGTATAGGCCACAGAGGAAAATTTTCGACTCATGGACCTTCCTAAGGATCTCGTATGCCGTGTATGAGTCAGTTAAAGCCCAAGTGATTTTTTGATCACTCGACCCCTCTTTCCATTAGGTGAGCACGTCACTCCATGACGTACCACTCTATCTTTCCTGTCATATGACAAGACGCTCCTAGAGCATGCATATCCTGTCAGAGGTAACTTGCTCGATTGAGCTTTGACCGGCTTTTTACCTTCAATGCGCGGTAATCTAGGGTATTTCAGTAAATGCCCCTTGATTTTCGCGTGTAGTGGTGGCGTGGGGGCGTGCTGGTTGGCTTTCAGCCACCATGTGTCAGCCCAAATTTTACACTGGGGCATCGACGGTGGGGATTCTACCAACCCCCTTATAAATACGGGCAGAGAGGCAGTAATGTTCCCCTTGTTCTTCCTCGCTCCTGCATCTCTTCTTCTACCTTAGCGAGCACCTCCATAGCCACACCTTCGAGCTTCCACTACACAACCATGGGGAAGGCCATGAGGAATGGTAGCGCCTCTGTGGCCGACGGTGTCGATGCGCCCAAGGGAAAAGGCGGAAAATAGGCGAATTTTGCCGGTGTCGCCAAGATCCTTCCCTCCCTCTAAAGCGAGGGAATCATCAAGGCCTTGTCGGAGAAGGAATGGTGGAGCCCTGGACAAGAGTCCTGACCCACGCCGGCAGGCGACGAACAGGTGGCCTTCACGGACCACATCTCCAGGGGCGTTTCTTTCCTCCTCCAAGAGTAACCGGTTCAGGTGCTTCTTCAAAGATCAAAATTGTTCCTCCTTCGGCTCCTTCCCTAATTGTGAAGGGCACTTTTGCTAGAATTATCCGCAAAGACTAAAGTAGCACTACGGAAGATTAAAATCTTGTTATAGTAAACTCTTTGAACTTCGTCGAAAACATCTTTTCGATAAGTCAAACTTTTGATGGATGTAAATATCCATGTCTTGTTGCTATATATAGACCCGTTTGCTATCGTTGGGCCTTCCAAAACGACTATCAAGTCACATACTTTACATTCATACAGGGATACTATCTTGGATATTATGACTCATAGTCAATTTTCGAAGTCAGGGCCCATCATTTGATTTCTTTATAAGTTGTATGTCCTTTAATGTCAAAACAACACTTCATTCTCAAACCTACAAGTTGGTATAAGTACAAAGTTTTATGACCTTCGTGGTTCAGTTCGTGAACTCATTCAAAGTATTTACAACACATGTAGTGTCTTCTACTTAGTCAAAATAGGAAATCCCAAAACAACTTCTAGTGCTGCGCTACTCTTGACATGATAACGGAAATTCTCTAATCTCCTCGAGTTTAACTGTCATCCCACTCACTTCTTTCACAAGATTCACAATTTCCTATTGAGTTAGTCAAGTCCACTATTTCATGTACACGAAAAAGGTATGATAGGACAAGTGCAGGTGCTGTCGGAATAAAAAAAAGGCCAAACCCCATTGACATAATAACTTGAAGTGGGAGAAGAGGGATTACCCATGCATATTGATATGTATGTTCCATAAGAAAAGAAATTTAAATTTTTTACTTTAAATTTTTTACTTTAATTTTTCTATAAAATAAAATTGTTTCCGATTCGCCAAACCAGTTCTTGTCTCTTCCTGAAGGAACAAATAAAAAGAATAAAATAATACAAGAATTCTTCAGTTTTGCTTATCTCATTGAGATAAGCAAAAATGAAGATTGGGTTTAATTGTTTAAATTAAATAAAGTTAATCAAATAACTTTGTTACCTAGTTATTACCTAAATAAGGATATTTATTAAAATAAAAAAGGTATTTCTCGAGAAATCGACCCTTTCTGACAAACAACATTTGTTTTTGGTTCAGTGAAGGAGAAATGCCGAATGGTTTCTTTGGGATAACCTTGTAAACATATATTTATCATATTTTGGTTGTAAACATTTTACACATGCTATGCATACCAAAATTCAAGAAAAGATAATTTGGGTCACCACCCAAGCCATAACTTAAATGGTGTCAATTCCAACGGATCATGGTGGCGATATTTTCAGTGTAATAGTGGTAGTCTCTAATGTATAAACTACAAAAATGTAATGGAATTTTATTTATCTTACCATGTCTAACAAGGTTCGATTATGTCCCTCAAACACTCCATACTTATGTGGGGTTTTCGAGAAGGATGCGTTGTAGAACAATTCTGCAACTACTAAGGTGTTTTGCTAAACTCGTAACTCAAACTTCATCCTTTATGATCCAATCATAAAACTTGATTATCTTGTTACGATGATTTTTACTTCATACTTACAATACTTTGAACTAATTCAAAAATGTCAAACTCCTTTCTCATTAAATAGATATACTCATATATCTACTCAAATCATCACTAGAATTTTATCAAGAATCCACCACACACAGCTACACATAATGGACCATATACATCAATATGTATAATCTCCATTAAATTAGTTGTCCATTCTACTTTGGCCTATGAACAGAGTTTTAGTCATCTTTTGGAAGAGGTCACACAAGTTTCAATTTACTCAAAGTAAAATGGCTCCGAAAGTCCATTAACATGGAGTTCCTTCATGTTTACCTTTCCCATATGACCTAAAAAGGCGGTGTCACAGTTTAAGTGAAATTCTATAATTTTACGTCTTGCGACCTTTAACATTTAGCCTTATAGATGTTTAATTTACCAACACGATTTATATTAACTCATCCATCAATTATGGAATATGCTCATAGTTTGAACAATCTTATTTGTTCTCACAAAAGACTAGAACAAAATAACAACTTATTAAGTTCTTAAAATAAATCTTGAAGATTTGTTTTGATACGATAATGAACATAATAACACTTTATGTTCGTTCTTTTCGTGATCGATACCACATATTTTACTAGTTGTTTTTAGGCCCTTGTATTTCTTGCATTGTGTTTCTTTGTATGACAAATCATACCAACCAATCTGTTATCAAAATACCAAAAATATTTCTTTAACCTGGAATACATCTATAACTTGTATATCAAGCATATACTCTTGAGATGTGATGCAGCAGATCCCATTCCACCAAGCCCTACATCGATACAAGACAAGGTGAACTCAAACCTCTCTATATGCTTTCGGTATCTTGGTGAATGGTGCGGTACCTCATTGCAATACCCTATGTGTGCTCAGGTTTGATCCCACAATGGAGGCCCAAGACGATGCCCAAGAAGCTCAAGAACATGCACAAGATGGTGCCCAAGATGCTAGCAAGGATGGACAATAAGATGGCCCCGAGGAAGAAGAAGAGAAGGGAAAAGGAGATTTTCCCAGGAAACCTGGTCTCCAGGCCGGCTTCTCTGCGCAGCCGCCCTCCAGCCCGGCATAGGCCATCTCCCTGCGTCCCAGGCCGGCGACCATACAGAACGGCCCGGCCTCCAGCCCGGCCTAGACCGGCTTTCGTGCTCTCCAGGGTGGCGACCGAACAGAATTCCCCGACCTCCAGGCCGGCCTTAGCCTGGCCAGGCCGGCTCCCCTACGTGGGAAAGGGGAAAACCCCCTATTCACCCCTCACCTACCCCCTTGGCTATATAAGGAGCCCCTTGGACTAGATCTGGATTAGATATGAATTTAGACATTTTAGCTTTGCTCTTGTACCCCTCTTGTGAGGCTACTCCTATGGTTTATACCTAGGACCGTATCAAGGCTCCTCCTATGATTTGTATCGAGGATCGTATCAAGATCCATCGGGTTTCCTATCCTTTCCCCTTGGGATTTAGTTAGGGACTTTCCAATCTTCCTCAACTAACCCTTGAGGTTCTATTGGCATGGCGCACCGGCCACGGGTGTGAAGCGGTTTTCCAAAAAGGTGAGTTCGGTTGGATCGATTGTCCTGTAGGTGGCTGTTGCGGCTTAGTTGACGGGAGATCGGGTCTTTCAGTTCTTGCTAGTTATCTTCCCTCCCCGGCCCCCTCTCGATTCCCCTCGTTTTCCCCTTCGCGTTCTTCGTTCATTCTTCGTGTTCTTCATCGATTCGTGAAGATCGGGCCACCCAAGAGGTTAACCCCTCCATCATCTTGTATCAGCAGCTAGATGGACACGAATTCAACCCCCACAATCCCCCTTTCCACCAATTTTTTTGTTCCCCCAACCCTAAATTTGAAAATTTCACCAAAATAGCCTCAAAAGATATTTCGATCAATCTGTTGATTTGTTGAGTTTTTCGTGGATTTGATTCTTGGATTTGTTGCTTAAAACCATTTCCCACCTTTATATTTAGCCACTCTCCCCCAATTTATCCACGAATTTGCAAGATATAAGGGAGAAAATTAGAAATTTTGAGTTCCTCACATGCAGGAAAATCGGCCTAGGCCGGCTCCCTGGAATTTTTTTCTGACTTTGATCTCTGGACATATTTTGTAAGTTGTTTTTCTTTGCCGTCGTTGATCCGATTTTGAGTGATTCAAGTTTCCACGTGAAGCCTACAAAATCATTTAGGCAACTACATCACCGGATCGACACGATATCGACAACCCCCCGGGGGCAAGTCCGTGATCATCCCTCAAATAGGTATAAC